>CAOLHI010000391.1:0-681048 GCA_948474755.1 Ctenosaura bakeri
GAGACTGCTGTATCTGGTGGCTTGTCATCAGGGTGAAGGGCCAACTCTGAAGAATTAGACGGAGACCTGGAGAGGGATCGGCTGGTGTGGAGTAGAGGGGAATGGTCCCTGGAGTCATCACAATGATGAAGATAGGGAGAAGCCTGCGGCAGAAGTGCAGAGGTCGAGGGAGGGTCCTCTGGTAGGTCCGGATAAGGGTGAGGCCGAGATTGTTTAGCAGGAGGAGGAGACACTGAGATCGAGTGCCGGGGTCAGAGAACGCGGGTGACAACGGGTAACCACCTCCTCATAATATCTATGCCTATGGTGGCAATGTAGGAGGTAGACTGCTTCTGAGGAGTATTCATCAGAGGATCGGGAGGATGAGTAATAGATGTTAGTACGGTGTTGACAGGATTGAGAGTGGTCATGATGTGGGGAGCGTTGGTGGTGAAAGCGATGGGATTGGCCCGAAGAAGACCAAGATACCGATTGAGAATGGTGTCAAGATGGAGAGCGGTGGTGGTGCCGATGTTGAGCCGTTGATCTCGAGGAGGATCGAGAGTGTTCCCGGGAACGATGCTGGGGTGACCAGGAAGGTCGAGTGTGAGGAGGAAGAGGAGGACTGATGTCCCGGGGTTGGTCACCAACAAGAGTTAGTGCAGGTCCAGTGTCATCTACGGATTCTTTTGGGGGAGGACTGGTAGGAACAAGGTCAACTATCTGCTGTCTTCCTGGGGCTGGAATCCACCACATAACAGAGAGGCTAACCAGGCTGGTCAAACCCACTGACCATAAGCCCCTCATTTTGGTTCATGTTGGAACCAATGACACTGCGAGGAGCAGCTTTTACCACATTGCAAAGGACTACGAGCGTATGGGGACAAAGCTTAAGGACCTTGGTGCGCAGGTGGTCATTTCGTCTCTCCTCCCTGTTCAAGGATACGGCGCACGTAGGGAAAGGGCAATAGCAGAGGTCAACAACTGGCTCCGCACATGGTGCCGCCGGCAACGGTTTGGGTTTTTGGAACATGGCCTGAATTTCCATGAACATGGGCTTCTGGCGAGGGATGGGCTGCACCTCACAAAACTGGGCAGGAATGTTTTTGCAAACAGTCTCGCACGGAGGATTAAGAGGTCTTTAAACTAAGTTTCGCTGGGGAGGGAGACAATATTATTCAGGGCAAGGACTCGGAGAGCACAGGGGGAAAAGGCCCAAATGATACTGGAAAAGTAGTACAAGCGGCCAATGGCAGGAGGAGTAGAAACAATAGTACAGGACTTGCAGGAAGGGCCTGGAGACTTAAGTGTCTCTACACTAATGCAAGGAGTATGGAAAACAAGCAGGATGAACTTGTACTCCTAGTACAACAAAATAATTACGATTTGACAGGCATCACTGAGACCTGGTGGGATGAGTCTCATGATTGGAATATAGGAATAGAGGGGTATAGCCTATTCTGTAAAAATAGACCAAACAAGAAAGGAGTAGGAGTAGCTTTGTATGTCAAGGATGTTTTCACCTGTGAAGAGATCCAGGACTTAAATCCAGGAAGCCAGGTCGAGAGCATTTGGGTAAGAATTAAGGCAGCGAGAAACAATAGGGATATTCTGGTGGGGGTTTACTACAGACCTCCAACCCAGGCTGAGGACTTGGATGATGCCTTCCTCAACCAAATGACTGCACATTCAAAGAAGAGAGATACAGTAATTATAGGAGATTTCAATTACCCAGATATATGCTGGCAGTCAAACTCTGCCAAGACAGCAAGGTCCAGCAAGTTTCTTGCTTGTCTTGCAGACAACTTCATGGTCCAGACGGTGGAAGAGGCCACAAGGGGATCAAATATTCTAGATCTGATCCTGACCAACAGGGATGACCTTGTTAATGAGGTAGAAGTGGTTGGATCTTTAGGGGGGAGTGACCATGCCCTGTTGGAATTTGGCATTCAATGGGAAGGAGAAGATAAGTGTAGCCAGACACTCATCTTAGATTTTAAAAAAGCGGACTTCTGTAAACTTAGGGAGCTGCTGGCTGGAATTCCATGGTCAGGAATAGTGAAAGGGAAAGGAGTTCAGGAGGCATGGGAGTTCCTTAAGAAGGAGATATTGAAGGCACAGTCTAAAACTGTGCCAATAAGGAAGAAAAATGGAAGGCATCTGAAGAAACCAGAATGGTTGAGTAAAGAACTCTCAGTTGAGCTAGGTGTTAAGAGAAACATGTATAGGAAATGGAAGAAGGGGGAAACCACCAAAGAAGAATTTAAGAAAGTAGTCAGGAGATATAGGGAGGAAGTCAGAAAGGCTAAAGCACAGAACGAACTTAGGCTGGCCAGAGACATTAAAAATAATAAAAAGGGTTTTTTAAAATATGCCTGCAGCAAAAGGAAAAAGAAGGAGACAGTAGGGTCGCTGTGCAGAGAAGATGGCAAATTACTCACAGGGGGAAGAGAAAAGGCAGAACTACTTAACACCTTCTTTGCCTCAGTTTTTCCCCAGAAGGATACAAGCACTCAGCCTGGCGGTTGGGGAGCAGGGGAGGAAGCAGAGGAAATGAGGCACATAATAGGTAGAGAGGTGGTAGAGGAATACCTGGCCACACTGGATGAATTCAAGTCTCCAGGGCCAGATGAATTGCATCCTAGGATATTAAAAGAGCTGGCAGAGGTCATTTCGGAACCGCTTGCTGTAATCTTTGAGAAATCTTGGAGGACAGGAGAAGTTCCAGCAGACTGGAAGAGAGCAAATGTTATCCCCATCTTCAAGAAGGGAAAAAAAGAGGACCCAAATAATTATTGCCCGGTCAGCCTGACATCAGTACCCGGAAAGATCCTGGAGCAGATCATTAAGCAGTCAGTTTCTAATCATTTAGAAAGCAATGCGGTAATCACGAGAAGTCAACATGGATTTCTCAAAAATAAGTCATGCCAGACTAATCATCTCTTTTTATGATAGAGTTACTAGCTTGATAGATGAAGGGAATGCTGTGGATGTAGCATATCTCGATTTCCGTAAGGCCTTTGACAAAGTCTCCCATGACATTCTTGCAAAGAAGCTAGTAAAATGTGGGCTGGACAGGGCTACTGTTAGTTGGATTTGTAATTAGTTGACTGACCGAACCCAAAGGGTGATCACGAATGGTTGCTTTTCATCCTGGAGAGAAGTGACTAGTGGGGTGCCACAGGGTTCTGTCCTGGGCTCAGTGCTGTTCAACATTTTTATCAATGACTTGGATGAAGGAATAGAGGGCATGCTCTTCAAATTTGCAGATGACACCAAATTGGGAGGGGTTGCTAATACGCCGGAGGACAGGATCAAAATTCAAAATGACCTGGATAGATTGGAGAGCTGGGCCAAGGCGAACAAAATGAAATTCAACAGAGAGAAATGTAAGGTCCTACCCTTAGGTAGAAAGAATGGAATACAGAAATATAGGATGGGGGACATGTGGCTGGATAGCCGTACGTGTGAAAGGGATCTAGGAGTCTTCATAGACCACAAGCTGAACATGAGTCAGCAGTGTGATGCCGCAGCCAAGAAAGCCAATGCAATTCTCGGCTGCATCAATAGGAGTATGGTGTCTAGATCGAGGGAGGTACTGGTACCACTCTACTCTGCTTTGGTTAGACCCCATCTTGAATACTGTGTCCAGTTCTGGGCACCCCAATTCAAGAAGGATATTGACAAGCTGGAGCAAGTCCAGAGGAGGGCGACCAAAATGGTGAGAGGCCTGGAAGCCATGCCCTATGAGGATAGACTTAGAGAGCTGGGTATGTTTAGTCTGCAGAAGAGATAGCCATGTTTAAATATTTGAAGGGATGCCACGTAGAGGAAGGAGAGGGCTTGTTTTCTGCTGCTCCAGAGACTAGGACAAGGAGCAATAGATTCAAGCTGCAGGAAAGGAGATTCCACCTGAACCTCAGGAAGAACTTCCTGACGGTCAGGGCTGTCCGGCAGTGGAATATGCTGCCTCGGAGTGTAGTGGAGTCTCCTTCCTTGGAGGTTTTTAAGCAGAGGCTTGATGGCCATCTGTCGGGATTGCTTTGAGGGTGTTCCTGCATGGCAGGGGGTTGGACTGGATGGCCCCTATGGTCTCTTCCCACTCTAGATTTCTATGATTCTATGATTCTATCTCTCCCTTAGAGGGGTGCGAGTGGAGAGATGGAGAGTGAGAAGATGGGCCAGTCTCCATCAAGGGCTGGAGTGTCTGAGTGGAAGGCTGTTCTGTGCAGCCTGTTGATGTTGACTCTGAGATAGTTTCAACAGTTAGCTGCTCCAGGCAACAGGTGCCTGTGGACCGCTCCTTGTCTTTGCACTTCCGGGCCCTGGCTAACTCCTTCTCGATGGCAGGGTGTGGTGCAAAGGATGCTGTTGAGGTCAAAGGCCTAGACCTCAAGGAGTGAGCCCCTCTTGAGGAGGTCTGTTGAGAGCGGGTCGGAGTTGGGACTGAAGCTGCCCGGTCCTGTGGGATGTCTTTGCGGGAAGGACGAGTAGACGGCCCTTTAGAGATGGAACTGCCCAGCGTCTTCTTTGAGGAGTCCATGCCTGGAAGCCTCCTGAACGAGGTTGAAGGCACCGATGGGGCAGAAGTCGTAGACAAAGCAGAGGATGAGGGAACAGTATTGTCATGAGCCAGGCAGAGCAGGAGGCTGAGCAGGCTGCCGATTCAGACAGGGACTCTGAGTTGGGCTTGAACTCCCAGCCAGGGGAGGATCCCTTGGAGGATTCCTTGGAGGGAGAGGGGGCTCCTGCAGAGGCAAGGGAGGGGCCTGCCAGCGACTCCCCAGCTGACCCAGGGCCAATACCTACAGCAGAGGAGTCCAATGCTTCTGGCTGAACAGAAGCTGCTGCTTCTGCCTCTAGCCCGGAGCTTGCAGCAGACTCTCCCCCACATTCCTCCAGAGGCAGCTGGAAAAGGTGGCTGTTCGTAAATCAAAACGCCTGCTAGAGAAGCGGCTGAGATCAGAGGGCCTTCAGCTGCGGGCCAGGTCAACAGACACTTGATCAGCCCCAGCTGGGCTAAAGACTATTTAAGGCAGACGCTGGGGAGTGGGGGTTACGGGGCAACAACCATCATTCATCCGTGGCTCTGATACCTGTTCCACGGGCTTGCCATTCCTGAGTTCCACCTTCTTCATTTGTTTTGGGTGACGTAACCCCTTAATTACTTTACAGCTTTATTTATTGCCTCTGTTTGTTTTGGGTGCTGTAAACCCTTGATTATTTTACAGACTACTTACTAAAAGCCATAAAACTCCTGTTGCCTCTGTGGTTGCTTGGCCTCTGCCTGACATTGACAAGTATGGGGCTTTAAGAGCCTGTTCATAGAGAATGGCTTGAAGTCAAGCTTATCTGTTCTTCCGGGTCTGTGCAGTAAAGGCCTGACAGTGAGTACAAGCCGAAACGTTGTGCGTTTTGCCAAGGCAGATGAGGCAACGAGAATGCCTGCCGCAGTCAGGTATCTTGGCATTACATGATCGACAGCACTTAAAAAATGTTGTCAATGCCATAAACTATGAATGGAGTCAATCAAAGATGAGGTCAAGGATTGCTGAGGCTGATACCAGAAGAAAAAGAGAAGTTGATAAGCGAGGAGAAGCTCCGATAACCAGCAGCACAGCGGAAAAAAAGGAACTGATTACGAGGGTACCAAGTGGGCTTTTACAGCTGCAGGGGAAGAGGGTGGGGTTCTCACCAAAATGCTATGCCTAGAGCTCTAGAAGTTTCTGTAGTCAGTACTGTGCAGGCGCAGACGACCCACTTGTGTGAGTTACAGAGACCACGAAGAAGAATAAAAACTACAGAAAAGATAAGTTCAGGAACAGTATTATAGCAGTGGGGTTTCTTGTTATAATTTAGGAGACTGAAGGATTCTTACAAAAAAGCAGGGTTTTGGGAGTAAGGAGGTTATTTTAACAAGACTAGTTAAGATGGAAAGAACTGAAGAAAAGTAGGAAATGAAACTACAGGTATGCCTCAATTAACAGAATAGATATATTCCTGGGGTTTATTTCTTTTAACAGAAACTTTGATACCAGAGGTAGAAATAACATGGAAAGAATAGGGGTAGGTTCTTCTTCATGTCCTCTGTGACTCACACAAATGGGTCATCTGCGCCTCTGCAGTGTGACATTTGGAAACTTCTAGAACCTAGCAACAGGTATTTTGGTAGGAAGCCTGCCCTCATCCCCAGGAGCTATAAAGCCACCTTCCTGCCTATCAGTAAACGGTTAGTCCCTTTTCTTCTGCCATGGCAGCAGTGCCTTGAAGCCTTTCTTTAGAGCTTTTCTCATGGTTTTCAGCTTTTTGATCTTGGATCTCTCTTTGGCTTACAATTCTTTCCTGGCTTTTGGCTTCTTCTTTAATTGATTCTTGACTTCCTGACTTTGGATCAGATATTAGACTTTTGTCTTCGGTGTCTCTGTCCATTGTTGTATGGCCTCCACTGCACTCTTCAAGCACTGCTCTTCTTTCAGTGTTAAGATTCCCAATAAGACAGTCACTCAAGGTGTCTCCTCTGCTTAGGAGATGGACACAATGTCAGGTCTTGTGCACACTGCCAGTTGTTTACCCCTCAAATAAAGCAAAACAGAGTGGCAAGACTTAAGGCTCTTCTTTGGGAAAAGGTTTTGAGCACCTCCAACATGGCTGCCCAGAACAGGCCTCTCTACACCGCCTCTGTTAGAGTCCTGGTGGTACAGTGGTTAAATGACAGTATTGCAGCCACAATGTTGTGAGTTCAGTCCTACAGGGCTCCAGGTTGACTCAGCCTTCCATCCTTCTGCAGGTTGGTAAAATGAGTACCCAGCTTGTTGGAGGCAATTACCTAAAAACATTGTAAACAGGTTAGGGAGTGCTTAGCATTGATAAGCAGTACAGATATGTAACTGCTTTTGCAAGATCTCAATCATTGACACCTTCTATGCAGAGATCAGAGGCCTCTTCTCCACCACTGACTTCGAAGGAATCTCAAAGGGCTCATTCCACCCTCAACCTGATCTCCACACTCCTCGCCATCAGATCATCAAACTTGATAATCAATCATGCCTCATGAGACCAAATATCTGTCTTGTAAAGAGTGGAAATATGCCCCTAGCACTAGTGGAAAGATGACTGGCCTCCCTTCTCTGAAGAAACATAAGAAGAAGAGATCTAAGGAGCTTCTTTCCCATCATTCTCCCCTTCATTCACCACGGGATCAGCATCATTTGCCACTAGGAGGCTCCTCAGAGCATTTGACTGCTGCTATGGTTAGTAACGCATTAGTCTCCCATTTGTGTGAGTCACAGAGACCACAAAGAAGAAGAACAGGTTGCTTATGTGTAACTGTGGTTCTTCAAGTGGTCATCTGTGAACTCACACAACCTCACCCTTCCTCCTTTCTTTGTATCCTGCTTGACCTGTTGGTCCTCTGGCTGCTGCCTCAAGTGGCCATGGAACTAATGGTTTAGGTGGAAAAGTGGCTTTATAGCCCCTGGGGATGAGAGCAGAGTTCTCACCAAGACACCTGTTGCTAGGCTCTAGAAGGTTCTCAATGTTGCACTGTGCATGAGATCCATTTGTGCGAGTTGACCACTTGAAGAACCACAGCTACAGGTGAGCAACCAGTTCTTCTTATAACACAAAAAAGAAGAGCACTTCAACATTTTCAGAAATTTTTTTGTTCAAAACTAGCATTATGCACATGTGAAATGAAACAACCAGGTTAGATAAGCATTGTATAACTAATCAAAAACACTTTGAATTTTTCAAAGACCACCTGGAAGCGTCTTCCAAAATGCATCCCAGTATGATCTTTTTTCTTTCAACAGCCCCCACTTTTCTTATGATTTCAGTGTGCCAGGATAACTGGTGAAGCAGGCTAATCTGCATTCCCATTTTTTGTTTTGCACTCCACATATACTGAATAAGTGATTTTGGAGGCAGTTCTTTACCTTGCCTATTGTACCTAATCAAATACAGGGTAGTAGAACCCCATTCTTTCCCAGATCATTGCATTATTTACTGCAGATATGCTGCTGCAACTCAACACTGAAAGTCTGCCTTTCTCCAGCCCTCCTTCACCATCCTACCAATGCCATTCTGGGGAAGAAAACCTTCCAGCTAGACAGAAGACGGGGGGCGGGCAGGGCTGGGCTCCCATAAGATGACTTTGTAAAAAACAGCTTGTCAGAGGCTTTGTTAACTGAGCTATGCCTGTACAACATTATATAACAACACTATATCATAAGTTATTTTACTGTATTGGTGATTTACACTTGCTAAGAAAATGAATGACACTATATTTTAGAGCTATATGGTCACAATGCCTTTAATGAGAAAAACCTTTGAAATTTTATAGTGGCAAAGTGGCACTCCTAGCAACATCTGAGAAAATTAATTGTCTTGCTGCCTCAGGGGCTCAGAACATCAAGCATGAAAGCAGCAGGTGGCAAGAATCCAGAAAAGGTAGCAGAAAGATTTCTAGAGTTGTGGAGAAGCAAGCTGAGAAAGCCAGTTCACTGAATACCCTAATCTATTTGGGGGATACGGTTAACCACCTGGGATAGCTCCTTTAAAGTTCTAACTAAAGATCCATACTGGATTTACCACCATGCTGACATAGAAACCACCAGTCACCATTGCTGAGTGGTACAAATAAATAGGTGGAAGAACTTTGAAAATATTCAGGATTGGTGAATATGAATGGGGAATGGTGGGTGTTATACCCACTTCTGTCTCAGAGGACGGTTATAATAGTGTGTAAGGTATGTCCACCTTCCTCTCTTTCACTGTCCCTGTCCCCCTTAGTCTGGATTTTCCCTTTAGAAAGTTGTAGAGTGCTTTTTACATCCAAATTTTGTCACTGGGATCTTTAAACTATAGGGCAGTAACAACAGCAGAAACTCATGGTTTTACAAATATTGACGGTTTTAATGGTTGTGATCCCCCCTATACTTTGTTCAAGTGTTTTATGATGAAAAGCTTTTCAGCCTTTGGATATCATTCTCATAGGACTTTCCTATGTTGCTATGTTGTATGTGTAGAACACACAAAGTCACTGTTGAAAGTGGGTGGCTACAGATACTAATTCCATGCTCCTCTGAACTAACTCGTCAAATTTTTCTTGAAGAACAGCATGTTGTTGCCTTTTCATTAGCAGAACAGCATGAGTCTTTCAGGGACTTCAGAAAAGACTGTGATATCGTATTTCCAAATCAGAGCTCCTTTCATAACATAGGTAGCGCTCAACATTATTTACTAACAATTGCTTTGGTTAGGAACCTGACAGTGTGAAACAAAGCATTCAGAATATTCCTTTAAACTGGTCTCAATAGTTTACTGAATATTACTAAGAAATTCTACATCATACTTCCACAGGAAATTGAAAAGGTTATCAATGAACTTACCCATACCATTGCTGATATCAAAGTTATGATTGAAGCTGTTGGGACTAGCTTACTGAAAGGGATACAGTGGAGAATGGCAGAATTAAAAGCAAAATTATGCAAAGACTATTCTACAAAAGTAGAAAAGCTACAGCTAATGGCAAATGAACTTCAAGTTCCCAGACAACTTTATCATCAAATGAAAACTCTTTTGGAACAGCATTCAAATTCGGTGCATTTTCTGCAAGAGGATAAAATACTGAGAGGCAAGATAGAGAAACTTATAGAAGGAAATTCTTTACTCCAGGACACAAAAGATTATCATATTTCAGTTGGGCAATATTTTAAAGACTTGATCAAAGGCATTCATATCAACAATTATATCTCCGCTAATTCTGAAGAAATACTTGCAAGTTCTAGTGAGCTTCCTGAAGCATTCAGACCAGAATGTCCTGCATTTTATTTTTCCAGTGGAATATCTAATGAATCTTTTTGCCAAAAAGTTCTAGACTTTTTTCAGAGATCAAATGAAGCAATCCAGGATCCTGTTCGAAAAAATTCCCAAAGTCATGACAATAATACACCAAGTAGGATGGACATATCATTGGAAGGAGAATCACAAACCATGGTCTAATGTAACCTGTAGAAACTGGTACTTTGTACTTATACCCAAGTTGAAAGTAATTAAAAACCAAAACCTTGTAACAGGTGCTCACTACTGTCAAATAAATTATTCATGAATGCAACTACATGATATGGCATTTGACACATACTGTGCCAGACCTTGTTAATTAATTATCACCTACCAAGCTAGAAAGTTAATTGACAGTCAAGAGTAAAGATAAGCACAGAATAGATGACAACATAGGGAAGGTCACTGTAAAAGTTGAAGAGCAAAACTGTAATGTTTAAAGAACAGATATGGTATATTATTTTGCATCTATACCCTGCTCTACAGTGGGAACAACTCTTAGGCTGACAGTTTTTGGAAACCACAGCTCTCCACAACTCCACCTTATACTGGTTAGAACAGTACACAACCCTCAGCATTAGATATCCAGTGGTCAGAATTACACAGCTTGAAGGATTCTGATTTTGACAAATAAATTTAAATAATCATAATTCATTTCACATAAATGTCAAAGGCACTTCACACAACACTCAAAAGCTATCCTGACATTTCTAGCTGCCATTTTAATGTTCTTCATGAAAGATAGAAAAGGAATAGGAAGTTTTAAAATAAATGAAGATCTTGATCAATATAGGTAATTAAGAAATGTGAGGCTTCAGTATACCTGGTAACACCTTTAGCAGGAGGTATATGTTGTAGGAACTTCTCATATGGTCCAAGCTACTCTGGTAACTTATGTTTCACATTTTATCTACCCAAATTGGAAGCCAACCATATCAGAAACCACAACACAATGGTAATAAAGTGAGATTTATGTTCTAAAGAAGATATTCTTCTATATCTTCAATTCCACAGAAATGAAGCTGCAACTGGAAAATAAACTATTTCTGAGCACTTCATATGAGGAGTACTTGGTCTCCATTCTCTCATAAACCACACCAATGAAAATCTGTAAATTTTGTGAATTGCATATGTAGTTTTCTCTGCCATTTGTAAATGTAGACATGGGATCTAGCATCTATTCAGAATTTTTTCTATCCTTCCTACATTCTTTGAAACTGTTTGTGTAATTAGATGTGAAGAACCAAGCATGAAAGATGTGTGTATTCCCACAGTAAATAATGGAGTTCACATACATAAACCCATTTTTCCTTTTAAAAACTAAGTATTATTTTCCAGATTACCACTGGCATGCATTTAAAAAACTTTATGAGTCACTGTAACATTTAAAAAATACATGCTATATATATTAAAGCTGTAACAGAACTAATGGAAGAACTGCTGCTGGCAGTCAGTGTGACCCAGTAGCTAACATTTTAATTTTTGTACTGACAGGCTGAGTTGTAATTCTTATCTCAACTATGAAATTTGACATTCCTTATTTGAACCAAGGATCACCTCAGGAGTTGAGCCATTCCCCCCACCCCCGCCCCAGTTTCAGTTCACCCATCTCTAGAATGGGGTATTAACCTAATTCACTAGACCACTGGGACTCCCAATGAGATACAGATCATAATGACCCTTGCATAAATAAAAAAGATGTAGAAAAGATTAACAAAATTATAGATAATTTTACCTAGCATTACTGTGAATAAAAGACCAGATTCAAATTCCAGCTCAGCTAGGACCTTGTTGCATGAGCTGAGACAGTAAATTTGATTCTGGCCTCACTCTCTGATTTGTAGAATGTGGCCCACAAAGGCCACGGGCGGGGGGAGGTTATTGTAGAGAGATATTTTGCCAATGGTCAGAATTTTGTGCCTGCTAAGGATTTTGGGCTTTACCTACTAAGAACAATAATTTTCATGGCACAGTCTAGTTCTTGTCATGTTGTACTACAGAATGCTCGTTCAGAAATACAAGTCACATAGCTGAAAAGAATGTTAAAACTTGAACATGAAAAAGACCACTTTAAAGTCAGTAATTAGAACAGTGGCAATTACCTGTTTAAATCTGGGATGGGAATTTTGTGTCCTCCAGATATTGAACTATAATTTCTTCAAAATTAGCTATGGTGGCCAGGGCTGATGGGAACTGCAATACAACAACATCTGGAATGTTGCACAATTTCCACCTGTTTTAAATAAAAGCATTCCTGTAACAGATTACTTTTTCACTAGATAAGGTACAGAATAACAGAAATAGCATTTCTATTATTGGACAGTGACTAATTGTCACTCTTCATTGAGTCAGCTTCCATCAATCAAACTGACAGGCTCAAACTAATGTAGTAAGTGAACTAAAATGTTCCATTTCAAAAATATATCTGTTACCTATTTTTATGAATAATTGTGTTTTTTTTTATCCTTGCTGCAATATGGCAACAGGAAACCATTACTGCTGTAACAATTTGTCACAGATGCCAAAATTTCAGTCAAAATACAGCAAGCGATATGGCTTACAGCTACAATTGTACAGTTTACTGAGAAGTAAACTGATAGAATACAATGGGTCTTACTTCTAAATAGCCACTCCAAGGGTTGCATTGTAAATTATCTACCCAGAAAAATGGAAGGTATAATAACAGTGCTAAACACAAATGATACATTACTATCTGGTATAAAAAAACTTGCAACTTTTCTTTTCCTGTTTTTTTTCCTTTGTGACTCAAAAAAAATTACATCCAAAATTAAGTATAAATGAGGATATTTTTAGTTCCAGATAGTTCTTCTAGGGCAAAGTTCATATTCAAGGATGGCTGAGTCTGTAAGTCAGAGTTACAGAAACAGAGCAGAGCAGAGCAAGGACTCATGATATCTAGCCCAAGGCAGGATTTTTGATGCACACGCTATCTGCCAGACATGTAGGGGTGCATGCACGCACGCCTCTTCTGAAATGTGAGACTCACACTCCCTCTTGTGATAGAAAACAGAACTGAAATTGCAGTATTTTTTCCGTCATGGAGAGTATAGTAGTTTTTGACCCCTGCAATGATACAACTGATCGTATGATCAAATGGTACAGTCCCAGCTGGCACCCAGAGTATGGCTTACAGAGTTGTTGTAACCTTACACCACCAAATACCAGCAGTGGTTCATCACTGACGATAGTCAGTACCTGAACAGCACCGTTATAAGACAGACCAGGTTTTTGATCAAGGAAGCCTTAATGGCCATATAGATTAAGAAAACACAAGAACCAAAGGACATAGTTACTACTTGTATTGCATAGCCTCATAACCTGTTGTGTAATTTTTATTTTATTGTTATAAAATGTTGTCCAATATCTTATCTTGGTAAAAAAAACAACCCAAAAAAGAACAATTTTGAAAATCAAGAGGCAGGCTTCTCACACAATCCCCATAAAAGTTTTACTCCCCCTTGCTTTATATAATAATTCTTGGAACTGAGCAGATTTTCGCTCTGCCCAATCATTGCATCTGTCCTTAAGTATGGACTTCTCCCTTAAATATATTTTAGAGATATTCTGCACAGTAACTTCTATGCTTACAACAAAACTGAGCTTGTCATTCTCTGGTCTGTCTCATCCCAAGCCAAACCCAGTCCTTAACCTACTCTGAATTCTGACCTCATTCCAAAATCTACTTTCTACTCCTGGTTCTACATTTTTGAACTACCATCATTGTTATACTCATCATCATCATCTTCATCTTTATTTAAACTCCAACTTTTTTCACCGTACAGACTCAAGGTGGCTTATAGAAATCAAAGCAACTACAAACATACAAAAATCTATAGTCCTGAATGCTTCTGCAATAGTGATCCAAGATCTCATAATCAGTAGTGCCAAATTTCTTAAAAATTATTGTAAGGTAACTGTAACATTCTATTGTAACAATTGTATTGTAACATGGCCAATTATGAAAATTAGCAACCAACTCTCAGGGCTGTATTCAGTTAGTACTGGAGTCCCAATCAAAGTAGACCAAATGAATCCTTTGGATCAATAGGTCCTCTCTAGCTGGAACTAACAGGATGATTCATACCTCAGAATCAGATTGTAGTAATACTTTAATGTAATTTCACCAAAAGTCATAGCAAAGGCAAAAGAAAGAAAAACAGGAGGAATTGATACGCATTGTGGGAGTGCCTTTTACAAAGAGACTGAAAGGAAACCAGCCATAATGGCTTGTGTATCCTCATGTGGACTTCTGCTTTATTTGTAAGTACTTAATGCAAACTTGAGATGCATGAAAAGGGCAATAACTGCAGACAGTAAAATCACATGTTTTGAGGAAGTAAGAAAATATTTGGTAAATTCTGTCATCACCTGAATACAAGGATGAAATAGAGCACTGTTTTAGATGCTAAATGTAAAAGTTGTATGCTCTGAGAAAGACAAGTTACAGCTTTTGAAGTGCTAAAACACTGAGCCTATAATTTAGGCACACAATGCCTACATGTGAATATCAAGTACTGCATAGTCTAAAAATGACACTGTAGAGGTTGTGGGGTTCACTTGCAAAGAATAAGCACATTTTACTACCTCCTCAAAATGTAGAATAAGAGTAGCTCTACTTCACTCTCTTGAATACACTTAATCCACTACTCCACTTAATCCTCACAACACCATGGGTTATACTAGGCTGAGACAGTTGTCAGATAAGTTTACCCAGTGAATTTCTCAGTTCACCATTGATTAAAATACAGTTGGCCCTCCACATTCACTAAGGGTGAATGGGGTTCAACCTCCTATGGAATCCTGGGGTAACACAGGACTCTCACAAAAGTTTAAAACCTACGAATATCAAAATATGTTTATGTCTGTGGAAAGAGGGCTGAGGCATGGTTGGGACAGCAGGCATCCCCAGTCCAAAATAGATGAGGGAAGGGGGTAGGTTGGTATGCTGACCCTATACTTCCTCTCTCTGTCTGTCTCCTCCTTTGGGTGTGGGGGCTCAGAAGAGGGTTCATGGTGCTGACAAATGAGGGTACAAGCCATCTTTAGCTGGCCAGGAAGCAGGTGGTGGTGAAAGAGGAAGACCAGAGGTAGGTTTCTAAAGGGCTGTACAGCCTGATCAGAGCAACAAAGAGGGAATGTTCTTCTGGAAAAGAAGCGCCTGAGGTGAGGTGGGGAAAGGGTTGGAGAAACCCACAAATAATCAAATCCACGAAAGTCAAATCCTCAAAGGTGGAGGGCAAACTGTACAAGTTCCAGTAAAACCTTCTACACCAATGTTACTCAAAGTGGTGGTCCACAGAACTGTGTTGGTCTGTGACCCACTGGCTGCAGACCCATAGCAAGTTTCCAGGAAAGCAATAAACAGTTGCAGCCAATAGACACAGAGTGGCACCAGTCCCTCAAGTAAAGATTGCTGATTGCCTGTATCAGATAGCCTGAGCAGCACCACTCCAAACAATAAAGCATGCGTTGGCTCAACCGCTACGCAAGTTCATGTTACTCAAATATGGTAGTCCACAGACCAGTCCACAAGCTATCAGCTGCCAGTCTCTTTTCTTTCTTTCCAGTTTGCAGGAAGGAAAGAAAACCATTTCATAAGGTTGACTGAACTGTTCCTATCCATTACAAGAATTTTAATTTTAAAAAGTGTCTGGGCTTGCTTCCCTCTAATTTTTGTTGCCTCTTAGGCTCAGGGACTGCCTTTTCAAAAATAACTTGTAATGTACTGACAGCATTTTTGAATGAAAAGAGTAAAAAAAAAAATTAAAAACACCTCCATCCACTACATATGTTTACTACATAGTCCTTGTAGCAGCTTAAAGACGAACAGGTTAAGGCTGCAACTCTCCAAAATACATTAGGGATTAGATCCCACTGAACACACACTAGGGCTTACTTCTGAGTAATCATAAACAGTCTTGTAGTCCACATCCTCCTACTGTCCCAATTTATTGGGGAACTTCCCAATTCATCCTCAGTCATCCCATTTTTTCAGGTGCTGTTAAAATGTCCCAGTTTCTCTCTCTTCCTCCAACTTTCTCCTTTGTGTTGTTCTCTTTTTTCTTCAGTTGTTGCAAACTTGAGTTCCAAGTGGAAAACTAGTTTGCACTCAATTAACGGGGGAGGGGGACAAAATCTTGACCTTTCCCGTAGACTCCTAGCTTGTGCGTTCTTCCTCATTAATAATATTTGCATCAAGAGCACCCTCCCACTTCCATTTATGAAATGCTGGAGGCTATGCTACTTTAAGGCTCTAGCCAAGATTCTGTGTGGGAACTGTGTGTGTGTATGGGGGGGGGATAAATTTACACCAGTTTAATTGTACCAAAGTCACATCTGAGTTGCACTGGAGCATAGCCTGCCACCGCCACGAAATGGTGCGGCAGTGCCTTGCTCTCGCCTCTGGCCATTTCCGCACGACGCTCTTGTAGCGCGATGGTTCCGCTTTCAACCTCCTATGGAATCCTGGGGTTTGCAGTTCCGGGAGGGGCCGGCCGGCCCCTCCCGGAACTGCAAACCCCAGGATTCCATAGGAGGTTGAAAGCGGAACCATCGCGCTACAAGAGCGTCGTGCGGAAAAGGACCGTGGTTCTACAGTTTCGGTTTCCAGAAAACGTCACCACTTCCGTAAATGACATTTCTGACAGAATCATCAACCACGAGGGTTCCGGCCTTTGTTTCCGTGGTCCTCGGAGATTTTATTCCGCCTCAGCAACGCCAGTTCCCGAGCTCCCCCAGGAAACATCCCTTTCAAATGGGAAACTCAGCCGTGGCAGCTCCGGGCCGACAGTTCCGGGGGGGGGCTGCGGGGCTCTTGCTCGGCTCCACGTCCACAGGGGAGAACATCCCGCAAAGGCACAGCGGAGAGGAAAGCCAGCCGGGCCACACAGGGCAGACTCCACACGCCGTTTGAGACGGGGAGAATCACAGGCTGACACGGGAGCCCCTTTGGCCGTCCAATCAAAAAGCAGAATCTACCACCGAGGCGGGGCTATTTGCAGACTCATCCAATGATGGCCGAGGAGAGCAGGTGACGGACGGGTCACTGGGCTCGTCAGACGGCCGAAAGGAGGGGTTCTTTCCTTTTCCCTTTTCGGGAAGGAGGGGAGGGGAGGGGGCTGGGAGTGGGAGTGAGAGCCGTTCTTTTTTTTTCTTCTTCCCGTGACCCAGTGCGGCGAAAGGCGGTAGCGCTGCTGCAGGAGCAGCATCACCATCTTCATCTTCTTCTTCCTCGCCGCCGCCAGAAGCGACTCCATCCGGGTCCTTTTGGGGGACCTGGGAGAGGCCGGGTCACCCCGCGCACAGGTAACGGTTGGGAAGTCTCGAGGCCGGCGGAGACCTCCCTGGTGAGCGAGCGAGCGAGCGGGCGGGCGGGTGAGGGGGAGGGAGGGAGGGAGGGAGGGAGGGAATGGAGGAGATGAGGGCAGGAAAAACGGCTTTTCGGTGGCGGGAAAAGAGCGGGAAGGATTCTTGAGGCCCTTCGAGTTACCTCTGAGGCGACGGGAGGAAACGGGAAAGACCACGAAGAAGTAATTCTGTTCTCCTCGAGCCATCCCGCCCTCTCCCTCCTTGCCGAGGCACACATCCTGCTCCCCACCCCCGCCCCCCTTTCTTCCTCCTCCTCCTCCTCCTCTTTGGTCGCTTTCGCCCCTCGCGCCCCCCCGCCTTTCGCCGCGCCTTCCCTGACAAACCTGAAGGTCCGAGAATCACCGCCCACTTGGCGGGGTCTGATTGGCTGGCCGGCCTGATTCTCTGTCGGGGTAGGCTCGAGCGTGCTCGGTCACGGGCAGTGCGTCACTTCCCGTAGCAAGTTCGCGATGGATGGGCGAGAGAGAGAGAGACCTTGGCGTTGAGGGATGGCAGGGAAGGGGGTGGGGCGCGAGGTGATGCTGCGGCGGGGACTCCCGAGCAAGAGAGGGAAGCCCCGCCCCGTCTCTCGAGAGGACCCCCCGCGCGGCCTCGCGCGCCTCCTCTTTCCTGCCTATTGCCGGCCCAGAGCAACCGCCGCCGCCGCCGCGGCCGTTGCTTCCCTCGAGCCCCCTCCTTCCCCCGCTCGCGCGCCTTCTCTTTCCCTGCGTTGGGCGCTTAAGGTCTGGGCCCCGCAGAGCCCTCGGCGGCGAAGGGCGGCGGGTAGGTGAGAAAGAAAGCCCGAAGCCAGGCTGCCTGCGGTTCCGCGGTGGCCTGAGGCGTCGAAGGAGGAGGCCGGCGGGCGGGCGGGCGGGAGGGGAGGGAGGAATGAGAAAGGAGGTGGACACCTTCTTGGCAAGCGGCTCCCTCACCACGAGGCGCACCGCGCCGCTCCTTCCCGCGCGCTCCCTCGTTCGTTCGCTCCCTCAGCTCTGCTGGTCGCAGGCCAAGACTTCGCCCCCCCCACCCGCCCCAGGGGCTTCCTTGTGAGTAAACGGCCCTCAGGTTCGGGGGCTTGAAAGCGCTCTCCGCTTTGGGAGGGGTGGGGTGGGGGGCTTGGCGCCTCTTTTGAGCCTGGCAGGAGGGGGGGTCAGGTTTTCACCAGCATGTCTCCCCTCTTGGAAAGCTGAGTTAACTTGCTTTAAAGTGAGTGGGTTGTTCTTCCTGGAAGATTCGGGGGGAGGGGGTGCGTTGTTTTTTTTTTTTAATAGTACATCTTTCTCAGGTCGCCTGCTACTTATTCTACCGCGGAAGTCAAGTTGTGACTTGTTGGAGGTGTGAAAGGAAGGCTAGAAGGATCTTGTGAGAAGTGGAGAGTTGCCCTCTCTGACACTTTTTTTTAATCTCCAGATTCAAATTCTTTCTAGTTTCAGAGTCATAAAGCTTTAAACTGTTGAATTTACGGTTTGAAAGTATTGTCTTTGAGCGGATCCATGTAATTCCTGATTTGTCAGTTGTCCGTTTGTCCTTGATTGTACCATTTTAAAATACAAATGCGTAATTTGTAACATTTCAGCTTTCCTGGTGAAATATTCATTATTGTAGAAAAAATGGTTACACATGTAAAGATTGACAGACTATGATAATATCTGTTTCTTTGCAGCAGAGAAAGGAGAAATCTTAGCCACAGATGTGCTGGCCATACTTGACTTTGAAGATGATAAAGGAAAGTACTTGGAAAGCAGCTTTTACGTGTGTTTTTAAACCTTGTTGAACCTTGGCAATAGTGGTTCTGTTCATCACTTCACCAAGTTTCTTAACTTGTCTCATGTATGAGAAAGTGGGAGCTTTCTTTGAAATGATGAGAGACAGTTGAAAGGAAAGAATGTTCTGAAGAAAAGAAAGGAAGAAGATGATAATGCTCTTTAGGAAAAAGTTCTGTGGACTGTGAAGCATCTTAGTATTAACTTAAGTAACACAAGCAGTACTTTCTTGCCAAAACAGCTTGTTCAGATTGATATAATTAAGTCTGATCCATTTCATTGACAGGGTGTTCCATTAGACATTACATGAATCAAAGGACTAATAAGATAGGTGTTAGATAATCAAAAATGAATTTATGGATAGTATTGATACACATATTGCCTGGCTGCATTCTGTAGTAGTACATTACAGCACAAGAATAACCTTGGTAAGGTTGATCTGTGATCAGTCTGCTTTGTTGCTGCAATGTACTTAAATGCAATGTACTTTCGTGTCATACCAAAAATTTTAAAAACTGATCTCTTCAGAGTGTTGTATGTGGTCCTTTGTACACTTTTATCTCTCAGGCTAAGCGTGTGGAGAAAGTGTCAATGCTGTTCTGAGATTCTTGGAATGAAAAGAAGTTGAGTTTTGTAGTTTTCAGAACATCAGTTAGGTGATTAAATATTAAATCTTTAGGTGTATTTTAGAAAAATGCTAATATGCTAACATAGGGCAAAGCTTTGCCAGACCTGTTCTCAAGTGGTTGCTTTTGCTTTTAATTAGCACGTTATTAGTCCAGGTTTCAAGACCTGCGGGAGCTGACACCTGCCATGAATTGTGCTTCTCTCAGGTGACCTTTTTTTTATGTTGCAGGATGCCTAGAGTACAAGTACCAAAGTGTTATACCGCAGCATTACAGGAAGGCCAAAGTCATGGGTGCCTTGTAGCTGCTGAGCCTGCTGGTGTCTGGGTGGGGCATTAGATAGCTCTCTCTGTCTTTGAGCTGAAATTTGTCTTAGTTTAGACCTGTATCTGAAGGATTATCATATTTGACTAATTCAAACAATATTGTCAGGCAGTGACATGAAATGGCACATCATTTGTAGGAAGAGTTCATTGGATATAAATCATACAATACATCTTCCTCACAGGGTTAATCTTTATTGCTTATATGTATTTAGTATAAACTGACTGATTTTCTTTTAATTTCATATATATGTTCCTTTATGAAGAAACAATTTTATATTGAGCATAATTAGCTACAGGTGAAGAGTTCTACCTCCTGCAGACATGGGGATTATGTAACCCTCCAGATGATCTTGGACTGCTATGTACCCATTGGTTGTGCTAGGGCTAAAAGGACTTGCATCTGGTGTGTCACATATTTCTTACTTTGACTTAAATTCATTGGCTAGTCCCACCCAGAATAGTCTTGTTGAATCAGTTGCTAAATATTAAATCAGCACTTGCTTACATTCTACTCATTCAGTGTGTTTGTTCTAGCCCTAAGAAGCCATTAGGTTTCAGGCCACTGTTAAACATGGGTTGTCACCCAGGATCTTGTGAATTTTTCCTCATCCCATCTCTGTGTCTCTCCACATCTGCTTTAGAGGTTCAGTCCTTTGGAGATGCCAAGGAGTAGGAGGGGAAGGGGGAAATCTGTTTTCTCAACAGTGTCTGCTTGACTGGGAGACTTGTATCAAATATGTGGATGTTCAGGAAGAGGTAACTGTTCAGTAGGGAAATGTAACTAGTTACAATAAGTGACTTAAGTGCTTATTTATTTCTCTTAAAGATGTGTGCAGTAGTAGGCTTTACTACAAGGAGTTACTCCTGTTCTGATGTGTGCTGATGTTGCTACAAGTAGATTTTATGTAGGAATTTATATCTAGCTTCTCACTTGGAGGAGTGTAGCTCCTGAAAATAAAAATATAATTATAACAAACAGTGAAAAGCTACTAAGCAAGGTCAGCAACTTTGTTCCTTCTTCAGCAGTGGGATGGAAGGAGTAGCAGTTTTCCCTGATTTTTGTCTGTATCACTCTGGTCCAGGATAAGTAGTTAGAAAAATCTGGGGTAGTTTATTCCTGAGGTCCTTGAGCATAGGAAGACAGTTGAGGCCCACCATATGTTGTGATGGAGCACTTAATAGATCAGCAAGGAAATTCCTTTCAGTATCCAAAAGCTGTATGTATTATGGAAGCTCCTGGCTTCTAGTAAAACAGCAAGTGAACTATGCTTCATTCATTACATAGAATAGTGTTTTAGAAAACACTGAAGCCACAGCCTTCCAGAATATTTAATTGACACAGCCTTGGAGTAACTTTAAGGTTTTCAGAATGTGGAAATGTGGTTAGCCCTCTAAATGAGCCATCTTGATAATCCAAGTCTCACCACAGAAGACCCTTAAGTCCTGAAAAAACATACTTGACAGAGAGTCCCACTGATTTCAGTGTATATCAGGGGTGAGAACTCATTGCTGTCCCCATGTTGTCAGGCTGAAGCTCCCATCATTGCTTACCATTGACTGTGCTGCTTTGGGCAGATAGAAATTGCAGTCCACCAACATGGAAGGCAGTGTGCTGCTTCTTCCTAATGTACAGATTTGTGATCACAGCCTTTCAGAATATTGACTCCTTTACTTGTGTTCTTCATTTTCAGTCCAGCTTGTCTCTTGTGTGTGGTTTATGTTTTTGTTTTTTGCTGTATGGTTTTCTATTTGTAGTAATAACTAGTCATTCTTCATGTTTGTAAATTGTGCCAAAAAAAAATGCTGTTTCTTCCAGGGATCTAAACTCTCAAAAAGTACCTTTAGAGATATGTGAGGCTCTCCTTTGCAGGCAGTCTCTCTCTGTCTATATATAAAGAGGGCCAAGAAAAGCAGGAGAGGAGCAAAGCTAGTGCACACATCCTCACATAGTGCTAGCGTTATCCCTTCCAGATGCAGAAAAAAAATGTTACTCATTATACATTCAAACTTACAAGTGAAGTAGACATCTGCCAAATTGGCATTCAGTACAATAAATGCACATCTCATGAAAGCATTGCATGCTCCCAAACCACATTCTTTTATGTAAGACGTAAAATTGGTTTATTACACTGATTATATAATATAAATTGTTTAGTATCATAAGACTTTTCCATTGAAATAGATAATTATAGTTTATTTAGAAGCATTTTCATTAACTTTTCTTCCTCCTTTCAGAGTTGAGCATGGAACAAGACGAAGAATACTTTATTGAAGTTCTTTTGCTTGAGCATTTGCGGTCAGCTGAATCTTCCCATCCAGAGAAGTGATTAAGACTAAACAGTTGTTTTATCTGTTTAGAAGAAAAAACTTTCAAAATAAGTCTTTTAAACGCCCAGACTTAAGAGATACTTGTCCTTAAAAAAACAACAACTTCTTATCTGAAGATACTGCACTGTGGGATGAGGTAGTAGGTTGTATAGTTTTAGGGTCATACCCACCACTGGGAGATAACTATACAGTCTACTGTCTTTCCTAAAGAGGCAGACAATCATCATTGACGTCTGACTTACTTTATGTTATTTGAATTTTGCTAAATAGGAAGATTTGTGTTAGTTGTAGACCATCCAGATTTGCTTCTTGGATCATTTGTAGCACACACTTGGAAGGAAGTAAGGACTCAAAGTGTGGGATCTTGAGCACTATGGGCAGAAGAGAGTTTGTGGATAGAGATCTTTGTGTCATTGTTCCCTCTGTAATCTGCCCCACAAAAATCCACTTAGGAGTGTCCTGAATGGTGTGCTATGCTGCAGAGAACTGCAGTGAGAAGAGGGAACTCCCCCAAACTGAGGAAGATGTCTTGTGGTAACAAGCTTTGCTTGCATGAAATGCCTGTGCCCACTGTTGACCTATTTTCCTGGTAGCTCAGTGTCTTACCCTACACCATTCAAGAATTTCTCCAGATCAGCTATTCATGAAGAAGTGACAGGAAAAGTTCTGTTATGGGAATTGTTCTCAGGGCCTATCCCAAAGGCAAGTAGACTGTCAGAGGACAAATTAAATATAGGTAGAGCTCTCTTCTAAATAGATTTCTCTTTGTCAGGTTGAGGTAGTAGATTGTATAGTTGTAGGGCAGTTATTTTGCCCTCTTCAGGAGATAACTATACAATCTATTGCCTTCCCTGAGGAGTGAGATTTCTGCAGTATTCTACTTACTGAGTTGATAACAACTCAACTGAAGTTCTGTTACTGGAGTAATCACTGACTGAATAGAGTAGTGTTGACGTGCTTCTTTATTTTTTAATATGTCAGACTGAAAACAGTTAAAATTCTGGTCTAAAGTCCAAAATTTGTTGACACTTGCATATTGAAAAATGTGACCTGATGTTTCATGAGGAAAATGCTCATGGATGTAATCTCACATTCTTGATCAACTGTTTGTGGAAGTCAGTAAAGGTCATTACAGTTATTCCCACTGAAAGAAATATTTTCTGCAGTGGCAGATGGGGTGAGCATTAAGGGGTTTATGTATTACTTAAGATCTTTTCAGGTGTATACATTTCGAAAATGCATGTCAATTGGCTTGAGCTGTATTCGATTTTCTGAAAGTAATCATTGCTTTTTCTCCAGGTTGGTGCATGGAGAATGCTTAATTTTGTATACATGTACGCATGATATACATGTGACAACCATATTAATATTCAGAGTTGTATTTCATTAATTCATTCAAATTACAGTAAATGGTTTACTTTACCATGATATGAACATGTGAATTTTGTATTATACCATCTTTTATTTTATTTTTAATAAATTTGTGCACTACAGCTTCTAGTTTATTTTTGGAAGAACAGCAGAAGAAATTGTGGGTTCCTAGGAAGAGGTAGTAGGTTGCATAGTTTTAGGGCAGTGTTTTTGCCCAAAAGGAGTTAACTATACAACCTGCTGCCTTTCTTAGGGCTTTAATATTACAACAGAATCATTTTGGCTCATTTTAAATCATCCTTAGATTACATAAAGGTTGCAGGATTTAGTGGGAAATCTTTGTCCATGACCCGAAATAAGCCAAATAAGGTGAGAACATCGTAAACTTTTTAGTAGCAAACAAAATGTATCCTTAGCAAGAGAGAGTTCTGTGATACAAAGTATTTTTAAAAAAACTCATAGCTAGATGGGAATGGTTTCAAATCTAAAGCAAAATATCCTGACTTCTATATTTGTGCATAATAAAAGACTCAAACTGAGTATACCAATTTGTTGCTTCACAGTGGTCCATTCTGTTTCTTCTCTTATGTTGTCTTCCCTCATAGCATGAGAAATCGTGCTTGTAATTTTTTAAAATTATTATTGTTACTGTTGTTATTACTATTATCATTCCTATTGTGCGTTTTTCCAGGTTAGGACTCAAAGCAGCTTACAACAAATTTTTAAAAATCATTAAAATTCACAAGATACAAAAAAAAATTAAAAGCAGGTTAAAAAAATATTATCCTTTGATGTATTGTAGTACCGCCTTGATCCGTCAGGAGAGGCGGGATATAAATAAATTTTATTATTATTAAAATATGTGCATACACACATGTCAGCACAACGATTAGCAAGATCCAGGACATTATTTTGGTGGGACAGTCTGCAGTACTACTTAAGAAGATGTTAATACAAAGATTATTCTAGTTCCTGGTATACCTAAATGGAGTGTTCATGCAAGATTCCTTTTTCTGAACATATCATTGATTTCCCCTCTTCTCCACAGTTCTATTTTCTGTAGTCCCCATTATGCCTTGCCTGGAATAAACTTTATAAGTACTGTGAAGGTGTATAATGCATTAACCAAGTTCATTAGCTGCCCTAGGGGAATAAATCTTCTGTTTATCGGTCTCTTTTGAGGATGAAAGCAATGGATCCACATATGCTGCTGTGGTTTTTCTTGGGGCTCTAGAAATCCACCATCTGGTCCTACTATAGAATTTAAGAATTGCCATATGTTTTCATTATCAGCTATGGAAGTGGTTTTTTTTTTTACTTATTTATTTAGTGGGTGTTGAAGAGAGATTTGTACCATGATAATTTGGGCTCATGATATTTGTATTTATTTTCAAAGTGCCAAATAACTTTAAAAATGTAACTTCTGTTGTACATGCATACTATCACTGAACAACCCACAGAACTAAATAAAGCTGTTCAATGTGGAACTGTTGGAATTACTTGTATTTAAAGACCAGAAAAAGATAGCTGACATGGGTTTATTACCACTATCAGTGCAAATGATTACAAAGCCTTCATTTCAGTGCATGTTCTTCTTTTCAGATAATATGAAATGTTTTATGTGATATGAATGAAATTTGCATGCCACTGACACATACAGGTACTTCCATGGATTCACTTTAATTGATATAAGAAGAAAGCTGACATGAGAACATAAAAGAAGCATCTTACAGATTGAAGGAGTATGCTCTTAAAATGTCTGTGCCATCAGTTCCAGCAACCACGCCCACAATGCTCACATCGTCACAAGTCACACTTCTGAAGCCGCTAGTAGAGAGAGAAATACAGATCTCTGTACTCAGTTAAATAAATCATATGGAATCAATTCAAGCTATTCTTTACCAGAAGCTGAGCTAGAAGTTTCTCCAGATGTTTCAAGGAACTCTGGTTTTATAGCATGTTGGAAGAAACTTTACCACAATATAGCAGTTATTTATGTGTTACTTACAGCAGGACAGATTTGTTGTGCTGTAAATTGTACTTTCAGTGAGACCTTCAACTCATTTATCTTTGGTTGTTGGGAAACAAACCAGGGCTGAGAAATAAATGATCAGGCATTGAAACAGTATATATCACTATGACTTTATTGAGCCAGAGTTCATATTTGCACAGTGGAAGAATAAGGCAATAAACTCCCCAGACATATATACATGGAAATACCCTTTCATTTGCTGCAATAAGTGCTAACACATGGCATAATGTAATATTAAGTGCTGAAGACTTCATTTCTACATTTTACTTGAATTCTGAAGAAGAAACCATTATAATTCAGACTAGTATAGTGTTCAGTTATCCTTGGAGGTCCTGCTTATACTTAGAAGATGTGATAGGTCTTACAGTCTTACTTGATTGGTAAAGTGTTTCCTTATGAGTGCTTTCCAGCTAACTTTCCTCATTTGCTTCTAATATAGAGGCTGCCTTTGAAGTACTCAAGATCATTTCATATATATATTTAGGTAGTAACTTTTCATGCAGAGTCTTCCACTAGCATGCTGTATATTTAGGAGAAAAAATATAGTTGGTCCTCCATATGTGCTAGGGTAGGGGTGCAGGACCCTTGCAGAAGTGGAAAAATCATAAATATCAAGATGCATATTGGTCTGTGGGAAAGGGGCCAAGGCATAATGGGGAGAATAAGCACCCAGGGTCCAAATCGGGTCAGGGAAAGGGGGTTGGTGGACATGGTGGCCCTATATGTCCTCTCTCTAACCCATCTCCTTCCTTGGGTGTAGGGTGGTAGTGTGGTACTGAGAAACTGGGCTGCAAGCTGTCCTTGTCTGGCTAGACAGTGGGCTAGTGGAGTAAGGAGTACCAGAGTTGGGTTTTAAAAGCTAGGTAGCCTTACTGGAGTTGCTAAGTGGGAAGGTTCTTCCAGAAGAGAAGCACCTGATGGGAGGAGGGGAGGCAGGGGTTGAAGAAACACACAAATTCATTAAAGTCAAAGCCACAAATGCTAATCCACAAGACTAATAACAATATCCAAGAAATTGCTTTCTAGCCAAACTTCTTTTTATTCAAGCTGCAAAGTTGTTTATATCACTGAGCTAGGATCAACCACTCCATGGGTGATGTACCATTGCTTTCCTCCTCCGGCTTTCCAGGTAACTAGATTTAGCCCTGAGAGGCGTGTGATCTGTGAGCAGTAGGTCTATTGTGTGTGTGTTTTAAGTCTAGTTTTATCTTCCCTCTAATTAATCTGAGATAATCTGAATGGAAGACATTGATTATGTTTATATTTGATATTTAGTCAATTTCAATATTGCTAGCTCAGGATATCCTGCTTGCTAGCAGGATATCAAACAATATAAAAGTACTAGTGGTTTAACTTTTCATTAAAAACAAAATGCTCCAAGTGAACACTGAACAATATATATCTTGAGAACAGATAAAATTATATTTTCCAGATAATATAGATTTTACAGCTTGAAAGTGTGGCCAAAAGGGAGAATTTTCACCAGTGGCAGTAGACAAGTCTCCCTAGGCAGGGAGTTTAAGAACTTAGACAGCAGTAGAGAAAACTGAGCTTCAACCAGTCTTTCTATGGCAGCTGGTTTGATACAAAACTGTTAAATCTTAATAAAATAGCAGATCCAAAACTGAGGAAAACTGTCCTTGAGATATGTGGAACTCAAGCTAACTAAATGTGTTCATAGGCACCAAATATTTTGCTCATGTCTGAAGAGCAGTTTAATCAACATGCTGAAGTGATTCTTGCCATCTTAATTGAGTGAGATTAGAGACTTCAGTGTTAAAGAAAAAACTTACCTTGACCACCTGTGGGATCCTCCTAGCAAATGATAGCAACTAATCAAAGAAGAGGATTGGTTATCATTTTTCCAGGAGTACACACGGAGTGAGAGGTCCATGGATGAGGTGACAACATGGAAAGGGTCCTACAGACAGTGGAAGGATAGTAAAACCTTTTGTAATTTTTTTTAAATTAACCATTTACAATAACACATACAATATACAAACCTACATCACCTAAAACCAGAAAAAAAAAACTGAAAGAAAACTGCAATAATATACAAACCCCATTATAACAAAAACATTTCACCAAATTTAATCTAATTTCAAAACCCTAATTGAAACTCCCTCCTGTTATAAAAACTCTTCCTGGTTTTCTCAGATTGTAGGTACTGATTTAAAGATAATCACCTCCTCTATAATTAACTTCTATCATCTATTTCTCCTGATAATTTAAAAAAAATTGATTTTGTTTTTATGTATCAAAACCTAAAATTGCTATGTCCCTCTTTCACATCTTGACGTAGTCTGTAAAAGTTTTCCAAACTTTAACATAAGATTCTAATGAATTTTTTTTAATCAGGTTTGTTATGCAGTTCTACCAGGTCCATCAATTTTCACATCCAACCTTCCATTTTAGGTATCTTTGTTTTTCCAGTGTTTTGTGTATACTATTCTTGCGGTTACTGTCATAACTTAACAGATTTCTATATCATATTTCCATTTTATCCTTAATGTTGAGGAGCAACAGTTCAAGCCTAAACAGTAATTTTATTTTCACATGTTTTTGCATCCTCTCACAAATTAATAGCCAATATTTCTTTGCTTTTTTGCATGTCCACCATAAAGACAGAAAGTTCTAATATGTTTATTAAATTTCCAACATTTGTTCCTATACTTACACATTTTAGCTAGTTTACTGGCTGTCATTTACCAATTAAACATTTTACAGAAATTTTCTTTAAGGTCCTTACAATAGGTAAATTTTAGTACCCTAATCCGAATTTCTTCCCATTGGTTCAGTTGAATATTATACCCTAGGTTCTGAGCCCAGTATACCACACATTCCTTTATCTGTTCCTCCTCAGTATTCTATCTTAATAGCAATTTACATTTGGGAAATCAAGTGAGTATCCTCTACATATAGCAGTTTTTTAAATTCAGTTTTATCTCCCCAAAGTTAAATTTTTCCTTGTCCTCTTTAAATCTTTCTCTTAACTGGAAGTACATTAACCATTTTAACGTATGTCTTTCTTGCTCCAAATACTGTATTTGTTTAATATTTCCAGTGCCCTCATCCTCCACCAGGTCAGGAAAACAAGACCTTGTAAGATAAATAATGCCTAGTATATAGAACATAAAATAGTAGTAACAGTAATAGTTGTGACTGTACCACCCAGATTGATGTAATAATTTTATGGTGATCCTTGAAAGCCATTAATTTAGTCCCTGTCAGAGAGTATAATTTCAGCTCCAGTCCAGCTGCTATAAGAATAGTTTGTTTGCCAGATCCTTTCATGATCTTCTCTGTCATCCATGGTTCTTGTGATGGTAATGTGAAGCTTCCGACCTGTTGAGCTTTTGCACAAAAAGAACACAGAACACACTTGTTTCAATACTGTTCTACCTATTACTTTGGTATTTCCCCAAACAGTACTATAGCAACATTTTCCAGTATATTAGGCACCTAGTGTTCTGTAGTTTGAGTTAGTAGTTCACCAGGTCCAGTGCTTTATGGTGGGTCTCCCAAAGGTGGAACGTCTCCCTATTCTAGTGCAGTTTTGTACAGAAATGACACCACATGAAGAACTATTGTATTAGTATTTGTCCAAAGAAGATCTGCATTGGCTAGTGTGATGTGCATGACAAAACATGCATCATTGCTGAATGAAAATACTTGATATTGTGTGTTAAGCAATGCAGAAGAGAAGTGAATGGTTGCTGCTTTCATTTCTTACCATGCGTAGAATGATAGTCCTTAGTCTCTCTCTAAATAAACATACCATTCATGGGCTTTTCAGCAACCACACCCAGTGCACTATTTTAAAACTATTCTTCATTTAGATTACTGCTAAATAAAAGACAACTAGTAAAACAGCTTTTGTAATTCAGTAGTAGCTTAAAGAAATATACCTGTAATGTTCTTTTTATATTTGGACTTCTTCTCAATGGCTATATCAAAGCTAACAATGCGAAAATTTATCTCATCATTGTGCATTATGGCTATTCTTGCTGGTTCTGCTGGTAACCAGCAGGTGACAAGACGATGATCTGCGACTGGTAAAGCACTAGATAACATCAGTTCATCATCATCTGGGTGAGTTAGACAATGTGTGTAGAACACCTGGTATACAAAAACAAGAATCACACAACAGGCTGGGGTTTGGGTACACTTGTGCCTTAAGTAGGCTTTGTCAGTTTTATTCAAAGTTTGGGCCTTTCCACACTACACTGTTATAGTGCTATTATTCCACTTTCAACATCCTATGGAATCCTGGGATTTGCAGTTCAGGGAACAGCATTTAGAACTCTCAGCCAGAGAGCTCTTTGGCCTCAGTAAACAACAAACCCTGAATTCTACAGGATGTTGAGAGTGGAATAATTGCACTATAACAGTGTAGTGCGGAAAGGCTCTTTGTCTGGACATACCAATTTGACTTGGACCAAGTCACACTATTGGAATATCTATTGTGGGCAGTTCATAAGCTGCACATCCTCCCTCAACCTCCCTAAGGGCTGGCACTTCTTCTCATAAAATTAGGCTTTTCCTGCTCCTGGCACCCTAGAGGAGCTATTTTGCATTTAAATGGATCAGGCTCTTCCTCAACTGCCACCCAAAAGCCACTCCAAACCTGGAAGTAGACATCATGTTACTTCTGGTTTAGATTTTTTCCTTCTATTTGTCTAGTTGCCCACACTTGCTGTACATGACTGGGAGTAACTTGCCAGAACTTCTGATGGGGTGTTTGCCAGCATGACCTAGAGATTTGTTGTTGTGTGCCTTCAAGTCATTTCCAGCTTATGGCGACACTAAGGCAAATGTGTTGTGGGGGGTTCTGGGACTGAGGGTGTGATGTGCCCAAAGTCATCCAGTGGCTTTCCATGGCCAAGAGGCAAATTGAACCCTGGTCTCCTGGGTCCAATGCTCAAACCACTACATTGTGCTGGTGATAGCAGGTATGAAACCCAGAATCTTGTGCATGCAAAGCACTCTGCCATTTGCCATGCCACAAGAAACTTATCTCAAAAGTGGTTTGTTTATGCAGTGTGGGGTACTCTAGTTTAACAAATATCAGTCTTGATAACATGATTCTATACAACTGAAATGGCAGAATACTGATAAAACAATAATTATAATCAGACACAAAACAAGAAATATATACATCTTAAAGAGAATTAAATTCTATTTGATGTGACTGTTTGTGGACTGCAGTTTACTTCATCAGATGAATGGAGTAATTCTGCTCCAGAAGCAAAAGCATTACAAGCAGCAAGCAAATCTTTGCAGAGCTCTTAAGCTGAATGTCCATGTTATAGCACAGCAGGGCTTACAAAGGCAATACTCATAATGGTGGGTCAGGGTGGGGAGAATTATTGAATTTCCTCAGTAGCTGTATCGTGAGTTCCCCATTAAAGTATTGTAAATGTTTTGGGATGGCTTGATCAACTGCACATTTAAGATACTTTCACCTAGATCATGGGTGGGCAAACTGTAATCCCATAGGGCCATTTTTGTGATTTCCCATGGCCCTTCAGATTTTTTTTTTTACAGTTCCAAAATATCCTCTAGGCCAGTGGTTCTTAATGATTTCTTTACCGGTCACACCCTGTAAAAACAATTTTTTGCCAGGGTCCACCAAGACTTAACATAAGATTTAAATGTTCAAATATTTCTGTATTAAAGGCTTCTGGAAACTAGGATTCAATTCCCCGCTCTGACACTGGGTGACCTTGGGCAAGTCACATTCCCTCAGCCTCAGAAAAGGCAAAGGCAAATTCCCTGTAAACAAATATTGTCAACATGCCCCCCCCCCGATAGCTTCACCTTAGGGTTGCCATAAGTCAGAAGTGACTTGAAGGCACACAACAGCAAAGTGCCACTGACAGGGGAGGTTCTTTCTAGCCATCATATCTCTCACCTTTGAAAACTGACTTATGACAACTCTAAGGCAAACCTATCAGGGGTTCTCTTGTCAAGATCTGTTGCCTTTGTCTTTCTCTGAGGCTGAGAGAATGACTTGCCAGAGGTCACCAAGCAGGTTTTCATGGCCAAGTAGGAATTCAAAATCTAATCTTATTAGGGATGTGGCAGCAGAGGTGTTTGTGTGGGACCTAAAATGGCTCCCTTGTTTGCAAATGAGGGAGCAGTTTGGGCACACACACATGCCTGCTGCCATGTCCCTCAGCACCCATATCCCCTGCTCCCACATCCCTGTTTGCAAAGAAGGAAGGAGTTTTGGCACCTGCACACCCCCACTGTCACATCCCTGTTGCTGCTCCTGCTTCTGTTGGTGACCAGCCACAGGGCTTCTCAGACCCCCTGTGAGGGCTCTGCAGACACCAGGTTAAGAACCACTGTTCTAGGCTGGGGATGTGGAGCATTTTCACCTTTTTGCACACACACCCCAGATCAATTTAATCCTAGGAGAGGCCCCCCTTTTTTTTTGAAACAGGAAGTGATGTTCACTCACTTCCTGTTTAAAAGAGGCTTCTCCTGAGTTTAAAATGCGGGGGGGGGAACATGGCAATAAATGTCCCCTCCATCCCCTAGAAGACATTTAGCGGGAAATTTAAAAAAATATTATTGTGGTGTATGTTTGGCCCTCCAAGGTCTCCTGCCCCCCCCCTCAATGCTACCCCCTGGGCTTCCACAGTTGCCCACCCCTAGCCAAAATCCAGTTGTCTCAACTAGGACAGCCCTACTGCATCAATTGGAACTTGGTAGATCAACACTGATGTATGTTCTGATGGTCTTCACAAATGACCTGCTCCTCATGGATATGAAGGTCCTGCCCTCCACACAGGCACATTTGGTGAGGATATCAGAGAAGGATGGCTGTCCTTGGCAGCTACTCCTGAGTTGCCTTCCAAGGATACGCTACAGAACCCCCTCTCCATTTTTTCTGTTGACCATCTTTGTATTACAGCTACTCTATTTGGCAACTGGCTGATTGCTGAAAAGGGTTTTTTTTAATGGTGGTCAAGGGGTATTTTTTAAAAAAATCTGTTTTTAAGAAAACTTCTAATTCAGTAGTGGTTTTAAATATGATAACCGGTTTCACTATGTTTTAATATTATAACTTACTATGTTGATTTTTTTAATTAGATCAACGCAGCTGCCTGCCTGCCTGCCTGCATTTTTGGACTGTCCCTGAGGACATGGTTGTAGGGTTTGTCATGACGAGAGTCTGTGCTTCAAAATGTACCAGTACACCACTGCTGGATGTTTAACAGGTGGAAAAAGAGTAGGAAGGGAACAAAAACTGATGCATAAGACTCAAGCACCAAAACTTACTGTTTGTCTTGGGCCCAAATTAGGCAATACTCAAAAAGCATAACTGCATTCAGTGTGTCTAGTTTTAATTTCCTTTGCCGGGGAAACAAACAAACAAGATGACTGCAATGGAGATAAGATGAGTTTGCAGTTTGCAGATAAGATGAGGCTGAATAGCAATCAAGCTTGCGGCAGTACAGTTGGAAGACAACCCAACATCTCACAACAAATCCATTCATCCCACCCAACACTGACATTGCCTTAAAATCAGGTATCAAACAATACATTAAACAACAGCATAACTGTACCTTTGGTGAATAAGCAGGATCAGTAGGGCAAACAACTATCCACTGCCCATCTGGTGAGCAAAGTGACAAATCTATGCCACCAGTCTGAAATACTTTTGTGCGTAAAACCTGGCTTAGACCAGGAGCTGCCAACTGGTAGAGTACACCTTCTCCAGTGCCTACCTAAACCAAAGAGGAGAAATATTCAACATAAGATTAATGATTTTAACACTTTGTTTGAATCTGCAGCTTCTTTTTTAAAAAATTACAAAACTTTGGAGGTCAGCAAAAGATTTACTCCTATCCTCCAGTGAAGTCTGGCTTAGTCATTGGTTGATTGTTTGGTACTGTGTTTCCTGAAGATGAGGCCAAACTAGATAGACTGGGGAGGTCTTGAGCTGCCCCAGTCTTCTGCTTCTTTGCTTTCAAAATACATGATCCCCTGTTTTCAGTAGGCATTTGTCCAAACAACAGGAAGATGGCTGAAGGATTTGTTAATAGTTCCATTAGGGATGCACTTACCATTAGGAATGGCTTATTGTTTATTGTGTAGCCAACCATAGAGCATGATGAGGATGACACTGAACATGCTGCAAGCTCTTCCCCTGTGTCTCCGTGCCAGAGTTTGACCGTCCCCTTAGAATCTGCGGTAGCTGCCAGTTTGCACAAAGGAAATGTGATAATATTTAGTAGCGGAGCATCCTGTTGAGGACTTGACCAAATCTGTGTGCCCTGAATAACAAAAATAACAACAATAATAAGTTAAAAAAATAACAGTATCAGCTGATTAATACTTTTGAAAAGAATTAACTTCTTGTCAGTGCAGTTGTTTTTGTGTTACATTTTTTTAAAATATTAAACAGTTCCATGACAATGCATTTCCTAGCATTTTTTCTATCAGTCATCTCTGGGCAAAGGAAAAAAAATAAAATTGTATTTTGCAATAAAAAAGGTAGCCTACTCATTTCTTTATTTAATTCTTGCCGTTTTGTTACCTGATTAATATATGCTTTTATTTAATATACACCATGCCCTTTCAGTGAAAATAGTTGCATGAGGGGGCAAACAATACTAAGATAACATTTTTTTTAAAAAAAAATAGTTGCTTACAATCTAAAACCATATCAATTAAAAAACATAATAATAAAAAGCAGGGCCAGCATCCAAGCAATTACATTCCTTTCAGTAACTGCAGCTTACATGCCAAAGGCCCTGCCTGTATAAACTTGCCTTTCTCTTCCAGCAAAGGACAAACGAAAGGGAGCCAACCTAGCCTCTAACAACAATTATCTCCCAGTCTGGAAGAGGCCACCAAGAAAGCCCTATCTCACATTTCTGCCAGACATACCTTTAGTGGTGGTGGGGTCAAAATAACCATGCCTGCCTCAAAGCTCTGAAAACCTGGGCAGGATCATATGACAGAATGCAGTCTTGCAAATTGTCTGGTTCTATGTTGTACACACTTTCGCAGGTTCCAACCAGCACTCTGAAATGTGCCTCCAAACAAATTGTTAGGCAGGGAACTGCCATGACAAAGGAGACACATGCTCCTGTATATGACCACAGTCAACAGTCTGGCCACATCATTCTGGCCAGCTGACATTTCTGAATATCTTTCAAAATTATCCCAACATAAACTACCTTCCAGTCCAAATGGGATATAACTAATGCATATGTCACTACGATTGGATCAGACGAATCTAACGACTGGTAACATTGGAACATTGCCCTTAACTATGCAAAAGCTCTTCTGACCACTCCTAAAACCTACGTATTCAGGTTCAAGACCACAAACCTGAGTCTTCCAGGGGATCATAATTCCATCCAGCATAGTTTGAGTCCTTGATCTGTGATCTGACTAACCAGGTGCATTTCTGTCTTGCTTCTTAATTTGTTTGTACTCATTCAGTTCATTACCAATTCCTGTGAGTGATTTAGAGTTATTTATGTGAGACATGAGCAGTTAGTTACTTTTTGTCCTATGTGCTAGAGACCAGAACCATATTAGTGCCTATTGGCTATAACTGTTTCATTCTTTCCTGGAAACTCACCAGGAACTGGTAGCTGACAGTTCATGGACACCACTTTGAGTAGCACTGATTTAAAACAAGAATAGTTCCATTAGATTTAGACATAAAGGAGAGATAAAAGGTAACAACATTATACTGGTGGCACCAAAATCTGGACCACCTTTCCCAGTAGCTTAATGTATATGTAAAATAGCATTGGAGGGGGGAGGTAAAATGGACCTCTAGCCAATAATATAGACAAATGGCTGCAGTGTCAAACAAGAATCTCCTACTGCTACCTTCTGAAATTGCCTTTCGAAAAATGGCCAGAGCCATCATGAAACACAACTTCTATGACTCATCCCAAACTTGCCCCCTCGGATGGATCCCAGGCTGTGATATCAAATACCACCACAAGATGCATAAGAACCCCAAAGAAGCACACTTTTGCTGTCCAGTTTCCTGATACAGACCATCCATTAAGCGGACCACAGTAGTCCCTGTTCCATAAAGAGCCCTGAAGGTAGACTGAAGTGGAACTTTATAATCAGTCTAATCCAGCAACCTCTGGAGCTAAGACATTTGTCTCCAGCACCTTGTTCCAAAATGGAATATTAGGATGCGGATATAAGTTGAGGTTCAAGGATTTTTTAAAAAAACACAAACCAATGGTTTCTCCTCCATCTTCTTTAGGCATATAGAATCACTTTGCAGAAAAGAAGCTTTACCCATACAGCTGGCCCTCCTCTGATTGCTTTTATAAGCCTGAAAGGGCAAAGGATCTACCATAAAAAATGGCAAATTTTACTCCTCCAAGGATTCTGACTACAATTATTTCTATATTAGATCATAATTATAAATCATCGTGTAACCTGGCTAGCCTTTTTGCCTTATTTCTTGTTCAATATAATTCTTAGTATATGTGTAAAGGCACAGGTACCTGGTTAGTACTTGGCCCTGGTTAGTACTTGGATGGGAGACCACCAACGAATACCAGGTGCTATAAGTTGCATTTCAGAGGAAGGAACTGACAAAACCATATCTAAGTATTCCTTCCCGAAGAAAACCCTCTGAAATTAATGGGGTCACCATAAGTTGACAGGCAACTTGAAAGCACATACACACCACATAATTTGGCCACCAATTAGACATTAATTTTGTTTGATTTTTAATCTTGCATATGTCCAAAGTGCTGGCACAGTGAAGACAAAGATAAAACAGCCACTTTCTACATACACTTTTGTCCTACCTCTTGGACATTCCAGGCTCTGACAGTACCATCAGAAGATGCTGTACATACAATGGACTTGACCTTTCCTATTGCAAACGTGTGTTCATTCTCAGATAGAAAAGCCATAGCATTTATTACTCCTGCAATGAAACAACAAAATTTTCTTTGAGAGAAATATATCTAGGGGGCTAAATACCTAGTTAATTTGAGCTTCAACAGAAAAATATGTACCATTTCAGTATGAAAACTGAATCATGTATCTGGTGGGCATTTGTCTACTGTCACCAGTGTGTCACAGAGCATTCAGTATAACTGAATACTATTAACTGGGTCAATAAGTTTAAAAACTGAATCACACAGGAGTCAAGGTATATACAACATACAAGGCAGAGAAATGCCTCCATTTGCCAAATAACTCTAAAATGTAACATTGAGAATACAGATGGTGTCCTCACAGCTATTCGTTCAACACACCAAACATAGAGAAAAGGGAATAAAGACAGTAACATCAAATTCTACTCAACTAATTGTACATTGTTGGAGTGTTGAATTGTGCATCTGTAACCCTAATGAATTATTAGTTTGGCCCAGACAGTTGGGAAACTTTAAAGAAGGGGCTGAGTTAAGAAAGGAGAGCTGGAAAGGAGTTGCAGTTGTCAGGATTAAGCCCTTCTCACCTTGATTAAGCTGTATGTTTTATGTATTGGGGAGGCGATTTTTAAAAAAAGGCATATGTTTTATGTACTGGGGAGAGGATATAAATAAATTATAAATTATGCATTTATACCCATTTTGTATTTTTTTTAATTTAGGGCTTTATGGTTTGTATTAGATGTTACAACATATGCAGAACAGTTTTTCAGTCAAGTCCTGTATTGGCACATCCTTTGGATGCATGGAAGCCTGGGACATTGGATACGTGTTCAGTTTATCATATCTACTATATAGTAATTCTTGTTTTAAAAACTGGGCTGAAATTGTGATTGTGTTTGCAGAGCTCATTTATAATTGGTCACTTAGAATACAGGAACTTCCAGAATTCTGGGAACTGTAGTTAATTTTGGGAACTCTAGTTCAAAAAAGCAACTTTCTCAGGTACCAGCTTTTGAAATACAAAGCACAATGTATACATGTAGGTTGCTTTGGATATCACAATAAGCCATAATTTTGGCTTAATATGAATTAGTGTGCAACTGCATGTTGTACAACTGCTTCTACTGCAAGTGTGAATGGCTGAACAACCCAAGGACCTTCTGCCTAGGGACTGCCATATTATTCAGTCTAGACTCAGTAATCTGCCTTATCTCAAACAACTCAGAGAAATAACCCACAGTTTATTGTCAGTTTATTTTTCTGGTTTGTCAGAGGAGAGTCATGTCATGCAATTGGACAGCTGTGAAATTAAAGGACCTCTGAAAGAGGATAAGGAGACGGCAGAAAAGCTGGATGAATTCTTTTCATCTGCCCTCCTGATTGGCCCCTCTGTGAACAGAATATTCCACTACATAGACCTTTGGTGTGATTCAATATGGCTCTTCCTATATTCAGAGTGCCTGGTTCAGATGTCACAATAAACGAACCATGGGTTGAAAGTCTGTGATTAGTTTAGCTGTTTATGTTTTACTCTGGCTTATTCTGAGGAGTTCTGCAGGCCAGAATGTATGATTTTGGGGAGAAATGTAAAGCTATTTTCCATTCTACAAATGACATTGTGTTTTTAGTCACATTTCGCCTACCTTTATGTCCTCTTATAGCTTTACATGTATAGTCAACTGAAGGCCGTCCCGATTCCATCTTATGCTCAAGATTTGAGCGGTGGAGGTAGTATTTTTTCCAGGTCTGCATTCCTGGGATCACAGAAATATTGCAGAAGGCCCACCGTCTGAGGCACATATTTCTATAAATATAAAATATGACAGTTTAATCTTCAAATGTACATTTTCTCTGCAATTGCTTCAATGAATTGTTCTTTGGGAACTCCTGACAACAATCCTTTGCACTAGGAGGCTACCATTAGGTGAAAAACAGATAGGTGAACTGCTACGTTGGGGGCATTTAAAAGAAAATTAATTCTCGTTTGAGAATTTTCAAATCCTAAATTTGTACTATAAGACTTTACAAAGCACTGTATAATACATAGGCTGAGTAAAGATTTTTATCAGTGAATATGTAATATGTTCATATTAAGTATCATATCAAAACGTGTGAATATTTAGCAATGAAGTGCCACATAAAGCATGATTTTAAGGCTTAGCAAATGATAATAAAATTAATAAGTAGTATTAATTAGAGCTAACAGGCACATATGATAATGATAATTGGGTGGCTTTTAAATTTTAAAGCAGGAGAGAAGAAAATCCCAAATGGATGGATTTTTCATACAAAGATTAAAAAAAAAAATACTGTCCACACATAATGCTACTTAAAAAAAAAATCAAACCACAATGCCAGAGGTCAATTTAAGAGCTTTGTTTTAGTGTGTTTAATCCAATGAAGATGGATTAAAACTATTATTCTACATATATTTATTTAGGAATAAATCTCACTGAAATGAGTGGGACTTATTTCTGAACAGACATGTCTAGGAATGCACTGTTGGATTGTATAAGTGAGAAAAGAAGTAAGACTTGCAACAAAATGGTCCAGCAAGGTGCCGTCCAGTGGTCCAATCAGCTTTTCTCTCTTTCAGGCTACTCTGTTCCATCCATCCTCCCCCACAGTTTTCTATCTCACCCACAAAAGTACACACACTTCTCACCACTGAAAATGAGTCTCCAGTGCGATGTTTGGCGGGTAGGGATTTTTTTTCTGCTTCTGAAAATGATGGGTTTTCCCATTAAACAACAACCATAAAACTTAGACGTCAGGTTATTATTAGTTAATATCAAGAACAGGCAAAGTACAGCCTTCTAGCTATTATTAAACTACAAATCCCATAAGTCCTAACCAGCATATTTAAGAGTGAAGAAAGCTGGGAAGTGCAGTCCAATATCATCTGGAAGGCCTCCCTTTGCTCACACTGGTATATATGACTAAAGGGCTGTTTTGTTAGTGCAGTGCCAATCCATAATGCTTACAAAGGGAGTAGAAATGAGAAGCCCCATTATGTGTCATAGAGTGGTCAGTACTGTGGAACTGATCTAGCTGAACATCTCAAAAAAAGAGAAAAAAATTACAAAACATTAACTCCTGAAAGATGAGCAGTGACAAAGAAGGAACCTGCCAGCTTTTTATAAGCTGGCAAAGAAAGATCATTACAAAATTAAGGCTGGAGGCTTTGCACACTTAAATGGAACTTGCTTCCAAGTAAACATGTGTCTTCAATTACCTAGAGTCTTTCCTGTCTGTTCTCACTCTGCTCCTTCCATTAACCATCTTTTACCATTATTACGGCTTCCTTCAGGTTACAGGGGAATGGGAGCAACCAGAATCACTGTGCAAAAGCTGCGGTTTCCATCAGTCACTGATGACAAAAGTCAATGATTCCAGTTTGAGATCTCGCAACGTTATGGGACTTGGTTGTGAGCTATGCATTGATGACTTTAGTTATTGATGGAGTGGCAACACTGCAAAACAAATCTGTCTCTATATATAGGGGAATAATCTTTATCACTTGCATCACCTCAGCATTACTGATTCTTGTTCAAGTCATGTATTTTCACACTATACGATTATAGCACTTCAATACAAATTTAATTACGTCCACTGCCTCCTATGGAATCATGGAATTTTTAGTTTGCTGGGACACTAGAGTTGTCTGGTAAAGGATGTGAAAAACTCAAAACTACAAATTCCAGGAGTCTGTAGTGTGCAGCTATGACTGTTAAATTATCAAAGTGTTACAATTGTGTAGTGTGAATAAGAGCCCAGGTTCACTTTTCCCCTTCAGAATTCTTCTCTCTGATCTCTCCTGGTCTCACCTAACTTCTCTGACTGACTGAAATCCTTGTGGGCTTTCCAGAGGCCCAACTGGATCAGACCAAGGGCCTCTCTAGTCTACCAGCCTCCTTTTACCAACTGTGACCAACAAGCTGTCTTTGGGAAGCCCACAGGCAAGATCATGTTCTGTCCTCTCCTGTTCATGTTCCCTTGCAGTCGGTATTCATTGCTGGGAAGAGGCAGGGATGCAACCCTTTGCTTTCCATGTTCTTTCTTAAAGTAAAGGTTTGTGTCCAAAAGACACCCACTTAGGGCCTTGGGACACCTAGTGGAGACAAATGAACACATACAATTTAATTAGGGAACCACATGGTTCTCACCCCTGTTTCAACATCTTCTGCAATTTACTGCAAATCAACAAACAAAAATAATCCCCAAATATATACCTTTTTGCAATCCCAGATCAGTTCTGTTTTGAAATAATTTTTCTAAGCTTTGATACAAGTTTTAAGGATTTTTCTTTTTTAGTTCAGGTATTTTCTGGTGGTGGAAAGATTAATAAAACATTGTTAGGCTAATGACACGTGTGCACATTTTCATCTCTGTATTGACTTCCTTCTTTAAAAAAAAAAATTGAAACACTTCCCATACAATCAGAATATGAGGACTGTTATGCAGTGGAGAAGCCTCCACTTGTGAACCTTTTGTATAACCAGCAGGGTGTAGTCTAGGTTTGCATGTTGGACTACAATCCTAGAGACCAGGGTTTGATTCCCTGCTCGGCCATGGAAGCCCAATGGCTGCCCTTGAGTGCATCACACAGTCTTTGTCCTCCATGACAGGTTAGCCTTAGGGTTGCCATATGCTGGAAATGACGTGAAGGAGCACAACAACAACATGGACACCCAGGAAAAGTTTCTTCTAAAATGCCCTGTGTTCTTGGTAGCGACTTTCAAAGTGATAATAAGGCACTCACCTCCAAAGAGAAGTTGTCTCTGCTGCTTCCTTCCATGTCTAAAAGGGCAAAAAGCAACAGGTTTGAGAAGCAGTTCCTGAAGGCCCACTGAATGGAAAGATACAGTGCTTCAGAATCCTTAGGACTTTCCTGAACAGAACCCTATGCGTGTTTTCCCGGCAGTGAGCACCACCACAGAGTGGAGCTTACTCCTAGGAAAGTGCATTCTGGACTACTATTTTGGGCAGATCTCATATCTTACTTCAAGCTACCTGGCTCTAAGCTCAGTATCTGTTCCAAAAGAAAGGCTTCTGGGTTAGGTGGTAGGAAAAGGCTGGTCCTATGCCTGTTGGTAGAACGCTAGTCCCATCAGGCCTAAGGCAGTCTAGCCCATGGCAAGGAAGGTGGGATGCTACCACCCAACTATATTTGGAGGGTCAAGCACCACCCATTAGTCTTCTAGGGTTTCACTTTTAGAAATGAATGTAATGGTAAAAGACAAGATCCCAATGTTAGTCCCAACTAGAGCTGATCCACAGAATCAAAGGACTGGAATCATCTCTAGTTTGGACAACCAATTAGATTCAAGCCAATTTTACTAAGGTGAGTGACAGAAACTCAGCTAACAAGCAAATCGGAGAAGTCTGTGCAGTGGTCTTATTTGTTTTGCTTTTTCCATAGGTGCAAGAAGTGGAGTGGGGGGCGGAGGGCAAAAAAATGGTTACCATCCAAGAAGCTTCACTCTCACATTCCACCAACTTTTGCACGAGGGGAAGCTCCAGTGCTTATGCCATAAAAGCATCTACCTATCCTCCCCGCTGCAAGAGCATCCAAGTGAGGCCAACGCGAAACGAACGTCACACCCAGCCAGGAGGCGAGGGGCGTTTTCCCTGCCTCTCTTAGGTCAGTCCACTTTGTTGATCGGCTGCCACGCTTTCACGACCACTGACCGCTGCGGGCGTGGGAGGGGGATTTCCTCCTTTTGCCCCAAACGGATATTGTTTGATGGCAGCCTGTTTTGAAAAATGAAACATTCCCTCTCTCACACACACACACAGCTTTTCCCTCTTTCTGTTTACAGTAATGTATCCAGCAACCTTTTGCTACATATTTGTGAACCCGGTGAAACTGTTTTTCCTCCCATTAGCAGCCAGTCTGACTCACAAAGAAGAGACAGTGGCCATTTCTGCACTAGACTGTTACAGTGCAATTATCCTGAAGTAGCCTTGAGCAGCCCCTGTAGGTTGCGTTTAAAATGGTTTAGCAAATGGACCAGGATGTATAGAGATATTAAGCAAAGTGTAGCAAATTAGAGACAGTTTGTGCTATGTCGGGAAGAACTGGGACCAACTGCGCAAGTTAGAGATAAGCAGAGCATCTTGTTATGGGAAACAGGAACTGAGCGAAAGGGTACAGAATGTCAAAGTGAGCCTTCATGAAGCGTCATTAGCTTCGTGAGGGAGGGACTGAAAATGTGCAAAGTTGCAGGTTTGGGGAGGAGGGCTAAAGGAAACGAAACTTATGTACTGTTCCTATAAAATATCTGTGTTAACCCATTTCGAGGCTTTTTGGGATGACCCAGCCAGAGCCCGCGGGTTAAATAAATTTACTCTTTTTCCAACTCTCTGGTCTCCTTATCTTTGAGTGCCTGCAACAATCCCACTTTCAACATCCTGTGGAATCCTAGGGTTTGCAGTTTAGGGAGGGGCTTCAAAGGCAAACCCCAGGATTCCACAGGATGTTGAAAGCGAGATAATAGCACTATAGGCCATTTCCGCACTACATTGTTATAGTGCCATTATTCCACTTTCATCATCCTGTGGAATTCTGGGGTTTGTAGTTTCCTGAGGCCAAAGAGCTCTCTGGCTGAGAATTCTAAAGGCCCCTCCCTAAACTGCAAACCCCAGGATTCCATAGGAGGTTGAAAGTGGAATAATCGCGCTATAAGAGTGTCATGCAGAAAAGGCCTAGGAGGAGGAGGAAGGAGTAAAAACATACGCAGGGAGATTGGCTACATACAGGATTTGCAGCGGATCAGAAAGTGGCAGCCATGCCCCACGGCCCGCTAACCACAGAGGGAGACCCCGCCCCAGAGCGCAGGAGTGTGGGGGCGAACACCCAGTGCTCCTTGCGCGGACAGGGAGGAGCCGCTCTTGGGGGTCCGATTCCCCCCCAAAGCGCGCGCCAAGCGGACCCGGGGTGGGGATGGGGGGGCGCTTGCAGCCGGCGCCGGGTACCTTGTTTACTTGGGCTGCTCTGAGCAGATCCGGCACCTCCAGGTAGGCAAAGAGGTGGACGAGGCAGTCCAGCGTCAGCGACTCCGCGCTCATCTCCCCTCCGAGCTCCCCCGGCGCAGAGCCCGGCAGGAAGAAACTCCCGGGCTGGCTCTCGTTCGCTCCCTCGCCCGGCCCGGAGCCGCTCCCACCGCCGAGGCGGGGCCGAGGGCGGCCGCCCTCCCCTGCTGCTCGCCCTGCGACTGCCCGTCAAGAGCCAAAGCGGGCGGGACTAACGGCGCCGGGCTACTCGGACTTTCTCTTTGGGGAGGCCTGAGCGCTTTGGCCATTTCTGCATTAGCCTGTTCTAGCGCGACGATTCCACTTTCAACCTCCTCTGGAATCCTGGGGTTTGCAGTTTCGGAGGGGCCGCCCGGCCCCTCCCGAAACTGCAAACCCCAGGATTCCAGAGGAGGTTGAAAGTGGAATCGTCGCGCTAGAACACGCTAGTGCGGAAATGGGCTTTTTGTGTCTCTAAGCGACATGTCATTAAGAAACACAAAATATGAGCACAGCCCCACCTGCGTGTCTACTCCTTTCTGAGTACCCTCCGTGGAAAACCAAGCTGCCAATCTTCTTAGCTTTCAAAGTATAAAAAAGGAGGAAGGGGAGGGGGAAAATAAAAAAAAAGAAACGTAGCAGCACCTTTAAGATGATGCGCTTTTGTGGATATAAACCCACCTTCATCTGATGCAGCACAGAGATCTTCACAGCTATCCTGTTGTTGTTTTTTCATTTTGATGTTTTTATTAAATAAAGTTGTACAAAAAAACTATTTATTCATTTTCTTCACTGTGCAGTCTGGCGTTTGGATTGGTGACTTTGATAGCAAGCTGAGCTGCTCTCTCCACAATTACCTTCCGATTCTTGGATGGAACATTATGTGCAATCTCTGCACAATAGGACTTGCTATCCTGTTTTTTAAGTCAATCTTTCCTCTAGCCAAGCAGGCCCTATATCACAGAGTGGGAAGGGATCTCAAGAGCCATTCAGTCCCATGCCCTGTCACTACTAAAGAACTGTTGAAAATGGGCATCCAATCTCATTTAAAAGATTTCCAAAGAAAGGGACTTCACCCCCTCCAAGACAGTATATTCCACAGTCCAACAGCTGCTGCACTCAAGATGTTCTTCATAACACTCAAGTGAAACCCTTTGCTTGTAATTTTAATCCATTGATTCATGTTCTAGTCTCTGGAGCACCAGAAAACAAGCTCACTATACTTTTTATATGGCATTCTTTCAATATATTTAAAGACAGCTATCACACCACCTCTCCATCTCCTCTCCAAGCTAACTTATACCCATACCATACTAATTCCTCACAGGGTCTAGTTTTCAGACCTTTCGCCATCTTGATCACCTTTGTTCCTCTAGTTTACTAATTTCCTTCTTGAGATGTGCCCAGAACTGCAAACAGTATTTCAAGTGAGGTCTGTCCTGGGCCCAGTGCTATTCAACATCTTCATCAATGACTTGGATGAAGGAGTAGAGGGCATGCTGATCAAATTTGCAGATGATACCAAACTGGGAGGGGTTGCCAATACCCCAGAAGACAGGGTAAAATTTCAAAATGACCTTGACAGATTGGAGAGCTGGGCCATGTTTAAATATTTGAAGGGATGCCATTTAGTGGAAGGAGAGGGCTTGTTTTCTGTTGCTCCAGAGACTAAGACAAGGAGCGATGGATTCAAGCTGCAGGAAAGGAGATTCCACTTGAACCTCAGGAAGAACTTTCTGACAGTCAGAGTTGTCTGTCCAGTAGTGGAATAGGCTGCCTTGGAGTGTAGTGGAGTCTCTTTCTTTGGAGGTTTTTAAGCAGAGGCTGGATGGCCATCTGTTGGGAATGCTTTGATGGGTGTTCCTGCATAGCAGGGGGTTGGACTGGATGGCCCCTGTGGTCTCTTCCAACTCTATGACTCTATCATTCTAGAACAAAATAGATGGCATTACTACTTCCTTTGATCTGGGGTCATTCACACTGCACAATTATAGTGCTATTATTCCACTATAACTGCTATGGTTTCATCCTATGAAATCCTGGGGTTTGTACTTTGGTAAGGCTCTCTTGCTGGGTATTAAAATACTGCTCCATCAACCACAAATCTCAGAATTGCATAGGATGTTGCCATGGAATTAAAGTGGAATCATAGTACCATATTTATAGTGTGAAAGGGCCCTGGACACTATATTTCTATTGATGCAGCATAGAAATGCATTGTCTTCTTGGGGCACTGCCACCACCTCGCTGATGTTTAGTTTGTGGTCTATGAAGATCCCCAGATCTTTTTCACATCAACTGCTTTCATGCCAGGTGTCACCCATCCTATATTTGTGCATTTCATTTTTCCTCCCTTAATGTAGTGTCTTACATTTAGCCCCGATGAAACTCATTTTGTTATTTTTGCCCCAATTCTCCAGTCTGTTAAGGTCATGTTGAATCCTAATCCTACCATCTGATCAGACTCCAAATTAGGAACTGCTCCTCCTAATGGCATCTGCAAATCTGATAAGTACACCTGCTGTTCTATCATCCAAGTTGTTTATAAAGTGTCATTCTCAAAGAAACGTAATTCAGAATCTGCCAGATTTCTTTCTCCAAACTCAGTTTCCTCCTGAACTCAGACTCTGCCAATGTGACCAAGAAGCCCTAACTTGCTTGTGGGGTTTGTTCCAGCTTTGCTAAACCATCCCAGTTACACTTTGAGCATCTTTGCTACTTTTCTCCACGTTGGATATTTTGCATCCTTGATATGGTATAGGAAATAGCTAAAAACATCCCTTCCCAGCCCACACAAGTCAACAAAAGCCCGAAAATGCAGAAGACATCCTCACTGAAACAACCTTCCCCATGAATGGGGCACCTCTGCTTTGGTATACAGGCATGTTATGTTCTTCATCTCTCCATCCTTCAATCTTTATATTCCAAAGCTAGCTCCACTGCACCTCCATCACCGAGTCCTACATTCTGAGTTTATTCCTTTTCTGCAGAGGCCTCCTGGGTCCCCTCACTATTCTTTAGTATTCATTTATCGGATTTATACCCACCCTGTCTCCAAAAGATGGGAATCAAGGTGACTCACAGCAGTAGTAAATAAAGTATAATTAAAAAAACGCCAGACTCAGTTCCCCATGGTATCCACGCTGTTATACCAGCTCTGTCTTGCAGGAGATCTAAATCATCATCATCATCATCATCTTGTCTAACTGGAGCAAGATTTACACTCATCTGTCTCCTTTTCCTTTATAAGCAAAATTACAGGCAAAACATTTTTCTCGATTAAGATTTGCTCGTACCACCACAGTTTTTGAAGGCAGCCTTCTGCCAGGATAACCATCCCACGACGTTCAATGGATTTACTCCCAGTTCCATTGATTTCCCCCTGGCTAAGGCTCACCCTACCGGTTCTTTTTATAGCGTTATAGAAGCTTGGAGACTGTTGACCTGTGTGAACATCTTCAGAAGCGAATCACAAGCCACGCTTTTAGGAAGATGACAGAAATATGGATGGGAGAGGAGAAGAATGTTCGCTTCCTCGCAGCTTTATTTTACTTGGATTTAGAACAAACATGGAACTGGTGGCGCAGTGGTTAAGTGCCAGTACTGCCAGCCACAAGGTTGTGAGTTCGATCCTGCCCGGCTCCAAGGTTGACTCAGCCTTCCATCCTTTCGCAGGTCGGTAAAATGAGTACCCAGCTTGTTGGGGGCATGTATAGAAAAATGTATAGAAATACGTGCTATTTGTAAGTTGTTCGCCGCCTCGATCCATATGGAGAGGCGGGATACAAATAAATAAATAAAATAATAATAATAAAAATAAAACATGTAAGGAGGGGTCGTTCGAGGGGAAGCAGAAATCCTGCCAAAACCGTTATCATTTCAAACCTTTCCCCTTCGAATGCTGGGGCTACTTTTGCCCTGTAGGTAGCCAGCTCCCACCCGTCCCCACCACGGAAGCATCTACCTGTTGCAACCGGAAGTGCTTCTGTGTAAACATGGACGAGGAAGGCCTCTGATCCACCCCGTCCCTTGATAACCGCCGGCTTGCTTTCCGAGGTCTCGTTGCAAGAGGCCCTCGACGAGTCCTTCCTGGGACGCAAGGCATTCTGGGAAGCGTAGTTCTTTCCTGGTCATTAATAAACGCAGAGTGAAAAGTCTGCCACTCTGGAAGCTTTGAGTGGTTTTTTTGTTTTGGGGGTTTTTTTTGCATTGGCGGTTCTGTTATTTGCGTCCCCCAGCCTTTCTTGTAAGCTGTCAGGGCTAGGTGTTAATACTTTTATAGGTAACCCGGCTGCTCAGTGTCCTATACCTTTCTGCCCCCTCTGCAAATGGAATGGCTGAGCCTTCATAAAAGCCCTGCCCCTGTTCGCTGAGTGCTTTTCAGAAGAGGCAGCTATGCGCCATTTCCACACTACACTGTTATAGTGCTTTTATTCCACTTTCAACACCCTGTGGAATTCTGGGGTTTGTAGTTTCCTGAGGCCAAAGAGCTCCCTGGCTGGGAATTCTAAACGCCCCTCCCTAAACTGCAAACCCCAGGATTCCTTAGGAGGTTGGAAGTGGAATCATAGCGCTATAACACTCTAGTGTGGAAATGGCCCTAGTCTGGAGTCACCATTAAGCAAGATCAAGGGCTGATTATACGTTTGATGCTCGCCGTTTCCTAATTGCTCCATTACGCCAAGGTAATTTTCCCATTACCTGCACTCCTGTGAAATATCCATATAATTCTTTCAAAAGCTACCTATATTAGAAATAAAGTACTACATTTTTACAAATCAGAAATTTAAAAAGTATACCAGAGAGCCAAAATAGTGTAGTGGTTTGACTTTGGTTAATAATACTGATTTTAGTCCTGAAATAGCAATAGGAATTTAAGAAAGTTAGAAATTAAAATAGTCTAGGAGTATAGGCAACAACAAATTTAAAAAGTAATTTAAGTTAAGTACATGTATATAAGTTGGAGCTGTTAGCAACAAGGGTAGGAATCATTTTTAATTAGATGTAGGTTTTTCTTTTTTGTTTAGTTTTATATAGTTCAATTGCTAGTTTAGTTTAAATATGTTGTATTTGTTGTTGATTAATTGTAATATTATATGTAGTTGGTAGTATAGTTATGTTATTTTTCTTTTCTTTGTTCCTATATATTTTGGTGCATTGATGTATTGTCAATGTATTGTTTCTGTTATGTATTGTTTCTCTTCCTGCTGGGTTTTTCTGTTTTGTGTATTTGTGTTAAAAGGTTTTTTAAAATTTCTAATAAAAAAGGTGAAAAATTCTGTAGTGGTTTCCGTTTTGGACTAGGGATCCAAGTGACCAGGCTTCAAATCCCAGCTCAGCCACAGAAATCCAGTGGGTAGCTGGGGTGAGTCCCACTCTTCAGAGGAAGGTGCATCAACAGATTCCCAGCACTGGGAACAGACATCCAGCACAGGTGAGTTGTTTAACATGTTGTTGTTCTTGTGTGCCTTCAAATCATTCCCAACTTATGGTGCCCCCAAGGTGAACCTATCATGGGGTTTTCTGTGGCTGAGAGTATATGACTTGCCCAGTGGGTTTCCATGGCTGAGTGGGGAATCAAACCCAGGTCTCCGGGGCTGTAGTCCAATGCTCAGATTGCACACTTTGATACAAAGTCAAATAGGTGAAAGAAAAATACAGGAAACTGTGATGAAAAGAGAGTACCTCATGCAGAAGGACTTAGGGATGGCTAAGCATCTCAAGTGAAGTGCTTGAAGTTTCTTTTTATCTTTGTTGTTGTAATGTGCCTTCAAGTCAACTCTAACTTATGGTGACCCTATCCTAGATTTTTCTTGGCAAGATTTGTTCAGATGAGGTTTGCCACTACCTTCCTCTGAAGAGTGGTAGTAAAGTTATGTTATCTTCCTTTTTTTTTCTTTGTTCCTATATATATTGGTGTATTGATGTATTGTCAATGTATTGTTTTTGTTATGTATTGTTTCTCTTCCTGCTGTTTTTTTTCTGTTTTGTGTATTTGTGTTAAAAGGGTTTTAAAATGTATCTACCTTGACCTGCATATGAAGTCTAACATGATACTTTATTCGTATTGCTGTCTTAATAAATGTTACAGTTTATTTTTGTAAACTCTGACTTGGCTTGAGTTGTATACAGTACATAAATACAGAAAATATGCTACCATAAAATTATTAAGTGGTTCTAAATAAACATTGAAAACCCTCATCCTTTTATACAAAGGTGGTGTTATAAGTGGGGAGGCAGAGCTGTGTGGTAAAGACAGGGCATGTTGTCAGATTGGGAACTGCCGCACCAATCTGGGAGAAGTAAGAACCTGTCACAGTTAGAGATTTACTTAAAAAAGAAAGAAAGAAAGAAAGAAAGATGAAAGCTTGGAATCTGGACTGGATGATGGTCCAAGTGGGTAGCATGGCAAGGATTTGGATAAAGTTCAGCCAAAAAAGATATATGGCAACCCTACTCTAATAATAATAATAATAATAATAATAATAATAATAATAATAATAATATTTATTTGTATCCCGCCTCTCCAGAGAAAAGCCAGCTACATCTCTTGGTGTTCATTAGAAAAAACATTATACTACAACAACAACAACAACAACAACATATTGGTTAAATAATTAACATCATATTGAGTGCATACTGGATTCCCAATCAGTTAGACTAAACAGGAATTTGAACTGTAATGAGTGCTAACAACATTCATTCACAAAACAAAAAGCAAAGATGCTTGCTGTAGTCTTGTCCTGTAATTAAACCATTTTGCAATGGAATATTTTCAAAGATCAATGGCATGTTAAATACTGTGTGATTTTACTGACTTTTTACTGACCTTCAGTACTGAATCTGAATCTGAAGAGGAGAGAGAAAATTTGAGGCACCATTAATCATGCCTAAGAATATTTTTCTTAAAAATATAAATTTCTCAATTGTCTACATATGGAAAAATGGCTAGAAGACCTTAAGATCTGGTGGTTGAAAAAGTATTACTGGTGCATTTGGCTACTGAGAAGTTACAGGGAAATATCTAAATAGTAAGATTAGATTTTTAGAACTTTTTGATGGCTGAATTGTATTTCTGTTTTGCACATATAAACCATTTTGTGATTTTTTAAAAAAAAACTTTACTTTTCAAAAAATAGCAGACAGGAAGAGAGAAGATCAATTGCTGCTTTCGTTGATTGTGTGTGTATGTATAGCTAATTCCACTCTAAACCATTTTTCCATCCTGTTTTTAAGGTGTGTTCAATATAGTCAATGCACAGCAAAGGTACATTAGCACCCCCTAGCAGAATTTGTTTTGTGCACAGGTCATGAGCTTCCTCTGTGACTGTCCCCAGGCATTGGACTCCACTTCTGAGAAGTTCCTCTGATGCTCTTCCTGTTCTCATTCTGCCAGGAGGCAAAGCTCTTTTTATTCAGGTGGGATTTTTGTTAAATGCCTATCTGCTAACGGAGGGTCTTTTAATGTGTGGGTGTTGTATTTTAAACTGTGCCTTTGATCCAGTTGTATTTTAATGTAAATTGTTTGTGTATACATATTTTACATGTTTTTTTCCTGTTTCTGTCTTTACCTTTGTAGTAAGTCTTTTGGGGGACACTTGAGACATGAGAGAAAGGTTGGGGAATAATTCCATTTAATACTCAGTTTGATTTAGTGAAATTTGTGGGGGAGAAGGTCAAATAATGGAGCAATACTTCTCTCTTATTGTTGATTATCACTGTCAATGGGGCCCCTTCCATGCTGGAAGCCTGCAGCATTGTTCCCATGGCCAGATTGCAAAAAATGGCTCTGTTAGTTTCCACAGCGTATCAAACAGCAAGGTTATCAAAACTTTCATTCGCTGTATCAGTTTACTGAAAAGGCTGCAGTACAAACCCATTGATTAGGAAGTAGATTCCATTAAATTTAGTAAAAAAAACCCTTCTGAGTAAACATGCATTGGACTGCACTGTGAAGATTGTGGCTGTTTTTAATATGTCATAACAGGAATACTTGTATTATTATGCCCTGGACATCTTTCTGTGGTGGGGACAGGAGCAGAACCCAGGCCTTTCATTTTTATTGCAGCTATTATTGCCTCTACTCATTCCCTTTTTTCAATTTAAGCTTCATCTGAATGGTATCTGAAAATGTGCCTCAGTTTTGGGGAGGAAACTGAAAGTTCTTGGCATCTCTGTGTAATGTTTCCTTCTAGAACTGTAGCCCTCTCTAAGCAACTTAGTGCTTATTGTGCATTTCTGAGCTAATGCTAGACAATAATAAATGAGGGAAATTACATGCCAGGATGTGTTAGTGATAACTGTTTTCCACTACAGCCAGAAACAGTGAAATTTTCCAGCACAACAGAAGTACTGTTTTTCCCCTCTCCTCCCTGAATGAGACAACAGTAAACTCTGCTTCACGCGGACAATTGCCTAGACCCTTGGGAATGCTCATGGATCTGATAGCATCCTATTAGTAGCCCTTGAAATGACCTAGAAGTTGAAGTGGGCTAGGTTGACCTAGGGAAGCCTAACCTTTAACTTAATCTTTTCTTGTCTCTTGTGCCCAAAAGGAAATCACATGTGTGGCAGGAGCCTGACCCAGAAATTATTGCAGGGTGTAGGATATTTTGTGCAAATAAGGAAGGGCAGGGTCTGTAAGATGAATCACCGAAGCAGCCATTATCCTGAGGAAAAACCTTTGTGGGTGGATTTATGGTGATAAGTGCCCTTACAAGGTAACACCATGATCTGTCAACTCCCTAGAACTCTTGGCAAGCCAAAATGCATGTTTGCTACTGAAGATATTCATGGGAGAGTATTTGTCTTAAAAAAAAATTAGGTAGAGTGATGCTAGAGGTTCCATCATAATTCATAATAAAGTCATCATGAGGTGATTGCAGCTTGGAATGCTATATTCAGTGAGCTGAAAAAGAATTTTTCAAACTATTTTTAGGACCATCTATGAAGTGAAAATAAATAAAAAGAAAGGCACTTGCTAGAATGGCAGGAAATAAACTATTACAAATATTTAACTTTTGGCAAAGCAAAGCACTTGAGAATTCCTGTATGCACATGATGGTCTTAGATAAGGTGAAATCCCAAGGATAACTACTTTCTCTCTCTCTCCTCCTGACCCCACCCTCACCCTAAAGCATGCGTAGGGGAGTCCTAGCTCTGAGGTAACTTTAACAGCCAAGTAGTTGGGTTGCAATTTGCTGTCACTGAGCCAAAGCAGGCTTTCTTTTAAGAATCAGCAGTAAGGCTTGTAAATGATCAGCTTTTAAGCATACCAAAAAAGATCATACCCTCCAACTGTCCTGATTTGGCAGAGACATTCCCCTGAATCTTCTGTCATCCCACTTTTTCAGCTACTTTTGAGATGTCCCGGTTTCTCTTTCCATCCCACTTTTCTTTTTGTCCTCAGCTTACTCCAGTTGCAGCAAAATGAGTTCAAATTGCAGAAATAATTTGCACTCTGTTAGTTCACTAGGGAAGTAAGGAGAGAGGAGGGAGAAATCTTCTCCTTCCCAGTAGAGTCAGGCAAAAGCAAAGTGTTCTGGCCTGTCTTAGCTTGTGTGTTCTTCCTCATTCATAACTTTTGCCATTTTGACTACACGCTGATGTTGCTTAGCCACGCAGCCTAGATTTCATCTGTAAAATGTTGCAGGAATTGTGTGCCTGGCTGGTTCTTTGTTTTTGAGAGACACATAGGTTTTTAAATGGGCTTTCCCCATCAGTTTTCTGCTTTAGGTGTTGTCATGAACGGAAAGACACAGCAGCTACAGCGGAAATATATGGAAGGTAAACCCGTTTGTTCCTTCAGTAACCACTCCATTCGAATGCAAAATACTAGCAGACTATAGGCATTTTTCTAGCCTTAATGTCATTAATTTCCAAGGTGTGTGCTTGTGTGTACTTACATGACACAAAACAGTCCAAAGCAAAATTAAATAAACAGGAGCTCTTGGGAGCCTGCACAAGAGGCTGGCCCTTAGCATGACTCACTGCTTGGTCTTGTCTCTTTCCAATCAGCTGCCCCAGGATGAGTCATCTTGCAATGTGGCTGTGTCAGGTGTGATATGACTGGATCACTCAGTCACTTGTGGTAAAGATTATTCAATAGACCGACCGACCTGTCCTGGAGGGAGACATACCTAGAGGTGATTCACGTTGAAAGACCGTGGGTGGATTCCTTTATGGCTAGGCAATTTTTAGTCTGAAAATGGGATTTGTGATCGAAGAGAAATGTAGTCCTCATAAAACTGGGAAGTCATCTAGCCTAACAGGCAGGTCAGTATATGATGCAACTACATTGTCCCTGAGAGATGGCCCCTCAACCCCCAGTGAAGGAGGCCCATCAAGTGCTATGGCTGAACAGGTGATAGTCCTCCTTAAATGCCTTGGCAGAAGGGCAGGTTATATACAGTCAGCCCTTCACATTTTCGGGGTTCACTTTTGCGGATTTGATTATTCACGGATTATTTGCTGTCACCTCTGCTGCCTCCCTATGCCATTTTTAATAGGGACTGCAAGCTTCATGAGACTGAGAAACTGTGAATGAGGCTTTGTGAATGCGTTGAAGCGTTGTGAAACTGTGAATGAGACCCTCTTAAAAATGGAGTGGGGCAGCAATGGAGGTGGCAGAAAGCCCCACCAGCGACCCACTTCTGCCTTTTGAAGGAACCCTGATGCCTCACAGGAATCTAAGGTGTGTTTTTGTGTGTTAAATATGGTTTGGGCGGCCCAGATTTATTCGCAGTTTTTTCACTTTCACGAGGGTCTTAACCCTAGTAAATGTGGAGGGATGACTGTAATTGTAAAAATTTGGGGAATATATAGCCTCAACTGAAAAGAGATTTCAGAAAAGTTCCTAAGATGTGCTTGTTTTTGGAAACAATATGTTCCACTATTTGTAGGAAATATATTAGTCTACACACGCACATGACTCTGTGTGTGTGTGTGTGTGTGAAAGAGAGAGACTGAAAGAGAGGGGGACAGAGAGAGAGGGAGAGAAAGAGAGAGAGAGAGAAAGATAGATAGCTAAATAGAAAGGTGAAATGCAATCTCCTAATCCTGAACATGGGATTTTCAGTGAGGTGACCTCACCCTCCATTTGTAAGCCTCACAAGTTTTTCTACCTTTTCATTCCATTTTTTAAAATTGATATGATTCTCCAGATGGACTGTTGCTCCCAACATTTCTCTCCATTGACTATGCTGGCTAAGGCTGAAGGGAATTGTGGTTCAACAGTATGTTTCCCTAGCTGTCCATCAAATTAGGAGGGGTAATTAACACTGAGGACAGGATAAGAATTCAAAATTACTTTAACAGATTAGAGAGCTGAGCCAAACCTAATAAAATGAATTTCAACAGGCAGAAGTGTAAGGTATTACACTTGGGCAGAAAAAATGAAGTGCACAGAAATGAGATGGGTGACACTTGGCTTGACCACAGTACATATGAAAGGAATCTAAGAGTCTTAATATACTACAAATTGAACAAGAATCAGCAGTGTGATCTGACAGCTAAAAAAGCCAGTGCAATTCTAGGCTGCATCAATAGGAGTATAGTTTCTAGGTCAAGGAAAGTAACAGTACCACTCTATTCTATTTTGGTCAGACCTCACCTGGAATACTGTGCCCAGTTCTGGGCATCACAGTTCAAGAAGGATATTGACAAGCTGGAACATGTATAGAGGAGGACGACCAAAATGGTAAAAGGTCAGGATGATGCTTGACAACAGTGACCCTCCTTGTGCTTCATTCGTTACTTTCCCATTCTTTCTCTCAATGTTATCCTCACTTTTTCTCATAAGCTGGATTTTCCCAGCTTGAAGGGTGGAGGACAGGGTAAGGTGAATCAGTGTGATAAGTATGGGCAAAAGAAAGAACCAAGGGAGATTTCTTCAGTATATGAACACAGCAGCAAGTCTGTTGTATGCACAAAGATATAAGGATTCAATTATTGCATACAAAAGAGGAATGGTTGTTGAAACTGACTGAACTAGCAGAAGCGGATAAATTACCTGGCTTGATTAAAGAACCTGGAGACACAACCAAAAGATTGGAAACCTGTTATAGAACTTCTGTGGGAAAAAGAAAATAATTTGGCAATTCATGTTTTTACCATAGTAAGATTTGGCTCTCTGAAGAACTGAACAATGTAGTGTTAGAGAGAGAGGTCTGGTTATATTACACGCATATAAGCACTGAAAAGGAAGTCAGAAATCATGCTTTATTTTTATCTATATTTCTTTTTATATTCTACTCACCTTCCTTCCTTCCTTTCCAAATTATTTGTAATTTGTTATTGTACTTAGAAAAACTCTCAATAAAAATTATAATATATTTTCAAAAAGAGAAGTGTGGGTAAAAAAAGACAAAAGCTAATCTGGATCAGAGGTAAAAACAATTGTGCTTGGAAGCTTTTCTGGAAAAAGGCAGGTAGCTTTGGTAAAAGCATCCACATCAAAATTTCTCCTCACAAAACTAAGCCTTTGGAATAAGTGAATAAGGGAAATCTAAACTGGATTGAAGAATGTTAGAATTTGGTTTAGAGATAAAATATTGGCATGTGAAAGCTTTGCTTGTGTTAAGAACAGATTGTTGTCAAGATCTGTGGAAGTACAGAAAAACAAAAACAACAGGGATTACAAGGAGCTCCGAAAGCATTTCTCCAAACTGTGTGAGTGGATTAAAGGTAAGCAAATATAGAGTGCTGAAAGCTTAGGAAATAAAATAAATTAAAATCTTAATGTCATATATATACTTATGGGATTTATGCTGATCTAGATAGTGCATATTAGAGTAATGGCAGATAGCTCACTGAAAGCTGTTAACACAATGTGTGACAATTGTGAAAAAGATAAGTTCTCTCCCAAGGATCATTAGGTAAGGAATCATAAGAAAACTACCAATAGGTGAATGCTTGATTCCTTACCATGGTGCAGACATGGCAGAAGTCCATAGTACAGTATGTCATAACACAAGAATAACACACCACCTCAAGGTCACCTAATACAATTAAATGGCAGGGAGATTCAGGGCAGATTTTAAAAGTATATCTTCATACATTACACAGTAAATGCTGTTACTCAGCTGGTAGGCTTCCCCTAAGCAACTGGTTGACTATGGTGTGAGCAGAATGTTGGACTAGAGAGGCCATTGGCCTGATCTATCAGGTCTCTTCTCATGTTCCTATGATCTTCAAGAGCTGCTGCCATGCAGTTCTGGGCTAGATGAATAGTCTGATATGATACAAATTTGGTACATGTAGCAGGCAGAGGGTGAGCAAACCTAACTTTGGTTCTTATCACTTTTATCACTTTTAAAGACCATCTGCCCTTGAAGATAATCATTTTTTCCCTGAATGCTTGAAGAATCAAAGAGCTGTCTTTTTCTAAACAACTTCTGTCAACTTGTTTTTTTTAAAAAAACCCTTTCTTTTACTTTCTTTTCTTTATAATAGTCACCTGAGTCCATGATTTCCAAAAGAAATCAGCAGGGTTCATGGCACAATTCTCCATTAAAATGACACTTCCATCTTGTTTAGGCTACAAACAATATTAAAAAAACAACCCAGGAAGTGACTTCTGGTTTCATATAAATGGGTCAGTGTAGCTTGTAGGGGGATTGGGCTGCTGGTGGTGGAAAATGGGATAGGTATGGCCTCTTGACTTTCCACAATCGCAGAACCAGTATGGTGTAGTGGTTTGAGTGTTGAATGATGACCCTGGAGACCAGGGGTCACTTCCCTGCTTAGCCATGGAAACTCACTGGGTGACCTTGGATGAATCACAGAGGCCATTTCCGCACGAGTGTGTTATAGTGCGATGATTGCACTTTCAACCTCCTATGGAATCCTGGGGTTTGCAGTTTTGGAAGGGGCCAATTGGCCCCTCCCGAAACTGCAAACCCCAGGATTCCATAGGAGGTTGAAAGTGCAATCATCGCGCTATAACACACTCGTGCAGAAATGGCCAGAGTCTCAGTCCCAGAAAACACAGTGATAGGTTTGCCATATCGTCACCATAAGTTGGAAACAACTTGAATGCACACCACAACAACAAAGCTTTAAAGTAGCTACTACGATCAGTTTGGGGAAGAGGACTGGAATTGTTAGGCTTGGAATTTTTTTAAAAAGCCCTAGCTATTATTTTTAAGATTCTGTTGTCCAACAGTGTTTAGCATTGATTATTTTAAGATACAGTGATAGATTCCTCTGCACTCCCATTTGAGAGTTTGTTCCAGAGGCAAAAGAAAACACAGCCTATTCCAATGTCACATGTCTGGCTTCTTGGACATTGTTGCCAAGCAGAAAGTATGGTATTAGAAAAGTTCTCCAGTGCTGAAGTCAGGAGATACATGCCCTTATTTTGCTGTTTGAAAATACTGACACAAAACATCCAAAGGTGATACCTTTGCACACTGATAACTGGTTAATCTTCCTTGCTTTCTCTGAACTTGAGCATCCTCTGAAGTACAACAGGACATGTCGGTGCCTGGTCTTCTTTTTCCCCTTCTAAATATGGCATTAGGTTGACAGCATTCACAATGATAGGTATGATGCCTTCCTTTCATTTACTTCTAAATTATTGTTTGGAAATATGCCTCTTGCAAACAAATGCAAACTCAGTGTCTACAGAAGTCACACTTGGCATAAACAAAAATTAGCTTCACGGTTTAGCCCAGCTTTCCCACAAAACACATGCTTTGATGACTCAGCAGGTCTATCTGCCCCCATTAAAGCAAGAAGCTCATTTACCCAACATGAGATTGTACAAGTTCAAAAGTACAAAAATACAATGCTACCTTTATACAAGACACACTGATGAAAACTTATTGACAGGATTTGGTGGGTTCTAAGAACCACTGGAACTCTATTGTATTGCCATGTTTCTATCCTTAAGAACCACACACATAAATAATTTGGAGAGGGAATTAGATCAAAGATGGATATTTGACCTGAATGGATGAAAGTCAGATGTTTTCTTAGTCCACAATGTGTGTGTATGTGTGTGTGTGTGTGTGTGTGTAGGGAAGAATTCAGCATGGTGTGAAAATCAACCAAATGAGTAAATCTGCAATGACTGTGTATGTGGATGAAGACTTACACAACTTGTACTATATCTCCATCCCCCTGTTCAGTCCTTTCCCAATAGCGCAGAAATTTCCAAATTTCTCATGTTGGTGACACACTTTTTAGACGTGCATCATTTTGCGACACAGTAATTTCAGTTTTACTAGCAAACCGGAGGTTAACAGACACATACATAAATTGTAATAACAAAATGTATGGGGACACAACATATTTCATGAATTTTTAAAAATATATGATTTATAAATAATAACATACATTTCCAAGATTGTAGGCGACACACCTATACACTTCATGACACACCATTTGGAAAGCCCTGCCATAGTGTCACTGCTGACTCATTTGAGGAAAAACAAATTCTAAGCCCAGAAAAAACAATACATCTTTAAGTACACATTCACAAACTCACACATGTACAATAACCCTAGAAATATAGCTGTATTTTTTTTTGCAGAGTTGCAATGTCCACACAGCTGACCACACACTATATTTCAGCAAAATGTGAACATTAGGTCACAAAGAATACAAGAAAACAGAGAAGTGGCTACACAAAGAAAGCAGTTTGATTAATATTCCAGCCCCTAACAAATGTAGAGATAGAAAATGATGGAAGGAACTAGAGTTTGTGAAATAAGAAGCAGAGATGGAAAAGTAACCCCATTTTGGTTTTGTGGCCAGTAAGAAGCCTCTAGAGCTGAAAATATCCTGGGCCTTCAGGCAGTTTCCAGATGAGCCATTATTAGGGACCCTGGAATCAAACAACAGGGCTGCAAAAATAGAATTTAAAATTGAATGCCTTTCCGTGGGCCTTGAACAATCCTGGGGGAAAAAAACAATAAACATGAAGAGAGAAGCAAGGGAACCCAAGAAAGTTGGCCAGGCAGGACAGGTAGCTGAATAAAAACTACTTGGACCAATGCATGGTGTGACTTCACTGATTTACCCAATGCACATCAATATTAGCTCAATGGGAAAATGATGAACCACAATCCTGCAGTGCTCTTACAAGTGAGGTGAGTCAAGTGGGAGAAAGAGGCACTTTATAGATCCAAGAGGGCAATTATGGTCACTATGATGCATAGCCCTGTGATGGATAGACCCACAATGGAAATGTTCTCTCCCTGATGTCAAAGAGCTGCAGTCTCAGTGTAGATGGGCTACACTTTGTAGTAGATGTGATCTCAGGACTGCAGTGAATGCTTCATGATAGATGGAGATGATGGCTTGCTCTCTTGCATGTAACATTTGAAGCATTGACCCAGACATGCAACCCAATAATGTCTACCAAGGCCTTTGAAGCAACCGGGTGGCACAAGCAAAGAGAAAATTCTGAGCCTGGAAATCTCAAATGAGGGTTCTGTCTTGGAGAAGAAAGACAGTGCTTAGTTTGAAGGTTGCAGGAGGGCCTGCCCAACAAAGCCTCAGAAAAGCTTGGTCAATGTAGCAGAGAGTCTGACTTCACATGGAGCATGGACCTGCAAGTCATAGGGTTTGCTGTAATAAAAACTTTTGGGTTGTCCTATTGGATGTGGGTTAAGAAAGGAAACAAAAGCTTGTGTCCCAAAATGAACAGAAGCATTACTTGGGCTCCTGACTACTTGGCTGAGTTAAACCAAGGTGAACAAGCATTACAAAAGCCATGTTGTAAAGAGACAATTGGATAAAATTTCTTAAAATAAAAGGATACTGTGACAAGTGCTCAGGTGATAATTTAACCTTTTGGTTTATCTTGATGCAAGGCGACCTTTCTTTTCAGTGCTATATGACTGGCCTGTTTACATGAACTTTCTTTTTTGTTTTTTTGTTTTGTCTTTTAACATCAGAAATTTCCTAATTCCAAAGCTAATTTAATTAGGTGGTTGCTGTTGTTGTTGTTGTTGTTGTCTGCCCTTGAGTAATTTCTGACCTATGGTGATCCCAAGGCAAACCTATCACAAGGTTTTCTTGGCAAGATTTGTTCAGAGGGGGTTTGCATGTGCCTCAAAAGCCCCTCCCTAAACTGCAAATGCCAGGATTCCATAGAATGATCAAAGTGGAATAATAGCACTATAACAGTCCAGTGCAAAAATGGCCTGTGTGACACACCCAAGGTCACCCAGTGGGTTTCCATGGCCAAGCAGGAATTTAAACCCTGGTCTCCAGCATCATAGAGCAATACCCAGACCACTGCACAATACATGAGTAGGGATTCCTAATCTGAATACTAAAGAAGGGGAATTTCTCCTTGATTGAAAACATGAGTTTTCTAGATCATGGGGGAAACATGTTGGAATTTGTTTCTGGAGTTCTTTGTTCGCTCCAAGGTTTACATTGTGCTTTGACATATCTAAACTGGGCTGTGTTTTTTTTTAGTGTTGGTCCTTACAAAAGACTTTGATATGCCAAAATTTAGCCATGAATATTATAGCCATCCTATGGTCTTTTGAGATACCAACCTTAATGCTGTATTTTATTGGGTTTTTCCCCACTGCCCAGGCCCTCAGTGTCCCAAAAACTCCAGGGATCAAGGTGGTATGCTGGCACACCAAACTGATAGCTCTTCTGTGTTGGGAGATGATATTTGGAATTCAGTATTTTAAGACTAATTCAAAAACTCTTTTTAAAACTCAGTTTAATTTCCCTGTTCTCCAAGCAATATGACAATTGCTATGTCTGGAGGAGGAGTCATCATCAATGGAGTTGTATGCTGTCTTCCATAATTCAAGATCCATAATTCATAATCCATCATTCAGGATGTCAGGAAGAAATAAAAATAAGCAGTGTTTAAATTTTGTATTTTGTGTATTTTAACTATATTCTTAAAAACTATCTTAAGATGCCTTGGGTGGGCTGATGGTAGTAGTGTTAGTAATAATAATAATGAGTTTAGCTTTTTTTGGAATTGAGTTACAGTTGCCAAAAAACTGAACTGAACTGAAAAAATAAAACAGGCAAAACTTTCTGTTGGACAATCAGATTTAAACACAATCTGGATCTTCTGGGATGAAATCAGAGAATGCAGACTTGATCTTTAAAGCTCTACAAATACACCTGTAGCTTTAGAGTAGACATACTCTGTCAGCCGAAAGGAGTATTTCTTCCTGTCAAGCTGTGTGCAGAATTTCAAAGTGAAAGCCAGTATTTTCATTCCTGGCTCTGGATCAGCATAACTGCCTTCCTCTCTCTCCCCTGAGGAGTAACCCAACTCCTCCAAGGTTGAGTCTATCAGTACAGTCAATAGCATTAATTAGCTTGGAGCTAGAAGTACCTACCTGAGATGGCTCTGAACCCTGGCTGGGAATCATGTCTGAATCTTCAAGCTGCTGTCCAGAGAGAGATCTTCCTTTCCGGTCTCAGAGTGGGAGCAAACAGATCTACATGATCAAATCCAGTGGGGAATGAAATAAAATCCATATGTACTCTCACAGTGTGCTAGAGGCCAAGTCTCAGCCCCTGACTGGTAAGATTCATTCTCCTTTTTTACATTTCAAAGATTGCAAACCAGAAAGAGATTCCTCTTCTAAATCAAGAGTAGGAATTGTGTAGCCAGCCAGATATTGTTGAACTGTAACTTCCAGTAGACTTAGCCGGTATAGTCAAGGGTGAGAATGCTGAAAGCTGGAGCACAACATCTGTAGGGCCACACCGGTCCCATTCCTGTTTGAAAGGCTTGAGTCCACCACATAGATTCCATGTTTTTGTGTTCTAGCATTTTTCCAAAGCTTAGAAAACTTATATTTCTGAACTATAGCTGCTGGAATTCTCCAGCCAATATGGTCAGTTGATAGGCTGGCTGGGGGATTCTGGGACGTGAAATCCAAAATCATGATTTCTAAGCTTTGCAGTAAGCTGATGTGTGACCTAATATGTCAGTGAAGCTGTGTTGACTGCTGGTATTTCTTTAGATTTTTTTTAATGAAAAATGAAGGTCATTCCAATACACAGTGTCAGTGAAAAGAGCTTCAGTGCTAAGAAGGGGCTTTGACAACAAAAGGGGGAAGTTATTATTTTGACTTGATAAAAGGAAGGCTTATTTGATAGGATGCATGCCTAGGATCTTGTTACGAAATGCGATTTTAACTATTTTCTTTCTTGTATTCAAATTGTGAGAGGCCAACATTCTTAAAGTGATCCCTCCCCACTGGGGCTGTTGCTATTGCTTGACTAATTCTGTGTGTGTATGTGTGTGTGTGTGTGTGTGTATCTATATGTCTATATATATGAATATATGTATATATATATATTTGAGAAAAAGGAGATATTAATAACCCTGTCCAGAGACAGCCATTGTCTGAGGAATCATTATGCAAGTTTCCTTAGTTAGTCTGGCCAATGCTTTTGAATCTTGATGCTGAAAGTGAAACTGGATCTATGCTGAAGCCAAACAGCCGGCACCTTGTTAGATGACTTTCCCTGGGTTTTGAGATGGTCTCTACTGAGACAGCACAACCCCCTTTGTGTCTCCCTGCATTATTGCTCTTTAATCTGAGCATCTGATGCTGACCCAACAATGTATTAAGTTGTTGCATAGCCTCACCCCAAAGGCAGTCCTGATAGACAATTAACAATAGGAATACAAATGTGGAAACACATGATAAATGGGTTTTGGGTGTAGCTTCACCCTGCTTATCTTTCTTTGGGAGAAGAGAAGATTGCTGCTGCTAAATAAAGAGATGGAAAGGCCGTCTCAGGGTAGTATCTGTGGAGAAGGAACATCGTAATTAAAAAAAAAAGCCTGTTGTCCCTGCAGTGTGTTTGTAGTTTTAGAAAAATGAATATCCCTCAGGGTGGACAAGTGAAATAAAGTTGTTCTTAATACTGCAGGCTTAATATATAAATTTCTTCTAACATTTGAGGCAACATCTCCTCACTAGGAACTAGATCTTCAGTCTGAGACTGCAAGTAGAATGACAAATCCCACTGGTTATCTCAAATGGAGCAAACCCCACTAATTTACCTATGTAAATTCACCACTGTTCACCACTGAACAATTGATTCAATGTATATTCTAGATGAGACTAGCAAATAGAATCCAGGTCTCTATGTCCTCATATGAAAGCCAACATGAAACTCAGCCCTCTATATCTGTGGATTTTGTATCCATGGATTCAACCAACCATGCTTGAAAATATTTTTAAAAAATCCAAAAAGCAAAATTTGATTTTTCCATTTTATATAAAGTGATACCATTTTACTACTCCCTTGTACATAATGGGACTTGCATCTAAGAATTTTGGTATCCAGAAGAGCCCTGGAACCAAACCATAGTGGATACCAAGGGTACACTGTAATTATATCACCTGCAATACTCTAAAGCCACCAGATCCCCTCTGATCTTAAAAGCTAAGCAGGGTCCACCTTGGTTAGTACTTGGATGGGAGACTGCCAATGGATTTCAGGGGCTGTAGGTTATATTTCAGAGGAAGGAACTGGCAATAGAGCCTCTCAGTATTCCTTGCTTAAGAAAACTCTATGAAATTTATGGGGTCACCATAAGTAAATAGGTAACTTGAAGGCACATATATACGCACATAATATTTTTTTGCTCCTCTCTTTTGTAACAACTGGCAACGTTGCTTTGAAAAAGCAGAACAACAGCCTGTAACATTGTTCAGATTTGCAGTAAGTAAAATCTGCTTTTTAGTTTAAAAGCTTACACAGGACATTTCCATGTGATTTCAGCAGATTAGGGGCCATTTAATCAATGTAGATTGTTGAACTTAAAATATGTTATGGTGTGTTATCTAATGTGTTACATAATGAGCAATCAACAAAAACAGGAACAAGTAATGAGTGGTGAATTCCTTCTTAACGGGTAGTGTTCAGTGGCCTGTCCATAGTCTTGTCCCAGCAAACTTCCTGCAGAAATGGACATAATCCAGTAGCAGTGGTGTTCTTTTAACTTCTAGATATTAATGGGTTATTGTATTAATGGCTGATCTCACACTGAAGCCAATGGGCCTTTAAAATGTTTAACTTTGAATGTGAATATGCCTGATGAGATTTACGACAGTGGACCAGTCTGAAGACTGTGGTAATGATGGTTTGTCATCCTCTTCAACACTTAAATACTTTGGGTTATAATGTTCCGGACACCTGTAAAGTACTTTAAAATACTGTATATGCCTTCATGTTACCTATTAACTTGACCCCATGAATCTTGGATTTGGGTAGTTTCCTAGGTCATTAGCCCCTTTTGGCAAAAGATGGAAGATGGGTTCAATGCAGAGACACACCCCCTTTAGCAGAGTTTGCAGTAAAATGTGCTGAATTTCCTGCATCTCTCTCCGAGATTCATTTAGGTAAAGTGAGGCAAACAGACAACATTCAACTTATATAGCTGATAAGTTTCCTACTTACATTAAAGCATATATTCTGAGCATACATAGATAAATTGCCCAAGTGCTGACAAACTAAAAGAAAGGTAGAGCGGTAGAGCTGGCTCTCTCCAACATGAAGGAGGAAAAGAGAGATAGAGAAGAGAAAGAGGAGCCTTTATATGACCATAGACATCTGGGAGTTTCTGGGGTCACATCATTGTTCTCATAGCAGATGGGAGAGATGGTGCGAAGAGAATGCTTGCTTGGAGAAGTACTTTCGAACAAATTCCATATACAACTCATAATTAGGTTTCCAGTCTTTGAGCATAAGCCCCTTTTTCAAAAAACGGCTTTAAATGTAAAAATGGCTTTTTTAAAAATGGGCACAAATGGCTCGAAGGCTGTAGTTCCATAGCACAACTGGTGCTATACCTGTGAAAGCCTCCTGTGCTATGCCCAGGTTCAGTCCTCCATCTCTTTCTTCAAGGGGTTTGTAAAGATTCTTGCCCAGGTAGTTGTGCAACAGTTTACAGAGCTCCTGATATAGGAACACAGATCCGCCCTCCCACCTGCACCATTCCACGAGGTTACACTGCACCAAGCTTTCAACAGAATCTCGGCCAATGTCTGTTCCTAAGTCTTCCCTTCAATGCTTTCCAGCTGGTGGATCATGATGCCCAAAAGTAGACAGAGCAGTGAAAACAGGTGCTTCTCCTCAGCTTGGTGCATAACAGAGTAAAAGTGTAGCTTGCCAGTTCTTGGAAATACTCCTCCATAGATGTAACTTGGTTGGTTGTATGAAGGTTGTATTAGTCTTCTGGGCCACAATATTGGATCTTATTTTCATTTTGTTCCCACAGAAACTTCACTGTCCTTCCTATTACCCCATTTAAGCATTTTGCTCTCTTGTGCTTAATGTATTTCTCATCCTTCTTATGTGCTCCTTTTCTTCTGCCATTGACAAAACTTGCCGTTTTCTTTTTAATCCTTTCAATGTAGGTGATTATTTTGGGTCAATGGGGGATCAAAATGTTACTTTTTTGTACTACAGCTCCTAGGATCCCCCAGACAACATGGGCACCAGTTATGCTTACTGAGAGGTTCTGGGAATTATGGTAATTTTAGTACAACTAAGTAGTCCAAACAGTTGTAGTCTGAAAAAAAGAAATTTTCCAAACCACCACAACAGTCAGGTGTCCACTTTTCTGTTCACCAGATGATAATGGCTTGGAACAGGCAATCATGCTTTTACAAATTTTATTAAAAATAAGAAGATTTTGTGGGTTCTAAATATGTAAGTCCACTAACAGAGATCTTTGTCTTAAGGGGTTTTGTTGAAAGGTCACTTTTGCCAAAACTAGTAATGTCCACTTGCTGCTGAAGCGCTTTCATTCCACTAGATGGCGCATTGACAAAGAAAACCGATTTTTTTTTCAAGGTGCGAAATCAGATTTATGGGCGATGGCTATCTCCCTTTGACTACTTGCAGGTTTGGCTGTTTTGTCTTTTAATTCCAGGTAGGAATTAAAAATAAAAATAAAGCTTGAGCACAGACTATAGTCACAGTGTTTTGTCCCTCAGATTCCAACGAAAAGGTGACGCTTTGGCTGGTATACTCTACACCAGACTGTTATAGCGCTATTATTCCACTTTCAACATCCTATGGAATCCTGGGGTTTGCAGTTTAGGGAGGGGCCGGCCGGGATTCCATAGGATGTTGAAGATGGAATAATCGCGCTATAACAGTCTAGTGCGGAAATGACCTTTAAAAGGAGAGTCCCTTGAAATAAGTTTGTCTTTTGCGATGAGTAGGCCCAGGGTGGGAAGAAAATACACTCCAGAAGCAAATGCTGTACAATTACTCGGAAGTTTAAAAGTTTTAACAGGTTTCTTTCTTTTCTTTCTTGTTTAGTTTAAAAGTTGTTCAGTTCAAACTCGCCCCCCCCCCAAAGAGCACCTCAGTAGAATGGCTGGATGGTAGCTGCCCCCGTATGCGCCCCCCTCCCCCGCGGGTCGACCTGGGCCTCCCCTTCCTCCCAGAAAAGCCGGGAGCGGGGCGGGCCCGCCGTTTCAGAGGGCCGCCGTCGTGTTTTGGAATGTGGATTTCTCCGGTAGTAAACAGCTCGTATTGCCCTCGAGGGAGACAGTCCTCTGCTCGGGCGTTTTGTCAGATGAGTGGAATTAAAAGCATTTCCAAATTGCTTTTCTACCCATAACTCTGTCAAACGCCCTAGCCTATATTTGGAATCACCTGTTTGCGTAGTAGGGACACCAGGAGACAACCGTGCTCTTTGCCGTTGTTTGTCTTTCTTTCTTTTTGAAAAAAAAAAACCCCAACCTTTTTCGACCCCCAAAGCCGCGCCGTTTCCGACGCCACCACACCCGGGGTTGTTATCGTTTGAGGAATCCTCCCTTTTTCTGTGCCCGCGATAAGCCGGGGGAATAATAAGAATAACAATAATAAAACCATCCCCATAGCCGTGTGGAGAGACCGCGGCTTGCAGCGCACGAAAGCCCGCGGTTGGAGGGCGGGCGGGCGGGCGGGAGGAGGGCTCGGGCGGCGGCGGCGGGTCCGGAGGGGAAAGGGCCACCGCGAGGATGCGGCGGGAGGGGCGGTCCGGTCGTCCGGCAAAACGGGAGCCGGGAGTCGGCTGGCGGCGATTGGGGGGTTTCTGGTGGGCAGCAGGTTGAAGAAGACGGCAGTCCAAGGCAGTTTGGGGACTTTGAGGGAGGAGGGTTGAGGAAAATTGGGGGTCCTGGGGAGGGCAGCGTGAGGTGTTGGATGGAATCCCTGGTCGTCCACGGAAACCCACTGGGTGACTTTGGGCAAGTCATGCTCTCTCAGCCTCCGAGGAGGCAAATCTCTGAAACAAATCTTGCCGACTCTTTCCCCCCTTGATATGGGTCGTCAAGAGATGGAAACGCCTCGAAGGCGCGCGCACCCACACCCGTACGAAACTGGGGGTCGCGAGGGGCCAAGTTGAGAAAAATGGGGTTGTGAGGGGGCAGGTTGAGAAGTGTTCGGGGTCGTGAAGGGGAGGCAGTTTCGGAAGAGCTGGGGAGTCGTGATGGGCGTATAGACTGGGGGAAAAAAAGGGATCTAATGGGGCGCGGGATAGTGACCAAGGTTAAGAAGGGGACGTGGACTCCAGAAGAGGCCGCGGCAAACACAGCGGCAGGGTTTTCACGAGGGTCTTCAGGAGCTCTTCTCCCTGACCGTCGCCTTGACCCGCACTTTCTCCCAACTGGGAGGGGACAGGCGAGGGATTAGAATTCACACACATGCACACAAACACACGCAGACAAAAGACACAGCCGCCGCCGCCGCCGCAGCCCATCCTTCCTGCAGCGACTATTAACTGATGTGGCACCCGATCTGCCGCGGCGGGGGCGCCCCGAGTGGGCTCTCCTGCCACAACGAGCCTCTTAGCCGGGAACCTGGCTTGCCGGTGTGTGTGTGTGTCGGGGGGGGGGGGAAGCGGCCGGGTCACTTTCTCGGGCCTCCCGCCTTCTCCCCCCTTTTGTCCTGCGGGGCGGCAGATAAAGGGAAATGAACCGATCAAAGAAAAGTTGGGAAGAGGCAAGGCGAGCCCTCGAGGCCCAAGGGGTGAGGCAACAATAGGGGCCTTTTTCCTTCGGGGGGCTGCTCCGGCTCCTGCCTGGGAGTCTGGCTTGGCTGTCCGGAGCAGCGGCGGCAGCAGATAGGATCTCCGTGGCCCTCTGGCCTGGCTCGCGGGGCGGAGGACCTCCACGGGAGGCTCTTCATTCCTCCCTCCGAGGGAGCGCGCCCTCCGCATACACCCTCGCCTCACCCCGCGAGCCCGCCTCACCCCCACACGTCCCCTCCCCGCGCCTTGGCACTGCTGAGGGAAGCGCCATGTGTGTGTGTGTGTCTGTATCTGGGGCCAGGGGCTCAAGCCGACGTCCTGAGTTGACGGAGCGTGCACAGAAAAGTGGGGGGGGGACCCTGTAGAGTGGCACCTTCCCACCCACCCCCAATCAAATAAGGGAGAAGAAGAGAGAGAAAGGTCTTGGGGCCCGATGTCAAACCCTGCCACGAGCCCTCCCTGAGGCCTCTTGTGAGGAGGGACCGCCGAGGAGCGCTTGAGGCGGGCACGGGGTGGGCGCGGCGGCGGCGGCGGCGGCGGCGGCAGCAGGTAGCCAGGCCCGCGCGCCGCCCGGGAAGTTCCGTCCTTCTTTTCCCGCCCCCGACAGCCGGGCGCGCGAACCCATCGATCAGGTGATGGGACAGCTGAAAAGAAAAGGGGGCCGAGGTGGGGATGAGAGCGGGCGGGAAGGACCCAGGAGATGGGCCAAGGCCAACGGGGGAAAGGAGAGGGAAAACAGGAGCCCGGGAAGCGGACCGTCCGACTGAAGAGGCGGCGGGGAGAGAAACCGGAGAGTGGTGTCTCTCCTGGTGAATATCTTCCGCCTCCATGAAGTGGACATTGATCTGAAATTGATCCCGCGCTCTGGAGTGCCACTCAAACAGCTTGCCCGGGGGAGAGGGGTGGGTGAGCGGAGAGCGCGCGCCGCTCCTTCTGCCAGCAGAAACACGGGCACGCTCAGCTACGCCGGCACTTTTCTTTTATTTCTCGCAAAGCAGGTGACCGGTGCTTCACTGAGGCGGCCGTCGCCGTCCCGTCCCGTCCCGTCCCGTCCCTCACCCCGTTCCCAAAGCTCCACTTCTGGTCCCTTCCCGCCTCCCACCCCACCCCTCCCCGGCTGGACTGCTCCCTCCTCTGGAGAGAACACGCCCAAGAATAAGCCGAAGACGAGAGAGCGAGAAGAGAGACCGATAGTAACATTGAACCTGAGGGGAAATCTTTCAGAGCGGCTGCTGCTCCTGCCGCTGCGCGGTGCGCGAGGGAGCGAGCGCGAGCGATTATTGGAGAGCCCAGAAACATCCCCCTCAGCGCGCTCTCAAGTGTTACGTGTGACAGGCATACAAATCCGGAATAGAGAGGCAGTGGAGAGAGAGAGAGAGAGAGAGAGAAAGAGACCCAGCGGAGGGCTATGGTGATTGTCTCTCGGGATTTACAAACACACACCCTCCCGCACCCGGGGAGAAAGAGGGACGCGTTAGACGCCCACTCCGCTCGCTCCGGGTGGCTCGGATCGCAGGCGGGCTGGCCGGCCGGCGGTGTCTGCGCTACTTTGACCCGGCGTTGCACTGTCTGAGGCACTGAGAAATTGACCAGCGCACAAAGAGTGCCAGAGAAAGAGGGGGCGGAGGAGGAGGAGGAATTGCGGAGGGGGCTCAGAAATCATCATTATTACCATAATTCTTGGGCTGGATTTTATTTTTTTTCCCTAAAAAAAGACATCATTTCGCATGTTGATCTGAAAGCCGGCTACAAACGAGGAATATGAACAGGAAAACCAGGCGCTGGATATTCCACATCTTTTTGAGTCTGGGGATTGTCTATATCAAAATTGGGTAAGTCGCCTTCACTTTCTCTCTCTCTCACTCGCTTTCTCTCTCCCGCCTTTAAACGTAAACACGCTGCGCCCAACCTGTCCAGACCTGTTAGTATTCATCAACTTGGGGGAAGTCTGAAAGAGGTTCTTTTTGGTTTTTTTAAAAAGCCGGGCTAAGAATATGGCTTTTTCCTCTCTCCCGGCTGGGGCTGGTTTCCAATTAAATTCTAAGCGTGCGGCTCCGGGGAAAATGCGAGCGCCCTCGCGGGGGCTACCCCAGAGGCATGACTAGCATGGCAATCGGCAACGCGGGGAAGCCGGCCACGGCGGGGCTGGACCCGCCGCTGAAATCCGCCCAGGCTCCTCTTTCTGGTACAGCCGGGCGAGGAGCGCTTGGATGAGCGGCCGGCCGTGGCGGGGGCGGGGGAGGGCTAGGCAGGCAGGCGAGGGCTCGGCGCTACCTCCTTCAGACTTCTCTCCCGCCCTCTTCGGTGGATTTCTCAAAGGGACTGGGGAAGGTCTGCACGCGGCCCATGGGTGGCAAGATTCACACCCCTGTTTTAGAACGGCTTTCCGTGGGGTCATTTTTTCAAGTGATAGAGGTCTTACATAGATTCCAGCCTTCACTGCTTAAGGCGGGCTCTGACGCTGGTTTAGGAGGTGGGAGTGGCAAGAACACTCTGCACATGCTCGCAGGCACCCTGAGCTCCAGCTCATGTATGAGCCAGAGGCATCCGGAGCTTTCGAGCAGCGCGGAAACCAGAAGGGTGTTCAGGTCGCACTTGCGTGTGACCTGGTGCCACCGGTCCCCGCAGGCAAATCAGAGGAGCCCTCCCTGTGGCTACAGGCAGCCCTTCTCCAGGGTCTCGTTCGATGGCAGCCGCGGCTCACGGACCCCGCCACGGCCCTGGCCGCCGCTGCCGCCTCCGTTGCCTTGGGCGCGCTGGTCTGTTCAGCGGGGAAAGGTGGTTCACACGCCCTCAGTTTGATGTTCTCATAGCGCGCCTGAGATTGGCCGTGTGTGTGTGTCCAGTGTGTGTATGTATATAAACAAAAAAGCGCTCGCGAAAAGCTACACAGCCCCGTGGTGGCACTCAGTGGGTTGCCTCAGCCTCCAGCGTCCCGCTTTGGAAACTCCTATACCAGCGCCCATCGGGTGGGTGAAGGAGGGCTCGCTCGCTCCCACAGACGCACAAACGCGTTATGACAGACGTTACCGGGTGCCCGAAAGGCTACGGGCAAGGCCCCCGCACGTCGTGTATCGCGATTGGCAAAAGGGCCTCGTACGCCGAGAGGGCGAAGGCTGATGCCCAGGTGTCCGTCTGTGCGTCTCTTTCTCCGGGAGGGTCTCTTCGTTCCTTACAGACCTGCCGGTTGTGATTTGCGCAACCCTGTGCCTTGGGGAGTTCGAGCGGAGAGTTGCCGTGCGTTGTCCTCCCAGTACACAGAAGTTGGCTTGGGCTTGGCATCTCGGTGGTTGTTGTTGTTTTAAATCACAGACCCATCCGGCGCGCACACACGCACGCGGAGGCACCCAGCTCGGGGGTGATGGGGGCCGGGAGGGGGAGGAAGGAAGGGGGCGGAAGGCGCGGCTCCGCTCTGGCTCTCCAGCCGGCGACCCAATCAGCGCGCGGGCCCTCGTCGTTTCTTCCCCACCGGCTCCCGGAGGAGCTGCTGGGGGGCAGAACGGGCAGCCCGGCGGAGCAGCCTCTTCTCGTCCGCTCGGCCCCGGCGGCCGCTGGTGGCGGAGTAAAATGATGTTTTTGGTTCTGCTCGAGTATGTGCCGTAACCTGCCAGCTGACATTAACAAAGAGCAACCCCAGGAGACGGGCGGGAGCCTAATGGATGTTCTCTGGGGGAGAGAGAGAGAAAAGAGAGAGAGAAGGCAAAGTTGCTTTCTTGAGACTACAGCTCTAAACTGGATCGGGAATTCCGGGAGCCGTAGTCTTCAAAAGCAACTTTCTAAAGTTCTCTTGGAAAGGCAGATGGGCCTGTTCTTTTCTGATTCAACACCCGTTGACTTAACTCTTGGGAGGATGGGAGGGAGGGAGGGAGGGAGGGAGGGAGGGAGGAGAACAGTTGCCCATCAAGCTTCCCAGGGGACCGGTTTCCTTTGGTGAAAGGTTACACTCTGTGCCTAGAATAAGCTGCTGTCAGTCCTTGACGGGCGGATTAGAAAGCTCAGAGGGCGGAAAAGGTGTCCTTGGAAGTCTGCATCCACCTGCCACATCCGGGTCGTTTTTAAAACTTTTGAGCCTTCTCCAGGCAATTGATTGGATACCCGACCTGGCGGATGGTGGTGGTGGTGTGTTTTTATTTTTGCTCCGGAGGATGAGGGTGGGCTAGTCTGCTTCTTCATTTGTTTATTGTTTATGCCCTCAAACAGGCCTCTCTTCTTCTTTTCCCTGGTAGGGGTTTCTCCTCCGTGGTGGCTCTGGGAGCCAGCATCATCTGCAACAAGATTCCAGGCTTAGCTCCTCGACAGAGGGCGATCTGTCAGAGCAGACCCGATGCCATAATCGTGATCGGAGAAGGCTCCCAAATGGGCATAAACGAGTGCCAATTTCAGTTCCGCAATGGACGATGGAATTGCTCTGCCTTGGGAGAGAGGACAGTCTTTGGAAAAGAGCTGAAAGTGGGTATGTTACCTCTTGACTCTAAACTGTTGTTGTTGCTGCTGCTGCTGCTGCTGCTGCCAAGGGCTGGAAGCCAGACCTTCAGGGAAGCCTTTCCAAAAGAAGAGTGAGGATTCAATCGGCAAAGGGATGCGATGGCATCTATGAGACACTACAGAGGAAAATCATTTATTTGTCAGACCTTTATAGCCCGAGCTGGGGTACCTAGCCTTCTTTCCTCTTTATCATCACAACAATCTTCCAAGGTAGGGGAGGCTGAGAGACAGTGGCTGGTCAAAGATCACTCAGTGAGCTTTCTAGTGAGAAGATTTGAACCTGGGCCTTCCCAGTCCTGATCCAACTATCTAACCCAGGATAGCACTGCTCCACTCATTTTATGGTCCGCAACCCCTCCAGACTTCCCAAACCATTCTTCTTCTGGCAACAAGAGGAATGCATTACCTCTTCCAGAAGCTATATACTACTCACCATTTTAAAAAGCCTGATTTTCAAAACCAGAAGTATACTTTCAAGTTTTTTTTTTCTTTTTCAGGGTAGAAGGGCATTTTTGATGTTAGAAGTTCCCAGGGGCAGAAAACTTACCCTTAGGTCCACCACAGTTGACCATCCCTAGTTGCACCACTACTCCAGACTTGATGGAAGTCCAAGACCCCATTTTCTGTAATCTTCTATTTCCCTTCAGAAAATGGAAAGTTACAGGGTTTTGTCCTTAGTGTATAGTTGTGTCTTACAGGTTTGATTAAAAACAAAAACAAACTCAAGGTTTTTGGGGGGCATCATTGTTCTTCTACAGTACGATATAGATTCAAGTCAACCCTCAACACACTTCCTGCTGGATGTCTCATTAGAATCAGTGGGATTTCTGATTGGATTTTTTTTAAGGCTGGACAACAACAAAGCTGCACTCACAAACACACTTGTGAGGAAGCTGGTCTGACTGAGATTAACTTTTGAGTAAATACATTCAACATCCTGCTATCTGGGTATTTTCAGAACCAATATTATACATGTAGGGTAGAATTCAGTTTTAAATGTTAAAGATGGTATCCATTCAGTTGAACCTGCATGGTGTAGTGTTGGACCAGAACTGTGGGAGATCAGGCTTTGAATTCCTGCTCAGCCATAGAAACCCACTGGGTAACCTTGGGCAATCCACACACTCTCAGCCTAAGAGGAAAGCTATGGAAAACCTCCTCTGAGTAAATCCTCCCAAGAAAACCAATGAGACTGTCTCTATAAACTGTAGTTAACGTGAAGGCATACCACCACTATCACTACCACCACCACAACAAAAACAGCAAGCAGTTCAGTAGTGAAACACATAACTAACATTAAAGAAGCAGTGTGATATAATGGTTTGAATGTTGGACTAGGATAGACCAAGAGACCAAGGTTAGAATATGAGCTTGTGAGAGAAACAGGTGAAATGACAATGGATGCTCTTCTTAGGTTAAAAGAGAAACTTACATTTATTATCTCAGGAAATCCATCTCAGGATAGTAAATGAGACAGACAAAAGAAGTTGATCTGTACTTGGTTAAAGGCTAGCTCTTATGTGTGGGTGCAAGCTAGCACCCACTGCTGGGGTTGGAGCCTCATCAATGCTCCTTCCAGACCAAAAAAAAAACAAAAAACCCAAGAGACTAACTAACTTCTTAAGAAAAGGGGGAAGTGAGGTCTGATGGTAAGAGGGAAGCAAAAGGCTTGAGTACATAAAGAAAGATACAGAGAGGTGAAACAAAAGGGCAGGAGTTATCTAGACTCCTTTCTCTCACTAATCACTTTGAGCAAGCACTGATTCCGCTTTGGTTCCAACAAAAACATGAGAATGCTCCTTATGTCCCTCATCTTATTCTTCAGAAAGTCAGGGCCCCTAGAAGTGGTTTTTTTTTGGGGGGAGGACTCAAAATTGGTAGGCAGACCATTATGAGAAGTATTTATTTGTGTGTACATGTTATTTATTTATTTTATTGATTTAAAGTTTAAAAACACATTAAATGCTCTTTACAGACTCCTAAAAGCAGTCTAAAACAGTCCCAAGATCCAGTTTTGAAGCAGTTGAAACAGCAATTTCAAACATTGACTGCCATGTGGAACAGTACTATTTGGGCTGTTATACTTATGAAACAGTGAAAATGCAGAATACAAGGTATTAAAATACTGCTGCTACTACTACTAAGAAACTGAAACAGCAATCTGATTACCATGAAGACAATCACAAAATAATAAATGAAATGTTACAAAATTGATTAAAGCATAAAATTAATAATTTAATAATTAATTAATAATTTAAGAAATATAAATATATGTGGAAATACATGACCATATAAAGGACTGCAGACAGAACTCTTGAAAGAAAGTGCAAAATATGTATATTTGGGCAGGCAATTTATTATCACTTTGTATTGCATCTGAAGAAGTGGTTTATATCCATGAAACCTCATGTGAAAATAAAAACCAGTTAGTCTTCAAGGTGCTGCCACATTTCTTCCCCCCCTTACTTTTCCCTTTTTTTTAAGCCTCTATGGTGTCATCACCATATGGTATAGAGTTCTGGTCACTGTACTTAGAAAGGATATTGCAACCAAAATGATCTAGGGAATCGAGGCTATGAAGATAGGTTGAAATGTTCAGGTTGTGTAGCTTAGGAGAAAGGGAGAGGGGTAAGGGAGGACATAATAATGCAGAACTGTGCATCTCTCATTATAATAGAACCCAGGGTCACCCACGAAACTGTATGTTGGAAAGTGCAGGACAGACAAAAGGAAGCTCTTCTTCACATGGTGATAGCTGAACTGCAGTGTTCACTGCCACACAATGTAGTGATGGCTGTCAGTTTGCACAGTTTTAAAGGGGATTAGATCAATTCATTGAAGGATGGCTAATTATGACTACAAGTATTAAAGCTTTTGTATATTAGTTGCTGGGAAATTTGAGACAGAGGGTAGAACTGCACCCATGTTCTGCTTGAAGGCTTCCTATAGACATCTGGTTGGCCAATGTGTCAAGAGAATGTTGGATTAGAAGGAAACTTGGTCTGATTTAGCATGACTGTTCTTAAATCAGGCTAAAGACAGAAGAATCAGTACGTTTCTGTAATGTTCTAAAGCAACTCTATAAAATAGTATAGAATTTGAGAAAAATGAAGAAAACCGAAAAAAAATCTGTTTATGCAGAAACACAGCTTTGGGAAAGTAAAGGCCTCCTCCTGGTCTAGACAGAGAGAAAGAAAAAAAGATGGACTTCTTTCATGGAGAAGTTTATTTATACTTATATTGTTACATTTAATTTATACCCCACCTTTCTCCTTGTAAAGAATCCAAGGCAGTTTGCAACCAATTAAAAACAGAGTACAGCTAAAAATATGTTTGTACAAAAGTTTTTCAAACCCCAAAACAATACAGACAACCCTGCTAAAGTTGACACCCTTATATTTGACTTCTTTATTAATATAAAACTCCTATACCATTGAACATTTCCATCAAATCATAGAATCGTAGAGTTGGAAGAGACTGCAGGGGCCATCCAGTCCAATCCCCTGCCAAATCCTTTTGGTTCCTTTTTATTGGTGTTCTTAGCAAATTATCCCAACTGAAGACTGATTCTGTGCTGATTGATTGTAGCCATTTCTGCATGACGTCACTATCCCGCAACAACAGTGGGTTGTTACTGGTCCAGGACTTGTGCTACTGCATAATGTCCTCGCTATGTAGCTGCTATCCCATCCTCAAACATTGTGAAACCACCCTACACCATTTCCAGAAAATAATCCGTTAAGAGCCTCCTTAAGTGCTTCAATCCTGTCAGCCAGCTCAGTGCCATAATAGTGCTTGAGAGCGCTTCCTATTCTCCTGGATCCAGGAGTGGGTGGAGTGTGGGCGTGCCCAGCTTGTCCCTCCCTCTGTTACTTCTATGGCATGGTAACTTCAAAATCTATCATCTCTCCATGTTTATTCTAAATTTCTCCTTTGAGTTAAAACTTTTATTTTTTAAAATACATTTTTAAGCGTTATAGTGCAAAAATGCAATAGCATACTGGAATGTCATACCCTTACAACATTGCTGCACTAGTACAGCTTCCAAAAAACCCCAACAACTCACCAACCAATCAGGAGTGGTGGGGTGGAGTGAAGGTGCGGAAAGAGATTGGCCAAGGATGCTGTAGTGCAGAAGGAACACTGCTTAAGGCAGAAGGGTGTGGAAAAGAGCATTTCTAATCTGCCGTTATCACATAAATGGCAATGCTGGGATTGTAATGGAAGAAGAACACACTAATAGGGTATGGCGCAGAAAGGGCCCATGTGGTCAAACAAAAGTGAATTTGAAATTTCAGAGAGACTAAGGCTTATGCATATTAATTCACAAGTACAGTCTTGCTCTGCCTATTTTACATATAAGAGGGTCACTCAAATCTAGTTAACAGTGGCCTAAAACTGAGAGAAACTACCTTTAGAGCATATATGGAATGCAAGCATAAATTACAAAAAACCCACCATACTTTGTAGATATTGTTCATGCAAGGGTGAATCAGAATAACAATGTTGTAAGATACTTTCCTCTTCCTATTTTTTTCCCCCCGTGGTACACAGACTAAAAATGGCTGCTGTTCTCCTTGTTTCCCTATTCCAGGAAGTAAGTGTACCCTTGGCTCAGTGAAACAACTCTGAAGACTATCTACTGCTATAAAAACTCTCCAGGCAGGCCATCATAGAATCATAGAAATGTAGAGTTGGAAGAGACCACACAGGCCATCCAGTCCAACCCCCTGCCATGCAGGAACACCCTCAAAGCAATCCCGACAGATGGAGAAAGCTTTCATTGCACCTGAGGGCACAGTCAGGGTAAAGGCAGATTACTCCCCCCTCTTCATTATTCAGTCAGCCTTGACTATAAATACTGTCATGAAACATAATGTCTATCTATAATTCCCATCCAAGTGTTTACTGTAGCTTATTCCCATATGCATAGGCATAGGATAAATTGCATGTAGGCTTAACTGGTGGTAGGCTCAACTGCAGTAGCTGTTTTAATATTTGTGCTTAACCATTCAGTATACTGCCGACTGATATTTCTTGAAGGGGATCAATTACAAAGAAGTCTTGGTGGTCCCATTTTGGCTGATCATTTTTGTTGGGGGGGTGTTCTGTTCTTGAACCACCTTGCTGCAGGGTACATAGTGAATGTGGAAAAGAATAATTTTTAAACTAAAGCTTCTTGCTGGCCAGTGGAAGAGTTACTGTTCCTTGTGAGAACAGCAAGAGATACAAGAACTGGTTTAAGCCTCTTGTGTAAAAATGCAGCAGAATTTTTGGTCATTAAATGTCAATGAGTTGCTTTTTAACACTCTTTAATCACCCTCTGCATTAGGGCTGATTATTAATTATAGCTATTTAACACTTTCCATGGATCACTGAATAATGTACATGATTTCAAGATTCCTAGATCTCTTCATGAGACAAGATGTTACAAGAAGAGTATGTGGGAGGAAGGGGACGAGGCTTAATGCTGCTGACGTCACAAAGTCTTCAGGGTCAGAATGATAACAGACGATGTGAGAAGGGGTTGCAGATGTTCAAACTGGGCTCTACCACATGGTGTAGTGACTTTATATTACTCCTAAGACTGTCTCTAGAGCTACTGGTAAGAAGAAAGAACAGTTGATATATAATCCAGCTGTTACTCAGGACTCAGTCTGTCCTTAGGCAAAACCTAGGTCGTTTGGTAGGCACAAAATGGAAATAGAGAGAACAAACATGGCAAAAGGATGAATTGCCTTGGCAATATTGATTTTGCATTAATTGACAGGTTATACTGTGATGTGATCATTTCTGTCTGATCTAAGAAGATCAACAGATCAACTTAGCTTGCTACTGCCCTGGACATATTTCATCACTTCCTATTCTTCCAGCAAGAGGTATTTAAAAATTGGAATTATTAAATGATGACTGTCGCATTTTGTCAAGGGAATTCTTTTGTTCCTAAATTTCTAAACCAAGAGTACATCTACATTACACAATTACAGCATTCTGTGGCCACTTTAATTGTCATGGCTCCATCCCACAGAATTTTGGAATTTGTTGTTTGGTGAGGTAGTTGCTCTGTTAGAGTGTTCTAGTGATATGTTCAAGGGAGGGGACTAGAATTCCCCAGCACAGCATGCTAACCAAAGTGTGCCTCTCCAACCTACAAATCCCAGGATTCCTTAGGATGGAGCCATGGCAGTTAAAGAGACATCCAGCTGCTATAACAGTTTCAAGTCTAAATATGTGCAAAAGTCAGCAGCCTGGGTTCACCAATGGGCTTTGGAAGTTTTGTGCGTAGATACATTCTGTGTTGCATGAGGAACCAAAAGGAACCTTGAGGTTCAGTGTAGAAAGACAGATAAAAGCTTCATCTTCTCGTTAGGGTTTTGAAATCTTTATTTGAGATCTTCCTGCTTAAGATCTTGAATAAAGAAAACCAGTTCAGCGATTCGTCACTGTCTAGCATTTAAAAAAAATCACAGATACACTGTAATTGTTTTTCATTGATGGATGTCAATAATGTTGCATTATTAATTAGTAGTTAGATCTGTTTTCTACAGATATGATCTTTCCAACCATGTTTGAGGTTTTTCTAGAGATTTTACTTATTTTGATATAGAAACGAGTACTATATTAATAGTTAAAGGGATTCCGACTTGAGCCTCAGATGTGATTTTTCTGTCTTTTATTGTTTTATGATCACATAAGTGAAAGCTGAGCTAGGATGGTTCCCGTAAATGCATTGGTCAAAATCCAACACAGAACTAGAGTTATTGGATATTATGTTGGATGTAGTACCCATCTTTGTTCTGGGCAAGAACTTGGTAGTTACATCTGAAATGCAGCTCCATTTATTCTTCTTTTATTTACTCAAAAGAAGAATTTATTTGAATGCAAGCCTCATTGAAGTTGCTATAACTTAATTCTGAGTAGATGTGAACAGGATTGTCCTGTTACTCCTCAAACGCAAAGGTATGCATATACTTTGTGCATGTATGTATAGTACTTACCTTGGTGCTGATGTGTAGGAATCAAACATTTCATCTGGGCACTATCTTTATTTGTTGGTGGGATTGTATGCTCCTGTGAGGCGAGAGGCTATGCTGATGGTAGCACGGATGCTGGTAGAGTCTTCTCCATCAGACTTTGCTGAGGAGCTGGACAAAATTTGCCAAGCGGTTACCAGGCAGTGATAGTAGTGGAGGGTGACAGTGGCACAGAATTCCTCAGAGATGATGGCAGTGGTGCTTTAGCTAACTCTTGTTAATACTGCATGGAAGAAGGAACTCGTAAACCATTTCTGAATCGTCTTTTACCATGAAAACCCTATGACAATCCAATCCAAAGTGAAACAAGAGATAGTGCCAGAAGATGAGACTCACAGATTGGAAAGTACTTGGTCAGCTATTGGGGAAAAGGACAAGTAGCACGGTATCTAATGACAGAGCAGGCCTCAACCAGAAAGGCTGTTCAGCTGCTGATATGTATAGAGGTGAAAGGAAAGTCTGAAGCTGCAAAATGTTTGGAGTATGAACAGGGAATGTAAGAAGCATGAATCAGGAAAAGCTAGAAATTATAAACCAAGAAATGGAACACATAATCCTAGTCATACTTAGTGTGAACATGCTAATGTGGATAGAAATGGGACAATATCAACCAGATAATTACACAGTACTGTACTCTGGAAATGATAATCAAAGAAGAAATGGGGTGGTATTAATGGTGAGGGTCTGGAAGCTATGCCTATAAGGAGTGGCTTAGAGGGTTGGGTATGTTTAGTCTGCAGAAGAGAAGGATAAGAAGGGACATGATAGACATGTTTAAATATTTAAAGGGATGCCATGTCGAGGAGGGAGCAGGCTTGTTTTCCGCTGCTCCAGAGACTAGGACAAAGAGCCATGAATTCAAGCTGCAGGAAAGGAGATTCCACCTGAACCTCAGGAAGAATTTCCTGATGGTCATTGCTGTCCGGCAGTGTACCTCAGAGTGTGGTAGAGTCTCCTTCTTTGGAGGTTTCTAGGCAGAGGCTGGATGGCTGTTTGTTGGGAGTGCTTTGATGGGTGTTCCTGCATAGCAGGGGTTGGACTGGATGGCCCCTGTGGTCTCTTCCAACTCTATAATTCTATGATTCTATAGGTAAGAGCAGCCAGGAGATACAGTGAGCAGATATGTATAAGTAAATATGAGCAAATAACAGCAATAGGGAAAACCGATCAATATAACAGTGATTCAAGTTTATTTTCCCAGCATAAAAACAGATGAAAAAGAAATTGAAAGATTTTACACAGTTAACCAGGAGGAAAACAGGACATGTTGATTATAATAGGCGATTGGAATTCAATAGCAGGAAATAGAGCAGAACCAAACATTCTGGGAGAATGTTGCCTAGGATAAAGAAATGAAGCAGGAGAGTGAAGCCAACAGTTTGTTCACTGCAAACACATTCTTCAGGCAGCCAAAGTGATGAGATGGCCAATATAGAAATTAAGAGGTGGCCAATATAGAAATTAAATAGACTATATAATTGGATGCAAAAGATGAAGAAGTTCTATTCTTTCTGCAAAAATGAGACCAGGAGCAGATTGTTGTATAGATCATGAGCAACAAATATGAAAATTTAGAGTAAAGTTTTTTAAAAATGCACTGTCTATTGTGTGAAATACAACATGAAGAACATATCTGTAGAGTTTAAAGATCATGTAAAGAACACATTTGCACTACTAAGCTTAACTGACAGGGAATCAGAAGAACTCTGGACTGAAACCAGGTTGTCAGAGAAGAATGCAAACATATAATGTCTGTAGACAAAACAAAAGAAAAGCCTCTTTAGATGAGAGATGGGGACAGTTAAGGACAGAAGAGAAGCAAAAGTAAACAATGACAGAAATAGGGTCATAATTCTGAAGACAACTGCTCAGCAATTTGTGGATGTGGACAAAGAGCTATTACAAAAATCAATGCAAAGAACTAGAAGAAGAGAACAAAAAGGGTAGAACAGGAAGCGTCTTCCACAGGTTTTGAAAAATTAAAAGGAAATTCAAGTCAAGAATAGGATTGCAATTCAGCTAAAAGCAGAATATATTATGTGATTGCCATAAAATTAAAAAAAATTGGAAGCAATACACTGAGGAGCTATATAAAAGAGTAGAAATAATAGAATCATAGAATCATAGAAATGTAGAGTTGGAAGAGACCCCAGGGGCCATCCATTCCAACCCCCTGCCATGCAGGAACACCTTCAAAGCACTCCCGACAGATGGCCATTTAGCCTCTGCTTAAAAACCTCCAAAGAACGAGACTCCACTACACTCCGAGGCAGCAGATTCCACTGCCGGACAGCCCTGACTGTCAGAAAGTTCTTCCTGAGGTTCAGGTGGAATCTCCTTTCCTGCAGCTTGAATCCATTGCTCCTTGTCCTAGTCTCTGGAGCAGCAGAAAACAAGCCCTCTCCTTCCTCTACATGGCATCCCTTCAAATATTTAAACATGGTTGTCATGTCCCCTCTTAACTTTCTCTTCTGCAGACTAAACATACCCAGCTCTCTAAGTCTATCCTCATAGGGCATGGCTTCCAGGCTTCTCAACATTTTTGTTGCCCTCCTCTGGACTTGCTCCAGCTTGACCATGTCCTTCTTGAATTGGGTTGCCCAGAACTGGACACAGTATTCAAGATGTGGTCTAACCAAAGCAGAGTAGAGCGGTACCAGTACCTCCCTCGATCTAGACACCATACTATTGATGCAGCCGAGAATTGCATTGGCTTTCTTGGCTGCGGCATCACACTGCTGACTCATGTTCAGCTTGTGGTCTATTAAGACTCCTAGATCCCTTTCACACGTACTGCTATCGAGCCACATGTCCCCCATCCTATATTTCTGTATTCCATTTTTTCTACCTAAGTGTAGCACCTTACACTTCTCTCTGTTGAATTTCATTTTGTTAGCTTTGGCCCAGCTCTCCAATCTATCCAGGTCGTTTTGAATTTTGATCCTGTCCTCTGGCGTATTAGCAACCCCTCCCAATTTGGTGTCATCTGCAAATTTGATGAGCATGCCCTCTATTCCTTCATCCAAGTCATTGATAAAAATATTGAACAGCACTGGGCCCAGGACAGAACCCTGTGGCACCCCGCTAGTCACTTCTCTCCAGGATGAAAAGCAGCCATTCGTGATCACCCTTTGGGTTTGGTCAGTCAACCAATTACAAATCTAACTAACAGTAGCCCTGTCCAGCACACATTTTACTAGCTAAAGGCCTTACTGAAATTGAGATATACTACATCCACAGCATTCCCTTCATCTATCAAGCTAGTAACTCTATCATAAAAAGAGATAAGATTAGTCTGGCATGACTTATATTTGAGAAATCCATGTTGACTTCTTGTGATTACTGCGTTGCTTTCTAAGTGATTAGAAACTGACTCCTTAATGATGTGCTCCAGGATCTTTCTGGGTACTGATGTCAGGCTGACTGGGCGATAATTATTTGGGTCTTCTTTTTTTCCCTTCTTGAAGATGGGGACAATATTTGCTTTTTTCCAGTCTGCTGGAACTTCTCCTGTCCTCCAAGATTTCTCAAAGATTATAGTAAGTGGTTCCGAAATGACCTCTGCCAGCTCTTTTAATATCCTAGGATACAATTCATCTGGCCCTGGAGACTTGAATTAATCCAGTGTGGCCAGCTATTCCTGTACCACCTCTCTACCTATTGTGTTCCTCATTTCCCCTGCTTCCTCCCCTGCTCCCCAACCGCCAGGTTGAGTGCTTGTATCCTTCTGGGGAAAAACTGAGGCAAAGAAGGTGTTAAGTAGTTCTGCCTTTTCTCTTCCCCCTGTTAGTAATTCACCATCTTCTCTGCACAGCGACCCTGTCATCTGCTTCTTTTTCCTTTTGCTGTGGACATATTTAAAAAAGCCCTTTTTGTTGTTTTTAATGTCTCTGTTTAATGCCTAAGTTCGTTCTGTGCTTAATGCCTAAGTTCGTTCTGTGCTTTAGCCTTTCTGACCTCCTCCCTACATCTCCTGGCTACTTGCTTAAATTCTTCTTTGGTGGTTTCCCCCTTCTTCCATTTCCTGTACATGTTTCTCTGAACACTTAGCTCAGCTGAGAGTTCTTTAGTCAACCATTCTGGTTTCTTCAGATGCCTTCCATTTTTCCTCCTTATTGGCACAGTTTTAGACTGTGCCATCAGTATCTCCCTTTTAAGGAACTCCCATGCCTCCTGAACTCCTTTCCCTTTCACTATTCCTGACCACGGAATTCCAGCCAGCAGCTCCCTAAGTTTACAGAAGTCCTCTTTTTTAAAATCTAAGATGAGTGTCTGGCTACACGTATTTTCTCCTTCCCACTGAATGCCAAATTCCAATAGGGCATGGTCACTTCCCCCTAAAGATCCAACCACTTCTACCTCATTAACAAGGTCATCCCTGTTGGTCAAGATCAGATCTAGAATATTTGATCCCCTTGTGGCCTCTTCCACCTTCTGGACCATGAAGTTGTCTGCAAGACACGCAAGAAACTTGCTGGACCTTGCTGTCTTGGCAGAGTTTGACTGCCAACATATATCTGGGTAATTGAAATCTCCTATTATTACTGTATCTCTCCTTTTTGAATGTGCAAATGACCAAACTCTTTCAGGAACATATCTTGGAAGATGAACCACAGTTTTAGAAACTGAACTGGAAAAAGTTCCCAAGGCCCTTAGAAGAGATAAAGCATATTAAATAGATGGTATACCAGTAGAGTTGTTCAAGCTGTGCAGACAGAATCCATGCAAATTCTAATGAAAATCTGCCAACAAATACTGAAAACAAAACAATGGCACACAGACCGTATATGTTCAAAATGTATTTCAGCCTCTAAGAAAAGAAACACAAGGGATTGTAGTAACCATTGGACTATTTCACTAATTTCCTATGCAAGCAAGGTGATGCTCCAGATATTACAAGAAAGGCTTGTTCCACATGTGGTGCAAGAAAGGTCAACTCTTCAAGCTGGGTACAGAAAAGGAAGAGGCACTGGTGATCATATTGAAAACATACGTTGGATAATAGGAATGCATGAAAGAATTTCAGGAGAAAATCAAGAGATGCTTTAAAGATTATAGCAAAGCCTTTGACTTTATAGTTCATGAGAAATAATGGTTTGTTCTAAAAGAAATGGGAGTGTCCCAATGTCTGTTTGTCCTGATGTGTAATGTATATTCTGGACAAGTGGCCATTGTCAGGATGCAATATGGAAAAACCAAATGGTTTCCCGTTGGCAAGGAAGTCAGAGAAGGTTGTATTTTATCACCCTTTTAAATTTATACGCAGAATATATACAGAAATCAGGATTAGACTCAGAAACCAGGCATGAACATTGGGGGAAGGAACATCAACAATTGAAGATATGCTGATGAGACTATATTACTTACAGAAAATGACAAAAACTTGGACTGACTAGTGATGAAAGTTAAGGAAGAAAACATAAAAGCAGGGTTATAGTTGAGTGTTAAGAAGTCAAAAATAATGACTACAAATGATTTCTTGTTGTGTGCCTTCAAGTCATTTCCAACTTATGGCAATCCTAGGGTGAACCCATCATAGGTTTTTCTGAGGCTGAGTGTGTGTGATGTGTCCAAGGTCATGCAGTGGGTTTCCATGGCAGAGAGAGGAACTGAACACTTGGGTCCCAATTTTGGGAGAAAGGTGGCTTAGAAATACAGTGAAACAAACAAACAGACCATCCAACCAACCAACCAACCAACCAACCAACCAACCAACCCTGGTCTCCAGGGTCTTAGTCTAATGCTCAAACCACTACACTGCTAGATATCAAATTTTATTGTATGGTTGTGTGCCTTCAAGTTGCTTCTGACTTATGGCAACCCTAAAGTGACCCTATCATGGGGTTTTCTGGGACTGAGTGTGAAGCATCAAAGGTCATCCAGTAGGTTTTCATGGCTGAGTGAGGAATTGACCCTTATCTCCAGGGTTGTAGTCCGGTGCTCAAACAACTACACCAGACCGGCTTACATAACTGTAAAGTGGGTAATAAAGACATTGAAATTGTTAAGGATTTCCTATATCTTGGCAGAGTCAAAATCAAATCAAAAGGGAGACTGTAGGCAGGAAATCAGGAAATGAATAAAACTTGGAAAGACAGCCCTAAAGGAAATAGATAAAGTCTCTGGGTATAAAGTTGTTGTTATGTGCCTTCATTTCCAACTTACAGCAACCCTAAGATGAACCTTATGGGAGGATTTATATGGGTAGGTTGCCTTTGCCTCCCTCTGAGGCCTAGAGAGTGTGACTTGCCTAAGGCCTTCCACTGGTATTCCTGGCCAAGTGGAGATATGAACCCTGGTTTCCAGAGACATAGTTCATTGCTCAAGCCACTACACCATGCTGGGTCTCCAGTATAAAGACATATAATTAAATACTTAAATGAGAATCATCCAGGCCATAGTATTTTCTATATTTATGCATGGTTTTGAAAGCTGGACAGTGAAGAAAGCTGACAGGAAGGAATTAACCCATTTGAAAATGGAGGAGAGCTCCACAAACTGCTAAAACGAAAAATGAAGAGTCTTAGAGCAGATCAGACCTGAACTCTCACTAGAATCTAAGATGACTGAACTGGGGCTGTTGTACTTTGGACATATGATGAGATGATGTGACCTGCTAAAAAAAGATAATAATGCTTAGCAAGGTGGAAGGCAGCAGGGAGAGAGGGAGATTGCATTACAAGTGAATTGTTTCAGCCAAGGAAGAGTTTGCAAGACCTCAGCAGATGACAGGGAGGTCTAGCATTCATAGGGTCCCCATAAGTTGGAAGTTGACTTGATGGCAAATAATAACAACAAATGGATCAAAATTAGATCAAAACAATTAATATAAAGGTAGCTGTCTTCCTTAGTGCTTACACTAGTTTTTATGAAACAAAGAGACATTGTTAATATTTTCATATAAAATACTCATATAAAGTACTCATATAAAAAAGTCTCTCTGGGAGTATGTCTGAGGTAAGGAAGTACTTTTCAGCAGCTACATTGTTTCCTTTTGAGATGTGCAATATATTCATTTTGCTATCCATGATTTCAACCATGTTTGTCTCCTAGAAGGATATTGATCTGGTGTCTTTGTAACTGTGTGGCCTTGCTGACTTTCATTGTATCGTAACCTACCTCCCCCGGCACCTCAGTTTGATTTGTAAGAAACATGATTTTATAATGTCATTACTGAATGCAAGGAAATTCTTTATGCATGATTTGCACCCCCCCCCAAACATTTTCTGTATTTGTTGCCGTTTCTGAACACAACAAGACATGTTAAGGACAGTGTTCCATACGATACTTTTTAATCCACCATCAAAACCATGATGTACTTGATGTATGGTGTGCATGAGTTCTACTTTTAGAGGTGTGGAATGCATTGCATCTATGACTCCAGACCTGAAGATTTTTGGAAGCAAGCCAATCCAAGTTCAAAGCCTGTTCAGGAGAGAAGGGGCCTTGTCAGAGTCCTGTGGTAGCCTCAGGGACAGAATGAGAAAATGACACTAAGAGACAGGTGTGCCCAAGGCACATCTGGGCAGGGCTCCTTGATTTGTTGAAAGTGGTTACCCAGAGACCTGACTAGTTTTAAACTGTCTGTACTTAAATATGAATCAAAGTCAACAGGTAGTTGATCTAAAATAATTATGGACTCAATGCACTTGGGACTAGTCTTGAACAGTTTAAAAAAAGCAAGAAAAGAGAAAGAAAGAAAAAAAGAAAGAAAGAAGGATTTCTGTTGTTTCAGCTTCTTGCTTTTCTGGAAGTATAACAAGAAGAACAAGCATTTATTTTTTAAAGTAAGCAGCATGGCAGCCAAAGTATGGGATTTTCATAATTTCTGAAAATCAGACATTATCTTTCAAGCAGTTTTTTCCACAGCAAAGGCACACAAAATGTAAAGAGAGGGTTTTCAGGGAAATACTCCCCTATTTAATAATATTTTTAATTAATCTAGATTTAACAATATTTTAGTAAGAATAATGTTCAGAATGTGGACCACAAGGGTATATGTACGTGTATGTGTGTATATAAGTATGTATGCGTGTGTGTGTGTGTGTGTGTGTGTGTGTATAGAGAGAGAGGGTGTGGGTGGGTGTGATGGGTGCATGGGCATATATGTGCATGTGCCATTGTACCTATGTTTCAGATTGTATGTGGTCATTGTTATGTCTCTGACAGAATAATTATTATTATAACAAGTTTAATGGACCTGTGTATTATTTATTTATGAAAAGTATTATTGCTTCTCAGCCTTCAGAGATTTTGGGGAGATAAACGCAAGTTAAAACATTCTTTAATCTGTAAAAGATGTTTACAATTACTTTCTGTATCAATGTACAAAACAGTTCCCCATACCACTTCTGGTTTTAAGAACTAAGGCCTTGCCAAAAAGTACACCCTTGGTTGTTCACTAGATGCTTTGTAGGGATAGGGTCAGTTTGAATTTCCTTGAGAGGGAGTTCCTCAACTGAAGTGCCACTATACAGTCTTTTCTAATATGCTAACCCACTCACCACCTCTTGTGGTAGTGGGAGTCATAACTGGGCCTCTGCTGAAAATCTGTTAATGCAAATGTCTTCTAAATTAAAGAGTTCACACATACACGCACAAACTCTTTAATTTATATAAGCGCTATAAGACCAGGCAATCTCTGTCTGTCTGTCTGTCTGTCTGTCTGTCTGTTCTGTCTGTCTGTCTATCTATCTATCTATCTATCTATCTATCTATCTATCTATCTATCTATCCATCCATCCATCCATCCATCCATCCATCCATGCATCCATTTCCTGCTGGTCTTATAGCGCAAGAGAGAAACATCTTGTAGCAAACTTATGTCAAGGTAAACCTTTTGCTTTGCTTTGCTTTGCTTTATGTCAAGGTACTCCTTTCACTTTAAGAACCATTACCTAATTATATATTTATATATTTGAAGCACAGCTTTTGTAATGCTTGCTCACTTTTCTTTAACTCAATCAAGTAGTCAGGAGTTGAAGTAAAGTTTCTTTTCATTTCAGGACCCAAACTCTAAAAGATCTTCCAGGATCTTTGACTTGGTTGATGTTGATTCTGGGCAAAATGAAAGCAATGCAGTGAATGTAGAAGTAATAGTTTCATTGGGGTTGGAAACGGTAATAGTTTTAAAGTGGTTTGAGGGACATACACACACATTGCATTTCTTTAGCCATTTCTGCACTGCACTCTTATAGTGCGATTATTCTATTTTCAACATCCTATGGAATTCTGGGGTTTGCAGTTTAGGGAGGGGCTGGCCGGCCCCTCTGAAAACTGCAAACCCCAGGATTCCATAGGATGTTGAAAGTGGAATAATTGCGCTATAAGAGTGTAGTGCGGAAATGGCTGATTGTCATTTCTGGTCACACATATTTAAAACAACACAAAGTATGCAAAATCTTTTCACCAGAAGCAAAGGTGGAATGAGGATGCATGGCACATGCAGGGATTTTTTTTCTGAATTTCCTTAAACCAAGGATGGGGAACACTGGGCCATCTAGATGATTTAGGCTACAGCTCCCATAATTCCTTATTTTTGGCTGTGCTGTCTGTGGCTTTTGGGATGAACTCCAAAACACCTGGTAGGCTAGAAGTTTCAGCTTTAAACTTTTTAGGACCTTCCCTGCTCCTTGTGTGTCCCCATCTTAATTACTGATCAGAAACTTTGGATCGGGGGCTTTTGAATGTCCAGGCCATGGAGATAGTAGAGTCACAATTTACTAACTCTCTCTGGTAAGACCTTACCAATTCAGCTTTTCATATTAAGACTTGACATCAATCAGTGCCTTACCCTTAGACTGAATAATTGGATTGATAGTCCTGAAAGCTGTTTAGAAACAGAATCACTGTAGACAGTCAACCTGATCTTCTGGCAGGCAGGGCTGTTCAGACTGTTCAGGCAGAAGAGGTTGCTGACTGGGAAATGAAAAGTCAACGAGCTCCTCCCATGACAGAAACAGTGACCAAGTATGATCCCACAGCAGTGCTGTTGGAAACAGTGCTGTTATATTTTGAAGTGTAGGTATTAATGACAACAGTTGTTATATCCATGCCCCCAGAAAGTGGTTGAAAATGCAGGCAGCTATATCGATCCATATCAACCAACCACCCTGGGTATTTTATCTCTACCAAGAAACAGGTCTTTTGTGCATCTAGCAGGTCTTAATTGGCTATTCAAAACCAAGCTGCCCCAAATTTTGCGTTACAACAGAGACAAGTCACAACAATATGTTGTTGCTGGGAAAGTCGTTGCCTCCCACTAGCTACAGTAAGGATTGCAGGCAAACTCAGAACAGACAATCTGAGAAGATTAGCAGATGATGTCATAGTCTCTGCTGATCCAGAAGTTCTCACCCCAGAAGACCTGACAATGCTATAACATTGCCCCTCACACAAATATAAACATTTCACCAGGGAGAAAGAAAAAGGAAAGTGTGCTTGAAAATCCACTGTGAATTATAAAGAGAAATGGGAGTACCCTTATTTCACACAGAGATGGTACTCTCATGTCTCAAGTGAGAAGGCAACAGTACTAAAACTGACCCTGCTGATTATGTGGGGAGCAGCATACTATAACAGTGATGTGGTGCCTGCATCAAGCTACTGAAACAGTTCGGAGTGCCTCCTTATTTTAATCAAAGGAACTACAGATAAACTTGGGCCTCTGTATTGTTTGGAGGCTATATTCTTCTTATGTTCTACTATGATCTTGGCAATGTTGCAAGGGTGAATTAAGTTCTTAATGAGGCATTTTGTGCATCAAGGATTAATGGTGACCTAAAGGTTAATTCATGGTGGTTGTCCTGTAGGAAGACCACATATTTTGCCTCTCTGCTTGAAAGCAATGGAAAGACTTTACAATTGGATGGACCATACTCTATTCTTTAAAATCTTTGCCTCTAAACTCCAATTCTTGATCTCTCCCAGAGACAGCAGTAACCATGAGGGTGGGAATTTAGATATTTCTCAAAGTATAAATAGGTAGCCAGTTCATCCTCATAGTCAAAGAATATACTGCTGAGGTATGTTTTCTGTTTAGATTTTTATCTTATTAGTATAAGAAATAGGATCTTCCAGAGCATGTGATGAGATGAAAAATACCTTTGGCAAACAACTAATCAATCAAACTACAATACCAACTATTACAGAATATTAGTTAGCAAAATTAAGTTGCTTTGAATTTCTTTCATTTGTGAAATGGAGCGAGATAGAATGATGCAATACATTTTGCATTTTACAAAGACCACTGCCAGATCAGTAAAGTTCTAATCTTTCAGTAGGTACATTTTATGCATGTTAATGTGACAGACATATTCAATGCACGTAGTTCAGATTAGCCCTTATATCCTAGGTCAGTGAGTGCCCTGCAAATCTGATTTTTTGCCAGGTACCCCCAAGACTTAACTCAAGATTTAAATATTTAAATTTAGATATAAATATTCAAATATTTATTTATTTAAGGCTTTTGGAGACTAGGATTCAAATCACCGCCCAGACACTGGGTGACTTTGGGCAAATCACATTCTCTCAGCCTCAAAAGAAGGCAAAGGCAAACTCCCTGTGGACAAATCTTGCTAAAACACCCCCTGTGATAGATTCACCTTGAGGTTGCCACAACTCAGAAGTGACTTGAAGGCATAAAACAACAAAGTGGCCCTGACAGGGGGAAGTTCTTTCTAGCCATCACACTTTTCTCTTTTGAAACTATGACAGGGATTTTCCTAGCAAGATGTGTTGCCTTTGCCTTTCATGGAGGCAGAGACAATGTGACTTGCCTGAGGTCACTCAGTGGGTTTTCATGGCAAAGTGAAAGTGGAAGACTCCAAAGTCTTGGCCAAGCTTGCCTCACCAAGTTACAAACCCCAGGATTCAGTATGATGCTGCCGTGGCAGTCGAGACAGAATCATAATGCTATAAATGGGTAGCATGAAAAAGCCCAAGATTGCTGGGATGTTGTTGGCTAAGAATTCTAAATATTGTTTCTTAAACTGCAGATTCCAAGATGCCATAGATTACAGTCATGGCAGTTAGTTTGCATCAAAGTGCTATAATTGTATAGTCTAAAAGGGCTGATAGACTGCCTTTTCCTCACTGCTAACAATAATGGGGAAAGAACTATTTGTATATTGATCTAGAGAGGAAATTAGAGAGCTTTTATTTATCACAAATGAGGCACAGGAGTATGTCAGCAGGACATATGGGTACTCCTAGATTGCCGTGGTGTTGTTGTGCACCAATATTTACATGGGTCCATGCCTTTGTGGGTCTTTGTATACCTCTCCCTTCTGCTACTGTAAAATTGCACAGATAAAAGATGGCAGCAAAGAAGCAACATGTGGCTGTGGGTGTAAGAATAGAGTTTCTTGGGAATTTTTCTCATAGAAGTCCCATTGAAATGAAAAGAGTTTGTTGACGAGCATTGTCAATTTTGTGGCTCCCATTCATTTCATTAGAACTAGGTGAGGAGAAATTCCCACTGGGGAGGTATCCCAAATCCCTTTAAAATGGGAACATTTTATTGTGAAAGATTTAAAATAAGGGAATTGTGTCATTTTCCTGCTCTAAGCAATGCCATTTGAGTATGATGAAAACTCAAAACAATGAATATAACCAGTGCTGCCTTCAAACTTGGCTCCTTCCAGATGTGTTGTACTATACCTCTCATCTTCCTCTGATATAAAGTGTTTTAAAGAAATTGTTTCTGGGTGCAAATTTTCCTATTCAAATAGTTCACAAGTGGAAGCTTCTCTGCCAGATACAATTGCAAGAAAAAGCAGGAAGTTTGCAAATACATTTGCACAAATCATATCCTAGCATAAAAAGGGATAAAGGATTAAAGTAGCAGCTTTGAGACTAACAAGGAGAATAAATTTCTAGCATAAGCTTTTGTGTACTCAGTCCACTTCATCCAATCCTAACATTCATCAGTGTAACTTCTGATCTCAATTTGTATTCATGTTTCTTTGATTAAATTACGCATGTTTCTTTGCCTCCATTGGGTATCCAAAAGCTAGGTCTGGGTATCCATTTGGAAACACAACCATTACTTAAAACATGCTTTGCCCAGGTGACAAAGCAATGCAATCCCCACCATCTCAAGCCACATGGGAGTTTTAGTCCAGCAAATCTGGAAGGCGCTGATTGTATTTTTTAGTTTTGTTGTCTTGGGAGGGTATAGAAAACCACAGGTTCATCCTTCCAGTTTCTCATAAGCCATAGCCACAAATTTGACTTGAATAAAGTTAGTGATTTCATTCTGAGTCTTAAGCTACTCTAAAGTGCCTGTGACAAAACCACGATACTACTAAAAGATGAGTTCAGTGCAGTGGATCATTGTTATTCTGTTATGTTAGGACGGAGGTATGCTAATCACATTGAAGGGTATATTGTTCTTGGTTTGTGCAGATTCACCTGCGTAACCTGTATGTTAATGGAAGTTCTGTGTAGAAGTGCTATCTCTCCCCTCAGCCATATTTTCAAGGGCAGGCCACCTTGAATGCTAATGCTACATGACTCCCGAGCACATTTCCTTGAAAGCAGGGCCCTCTGGTTTTAACAAAATTTATTTTATCATAAAAGGATGAACCAGTTCAAGAAAGGAAAGAGAAAAATGTTCTCTCTTTTATGATAGCTGGAACAATTCAGGTTCTCCCAATGAGGCTGCTTCAGGATAGATAGAAAAGAAATATGCATAATAAGTAATATGTGTAATAAATATTGCATTGTGGAGGGTTCCTACCTATCACCATCCTTTGGGATACTCCACTATATTCTCCTCCCACCTGTTTTTCCATCTGACTCCATCTAATTTAGAGCCTTCCCCCTTTAGTTTTTATGTTCTAAAGCTTTTTTTCATACTTCTGCAAACCTTGGGGTTATATTCTTTTTATATATAGGCAGTGCCATTTTGGCTATATAAGCAGTGACAGTGGCCATGATAGCTAGGGCATTTGGGGAGTTGTTGTATTCTCAAAAGTAACTTTTAAAAAATCTGCCTGAACGTCAGAAGTAGATAGAATGATTAAATTAAGGAATTAACCAGAAATGTTGATATCTAATACTTGTGATACTTTTCTTAGAAGGGGCAGTTTCACACTACACATTTATAGCACTATCATTCTATTTTAACTGCCATAGCAACATCCTTTGTAATATTGGGATTTGCAGTTTAGTGAGGGATACTCAGACTTTTTAGCCAACGAGCTCGAATACCTCACCAGACTACCAATCATAGGATTCCATAGGATGGAACCAGACAATTAAAGTGGAACCATAGTGCTATATTTGTATGGGGTGAAGGGGACTTATTGATTGGATTCAGAAGAATAAATCTAACAACAACTACTAGTCATGATTCCTAAATGGCTAGCCCATGTTGTTAAAAATTCTTCTGAGCATCAGGTGCTAGCAACAAAATGGGATGGATATTATTTTTAAGCCCTTGCTTCCTGGAAGCAGACTGTTGCAGAAAGCAACATGAATATGGATAAGGAGAAATATTGGTGCCTTAATGGTGCAGCAAAATTTAAACAATAGTGGAAGTGGAGAGGAAAGAACTGGACCACATAAATAAAAATCTCTTGAGTTGGCATTATTGACTTGGATAAGCATATATGTATGATTCTTTTAGAAAAAGAACAAAGACATCCAGCTCATGAGACTAAGCATATATTATGATGTACACCAAAACTATTTTAAAATAAGAAGAAAGAAAGAGGGTAAATAAAACAAATTAGGTACAGAATTCTGTAATCTAAAATTTTAGTATTAGGATAGCTGCGCTCTGTAAGGAAAGAACCATAGCTCAGTGACTGAGCACATGATTTATATGTAAAAGGTCAAACGTTGAATTTCTGGCATCTCTAGTTTTAGAAGAGGATTAGGTGGAAGATAATAAGGCAAATCTGTACCTGGGAACCTAAAGAACTACTTCCAGTTAGAACATATTGCATTAGCTTAGACTGAATAACAGTTTGACCTAACATAAGGTGGCTTTCTATGTTATTCATAATAATAAAAGAGGGTATCTTTTTGTCGGTCATAACTGTAGCTTCAAGACTATGAAACCTAGTCACATGAAACCAGGCATGACATATACTAACATAACTCTAGAGCTGTATGGCAGGGGTAGTTTGATTCTTAAAATATATTAGTTTAATTTAATTTAATTTAAATGTGCTAGTATTTTTGAACCTTGCATTATCATCTTCAGTCACTACGTAGTACACTTCCTTAAGCAGTGCATATCTTTGCAATCAATACAGATTTAATCCAGGGGAATGGACTGAAGGACAGAGTTCTAGAGATGTCTCTTCCCCTGATTCTGGAATGGATATGGAATGGTCATAGCAATGGTTGATGGCAATTTTCATGTCAATCACATAGTGAACATTTTCTGGGTTTAACTCTGAACTTTAAAGGAGCTATTCAAGGTGTTTTGCCTGTATTGGGGATAGGATTTAGCACTTTGGATAGCCCCTTTAAAGTTCAGTGTAAAGCACAGAGCAGATCCACCACCTTAGTGATACGAGAGCTACCAGATGCCTCTATCAGAAGACTGTAGGAGTGCACTATGGTAGCAAGCCATGGTGGTGCCAATGGCCATATCTTTACTCAGAATATATGAGCACAGTATGCAGTTCTGACATCTAGGTACCTTTCCTTGGGTGTATCAAAGCAAGGACACCCATGTGAAGGCAGCTACTTTCATTAGTGCAGAGTAAATAAGATCAAAGAGGTCACCATAGTACATAGAGAAGGATCTTTAGTATACATAGTACCCAGATGTTTGTTGGTGAATAGATATTACAGATATAACTGGAAAACAATGCAGTAATACTGGAGTTCTCTGGTGTGATGGTGCTTATGACTCAACTTCCTGATTTGCTTCTGAGGGACAATGTTTTAGGTGTCATAGGTGGTCATCATGACTCTAATGAAATGCCCTTATAACCCATAGTACTGCTCCTGAACTCCAGGGAGATTTTTAGCCTGATCCAAAGTTCAGTTTCGTTGATGTATTGCAGCCATAGCCACAGTGACATCAGTGCAGTTTAACTGAATCTAAGTGTTGATGAACATCAATACTTAATGAAATCTACTATCTGTACACATGATTTTGGATTACAGTGTTGAGTATATAATCTCCAATACTTTAATTTTCCCTTTTAAGATAGTATATATACCATTAATTTAAAGCTGATGGCCAGTCATGAGAAGAGTAATAACAGTTTGTGGGAATATCAACGGATATCAGTAGAAATGATGGTTTCAGTCTTGCACTGTTATAAATGATTCTTTGGCCCATAAAGAAATATGGACATCTGAAGACCTGGTCCAATTAATTAGAAGTGGTTTTGATGTCATTATAACTTGAAATTAATTTACACAATGGAATCTTTTCAGCAGAATACTATATGGTAATCCCATTACAACTTAGATGGGCATGGGAAACTAATTTTATTAGAATGGCTGACCAACAATGTGGTTGGATGAGTCATTTATTAAGGAAATTATAACTGTCAGTCATAATCACAGAATTGTATTCCACTTTGGAATGATTCACAAAGTTGACTTATTGTTCACTGAAAACTGATTGGCATGAAAATAATCATCCTGTATCTTAAATTGCATACATAAACAGTCATTGACCTCATGGCTCCTAATACATGTCATATCACTGGAAGAACATGAGGAAAGGTTGGCCATTGACTTGAACTGAATGCAAATAATCTAAACTCATACTAAACAAGGTGAAACAGAGTTCTTGGGACAAAGCCATGCTCATAGAAGGCAAATGCCTTCAGAGGGATGGCATACAGCATTCTACAACAAAAGTGAGATTGTTTCTGGGAATTAGAGTAGTGGCTTCCAAGTCAGCGGGGTAGTGTTTTTGCTCTGGGTTTTAGGCCAGTCTTAAAAGGAGCTATTGAAAGTGCTGAACAATAGCTCCAAAACAGTTTCAGCACTTTGGACAGCTCTTAGTGAGGCAATTAACCTTTATGACCAGAGGACATTTCACTGTCTTCTGTTCCTAGCTTGACAAAAGTAGAAGATAAGCACTGAATCTTGTATTACCTTTTACTTCATGTAACTTTATGTGTACTTCGCTAATCAGTAGAGGTGCTAAGAAAACATGTTAGTGAAGTGTGAAGTTGTGTATTGGGACACTGGAAAGAGTGCCCAATGTGCAGTGTGTGATGTTCATTGGTGAGCAATGCACAATGGTCACTGGACACCTTACTGGCTCAGCTTACACAGTACTTTAACAGCAGCCCCTTACTAGTTATGGACATTACAAAACTGCACAATTCTAATTCCCACATACTGTATGTAAGTTCACTTACAGAGAAGTGTTCTATGACACAGGATTCTGATCAGTAATTTCAATATTCAGTCCCCATGCAGTTTGAATAGCTTTTATAATTAAAAAAAATAGAAAGAAATAGATATAATTCACCAAGGAAATTAATTTTCAGTATGCTTTTTAAAATTGCAACATTTGAAGGAGAGCCATACTGTCTTAGTAGAGTCTTTTCCCCCTGAAACTTATCATACAACAGCATTAGATGTGAAGTGGGAACCTAGTTCTTAATTTTGACAAGATTTTATGTGCAAGGACATCTACTTAGTACCTAGGGCCCCTCTACTGTGTTCTTGTGACCATCATCTGGTAAAAAGCATGATCACTAACATGGATTCACATTGCATCATTAGCTTTTCTTAGCCATGGTGACTTCTTAGAATCAGCTTTCAAAGAAGATACATCTAGGTGCAGTTCACACATACAAAACAAGTTAGACATGAGTTCATTGTCCTGCATTTGTGTTACTTCTGTGTTTCAATTATGTGGAGCGGAAGCAGGCCTTTTCAAAAGTCTCTTGTTTTCAGCTGTTTTAAGAAGGCTGCTATGGCTAAATTATCTGAGAAGCATGTGAATTTCTAGAGCCTGGAGAAGTTACTTTTTAAAGACTACAGTTTGCAGAATGTCCTTGAATTTCCTGGCTGGGGAATTCTAAGAATTATTGTCCAACAAAAAAAGGAAATTATCTGAACTTTACAAAGATCTCTTATACCTTTCTCTTCATAATTATTGCATTGTAGCTCCAGGAAGAACCATCACTTACCCTCAGCAGAACAGAGTGGATTGCAAACTACCAAACATGTTTCTAATCTATCACAAACCTGGGATCTATGAGTCCTAAGGCTGGAGAACAGGCAGCATATAAATGAAATGAAAAATAAAACAAAATTTTAACAGCATTTCATTGCAATGTGACTACAAAAAGTTGTTAGGAAAGCTGGTTGTATGAATTCTCCCTTAAGGATAATATGTTCACACTATATGAATTTATTTTCAGAGCAGGACAGTGTTGTTCTGCAGGAAATGAATACAAATAATGTTTTGATGAGAGATTTTGGAAAAGTTACTTATTAAAGTAACAACTCACAGAATTCCCTTCTGCATGGCCAGTGGATTCTGTAAGTTTAGTCTCTAAAATAGTTTTGGTTTAAGTGGAAAATTTCAGTATATGCATATAAATAATTTCTCTATATCATACTTCATAAAGGCAAAAGCAGAGGCACAGAAAGCTTGTTTTTCTATTTAGTTTTAATTTTTTTTTTCTTTTTTGGTAGCCAGGAAAATTTTCTTGCAAAACCAGAGACCAGGCTAGAAGTCTGGCACAGAATATCTAAAAGCCAACATGATGTTTTACGCCAGAGTCAATCTTCCCAGGCAGTGACTGTCATCGTCAGATAAAAACATTGCCCCAAGGTCACTTCTGCAGGAATTCTCATTTCATACCTGCCTTCAAATGTATCTTGTGAGTACATGTTTTAGAGAAACAAAAAGATTACATTACAGTGTGTTAGCGGGGTTAGGAGATCTCTTTCATGCCTGCTAAACTTCTACTTATAGCTTTCTTTAAAAGAAAAAGAAAATACAGTACAATCAATAACAACAGCAACAGCATCGTTCTGACACAATGTCATTCAGAAGTCAAGTGCTATACTGGAAAAGCCATTTTCCTGAAGTGCAGAATAATACTTTGGTACAACAACATTATGATGTTGTTATCATTATGTTTTAGAAACACAGAACACCTTTGTTTCATTCAGCACAGAATTAGTTACACTTACATTACAATGTTGAGAGCTACTGTGGTGAAATGGTTTGAATGTTGGAGTAGGACTCTGGGAGACCAACTAGTTGAACCTGGGCAAGTCATACTCTCTCAACCTGAAAGGAAGAAGTCAGCAAATCTCCTCTGAACGAGCCATGCCAGGAAAACTCTAGGATAGCGTTGCCATAAATTAGAGTCAACTTGGAGGCACAGAACAACAGCAAACATTATAATGCTGTGCCTGTTGATTTAGCAGTAAATCCCACTGTCTTGAATAGGATTTACTCCATTTAAGATTGCACTTTGAAATGGATGGCTATAGACTTGTGAAACTCTATGCTGGGTTGTGACCATTATCTTTGGAATTGAACCCCAGATTTCCCTCCTGATTTTGTCTTTTTCCCATTTTTCCTGAGAGATTGCAAAATGGGCAATAGTCTCATTTGTGCAACAAAGCAAACAACTGTTGCATAGCTGACATTTTTAAAAGGCAGCATGTCTCACTGAGAGCTGTTCCCCTGTTCGATTCTACAAGATGCAAAACAGGCTCCCCACCTCACGTAATGACCTCAGTGACATCATTTAATGTCTGTTTTTCACCTTGTGGGATCTGGCTATTTATCAGAGCAATGGGCATTTTGCATAACTTCCAAGGCCACCATTTTTTACTGTTCTGGCTTTGTTTAATGGCCATGTCTGAACTGGATGATGGAAGAGAAGGAGGAAGATCCAGATAATATGGGAAAAGAAGGGTTTTCATCTCCAGTTTGCTGTCTATGAATTATGACTTCTATAGAGATGTGAAATAATGTAGCTTATGGCACATAACTGGCAAGCTCTGCTGGATTTTCCATCTTTCTATTTTCACAATCAATGTATAATTCAGCACATGTCTCTTTAGATAACTCCCTCCCTGACCTCTTGGCTTTAACCAACAGAAAATACAACACATGTTTTCCAGGGAGATAATTACAAATTTGTCTCTTTCATTTTTAAAAAAATTCCCAGAATACCTCATCTATGATACAGCTGGTTTGGTGATGCAAAATATTTTCAAAGCCCCTTGTCTACTACGATAGGAGCTCTGCTACTTAGCAACAATACTCCCCCTCCTTTTATTTCTCTTTTCATAATTGAGACTTGTCTGTACAAGGCCCCAGTAAGGCTATTTCCCAGTCAATCCTAGGCATGGAAGTCTGAAAATCCAGCAAGATTTATCCCTAACTCTCCCTGAAATTGGGGCCAACAGAGGGTTGGGGAAGCCAGTACAAATTACTGGGGCCCAGCAGCCTGGAAAGGGGCACAGGGCCTGACTGTATTGCATGTGTTTTCCTTTCTTTCTCAGTATTGTTGATTATTTTTGACATGCATTACAAAAATCAATGAAATTAAAAAAAAATAGTGATACACCCAATTTTGTATTGACAGCATTAAAGATTTTTAGATGCTCTACCCTTGCTTCAAGAGAACAGGACTGGGGCCCAAATCAGAGAAAGGAAGCTGCAGGTGAGCAAAGGGCACAGTAGGGCCAGGAAGTTGAAGGATGGAACACAGATGGAGGTTGGAGGGCAACATCAGAAGAAGCCACAGGTAAAATGCAAGAACTCAGATAATGGTGGCAGCTAGAAACATAGACCCAGAGGTGATAATTCCAGTCTGGTGGTCTTAGCTGCCAGGAGGAAGGGGAGGAAGCGGAGGGGGAAAGATGGAGGACAGCACCTCTACCTCCATGACTCAGGCAAGCAGCTCTTCCAATTCTTCACTAACTCTTTTGCCTCTGAGGGCAGGTCCTGAAAATCTTTTGTCTACCCTAGATTGGCTACCAAGCAATATGTAATGCGGCAGGAGCAGCCTCTGGGTGTGAATCAAATACTTGGCCAAGTAGCTGGTGGGGAACGTACTGGTTGTGGGTAGCACTGAATGTCTTCTCCCAGAAGGACTCAAGTGATCTTGTGAGAATGAGCAAACTCCCCCCCCCAATTTTTCTCACCAAGGCCCAAACTAACCCTTGTCGGCTCTGACTGAAATGAATAGGATTTATTTGAAAAAAGATATGGATATAATTTGGCTGCAAATCTCTATTCCAGCCTCAAAATGAATTTTATTAGTGCTTAGGAGATTTCTGTAAATATTTAGTCTGTATTTATTCAAAAAGCCAAATTCTTTGAAAGAACTGAGGGGAGTGGTGTGGTTTTGAATTAGGATACTAGGTATAGTATTGAACTTCAAATCTCCACTTGGCCCTGAAGTTCATTAGGTGACTTTGAGTTAGTCTGTCTCTCAGCCTAACCCATCTCACAGGCTTATTGTGAAGATAAAAATGGGGAGCAAGACTTGGTAGGTTGCTATGCTGCCTTGAGCCCCTCAGAGGAATGATGGAATGCAAATGTAGCAGTAATAGTAGCAGCAAGAGTAATCAGAATCATATACTTGCTTCTTCTTGCGCTGTCCCCACCCCCACAATTTTGGTCCTGTTTTTAAACAATGAACAATTTTGTTCATGCTGGCAAAGCTTTACATGCTTTTCCAGGGAGTTCTTTATGTTAGTATGGAACTCAGTTGCATTGTTATTTTTAAGGTATATTTCATGCAACTTGGCTGCAGAATCTCTATGTGGTCCTGGAAGGATGGACAAGCAGAAGCTAGGTGGGATCAGCCAGGGCAAGAAAGTAAACTTGGACATGGACTGGCAAATTGAGACTCAGTCCAAACGACTCAGAGGTGAAGTTAGCCAGCAGACAAATTAATTCAGAAATGCACCCTGATCTTGGCAAGGCATACTCTTAGGCTTCACTCTGGCCATATACCCTCCCCTAAACTATCCATGTCATATCAACTAGTAGGCTCCAATGGTAGAGCATTTTAGCAGATTTCCCAGTGTCTGAAGAGGGTAGAAGTCCCATCAACTTCAAGTGGCTTGCAGGGCAGCTAAGTGGTTTCCATGTCAAGGGGGTAGGTTTTGGTGAATTCACCTATCCAATGACATAGAAATCTTCAGCCACTGCTGGTGATTCTTCCATGACAGTGTATCTCTTTTCAGACACCAGATCTTCATCCTGATACTTGTAGTGTTCCAAGGCAATGAGGCAGGATATAGCTACAAGAGTTCCCAGTTTCTTCCTCCACCGTTTTCCTTATCGTCCTCTCTCTTCTGCCTGCTGTTCATGGACAAAAGAAGCAGTGGAAGAATGGCAAGGGAGTGAGAGTGGCTACATCTAGTCTCTATGCTTTGGAATATTTTAAGATATTGGATTCATGTTTTTGGAAACATCACACTTTTAAATTAAAACTCCCCAAAATTCCCAGCAAGAAAAGTTTAAAAAAATGTTTCCAACTTCTGAGCGAATTAGGATTTGTTTAATTATTTCAGGTTATTTTTCAAATAGCTAGGTTTATAGCTTGGTTTGCTGTGGATTTCTTTTGTGGCGGTATCCTGGGGAAAAGGAGATTGTTTGCGGATAATATACAAAATAGGAATTTATTGCAGTCCTTAGCCTTTCCACCTCTTGAAAACTTCTTTTAGATCACAGCCTCAGGGCTCTTGCTGTTTTTAATTTTGGGGGGACTTCTCTGACATCTTTATGACATTTAAGCATTTTTATCTGCTTGCTGCCTTGAGCACTCAGATAAAGTGGGATGTGAAACTTTTAATAACAAGAGACCCAGCAACTATGGTGAAACTGACCACCTGTCTAAGGAAAGGCGGGCAATTAGTAAACAGCTTCTTAGGAGAAGAATGCTTGTTTGGAATGTGCAAGAATGCATAATATTAACTCTTGCATTATTGAGGGTCAGTACGATGTAGTACTTGGAGTGTTAGACTAGCACTCCAAGAGATCAGGGTTCAAATCCACATTTGGCTATGGAAACCCACTGGGTGACCTCTCAGCCTTTGAGGAAGGCCCTGGCAAACCTTCTGTGAACAAATCTTGCCAAGAAAACCCCATGATAGGTTTGCCTTAGAGTCACTAAAAGTCAGAAACAACTTGAAGATACAGAATAATAACAATCAATAATACAACTTTACATAAATACGACAACATATTTAACTAAAAGACAATGCAATCCAATACCACTGTACTTGGAAGTAAGCCCCAATGTGCTCAGTGGGACTTTCAACTAGCTACGTGATTAGAGGAATGCAGTCTGACAGTATAATCTTTAGCACATTGTTTTGGGACTAATCCCACTGAATAGAGTGGAACATAATTTTGAGCAAATTTATATAACAGCAGTCTACACTTCAGAAAATCAACAACAATCAATGTATTTCAGGGATACTTAATTTACATCACAATAATTTTGTGTGGGTCTGCTCAGCCATGCAATTCACAGTTGACTTCAGGCAGTCACCGCTTCTTAATATAATTTAACTGGATCACTAGTTCACAAAGAAGGTAGAACAAAAAGCATAACATAATTACAGATCTATAACTAAGAACTCTGCTGGATCAGTCTACTTTGGCCTACCCAAGGTATCACCCAGATGCTTTAACCAGTTTTCTTTGGCCTGAGCCAAAGTTTATTAGTAGATAAGATCTGTAGTCCAAAACATCTTAGAAGGCAACAGGTTCAACATTCTGCTTCCCTCAGCGACCAATCCAATGCCTCAGAGAACCCACACAGTAGAACATGAAGGCGGTAGTTCTCCTGTGGTGGTGCCCATTATTAACAGATTACAGTGAAATGTTGTCTTGGAAGATGGAATTTCCACTAAACCACCATGATTGATAACCATTGATAGACCTACTCATCATGAATTTGTCTAACTCCTTGTCAAATTTTAAAGATGGTATATAAATAACGTTAGTAACAACATCACTAGCAGCAGCAACAACAACAAAAGAAGTCATCTAACAACAACAACAACAACAATCATCTAAGGGAATGACTATCATCACTTCTTAGGGCAGCAAATGCTTGTCCAGAGCAGGAGTGTCATGGGCTTCTCCAAGTGAACAGCAGCCTCAAAAGAGGACAAGCAAATGCAAGCACACTGGGAGCTGGTCAGGCTGGGATGAGAGCCAACTGGTTCTAGCCTTTTTAAGGAAGCCAAAGGATGGTGGCCCGATGCCAGAAACAACTTGTGTGTTTGCTGGCCCTTGCCTTTCTGTGCTACAGACTCCCTGCTCACCGTCTGCCCGGATTCTCTGACCGTTGGACTGTCTGACTTTGATGCCTGCTGGATTCCTGAACTATTGGACCAAATCTTGATTATGCTTCTGCTCCACCCTGAATGGGCAAGCTCTACTGAACTGCTAAACTGTCTAAGTTTGTCTGCCATTGCCAGTGTCTATGACAAGGGGTGATCTGTGTATTTGTGGCCCTGGGGCACTGGCACTTTGGTGACCACTTTTCCTATAACTGCTCTGTGCTGCATAAGAGCCACCCAGGTGCTAGACACTGTTTCTGACCGAAGTTTAGGTCTGTGAGGGCTCTTGTATAGCCAGAAGCAGCTATAGGAGCAGCCATAGCACTGACAGTAGGTTCACAGCCCTGCAGTAGTCACACAACCAGTATGATACAGCGGCTGAAGTGTTGGAGTAGGATTTGGGAGATCCAGCTTCTATTTCCTTCTGAACCATGAAATTCAGAGTGTGATCTTGGACCAATTAGAGGTGTTGTGAGGCTAATGTGGAGAAGAGAGCAACATGTGCTCCACTTTAAGCTCATGAGAGGAAAGATGGGATATAAATGTGATGCACAAATAAGTAATTAGTTAAGTGTAACGTGAGGACCTATTTTCTCCTGCGTAGCATAAATGTTCTGCAAACTGATATTCCTAGTATTAATTTTCCCCTGAGAATGCACAGTTCTTAATTTTTCTCTGTTAATGTTTTAATTGGATTGAATGTTCAATGCTTTTAAAAACTTCTGTATCATATACTATTTTAGCCATTTTGTTTTAACTTACACTGTAAGCTGCTTTGAATCCCACATTGGGAGAAAGGTGGGAAATCAGTCAATCAATCAAACAAACAAACAAACAATTGGTAGGTTGTTGTGGGTTTTCTCGGTTTTGAGGCTGTGTTCTGTTAGTATTTTCTCCTGACGTTTCGCCTGCATCTGTGGCTGGGATCTTCAGAGGATCTGGTGGCATGGAAGTGAGACGGAGTACTTTTGTAGTCCCTGGGTGGGAGGGAGCAATTTGCATGTGTTACAGTTGGCCTGTGTGATGGCCTGTTGTTAAATGGGATATCCCCCAGGGTGTATTATTAGTCAGGGGATATGCATAACAGTGCCTTAAGTACATTAGCAAACCATTGTATTGTTCCCTGTAGAGGGACCTCCAGAGTCTGGGTAGTGTTCATTGGCATATTTTTGAGTCTTAATTTTAGTGTTCTTCAGTACTGGTAGCCAAATCTTGTTTACTTTCCAAGTTTCTTCTTTCCTGTTGAAATTGTCCACATGTTTATGGATTTCAATGGCCTCTCTGTGTAGTCTGACATAGTAGTTGTCAGAATGGTCCAGAATTTCTGTGCTTTCAAAAAGCATTCTGTATCCAGGTTGGTTTATAACATGTTCTGCTATTGCTGATTTTTCTGGGTGGATCAGTCTGCAGTGTCTTTCATGTTCTTTGATTTGCGTTTGGACGTTGCGTTTTGTAGTCCCTATGTAGACCTGCCCACAGCTGCAAGGTATGCGGTAAACTCCAGCAGAAGGTGGAGGATCCCTCTTGTCCTTTGCTGAGTGTAGCATTTGTTGAATTTTCTTGGTCAGTTTGTATATTGTTTGGAGGTTATGTTTCTCCATCAGTTTCCCTATACGGTCAGCGACCCCTTTGATGTATGGTAAAAACACATTCCCTTTGGTTGGCTGCTTATCTTCACTGCTGTGTTTTTCCCCCAGTCTAGAGGCTCTTCTGATGTCTGAACTGGAGTAACCATTGGCCTGTAGAGCCCAGTTTAGGTGGTTCAGTTCATCTTTCAAGAGGTGGGGTTCACAGATTCTTTTTGCACAGTCCACCAGAGTTTTTATTGTGCTCCTTTTTTGCCCTGGGTGATGGTTGGAGTTTTTGTGGAGATCTGTCAGTGTGTGTAGGTTTTCTGTAAACTGTGTGGCCAATTGTTGGTTAGGTTTGCGGATGAGTAGGAACATTTTCAGAAAGGGTTTAGCAGCCATAGATTAAGAAATACTTTACCAGTATTTTGAAACATATGGGCCCAAATTTAATTGCTCATCCCATTGAGAGGAATAGAGTCATAGAATCATAGAATCTCAGAGATAGAAGAGGCCACAAGGACCATCTGGTCCAATCCCCTGCCATGCAGAAAAACACTACTGAAGCACCCCTGAAAAATGGACATCTGTTCTCCTTCAGAGAATGAGAACTCATCATGCTCTAAGGCAGTCTGAGGCAAAGTAGACCCATTCAATTTGTTGTTACATGATAAAGCAACATTTACATAAATCTTATTGATTCAATGGATCTACTGTAGTTTGACTAGCAACTGGATTTGGGCTGTAGTGAAATCAAATTTGAAATCAGATTAAGTTTATTGTGATAATAGCAACAAACAAATTAATAATATTATCAATCATTAATGACAATAATGAATAACAATAAATAGCATTAACAAAATAACAAGCCTTGCAGTTTCCTCTCATAATTTTTTCCACACAGTTGTTTCTCCTCCTCATTCTCCCCTTATTCTATTTGCTATAACTGGGAATAGATTGTGGGATCACAATTGATATATCATGCTAAATGATGTTTTCAAGGATAAAACTAATCTGTTGGATAGAAGAGAATGTCCAATGCAACAAGAAAGCTGAATTGAAAGTACCAATGCCAGATGATTTTCTACTTCATTTACATTCTAAAGAACAAATGTGATCATGCTCTAGATCATGAGTCACCGTGTTTTTAAATTTAATGAGGCAAGAGTATGATGTTTGATCAATAGAGTATCGAGCTTTTTATAACTCTGGGGTGGGAAATTGCCTTGGATTCTTGTTTTTTCACCGTCCTTTCCTTGTCCTTCAATACTAGGGAGTTTTCACAAAAGGTTTTTACTAAGGGAGGAGGCAAATAGTTCTTTCTGTGTTCGTGGGCTACCATTTAATACAGAAAGATGTAAAGGCAGCCCCAGTTGCTAATTAGGGCTCAGAAAAGTGACTATTGGGGCTAGAACTGCCATATTGGGGGAAATCTGTGAATTATAATCTAAAAAATTACTTTTCCAAATTCTGGTTAGCAAGGAGACTCCTATGGAAATGAGGTCTGAACTGTAGGATACGACAGGAAGGGTGTGCTATGGAGGAAAATTAGTTAAAATAACAGCAACAAACCCTGATCTCTGTTAGTAAAAATCACATTATACTCTTTTCTGGGGCTAATGAATGTAAGAATCATAAATAGAAGCTTACTCTGGAGTACCCCCAGTTCATCATGGATGATGTTGAACCCAGCTGTCCACCTTCCTCTGCTAGGACTGTCTCTGAACAAAGACCATGATAAATTAATTAATGACATGAATTTGGGAGTAACTAGTTGCAAATAAATTACCTCTGTAATTATGTCCTTTCCCCGATATCTAAGATATAATTACAATATGTTACAGTTTAACTTCACTTGTGTTTAACCTTCATTTGTGAAGTTTGTACCTAAGGTCAGAAAAAACAGGGAAGTCTTTTAGAGAGGTGGCAGACAACTTCAAATCATTTTGATGCTTTGATCTTGTGAGCTTAACTAGTCTTCCTGGGCTATTTTGACTGTCCTGATAAAATGTTCCCCATAAAATCATTTTGATCATGGAAATCTTCCATTGTCTCTCTGCTATTGGCAAAGAGGCAACACTGACTAGAAGTAGTGATACATACTTACAAAGGTGGACCATTTTCTCCTTTCATGCTAATATAGACTCCATTGCTCTTGAGCTAAAATTCCAGGTAACTAAACTCAGAGTGTTAGAGTCAGGACTAGAATTAGAAGTGTGAGTTTAGGGGAAACTGAAGGCATGTGGAAGGACTTGGGGAGGATAGCAGAGTGGTCTTCTCATCTAGAAATACTAGTTGGAAACCTTGATCACTCAGGCTCATTCACAGGTGCTCAAAAGCAGGTCTCATTGTGTTCAGTGAGGCTACCCCTAAGCCAGACTCAAACTTTTGAAACATTATCCGTACTATTGGAACTATGGAGAAGTTAAACATTTACAATGGCTTTATTTTAAAATTCCAGCAATAACAAGATATTCAGTAGAGTGAGACAATAAAAGAACTATCCAAGGTACTGTATCTTATACTCACAACAGAATCAGCAACCTGGATAAATTCAGACTAAAATCTGCAGCAGATTCACAGTCTCTGTGATCCTGGAACCACCAGCCACTACTGAAAACCACTGGCCTGCAGTACAAAACACATTCTCTTCCTGTCCCCTTCATTGTCATCTCAACATCCTCAACCAAGCCTGAGGTCCCAGCTCCATAGCTGTAAAAGTAGCTAAAAAGCTGCAGTTATACCACAGAAGGAATGGAGTTACCTCAAGTGAAGTTAAACGGTAACATGATGTAATTATATTTTAGATATTGGACATAATTACAAAGGTTCTTTATTTGCAACAAGTTACTTCCAAATTCATGTCATTAATTTACTAGGGCTGGAAAGATTCTGCCTCCCAATTAGTTTTGTTTTTATTTTATATTTTATGATTGTTTGACACTGATAGATTTGAGAAACTAAAACTATTTGTTTTTTAACTTCCAAGTGCTTACTTTGATAGGTGGTTTTGTGGTTGTTTTTGTTATGTGTTTTAAAGTTAACTTGAGCTCATTATATGGTTTTCTTGGCATGATTTGTTCAGAGGAGGTTTGCAATTGCCTTCCTCGGAGGCTGAGAGAATGTAGGTTTTCCAAGGATATGCAATGGATTCAGAAGTCTGGCTCTTGTATTGGCTTCAGTTTTACTTCACCATTGCCACCATTAGAACAGTACTATCCAAATGTGTTGAGCAGCCTTCCCTCCCTGGGTCTGTTCCAGGCCACCTTGAGTGGGGATAGTGAGAGAATCTAACACATCTGGAGGGCACTGGGTTGGTGAAGACTGAGAAGAATTTGGGGTAATAATTGGCCTACTTATCTCTGAAGCACTTAAAATTTCAGGTTTGCTGACCTGACTTCTGCAGGGTATAAAGGTTGTTCGGAGTACCTGATAGCAGTACAGGATTTTTCTGGGCAGCAAATAATATAATGAGAAGGTAGTCTCATTTTTTGTGGTGGAAAGCAGAACAAACAGGATGTAATAAACAGGATATTAAATAACACAGACTCATGTTAGTCTTTAATGCTATGAATATGTTACAGTCACTGCCAATGTAAATGGCAAAACCTTCACTCCCTCTTAAATCATAACCTGTAAAGTCTATGCGGCATCCTGATGAGATGAAATATAGCAATTAAAAATTCATACATTTAGAGCTTTTTCACTTGCTGTAGTTTAAATTATACTTAAATCATATTTATGGCAAAGAAGCCCCTGGAAAGTTTAATATTACTAAAGTTACTGTATATTTCAAAAGCCCAAGATTCTTATGTCTATATGCAGTTATATAAATTAAAAACACTAAACATTAAGAAAACTATACCGTTCTATTAATACATATCCTGCAGAAGGTACCTATTAGATGATTTTGTTGATGTCATCCTTGACTCCATTATGCTACAAGCTATTTGTGGCATTTGATAAGGAAGTAGGTATTTTCAGTAAAATAACCACTAAGAGGCAAGCATTATATAGATTACTTGTGGGGAGTGATTCTGCTGAGAATACAATGCTTGAGACTTAAATTCTAAACAAACTTGCCTGAGACTCAAATCCTGTTGAACCCAGTGGGCCTTCCTTCTGAGTAGACATGTACAGGATTGGACTGCACTGTGATGGTTTACCAGGGATATGCATTATTTCATTATATGTACCTAAACATAGTTACAGTAGGGCCTAGGAACCAAGGCAGAGTGGTCAACTGATTGCTTTCCAAATATTGCTGGACTATAATTCCCACCAAACCTTATGTAAGACCATGCTGGCTAGAATTGATGGAACCTGAGGGGTCCAGTTAGGTTTGGAGGGCCATAGGTTGCCTTTGTAGGGAATTGTCCCTAAGGATTGACAGAATTTGCTTTGTGCAGTGTTGCCTAGGAGAGGCAGTTTTGCTGGTCTCACAGGATTCAGGATGAGGATGTGTGACCTGGCACTATACAGCACTGTCCTGTCCTCTGCCTCCTTTTTTCTCTTGCAAGCAACCCACCTACTTGCCTCTAATGCTGTTTAAGCTTGCTAGTAGTTTTTGGGCTGGGTAGGAATTTTTTCCCTTCCACTCCTTTTTCTTGCCTGCCTTACACTGTTGCAGAGGACTTGGACAATTAGCTATTGAGTAATTCATTAAATAGGTGGTCACTTGGTAGTCAGTAGGGGGAGAAAGTAGGAGTTTGGTGACCCATTTGGTGACGGAGAGGCCTCTGGAGCTGCCTGAGGCCTGGGTAGTGGGGAAAGAGGCTGTCTTTGGGGCTGGCCTGAGGGTTCAGACCTCACTTTGAGTCTTGCAACAAGGGGAGATTTATCCTTGAGTCCTTCTTCCAGTAAATGGCTGGCCAGGGAGCAACTCAATTTCCTGGGTTCTCTTCTGGTCTGGGATGTCTCTCCCAGGGAGAAGCTGGGGAAGATGTCTAGGGGAGACCACTTGCATCAGCTGTTCTCTCACTAGATATCCCCCACTTTTGCATTGGGGATAAACCTAAATAGATGATAGTTTAAGTAAAGGAGCTCATATTTTAACTCAGGCTTTGTTGTGTGGTCTTCTTATTTCATGGGGTGGTCAGCAAAAGATGGGTTTCCAGAAGGATTCTTCTGGAAGTAAAAGAGATGACATTGTGTAGGTGTCCTAGGTGGCAATGCATAGAGAATCAAAATGGCACAGAAGTAGGAGACCCATAGATGGCTGAAAGTGATGGAAATGGAGGAACCAAGACCTTGGGGAAGGGTGTGTTGCACTATAAGAATATGAAGGATTTTAAAATTAAACATTATGCGTTATGCTCAAGGGATCTAAGGTGGAGTATTTTGTAGTCACAATGATGAGAGAAATAAATAACAAATAATTCCTGCAAGAGTATGAGGACTGAAGGTGAGACAATTAGAAGACTAGAGAGGTAGACTATATCACACAGTTCTTGTACAATTAACTGGCACAGGTAGGAAAGACAAATATTCACCACTGTTCCTTGATCAGAAGATCTTACCTTTGCCATGCACAAATGTACGTTATACATATGTCAACTACAAGTAAATATTTTGGGGGACACTCAGAGTCATCCTAAATGCATGTAACAGCAAAAACTGGCAAGATCCAGCAGTGAAACTGGTGGAGTATAAAGTTGCCCATTTACTGTTTACTATGCTGTGACACAGGTTGATGGTGCCAGAGTGCATCCCCATGGACATTTGTTGTCGTCACTGATGCTGTTGTGTGCCTTCAAGTCATTTCCAACTTACAGAAACCCGAAGGTTAATCTATCAGTTGGTTTTCTTGGCAAGATTTGTTCAGAGGGCATTTGCCTTTACCTTCCTCTAAGGCCGCGACAGTGTGACTTGTTCAAGGTCACCCAGTGCATTTCCATGGAGGAGTGGAGATCTGAGCTTTGGTATCCAGGATCTTAATCGAACTCTCTAACCAGTACACCACAATGCCTCTTTATAGTCAATATAGTCCTTGCACAATAAACTTAAAAGCACTGATGCTTGCATAATCCTAGCTCCAGAGTCATTGTCCCAGTTTACCCACACATGTACCAGCAACAGGATTTTGACCCATTTGTATGCCTTTTCAGAGCACAGTCTAGTACTTGAAAGGCTGTCTAAGAGTGGTCTTCTATATGAATGCATCCCCTTTTTTGAAAAACTGGCCAATCCAAAAACAAATCAAGATTCAAGATAACCATAAGGAGGGAAAGCAAGAAACTTAAAGCTGATCATCAACAATTATTACATAGATGGCAGACTCAGCAGGCAGCACACAGGTCATCTGGTCAGAGTCTTCCCTGCTATTATAGAAGGTGGTTGGTTACTTTTTGAAATCTGAGCAATTCTTTCTAAATGTACATCTAAAGTGAATTATTAGCACATGCAAACTGTATGCAATTTATGTCCTTTTTTGTCCTCCTCTTTGGTACTGCTTAAGTGGCCACCCTGTGTTGAACTAAAGCTTTCAATATGGTAAGAGCAGTTTTGCTTGCATCATTAAGTACTGACTAATTCACTTTTAATTTGGTAAATTAAAGTTTGTGGACATAGCAAAAAGTGTCACTTTCACTACAGCATGTGAATTGATTCTTTGGGGAGTACCCAGTATCAACAAAAGACTGGTATTTCAATATATCATGTAATGTTAATGCCTGCATAACTATAGCATGTCTACAAATAACCTTGCAGCATTTCCATTGGACTTGCAGAGGTTGTTGGTTTCCCCTACCCCTCTTCCTCCAAATGTCCTATCCTTGACTGAGCACTGTGTCCCCATTTCAGGGAGCAGAGAAGCAGCATTCACCTATGCCATCATTGCTGCTGGAGTAGCACATGCGATTACTGCTGCCTGCACCCAGGGGAACCTGAGCGACTGTGGCTGTGACAAGGAAAAGCAGGGACAGTACCACAAAGACGAAGGATGGAAATGGGGAGGCTGCTCCGCAGACATCCGATATGGAATAGGATTCGCCAAAGTGTTTGTGGATGCAAGGGAGATTAAGCAGAATGCCAGGACGCTCATGAACTTGCACAACAACGAGGCGGGGCGAAAGGTAGGCTCCTGTGCTCACCTCTTCAGGTGGTCCCATATCTATGCCACAATTTGTATGCACACTTACTTTGATGGTAATAGCACTTTTCAGCTCTTCAGCAAAAATATTTAGACAGCATGGGACTATCCTTCTGGCAAATACTTCTCCTGGGTTAGTACTTCACAATAATAAAACGAAATTAAAGCAGAGAAAAGTATCGTTAAAGTGTTTTGAGGTTAAATATGTGAGACTGTGAATGCCGTCATCTAGGTCAGTGTGTCTTAAACTGATATGGGGGACTGGCAGGGTTTTTTCCCCAAAGTGACAAGACTGGCATCATATTTGTAACCATTGACTACAACTGTCTCTTCCTTTCTTTGAAGCTCACCATGGACTGGCAGCCAATAGCTCACAAAATGACACTAGTTCACAGGCCATCGCTTTTGAGCAGACTAAGCTAGGTTACAAAATTCATGCCAATTCTCACCTTGTGGCAACCTCTTGAATTAGTCTTTGCAGCATAAGAACAGTGTGGCAGGTATGGGCTTATTTGATTCTTCTGCCTTGCTAATGTCTGAACCGTTAGAAGATCATTTAGAAATAATTACAGTGATTTTCTGTCCCGGTATTACTTGCCCCCCTGGGGGTGGGAGTGGGAGGGCACTCTGTTGCAGGAAATTATTAATCATTAGTTCTTCCTGTATTTAAACATCACCAATCTTTTGACATCAGCATACATGAACAGTGGGAGCTCAAGTGCCATGTGTCTTCTCAGGCTTTCTTTATCTGTAAGTCAATAATCTTTGGTAGTTAATAAAATAGGTGCCATATTTTTGTTAGCTGTTGCAATGCCATTTACTTGCAAGAATGCCTTTTCTGACAGCATGTAAATAGAAAGATCACTTTGGCAGGTTGGGATTGGAAGGGTAGGGTAGTGACTATTGGTAGTCATTCAACAATATTATTAGGTGGTCTTCAGGAATCAAGAGCTCTGGCACACCTTAAAATTTAGCCAGCTTGGTTTTCCAGTAGCCATTCACTTTTGTCACATGATTTCCTTGATCATAGCAGTTGCTTTTCTTTTCTTTTCCTTTCCTTTCCTTTTCTAAAAAAGCTATAGTTGTTCTGATATCTTCCAGAGCCATATTCCAGGTGTCATGTTTCAGTGAACAATTGTACTGATGAGAGATATTGCTGTGTAAAAAGTTCTGAACACAACATGGCTTTGATATATGTTGGAGAACTAAATTAGTGCTCAGGAAGAACTGTTCCCTTTATTGGGTTCTGGTTTTGCCTTCATCTTTAACAATTTTTATGTGTTGTTTATTTGTGGCCTCATCTGGGAAGGATTCAGAACTAAGCTTTCAGCAGAAGTAGCTACTTATACCTACAATGTGGTAAAACAAAGAATAAGTAGCTTCAGACGTAACTTACAATGTGAAAAGTGGGTGGACGATGCCAGCAGAGGTGCAGCTGGGCAGATACTGGGGTAGGGCAGGGAGTGCCCAGCAGCCCATGTTGGCTTGCAGTACAAATGATATCATCCTGTCCAGTCTAGCATAGTTATACCCCTGAGTCTGTAAGGCTTTCAGTTCACAAAATACACTTTTGACTTAAATTCAATGTCTCATTAGTGGACATAGGCTTGTGTGATGGGACTTTTGTTCCCACTTCCTGTGAGATCCACTGTGCTGTAAAAAAAAAAAAAAAATCTCTGTAGGGTCTCAAAGTTTCCTTCCACTAGTTTGGTGAGTTTACAGAAGCTTGCAGGGGGAGGAGAATATCATCCTCTTCTAGTCCTGCTAACAGGACCAGTTTCATCTGTAGGGTGAGAACTCCAGATTTTGCAGCTGGTTGGTTCTGGTGGAACAGATTTAACATGACTCTTTCTGTGGAAACACTGCACAGATCTTGCTGGTGAAGCATCTAGGTCTTATATTTGTAGCCCAGATGCCTTGGGCTGACCTTTATATGTGGAGAAGATTTTTCAAACAACTGGTTTCAAAAGCAAAAGTATTAATGTTTTTGAGCTTCTCTTGTGGTTTGATTTAAAAGCAATTTTAATAACTGCCATGCGGTTTCCAAACATTGGATCAGAAGCCTGAATTCAGACTCTTTGAAGTGGGGAGGAATTATCATATTCCACCTGTATCTTCTTCTAATCTTAAGGGCCATGTCTATTATATTGATTAAACATAATTGTAGGCAATCATTAGACCATGAATGTGCCATCTCTTTGTGATCCCTGAGTAAGGTTTTTGCTTTGCTTTGCTTTGTTTTGCATATAGCAAAAAATGAATGCTCAATAATTTGTGTGGTTTCACTTCAAGCTGTGCTGGTGTATCTCTACCCTGGATTCTATGCAGCCAGTTTATAAATGAATTCAATAACAAAAATTTTAAAATTTGCATATTTTATACATTTTTATTTAAAAACCCCAACAACAAATACAGCATATTTTATGCTGAACCCAGCACATATGTAGTCTCCCAAAATTTCATGAACCCCACAGGGTATCTATGCAAAATTTGCTTGCAGAAAATCTTGCTGCGCAAATATATTTATATATATCTATTCATGTATATTTATAGTTTTATATTGGGATCGACTTCAGACCTAAATAAAAATATGAAACATACAAATACATAATGTGAAATCCACTGTAGAGAATTTACTTGTCTTCCATTCACTTCTAAATGCCTACATTAAAATCATGGAACATCTAAAAGTGACCACATAACACCAATTCTGAAGTCTTTACACTGGCTGCCTATTCGTTTCCGGGCACAGTACAAGGTGTTGGTTTTTACCTTTAAAGCCCTTCATGGCTTGGGGCCAGCCTACCTGCGGGATCGCCTTCTCCCATACAATCCGCCCCACACACTAAGGTCCTCTGGGAGGAATTTACTGCAGCCAATCAGAACTAGGTTGGCTGCGGTTACCCAGAGGACCTTTTCTTCTGTCGCTCCCAAGTTATGGAATGGCCTGCCGGAGGAGACCCGGCACATTACCAGTCTTGACTGCTTTAAAAAAGCTCTCAAGACCGTTCTCTTCCGACAGGCCTTCCCAGATTAGTGTTCCACCGCCTCTCATCATTGTCTTCTGTGTTAATCTTGTTTTTAATTTGTTTTAATTAACTAATATGTTTTAGGGGGATAGAAGGGTTGGAGGGTGGGGAGGATAGGGTGCGTTTTAATGTTTTAATGTTTTTATATATTTTTGTAATGCCGCCTCGATCCATTGGGAGAGGTGGGATAGAAATAAATTTTTTTTATTATTATTATTATTATTATTATTATTATTATTATTATTATTATTATTATGTCACCCTTCAAACTACGTAGTCAGGGCTTATTTCTTATTCCTGAAAAATACAACTCCTCTCCCTTCCAGCTTTCTCTCTCTCTAAATTTCTCTCTCTTCACTGAACTGGTAGGGAGAGCTCCTTTTTTAGTGTTTTGTCACCCACTGGGGCAAATAAAAAACTCATGGAGCCTACATGGTATTACCTAAACAAGTACTCAGATCTCTGGACAGAAGGGTATATGCACAGTACTGATAACACTATTAATAATAATTGTTCTTATGAATAATTTCCAATTAAGAACATTTTCTGTTAATGATATTTGTTCCATCTGGTGTCTGAAATATCAACACAGCATGACTAGCTTAATTGCACTCACGTAACTGTACATACTAGGATATAATTCAGGGATTCTGTCACACTCAGAAAATGAATTCATAATGAACTGCATGAAAGGCTTTATTAACTGATAAAAAAGCAGAATGGCTTTGGATGCAACCTTGCTGGTGATGAGCAAAAGTGAAAGTAATATGTATTTTCTGTTCCTTTCTGTCTTTATAAATCTGCAACTATTTGTCATCTTACCTACCAACACACTGTCTGGTCATGTGTAACATGGTTCCCATTGTTTAACTCTCAGAGTGGGAACTTGCCAAATTGTATTTGTGATATGTTGGAGATTCAAGAGTACAAGAAGAGCAATACCTGTGTGTTTTGCCCTGCCCTATCCTCCCCTCCCTCACAGATGTCACATCAAAAGTTGTAAATGTATTTTGAATTTAACATTATAATTCAAAGGTCTTGTTTATAATTCATATTTCATTGTGTCCCAGTAAAATTCTGTAACATGTAAATGCTTGTCTGGGTAGACTTTCAGAATGAGGATCTAAAAGAAAAACTCATCTCTGGCTTCATATTCTTGGAAGCCACTGCTGGCCTAAATCCAGTTTAATGCTAGTAGGGGGAAAATCCATGCTAGTAGAATTGCTCCATGCTATATCTTTGCATAAGTGATTATGCAAAGCACCTGCACAATTGGCAGACATTTGAAAAAGACATTGAGCAAAGCAGTTGCACAAACATTTATGCATTTGGTTGTAAACACTGGCTGTACAGTTCTTTTGCACAGTTATGCAACTGCCCTGCACAAAAAAAACCTTGAATTGAATCTAGCGGTACCCATTTACTGTTTCTGAAACTGCTCAACTGCAAGTACAACAGGCCTTGCATTAGTGCAATGACAGATGTGGATATAGGCACAGATGAACACTGCCAGGATCTATTTCCCCCTTATATCTTGTTATCATTTTTAAAGAAAAGAATGCAGTTTCAATAATGGTTATACAATGGTGATTTCATTGCTTGTATGAGAACTGTATTATGCATACACAGTATACTGTCCACACAAGTGTTCTTATATGAGTTGAGGAATATAGCAGAAGCATGATGAGACATGGAGTGTTTCACTTTATAGAAGTAAGAAGTTCTTCATTTCAAGGAAGTGAATGAGAAATCCTGCATGCAGTTGACCTTGCCCCAATGCCACTGGTTTGATGTGTAACAAGTGTGAGTGTGTTGTGTGCCTTCAAGCTGTTTCCAACTTATGGAGACTCCAAGGCAAACCTATCACAGGGCTTTCTTGGCAAGATTTGTTTGGGGGTGTGTGTCTTTGCTTTCCTCTAAGGCTGAGAGAATGTGACTTACCCAACATCATCTGGTGGATTTCTGTGACTGAGTGGGAATTGGAACTCTAGTCTCCAGAGTTGTAGTCCAACACTTCAGACCACTACACCACACTGGCTCTCAGTGCTTAATATTATGGTGATCGTAAAATCTGTACATATGAAACATTGTGCATATGAACCAAGACAAAATATATAAAATGTTAGTATTTCACCACCCAGCTGTGCTCCTGATGTTTCTGGACACCATATCCCCTTGTGGTTGTTCACTTATCTTTATTTATGACATTTATAACCCTCCTTTCCTCCAAAGAGCTCAAGGCAGTGTACATTTTTATCTTTGCAACAGCCCTATTAGACTGAGAAAGAATGACTGACCCAAGGTCCTCCTGTATGCTTCATGGCTGAATGGGAATATCAGTCTGGGTCTTGCAAATCCTAGTCCAACACTTTTAACTACTGCACTATGCTGGTTCTTCTTAACATGAAGCTGGTGTGGAACTACCTACCTGAAATGCACAATTCGGAACATGCTTGCACAAATGCTGAACTTTCAGCTGGTAGAAAACAGAAGTAACAGGCACATTTGACACCAGGGAGTCAGGGAGTGCAATCTCACTATCCTATCATGTATTCATTGACTGCATATGTTTGTGTGTGTGTGGACTCAACTGTGCAGACACATCTACTGTTGTATATTTTAGTCATTGCAAGTTTTAACGTAGAATTCTGAATTCATAGTGTAGCTGATTTGAATGGTTGCTGATGTATCTTGAGACCAGAGTGGGGCTTTTGTATAACATGCCAAGAGATTAACTAGATCTTGGAAGAAAGAAAGAAACCATCTCCAGGTCACAATGTTATCTCTCAGCATATTGCAGAATCACTTCATTCTTACGAACAAGTGTTCATGTTGGCATTCATTCTGAAGACATCATGCAGATACACAACATGATGACAGAACTGGCTTTAAGGCCCTTGATATGCGCTCAACACGAATAATCTGGGTATGAAAATTTACATTCTATTGGTAGTATTAGCGGGACAGATAGCACGGGTGCTGTCTTTGGACTTCTGCCATTTCCCCAACAGGCATAGAAGCTGTTTTGATGTGGAGATCTTTACATACCTGCCCAGTGTAGAACTGGTGAACTGCTTTTGGAGTTGCTGCCAGTCTGTTGGCTCTGTGGTTTAGCACAGGACCAGATGATATTATTGAAGGTATACAGGTAGGTGGCGGAATGAATGAAAGGGCTGAATGTGGCTGTTATTTCTGACATATCCTTACAGAATTTAGAGATTTCAGACAAATAATTTAGACATTTGAGAGGAGCTACCATAGATACAGTATTTCCTCATATATCATAACAACTCTCATAAGTTTTGTTACAAGAGCAATTTTCTGTAGCATCATCTACATTTGATTCAGAATAAACAGAAAAAACTGGCTTCTGCATTACTTTAAATTTGTATGAGAGTTCTTTAGAAGAAAGATTCTCATATCATGAGACTCCCCTAGTCCAGTTTTAATATAATTTTGTAGATATTTATTATTATTTATTATTCATGCTATTCTTATTGTTATTCAGCCGTCTGTGTTATAACGACAAACTATCCATTAGAGAGGGAGGTAGTGGCTTCCAAGAGAATGAGGTGGTAAATCTGCTCTGGGTTTTAGTCCATACTTTAAAGGAACTATCCAAGGTGCTGAACCTGATTTGGATTGTTCCTTTAAAGTTCACACTAAAGACTGGATGCACAACTCCACAGCCACCAGTGGTCACTGTGAGAAGAGAAGGAGAAGAAGGTTGGGGCGGGGTGTTTGTGTGAGCACAAGGTTTTCTCTGCAGAGAGAATTATTATTATTATTATTATTATTATTATTATTCACATTATAACAGCAATCATCATCATAATCATAAAGTATCTAAACAATCTGGGACAGGCTTGGACCAAAGAAGAACTTACACTTAAATTTAATACACACATTGAATCCAGGATCACCTCCCCTTAGCTCGGTTTCATGACCAGCTGTTCTGTGTGGCAGGAGAATAACTCTGATGGTTGACCAGGGTGAATGAGGCTTCTTAGAATTGTAGTCCAAAAACATCTGGAAGGTTAGGGTGTGTAGAAATTCAACCTCATTGACATTACTGGAATATATGTTTAGTCAGTTTATGTGAGGGTAACTAAAGTCATTATCCCTCTCAAACTCAAACTAACTATTTTGTTGGAAGGATGATAGTATGTCTCCAGTGTTTAATTACCAGGGCTGATATTACCACCAACAGTGATTGTGTGAGGGAGGATGCTTTTGTGGAAGTTTCTAGTTTATTTGACTCTATGCCACTACTGATATACAGAACTACAACACACCCAGCAGGCACTTCACTGTACTTCCCATAGAAATGATCTCCTTAAATTAATGTGTCTCATTGGTCTTCTCAATTGGCCAATGTTTCCATTATGTCCATTGGAGCTTCCTTTCTGGATTGGAGGTGTCTAGCATTAGCATTTAAATACATATACAAGATGTCTCTTTTAGAATGTCTTTAGCATATACATCCCTCCTTTGGATTCTTCTGGGCCCCTTGGCCCTTCCACTCTTGACTGTGATGTCCCACTGCACCTTCCTGAGGATAATCAGAACCACTGTCATGTTCAACCCATATGGATGGCTTCTTCAGAACCAATGTTTCCATCTAGTTGGGAATGGAATGCTGGTATCATGTATCTGAGGTCTCCATCATAAACCTCTAAGTCTCACAAACTGTTTCTATGTCACTACACTGGTGTTGAGGAAATAAACTTATTCCTTGAGAGCTAGGAGCAAATTGCATCAAGAAGCTGGTTGAATAACATGCTCTGAAGGCTGAATGTTCTAGATTCAATCCCTAGCATCTCCAAATAGGTTTAGAATAATTCATACTTATAACTTCTGAGAGGCACTGCTAATTAATGACAATAATGTGTTAGATGGACAAATAGTATGAATGCATTGGAGTGTAAGGCATCTCGCTTTGTTGCTATGACTCAGCCCAGCTGGCAGATTGTTGTTCATGCCACACTATGTGTAATGCACTGAATATATAGCCTCATACCTCATATGGTTCTCTACCTTCCTAACTTTTTTGGGTGGCTATTTACATATTTTTCCAGCCATGAAAGACGACATCTTCACAGTCCCATGAAGGACCTCTTTTATGGATTAGCACACTATATCCCATGATGACTATTCCAAGATAAAGTATCCCATTATTGTTGTTATTTGTTTTGTGTTTGACCTTTTCTCTATAAGAATGTAATTCTGGTATTTCTCAGAGAATCTTTATTGGAAATTTTGTCACATTCATAGTCATCAGCCTTCTCTTTCATGTTTTTTTCCCTCCTCTGTCCTCCTGCTTCTACCAGCTCCATCCTAGGACAAACAATCTGAAACTCGCAGTTAACAGGATACAACACAATGCATTTCTCTGCCACAAGGTGGCTGCTTGAAAGTCACTTTGTAGTTGAGAAATGCTCCTGTTATTGACCTTTAGCAAAGTCAACCCCCCTTTTTTTGTGAAGGCCCTGCAACTATAATAAGAAAAGCCTATTATTTATGAGTTATATGAGAGAAAACAGCAATGCATTTTCAGGCAGGGAATAAGAAAGGGTGTGTAAAAGAGCTGAAACCTTTCAAGGAACAGCCTTTTGATTGTGATTGGAAAGAAATTATTGAATTGTACTTTCTCCTGCTTTCTCTTTAGTGACATTGAAATTCACTGAACGGCATTTTGCATCAGCATTACATCATATTAAATATAAGGCCACATTATGAGTCATTCTTATAAATCATGACACAGCCTGCATTAGAAGGCTCCCACAACCAAGGGCATATCAAGGTGGCATTTTATTTGATGTGTCTCTTCACAGAGGAACATAGGTGTGCTGACTTAGTAATCCTATCATGTCCTGCATAAGGGAGCACTTTACTTTTCCTTCAGCACTTGAGTTGAAATCTGAGGTATGAAGCAGTGCAGAACAAATACAACAAAGAATGTCTTGTGTAGCTATCAGAGATGAGGTCATAACTTAGAAAATGAATACACTGAAACTGATTGTGAAGGAGATGGAGAAAATAAGATCAGTAGAGATATCTATGCTTTTCCAAACTATTGTAAGGTGATGATTTTATATTAAGTTAAAGGTCCACCTGTCTCAATATTGTCTGTAGCGACTGGCAGAAGCTTTCTAGTGTTTGAGATAAGATCCTTTCTCATCCATACCTGATCACCTTGTGCATATAAAGCTCTGTGTCTAAGCTATAGTTTTCCCCTATCCTCTTTGGATACTGTTTTGTTTTGTTTTGTTTGTTTTTGCTCATAAAGAATTGAATCTGAGATGTATATCATTACAGATTCTAAGAGTAATTATTAATAGGATTGCCAAATTGAAAACTACTGAAGGCTCCTAGAGAATACTAGAGGGTCCTGGCAGATACTAGAGATTCCCCCTAGAAGTATGGTTGGAAGGTATTAATGATTAAGGTTGCCAGAGTGAAAACTGGAGAGCACTGCTGTACCTTTAATGGTTGTATAGAAGAGGGAATTTCAGCAGGTGGTGCTTGTCATACAACCAGGTAACAAGCAACACCTTTTGAAAATCCTTCTTCTCTACCCAACCATTAAAGGTACAGCATCCCTCTCCAGTTTTCACTCTGGCAATCCTAATAATTAATATCCTCATACTTCTAAGAGGAATTTCTAGTATCTGGTTTGTACGGACTTCTTTCAGTCTCAGTTTATTTGGTAAAGTGACTTGCACTACTGTTGTCTATAAATCAGTCTGGGAGGGGCTTCAGTGGTCCCAATTCAGTCATCTGGGGTTCCCCAAATGGGACACCCTTCCCCTATGATACCATTATTCGATGGTTTCACTGTTTACGCACAGACTGAATTGAGCCAGTGTAGTACTGTGGTTTGAGTGTTGGGCCAGGACTCCAGGAGAGGAGGGTCTGAATACCCACAGGGCTATGGAAAACCACTGGATGACCTTGGGCAAATCATACTGTCTCTTCCTTAGAAGAAGTTGGTGGCAAGCCCCTGATGAACAAATCTTGGCAAAAAATACCTTGTGTTGAATGTACCTTATGAATGCCATAAGTCAGACACAACTTCTTTTTGGTGTTGTGTGGCTTCAGGTTGATTCTGACATATGGCAACCCTAAGGTGAACCTATCATGGGGTTTTGGGGGTGACACTGAGTGTGTGACACACCCAAAGTCATCCAATGGATTTCCATGGCTGAGCAAGGCATTGAACCCTGGTCTCCAGGGTCATAGTTCAGTGCTCAGTCCACTACACCATGCTGGCTTATACTGGGAAATAATTCATTCTGTCCTCAGAAGTGAATAGAAGCAATGTTAACAATGAGAAGTCACTATGCTGGACTATGTCTGTGGAGATCAAACAGCAAGGGGGAAAGTTCATTTTATACATGTACATACCTTAGTCTGGCCTTCAAGTCAGGGAGCTCTGAACAGAGAAAATCTGATGTACAAGTTGGTAACCCAAAATATGTACTATGGCATACAGCTATTGCAAGTTATGCCAGAAAGAAAAAAATGCAGACAAAAAAACTTTAAATGCCCTCATGTGTCTGAAACTTTTGAAAATTACAATAGACTCCAGGAAGTCTAGAAGAACATCCTTCTGTTGAATAATTAAAAACTGACTGAGGCTGTTCTGATACCTCAGGAATCAAGTGATATTATGGTATCAGCAGCAAAGCCATCTAGGCCTTGAAGCTCAGGTGTTAATTGTGCCATTTAAAATGCTTTCTGACTTGGCTCTTGTTTGATTAACATTGCTGATCTTTGCTTGAAAGCCTTCAGGTTTTTGGCCACTCTCCAATGAAATGGCATGTTTGTGTGTAGAGAACTACTTGTGAAGCCAGAGGTTTATTCCAAAGTCTCACATGCAGCCACTGCTGGTGCTGAGGAGACTAAGCCCAAATGTCAGAGTCTGAGTCCTGTCCTGGGAGAAAGGTGGAATATAAATTGAAACAAACAAGCAAACAAACAAACAAACAAACAAAGATCCTTACAGCCATATGTGCAACTATTCCTTAGCTTTACATACAGCATTATGATTATTTTTTTAAGAAGATGCTACATCAAAATATGGGCTAGGATACTATTTGATTTTTTTCAATTGCAAGTACAGTTTCACCAGAGAAAGAAGCTAGGTTTACATTATCTCCATTTTGGTAAAAGTGTCTTTTCCCTGTCAGTTCTATCTAAGCCCTGAAATAAATGCATGTTCTCTCAAATTATGGGTTGATTGAACTACTGTTTGCATGAATATAATCAGCTCAACCTCTAGATAATCTTTAGACAGACACAATTAACCTCCATGCAGATCAGCCAATGTTAACTCATATTTCTCTTTTCTGTTTCTATTTCATATTCAAGAAGGTGTCACTGGTTTCACCCCTCTTATAACTCTAAAACTTCCACAGCTATTATTATAACTAGAACAGAGAGAAATTAATATGGATATTTAAAGAAATAAAGAGATCCCACATTGCCAAGTGTAGTGTAGGAGGCCAGAAGGTGGAACTCCATTGTAGTTCTCCATTCATCACCCCAGGACTCACAGGTTTGCTGTGATAAGCCTCCTGCATTGCCATGTCTTGGCTCGTGAAGAGAGCAGAGGACTGGAGCAGCATCTGGCTATGTCCCATAACCAGAAGCAGGCTGATAATATCTTCCACTGAGACCTGCTGGGGCATAACTGCACACTTCTCTGATCTTCTCCAATCTCATTGTCACTTTCTACCAGCCACAAAATGGCCAATTAGGAGAAATATTGTAGCAAAACTGTGAGTTCTTGATGTGTGTAGTGGAGGACTTGGTCACTGCAGAAGGTAGAAGAGAATACCAACTTCTACAATAACCAAAACAAGATATAACCAAGGTAGACTTATGCTTGTATATATCATTAACAGGATGCTGCCCTATGTTTGATATGACAGTCACATAAAATTTAAAAGATTCTGCTCAAAATTCTCAAAAATATCCTTAAAAGATAGCATTAAAAGTAAATAGAAAATATCGCTAATAATACACATGCACACATACACAGATATATACACTCTCACACACTTTCTCTCACACACAATGTCTCCACTTGTTATGTTACTTTTGAAATATATATTAAAAGTGCTTTTATTGTTCCCTTAAAATCTGGGTAACCTATTACAGGTAACTAAGCCACTTATAACCTATAACTTCCAAGTTCTAAGGTATTCACGTATTTAAGTTTAAAAAAAATAATTGTAGTGATTAAATTCTATGAGTAGCATGAAAAGTTTTCCAGTGGCTTGACATAGGTTAGCACTCACTCTCAGCTTCATTTTCTCATCTGCAATATATGAAAAATAATAGTACTGATTTCCCTTACAAGCTACTTATAAGGATGATGACTAGCTAATGTACAATGGCAGCTGGTGGATTCCATGTCAGTGGGGCAGTTAATCCATTCTACATTTCAGCCAGAACTTTACAGGCACTATCCAAGGTGCTGAACTCATCTTGAGGACAGAGCTCAGCAACTTGGCTAGCTTATTTAAAGTTAAGACAAAAACCTGGACTAGATTCTTTTCCTCAATATAAAAACCACTAGCTGCTGATAATAATAAAGTAACAAAAAAGTTATAAGAATAGCTATTATCATTAACTTTTTGTTCCACAGATGTATACATTCTTTTGTTCTATGAATCCATGTCTGTAAACTGTGTTTTATTGGCTCATTACAGTATGTCAGTTTAGTTAAAAAAGCTAGTGCTCAGACCATACCAATTCAAAACAGGATTTCTTGCTGATTTTGAGTGATCAGAACTGATTTGTCTGTTTGAGACTAACACCAAATCTGTTAAATAGCTGAGTAAAACAATTTTAGGGATGTGTGGCATATTAAATCTGGCAATTTCTTTGTTTATTTCAATAGACTGTTCCCTAATTGGCAATTCTACAACACGTTCTAAAAACTGCTCCCTATCAGGGCTGCATTAAGGTTTTTGTAGGTCCCAGGCAGTCTTAGAATCATAGAATCATAGAGTTGGAAGAGACCACAGGGGCCATCTAGTCCAACCCCCTGCCATGCAGGAACACACATCAAAGTATTTCCAACAGATGGCCATCTAGCCTCTGCTTAAAAATCTCTAAGGAAGGAGACTCCATCATACTCCAAGGCAGCAGATTCCACTGCTGGACAGCCCTGACTGTCAGGAAGTTCTTCCTGAGGTTCAGGTGGAATCTCTTTGTCTTGTATTTGACTACCCACCTTTCCTTGACATATCACTAGGGATGAAAATATAAAATACCTTTATTTTGAAATCTTGTTTTCTTTCCCAATTCCTATACATTTTTTTTAATCATGTTTTTGTACACCCTAGGCACTGTGCCTAAAGTGGCCTAATATTCATATGTCTGAAGTCTCCAGCATCTTTCTTCCTGGAGATTTGTGTTGGAGGCCAGTATCAGTGAAACAAAATCTTATAAAAGCTGGCCTTGAGTGTGTTTAAACAACACAAAATTTTGCCCAATTCTAATGATTTTTTTAAAAAAATCTATTTCAATTCAGGTTTCCCTTACACAATGAAAGTGCTGTCCCATTGGTTGTGACTGTGTCATTAGTAGTGCTCAAGCCCTTTGCTCTTTCTCCTTCAGTGGGAAGAGACTTGGGACTTGGTTGCGTCTTGTTTTCAGTAGGCTTATTAAAATAAATGAGAAAAGTTTTGTTAGTAGAAATTCAAGAAATCTGTTGTTTTTACATTCTTGTATACAGAATGTTTCTCCACTGTCAATGAAGAACATATAGGAAGGAAGAGAGATGAGGGGAGTGAGGATCACAAGATGAAGATTATAGCTGCTTTTGTAGCTTAGACTTCCTGCAGACCGTACATCCTGGCATGGCATATCTCAACAAAGACCAAACTGGATATAACTGACAGTAGGGAGATCTGGGGGTTTTCTGGCCTTTACAGAGAACTCAGCCATAATCCTTCTCTTTATGAAGTCCAAGTCTGACAGGTGAAAAAGTCAAACATTATAATTATAGCCTATTGGTTTTGATGTAAAACCACAAGATTACAAAATGGAGGAGGAGGCTGTTCTCACCTAAAATTGGTCAGACTGGTACCTCTAAGGAAGCTGTACTCACGTGGTTGCAGGCTCAGAGTCTGTCTCAGAGGCATGAGTTAAACATTAAATGTAACATTGCCATTTATTTTCAAGACATTTCTCTAGGGGGTGAGGAGCAGGGACAGGTCTTACCAGCCACTGTTGGCTCCTCCTCCATTCTTGGCATTGTCACTCCTTAAAAAAAAGGCTAGATTTGAAAAAGGTTTACACCTTTTTATAAATAATATTGTTGGAGGATAATTAAGGTTCCTAGATCTCATAGCCTGGTCCTAAGTGTCAGGCCTGGACCCTCTTTTAATGGTCCTCAGGACGAGGGGAAGACTCTCAGGGAAAGAGTACTGTCTTGAAAAGCATACATATCCCATCTTTCATTTGTTTGATTCAGTCTTTTTGATTTGAATGGCATTCCGAGCAACTGAGGTGGAGGCATCATGCTCAATGACTTCATCAGGTGCTGCCCCTTATTACATCAGCTTTCTAGCAACATCAGAGCTGGGCCTCCTGCAATATCACAAGGAGTCATCCCCAGGTCTCAGGTTTGGGCACCAAAATCTCAGGACCTGGGAACCCTAAATATGCATGTTTCATATTTATTTCTCCCCAGACTCACACATAGTACAGATTATTGCTGAACAACTTTTTTCATGGCATCTGCTTACCTATGCTTTCTGTCATTTCTTTTTATGCAGAAACATTGGGCCCTGTATACTTTGTTATGCTCTTACACAGTGCAACTTTTTAATTTTTCAAAATTACAGTCATTTTCAGTCAAATTATTACAGGAAATGTGATCCTCCAGGCTTACCAATCAAGACTCTAGGAAAGATAAGACACCCCTGATGCTACAACACAACCTCTGTGGCAACTACATTTCGGGGGTGGGCTTAGCTGGTAGGAGGAGGTCAAGCTGCAACTTCAGAAAGAAAGAAAAAGAAGAGAAAAGAATACCAGTCTAATTATAATTGATCTCTGGAGAGAACTGATTTTTTTCCTTAAAAGGAGAAAATTCCTACTTTTCCTAACACTGAGACAAGAGACTGAGTCCAATGTTGCAAATATCCTGCAGTCTCACTTGATAATGTATTGTGGCCATATTGCACTACAGTTTCCAGATTGGCCAGAGAGTAATACTATTGATTTATCTTGTTCAGGAACCAGGTTTTAGTCAGAATCTTAAAGGAGCTACCCAAAGGGCTGAACCAAACTCAAAACATTGAAAAGCTTATTTATTGTCTGACTAAAATATATAGGAAGATATAGGACAGCCAGCGGCTCTGAAGACCAGGGTTTAAATCCGTGGTCAACCATGGAAACCCCAGGTGGGTTTCCATGGAAACTTGGCAAATCACGCTCTCTCAACCTTAGAAGAAGGCAAAAGCAATCCCTCTCTGAACACATCCTGTCAAGAAAACCCCACAATAGGCTCACCTTAATGTCATAAATTGGATATGATTTGAAGGCACACAGCAACAACAAAACATACTGCTGATTTATTATGATACCCAGCTACCCAGGTACAATGATTTGAATCCGGAAATCTGTGAAGTAGAACTCTTCAAACCAGATGATCTCTCAAACAGAAGGAAGGAGAATGGATTTTTGCTTATTTCATTCTCCCCAGTGCACTCACCTAACCCTCTTTCTCTATCGGGAAGTCTTTATGGGTGCCCAATTCCTTATGCCAATGGAAGGAGCCCTTCAGTTTATGGAGAACCAACTCTGACTCTGATCCAAGATCCAGGAAATTTGATGTGGTCACCAAGACCACATGTGAAGCTGTCATACAGAAAATTCACAGTATTGTTTGCTTTGACTGCTGTCTTTTTAGCTGGAAATGTTAGGACTTGAAACAGAGATCTTTTGCACATTCCTTTTTTTAGCTGTATCCAAGGATAGCAGCACAGACCAACATCACCATTCTCTACCCCCTACTCACACTCAAGTATTTATTTACTGGTCAGAAAAATGTGTTTATCTACTGGACATAAAAATGTGAATTGGGAGGGGGAAAAGTGGAACTGAGATCCACCCTTGGTTATTAAGCCCAGCATAGTTCTTCCCCATGAGGTTACACTGGCTGCACCACTCATGGAGGCTTCTCTTGCAAAAATGACAGTACCTTCCAGTTCATTCACATGGTCTGCATGTGCTGAGCCTTCTTACTTGACTCTGGAAGAGGCAGAATGCAATGTGAGTACCTCCTCACTTCAGGAATGGGAATTATGCAGGTCTCCAGATGCTGTTGAAATGCCACTCCCAGCAGCCCTAGCCAGCAGAGACTATGGTGAAGAGTACTGGGATCATAGTAGGACAGCTTTGGGAGAGCTTCATGATTCTCCCCTCTTACATTCTCCACTCACTGAAATCTCTCTTAGCTCATATTCAAAACATTTTCATCCTGAGAAGTTAAGAGTATTTGCCAATATTCCAGGAAGTCTAACCAGTTGACTTCTAGGACTGATACTTGAGACAATTTGTCTTTATACAGGAAATGTTAACTTACAGCATTATAGTCATGTATAAAGCTGCTATAGCAGTTTCTGGAGGAGTGACCAAGTATCTGTTTGCAATGTCTGTTTTATAGGTAAAGTTGTCATCTAGACTTGCTGAGTCCAAAATTTTGTTAGGTCATATCTACAGAATAAATTTACACAAGATTAGGAATTATTCAACATACTACTTTAGATTACATTTTGCGGGCCACTACAGTGTGAGTGGTTTGAGTGCTTGACTAGGAATCTGGAAGACCTGAGTTCAAATCCCTGGTCAGCCATGGGAGCTCAATGGGTGACCTGTGGAAAATCAGACTCTTTCACCCTTAGAGGAAAGCAATGGCAAACCTCCTCTGAATAAATCTTGCCAAGATACAGTCACCATAAATCAGAATTTGACTAGAAGACATATAACAACCTTTCCTCCAAAAACCTAGAAAACTGAATTTTTTAAATATTTCTGGGGCAGAGATATACCAGTACCCTTACTTAGGAGTCACTTGGGGGAGAAACCTACAAAAATTTCTTCTAGAGATCTGGATAGACGTCTCTAGGCTTAACAGTGTTAAACTGAGTTTTGCTTACTGAACCTAATTGTCTAGGGGGGAAAAAATTAATGGTTTGGTCAAAAGAGTTCCTTCCCCAAGTTGAACAGCTCTTGTTTTTTTTAATGAAAGAGATGGGGATAATCTCTATGGAAAGAAGTGAAGGGATGTACGAGGTCCTTTGGGGGCAATTTTCTCCCCCTTCAATCACAAAGCATCCTATACTTTGTCCCATACTATTCCTCAAGAATGTCCCATCTCTCAGGAACACCTTTTCAGGGAGCTGCAGTGAGAAGGAAGAATTAATTAGTGGAAATTATGCAGCACCTCAGTTTCCCTCTAGAACATCCTATGAGCTGAGTTCCACTCACTGGAACTCTGGATCCAAGCCAGTATGTTTGCAATATGTGTTGATGATAAGAATCCCACATTAACTTAACAAGTTAACAGCAATCTGATATAAGTTAAGGGTTTGTTGGTTCTTGCTATAAGAAATGACAGCTTCTAAAAATATTTTCAGAATATTTTTTTCCTGTTGTTATTGTTTTGTGCCTTCAAGTCATTTCTGACTCATGACAATCCTCAGGTGAACCTATCACAAGGTTTTCTGGGGCTGAGAGTATGTGATGCACCCAGGGTCATTCAGTGGATTTCCATGGCTGAGTGGGGATTCAAACCCTGGTCTTCAGGGTTGTAGTCCAATATTCACATCACTACATCACACTTAAGGGATACATGCAATACTATAGAGTCACTGAGGTAAAGAAAATGACTAGTTTATAAGCATATGAAAGCTGCTTCTTTTATAAAGCAGCATGTATGACTGAGAATCCTAAATACCCTTCCTTAAACTGGAAGTCCAAGGATTCCATAGGATGGAACCACAACAGTTAAAGTAGAATAACAGCACCATAGTTGTATAATGTGAAAAAGCCCTCACTCTAAATACCATGATTGGAAACCAGCATACTTCTGCACTGTGGCAATTCTAGTTTGGGAAAAGCTCTATGCATCAGTGGTGAGGAATCAATAGCCCTTCAGAAGTTATTGTACTACAGGTCCCATCACCCAGCCAGAATAACCAAGTATTACAATAATGAAAGGATGATCAAATTTGCAATCAAATATCTCCTCCATCTCTACCATCTGTGATGGCAAAAAATTAAAATATAAAAAATGTTAAAAAATGACAATTATAGTTTGCCTTAAATAAGGGGTTATTCCAGATGTAACATTTACTCCATGGTTCCTCCACCCACTTTTCATGGAGCTAATGATTCCCTTCCATTTTTAAAAAGTTTTATGCAGAATATCAAAATGGGTGTAAAAGTTAGCACCTCTTTCTGAGAAGAGGTGGTGGTGGTGACACATGCAGGTAGGTGTTTGGTGCTACACACATAGTCACACAGAGTCCCTCAGACTTTGTATTGCCACTGACTGAGTGGCAGAATGTTACCCTATGGCATTAGGATTGACTTTAGCACACTGAAGGCTACCACAGACCAAGGGAATTTCAGGTTGATGGCTTTTTCTGTTTTATAAACAGATGTTGAAAGCTGAGATAAGAAGAGAGGGGTTCATACATCACTTCTGAGTCTGTAGTACATATAGACAAGATATTGGGGGTTAATACAGATAAGCATGGAATTATGATCCTTCCCTTATCCTCTCCCCCCGCCCCTGACTCGGTTTGCTTTTAGAGAACATAGTGGAAGCTGGCTAGAAATCCTCACCCTGGTGTTTTTCAGTGTTCTGCTTTGGCCATCTACTGTAATGTGCAGCCCAGAGCTTGAACAAGCTACTGTTTTACACTGTAGCTCTCAGAATTCCCTCACTAACATGATCACTCAGCCCAGCTGAAAAAACAAACAAACACTTTTCCAAGCTCTGTTGTGTCTTGGTTTTCCATCCATCCATTCTTCCATCTATCCATCATTTTATTTATATTTCATCTTCCTCCACCAAGAGTGGGATTTAAGGCAGCTTACAGAATAAAAAGAGATACAAATAAAAAATCACACATTGCTAAAAAGAAGTAAAGATTAAAAATAATATTAAACTATTTATGGGATCATAACCATATAAACATTAAAATCAGTACAGCAGTAAGTCAGAAAACCTATTATATAAAACAATCAGTTACCAAATCCCCACTAGAATAGAAAAGTCTTCACTTGATGGTGGAAAGAGGGAATCAGCCTAGCCTCTTGGAGAAGAGAGTTCCAGGATATAGGAGCAGCCATGGAGAAGGCCCTCTCTTGTGAGCCTATAAAGGTGATGGGATGAAGAAAAGTGTCTTCCCCGCGAGTTTGGGCGGGCTCATATGAGAAGATCAGTTGCATAGGGACAGGGGACTGGAGGAAGACAGTTTTCCCCAGGCGGCAATGTTTTTGGGGTGTCCGAGTCCGTACATGCCCTGGCCACACCCCACATGACCTGGCCATGCCCCCACACACAGTGGCCCTCCATACTGCCCCCCTTCACACACTCCAAGCTCCACCACTGGGGAAGATACGGTCATTTCAGGTAGCTTTCTCTCTTGAATCATCTGTAGTTACTATCTCTGCAAATGTCTATCTGCATACATGCCTTAGCAGCATGGTCATGCTCTGATATGTGTCATGTTCTAGATCCGTGTCCCTTGTACTGAGGGGCTGTGCCAATTAAAACATGACAATAAAATATTTTCACACTTCTTTTAAGTTTTTTTAAATGAATCTTTTAGTTGTTAAATGAAAGAATATCCCAATGTGTGCATTCTGCCTCCACTAATCCAATACAAAAATATAGCTCACTATAAAGAATACTCATCCAAAATAATATGGCCCTTTCCACACAAGGCGAGTGAATCACTCCGTGCCGTTACTTACTGGCTCTTCTTGGGTCTGAAGTAGTGCAGACTTTCCCTTGAGCCCTTCCGCAGGGCTCCTCCATTAGTGCAGGGCGAACCAGAGCAGTGCGAGGTCTGTAGATCCACACTTCTCCAGCTCAAAATGGTGACTTACTGTGGCTTCCAGCTCAAAACGGCAGCTTCTGGTGTCTTCATGGGGGTGGACCAACCGCTGATGCTGGCCACACCCACGGCCTGCCCTCCACTGATCACAGGAGCCTGAGCATCTGCACAGGTAAGTAGGAACGCAATGGCGCGTTCCAGAAAATGTAAAGACCTGATTTTTCCGGTCTTTACTTAGCGCGGGGGAGGAGCACTTGGGGGGGTTGGATCGGACTGAGGTGCGGAACTAAGTTAAATAGTCTGCACCTAGTCCGATCCAAGGTGCGGACGACCTCCATGCCAGGACGCCTTGGCCCGTTTTAACTGCCTTGTGTGGAAAGGGCCAATGTTTGGAAAACAAGGTCGGTTTCCCTTCTTTGCATGCTTAATAAATTTTCCATGTTAAAATGGAAGATGTGGTGAAAAACCAGGGGAAATTTACAAGTAAATGACAACAACCCACAATGCCCCTGTAGAAATTCATACCAGCCAAGTGTCCGAATTTGTCAGGGACAGTCCCAATTAATTCATGTCCCCCTTTCTGTCTCTTCCTTCTGCTTTCCCCCTTTGTCCTTTGCTTAGTTCCATTAGTGTAAAATAAGTTCAGATTTCAAAAGAGGTTTGCAATCAGTTAACTCTGCAGCAAGAGAGAAGAGGAAGGACAGAATTTTGCCCTTCCCTGTAGACTCAGGCAAAAGCAGTCTGCCACAGCCTTTCTTGTCTTGTGTTTTTTTCTTCCTTAATAACATTGTTACCACATCCTGATGTTGCTTGACTTCACATGTCCTGGTTTACACCTGTGAGATACTGGAGGGTATGAAATACGACAAATGAGGCAGGTTGATGGCATGAAAAAAACCTTCATCAGGAACTGGTCCAAATAACTTATTGTTGCCTTCATGGGTCTGTTTGTATCCTTACCAGTCTTCCCCAGTGTGATGGCTTCCTGATGTGTTGAATTAACATTCCCATAATTCCCATATAGTTTTTGAAATGCTCATTAGTGAAAGGCTTCAAAGAGAAATGTAGACTTAGAGAGCCCAGTCATTATGGTTCCATCAGTTCTTTTCAAGGACTTGGAGTAGTGATTTTTAACCTTTTCTTTTCTGGGGACCCCCTGTAAATATAATTTGTTGGCAGGCCCTCCAAGACTAAACTCAAGCTTTAAATACATAAATTTAGATTTGAATATTTATTTATTTATGGCTTCTTGAGATTAGGATTCAAATACCTGCTCAGACACTGGGTGACCTTGGGCAAGTCACATTCTCTCAGTCTCAGAGGAAGGCAAAGGCAAACCTTTGAACAAATCTTGCCAAAAAAACAAAAACAAACCACCCTGTGAGAGGTTCACCTTAGGGTTACCATAAGCCAAAGTGACTTGAAGGCACAGAACAACAGAGTGTTGCTGACGGGGATTAGTTTTTTCTAGCCATCGTGTCTCTCCCCTTTGAAAACTGACTTATGGCAACCCTAAGGTGAACCTATCATGAGCAGTTTGGGCACCTGCACCTCCCTGCTGTCGTGTCTCTGTTCATGCTGCTGCTGTTGGTGCCTAGAAGCAGGGCTTCGCAGATCCCCTGTGAGGGCTCTACAGCCCCTCAGGCAAACCTAGCACCAGCACACACATACACACACACCGCTGCTGCACCCCTGTTGCTGATGTTGGTGTCCAGCAGCAGGGCTTTGCGGGCCCCTGTGAGAGCTCCATAGACCTTAGGTGAACGTATCGGGAGCAGTTCAAACACTGGAACCCCCCACTGCTGTGTCCTTGTGTCTGCTGTTGGAGTCCAACAGCAGGGTTTTGTGGACTCTTGTGAGGGCTCCACAGATCCTCATGAGCAGTTTTAGCACCTGCCCCATCCACTGCCGCTTGTTGGGGTCCAGATGCAGGGCTTTGCAGACCCCTGTGAGCACTCCTCAGACCCCCAGGGTGAACCCAGGATAAAAACCATTGGCTTGGAAAATGCATGGGTGCCTTGTGACCTAGCACAACCTCATAAATTCCATAGGGTTTTCTTGAGCAAGGAATACTCAGAGGTGGTTTTACCACTGCCTTCCTCTGAAATATAGCCTACTAACATATATACCCAACCTTGCCTGGGATTTTATTTTTTCATAGGTAATACTTGTTAGAAAGATTTGAAAGATCTAATTCCTCCAAACTGTCTTGTCCCGGACCTGTAACTTTCCCTCATATTCCCCTAGCCAGTCTGTATTCAGAGTTATTAATATGCAGAGGTTGAGTTCCTGAGGGAATATGCTGCCCCCCCTTGCTTCTAGGTCTTGTCTCCATAGCAACCAGCCAGGACCAAGAGCTCTCTGGCTGAGAATTCTAAAGGCCCCTCCCTAAACTGCAGACCCCAGGATTCCATAGAATCTTCTCAGGCAGCCAGTGATATGATGTCTTCGCCTCAGACAGTCAATCATATGAGGTCTTTGTCTGACACAGACAAACATAAATACAAACTTTGACTTTTATATATTAGATATCACTTGGTGTTCATTAGCAATCTCCCATCCAAGTGCTAACCAGAGCTGACCCTGCTTAGCTTCCAAGATCAGGTAGGATCTGGTGCATTCAGGGTATTTAGGCTGCTCTAGAGAATGTATAAACATAGTTAAAAAGACTAACTTTATTAGCATTTTGAATGGTAGAGATTATTCCCTGTGTACGTGCCATATTTCACTGTGGTTGTTACACGCTGGTATGCTTTGAACTGCAGGGATTATTTTACCTATGGCAAAGTAGTCACTCAGGCTCTGCTGTAACCCTGCAGGCAGCAGCAATACTGTTCTGGCTGTGCATTAGGTCAAAATTCAGCCTGATATTCCAGTTCAGTTGGTCTGCAGTCCTAAACCTGCTGTTGTCTCCTTTGTCTTCCAGTCTTGCACAAGGGTGGTCCAAATCTGGAACTGTGGCTGCATGTGCCCCCCTAGGCTCTCTTTGCATCCTTTGCATCCTTTTTCTAAGGGAAAAAAGGGCTCATTGCCTCTCCTGGAAACCTCTTGAAATATATATAATATAAACTTAAATAATACAAACTCAAAATTTGTAGTTTTCAAAACTAGAATTAGACTTCTGCTCAATTCTTGAGTTTTGGGTTCTCCCCACCTAATTTTTGACAGTTTTTGTGGTTTCTAAAGAATCCCAAAGCAGAAAATTTTCTCCTGGAGATGTCAAAGTTGTCCATACCTGGAATCGCATGTGTGGCAGCACAGAGCAGGGAAAAGTTACTTTTTTGGATTACCGTTCCCAGTATCCTCCAGCCAGCACAGCAACTGTAGTCTAAAAGATAGCTTTTTCACTTCTTGGCTACACAATTATAGGAAAGCACTAGAAAACATTATTTAAAAGCTAAATAATAATGATAATAATGAGGAGGAAGAGGAGGGTTGTATTTCCAGAAGTCTAGAGTAATAACTCTTTACATTGCCAAATGTGGAGACAGCTTTCCTAAAAATCAGAAATATTACATTTAATTATTTTATATCTAAACCTTTTCATGTCAGAAAGTCTGAGAAAAAGAAAAGACAGCAATGTTTTCTGCAAGGGTGGATGGCCAGACAAAAAGAGGAAGAAGTGTACTGGCATGTGAAGAGCATATTTAAAAAACCCTTTCAGTGGTCATAGATCTCTAGGATCTCAGGAAAGACCACTTTGCTCACGTGAGATCCTATAACTGGAAAATTCTAGATACAAAATAGGCACTCACACTACTAGTAATCTGCAACTTGCCCCCATCAAAGTCAGAATAATTGACCAATATGAAAACAAAGCAAAACAAAAATGGACACAGGAACTTATGCCCAGCCCTGATTTAGACAAGATGGATCTCAAAACTGGTTCCAGCAGGCATCCAAGATACATCACAGAGAACAGCAAGCTCAACACATGTCATGAGTCCTTTCAGCTGTTGATCCATTGCAGTAGCTTACTCAGCTCTTTCCAATGGAGCTGTTTATTCCCTCCATGCTCACTGACTGTCCATGCACTGAACTGGAACTTGGACACTCTAAAAATGTAGACTGCTCTGAATAAAACCACAAGGTTAGTTAGAGTACAAAACTGCTGGGTAAGGCTGGCATTTACATTGCAGGGTAATGTATACCACCCTAAATAGAGATTCTAAAATGAGTGCACACTGGATGGTTGTCCTTGGCTCTTTTTGTTTGGAATGGGTTTGCAAAGGGCGTAGAAATGGTTGAACACAATATGTAAAATCAAGCTGTGGCTAGAAGAGTTTATACCACAGACAAGTGAAGACTGCCTCCTTACAACAGCACCATTAGGAAGTTATTACACCAACCAAAAATCACATGTTCATCACAAAGTTATATACATAATCATTCACACTTGCCAGTTTATCAAATTGAATGGAAGGCTGGCCATATAAAGTGATACCTTTTTCATACCTGCTCTCTCTACTGGACTAATTACAGAAGTCTACAAGTGGCTATTGCTACATCCCACAACTTTGCTTTTTGGCACTGTTAAATGGTTTTATCTTCTTAACCAGCACAAATTCAGCTATTTGAATTCTGCCAAACTGATTGATCCAGTCCTGTGTACTCCTTTTAGAAGGCTCATGATGATGACAAAGCCACACACTATCCCAGCTGCCACATATTTTGGAGAGCTGCTGAGTTCTGTTTGTAAAAAGGTATGCCACCATCACCCAGGGAAGAAAATCTGGATTGGACTCTACTCCATAAAAGGTGTGACACAATGGCCCTTTCCGCACTGGCCTATTAAAACGGTGCAGAGCAACCTCCAACGGAGGTCTTCTGCACCGTGGAGTGGACTGGGGCGGACTGCTTTTCGTAGTTCCGCACCTCAGTCCGCTCCAGAGCAACCGGAACTGGTTGCGCAGCATACTTTTTAAAAACCTCTTTTAAGAGGTTTTTAAAAACTACGGAGTGTGCGATCCCGTGTCGCTCTGTCACTGCGCTTCAGTGCAGATTTGCAGGCACGCACTAGTTCATGCCTGCAGATCTGCTGGGGGCGGGCTTTAGGCTGGTGAGCTTCTCTGGTTGGTGGAGAGCCTCCACCAACCAGAAGCCGCCATTTTGGACGCCGGAGCAGTTCAGAGCGATGAGCTCGCACTGCTCCTCGTCAGGACGGACCCAAACAGACCCACCAAAAAGCCGGTGAGTAGCGGCAGGGAGCATTTCCTTCGCCGCGTGCGGAAGGGGCCAATATGTCTGTCTTCTAGGTGCAATACCAATCTCAGTTGTTTTTCTATATATCATCTTTTCATACACTTGCAAAGGAATCTGACATAGGTTGACTAGTTGGAAAGTTCTTTCCAAAAGATACTTCAAGTATTTTTGAGGAAGTATCAATAGAGTAGAAAAATAAGAGAACATTTTTTTTTAAAAAAAAAATATAACTTTAGATCAAGAAATAGTTTTTCTAAGAGTTTAAACAAATATGAACTGCATATGGCAGAAAGCCAGAATAAGGACCAAAAAATTTGTATTGTGTTACTCTTATACTATTTCCTTCCTTTTCCACCACTGTATACACTGGTTAGGGTCAAAGGGAAATGCAATTCAACACAATTTCTACCCTGATATATAGGTATTATTGCAGCCATGTATTTTCCTATAACGCAAGGCTGAGGATCATGTAGTCTTTCATATGATATTGAACTGCAATTTCCATCAGCCCTAGCCAGCATAGCCAATGGTGGAGGATGATGAGAACTTACATCCAACAATCACACCTCTGACACCCTTCCCATCCATGCTACAATGCACTAGTTTTACTGGCTACCACCTATTCCTAGTTTTTGAGGCTTAGCAATTGTCCCACTACATACACTTCCTGTAGACAAATGTTTCTTTTGTCAGTAGAAGGACTGGTGCTGCTTTTTCAGAACCTCAGGTTCTCTCAGCCTTTACATGAGTTTCAGGCCTGGAATGGTATTTTTAAAAAAAACAAAAACAAGAAAACATTTATTATTTATCTGATGTGGGTCACACAGATAAGCTGAGAAGGTTTTAGTACTGACGCCTAACTCTACCTCTCATTTCCACCTAATTCCAGGAAAGCTGTTTCTCTTCTAAACCAGTAACTCCTATTAGTAATGGACTTGATGAGGGTGAACAAATTGAACCCAGATAAAACTAAGATGCTCCTGGTCAGCTGCAAGGCAGATCAGGAAACTAGAACTCAGCATGTGCTGGATAGAAACCTTCTGATTGTCCTGATTTGGCAGAATAGTTCTGATTAATCTTCTGTCACCCACTTTTCAGCTGCTTTTAAAATGTCTCAGTTTCTTTTTCCTCCCACTTTCCCCCATTGAGCTCAGTTTACTTCAGTTGCAGCAAATTGGGTTCAAAATGCAAAAGTATTTTGCACTCATCTCAATGGGGGAAGATGAGGCAGCAGAATCATGCTCTTCCTAGTAGGCTCAGGCAAAAGCAAGCTGCTGTTGCAGCCTCTCCTAGCTTGTGTGTTTTTCTTCATTAATAATTTGTGGCTTCTGGACAACACTCTGATGTTGCTTGGTCACATATGTCCTCATTTTCATCTGTGAAATGTTGGAGGATATATGAATGGGGTTAAATTTCCCCTAAGGGTATAGCTTTGCAGTTTGGTTGTATTCCTGGATTCATCCTGGAATCTGAGATTTCTGTAGTGGCCAGGAGTACATTGGCACAGTTAAAGCTGGAGGACCAACTGTGTCCATTTGTGGAAATGCCTGAATTGATGGGAATTCTGTTGAACTGCAGCTGTCTGAAAATCTATATTGTGTGTGACTAAGATATCAGTCCTACTACTACACCTTGGTATGGCACGGAGCCGGATTGGGCCTTGAACCCAGATAGGAAGGAGACAAAGTTACTTTTTGTCAAGAGAGAACACCATCCCAGACTCTGGTTTCAGCCCAGCTACAGAGCAATAACCTGGACAGATGGACAAACTTTTTTAAGAGCATCAGCATATTTATATTGTTTTCAGCATTACATGAACAGAGAAAATGTGAATGAGTGAAAGTTGTTTAACATATGTTGCAAGGCCTAGAGAATATGATCTTTGTGACCATTTTAGTTACATTCTGTTTGGATTGCTCTAACAAAGTCTAACGGCATTTGTCTGATCTTGGAAGCTAAACAGGGTCAGTTCTGGTTAGTCCTTGGATGGGAGTCCACTAACAAATACCAGGTACTGTAGGCTATATTTCAGAGGAAAGAACTGGACAAATCATCTCTGAGTATTCCATGCCTAAGAAGACCCTGTGAAATCCATGTGGTTGCTATAAGTCAACAGGCAACTTGAAGGCACACACAGAACATACCGTAGCTCAGGCTGCTTTTGAACATTGCTCAGCAGCTTAATGTGGCCCAAAGAACTTCAGCCAGCCTACTGTCTGGGGCAGGTTACAAAGGACATACTACTCTCTTCTTCCAATGGTTTTTATTGGCTACCAGACTATATTTCCGGGTGTAATTCAAAGTGCTGGTAATAACCTGTAAAGGCCTATAACAGCTTGGAGCCAGGCTATCTGAAGGACAGAGCCTGCTTGAGCTCTGTGATATCTGGAGGAAGACTCTTTTTCAAATCCACCACCTTGCATAGGCATGTCTGGTGGGACTATGTGAGAGAGTCTTCTTGGTGGATTCCCCCAGGCTTTGGAACTCCATTTCTAGGGAGGCAAGGGAGGCTCTCCCTTGCTGTCCTTCCACCAGCACCTGAAAATGTTATATTCTGAGGGAATATAACATTTGAGAGAATTGGTTATAAGGGATTTTAAAAATATGCTGTTTTATTGTTGTTTATCTTTTGCCTTTTGAATGGATTTGATTAAAGTGTTTTAATAATATGGATAGTTTAATATTTTTACAACAACTTTTTGTATGTTTTTTCTTATCTCATTGTGGTTTTCTCTCTGTGTTAATTTTTGTAAGTCACCTTGAGTCCCAATTTTGGAGACAAGGTGGGATATTAAAAATGATAGTAGGAATTAGGAATAAGAGTGCATCACATTATCAAATGATAATCTCACTGATTCCTAGATTCTTGAATAGATGCAATGATGATTCAAATTTCCAGTCAAAAATACCTGTTAGATTGTGAAACTAATGATGGTGATGGCCAAAAACCTACATTGCCTACTTAGTTATGAATGCATAAGTCATGTCTCCTGGCATGCCTCCACCCCAAACCTATGTTAAAAGCTAGCAGTTGCAATGAGTGATGGAGGTCTGTTCTGCTGCTGATTGGGGTGCAGCAAGGTGTAGCTTCTAGCTGCCTTTTATCAGCATGCAAGGCCGTGACAATCAAAAGCAGGACTCCTGTCACTGTTCCTCATCATACCACAGACTGCAGGTGAGAGTGGGCTGGAAATGTCATCTTGCTATGCCCCAATCAATAGCAGAACAGACCTCCAATGCTTGGTACAACTTCTGGCTGGTAAAGTATGTTTTAGAGTGGCATTTACAAATGTGGCAATACTGTCACAATTGTTAATACATAGTATTAGTTAATATGGAGCAGTTACAGACCAGAGACTCTAGGTTACAAATCTGTAACTGCAATACAGGAACAACAACAAGAAAAACAAGAACAACAACACATTGCAGTGTCTTAAACAGTTCAAATGTCCCCATTACTTCTGTATCCACTCTTGTTTTACATGCACCACCCTTTCTTCCTTTCCATCTAGATCCTTGAAGAGAACATGAAGTTGGAATGCAAGTGCCATGGTGTGTCAGGATCCTGTACCACTAAAACCTGTTGGACAACTCTTCCTAAATTCAGGGAGCTGGGCTACATCCTTAAGGACAAATATAATGAAGCTGTTCAAGTGGAACCAGTGAGGGCAAGTCGTAATAAGCGTCCAACATTTCTGAAGATAAAGAAGCCACTCTCCTACCGTAAACCTATGGATACAGATTTAGTGTACATAGAGAAATCACCTAACTACTGTGAAGAGGATCCTGTGACTGGCAGTGTTGGAACACAGGGCCGAATGTGCAACAAAACAGCCCAGCAGACCAATGGCTGTGACCTGATGTGTTGTGGACGAGGTTATAATACCCACCAATATTCACGAGTGTGGCAGTGCAACTGTAAATTTCATTGGTGCTGTTATGTTAAATGTAATACATGCAGTGAACGAACAGAAGTGTACACCTGTAAATGAAAGTATGGCTTGGGAGGGGGAGCCAACAGCCCTGGAATAAACACATTTTTGTTTTGCACATAAGCTCAGTTTACCTACACAAGACTGTAGTAAAGACCCACACTTCTTCCCAAAAGAAAAGCCAGCAAATGGATCCCACCTTTCCCTTTTAACCTATCAACATTTTTGTGGATATCCATCAAAGACTTAGAGGAGTAGTCAAAAAAATTACAGCAGACTCCTTAAGAGGAGGGGGGAAAGGAAACATCATCTCATTCAGAAAAATAAGTGGGGAAAAATGTTTTCAAAACATAATTTATTGACTGCCTTAAGTGAAGGGAGGAGGGGAGTACATCTTGTACACATTGGCCAATGGGAGTCTTTGGGACAGGATGAAAGAGACTGAAAGACACAGGCCATCCTGCATAACAAGAGGGCTGGAGGAGACAAACCATACTTTAACATGATCTTTGCACAGGAGAAGGTGACAATGGCCAGTGTGAATTTCAATTTAAAGAGTGTGGATTATGCAGATTTAGGGTTTCCTGCACTTGTGAAAAGCTTCTGCTGGTTGTTTCATGTCCTTCTATTTTTTCCCCAGTCAGTGTACTACTGTGAGTAGAATTGTTGTGTTTTCCATATAAACACTGGTTTATCTGCCTTTTTGTTGTGCTGCAGATTTTAGCACAGGGATTTGGGTTGTCTGGGCATAATAATGATAGCAATATTTAACAATTTATCCAGATAAAACTAATATTAATTTATTTAATGAAAAAAAAGAACTCTACCAACATTTTTGGAACCACTTTGCAAGTAAACTAAATTGCCTGCTTTTTTTTTTTTTTTGGTGGAGTAATTTTGTAGATATGGAAACTATGGGAGGGTGGGGAAATCCTTGAGCTGTATGTATTGTTGTTTACTCAGATATTTCTACTAGTTGGAATTGCAGGATATTTTTCTGCAATGATAGATATTAAGTACAAAAGCAGGCATCATTTTATAATTTTTTTGGCTTTTTGCTGCTAGTTGTCTGGAATCTCAAAATGATATTCATCTCTGCATAGTTATCAGTACATAATCTTTCCACTTTTTTTTTAAAAGGAGCATTAATAAAATCCAGCTAGGAATAATGCATCACAACATGCAAATACAAAACTCCAGACAAGTTTCCATCTTTGGAAAAATGAACCATAGGATAAAAGAATATATTTTCTAAGAGACTATTTTTATATGAATATTTTATTTATACTATAACTGCTTGTATAATTCTATAACCTGTACTTTTTCTCAAAACAGGCACATGATTTGTAATTCTTAGGCTATTTAACAGATAAAGGCTGATTGCTTTGTTGAAATGAAAGTAGCAACCTGGATCCATTCAGTTGCTACTGGTGGATGTGCAAAATACAGAGTGAATTTTCTCTCCGGATGTATGTACAAAGTAGCTCTTCTCCTGCAGTTCAATTTGCAGAATATGCAGAACAAGAACAGGGTATGTAGCATCAGTTTTGTCACATGGCTTGAATTCATGGTTGGAATTAACTGGATGCTCCTTTATCCCATTCAGGAAAAAATCTGAATTAGCTTCCCAGATGCGTCAGTCATTAAACTGTGGCATTATGACTAGCAAATGTGCTGTGTGTGCTGTCAGTTAAACCTCTATATTGTGCTACTGTCAAATTTGATTTTATCACTGCAAGACTGTAGACTATGACTGTAAAAACTAGCATGACACACAGAGTTTGATTCTCATAGATAAGAAACAATGCTCACGGGTTTTGTCCAACTGGTTTTTGCCATTTGCCTTCCTCTTTCCCTTGTCAAAAAATCTTTAGCTAAAAAGATCAACTCATATTTAGACAAGCTTTTAATAATCCATTTTTCCTTCCTTCTTTGTACCGTACAGTTTCTATACTTTGGCATTTCCTTTCTTATCCCTAAGATTTTATCCTGCAATTATGTTCAATTAAATAGTGTGCTTTTGTGGAATCACTGTGATCATTCTGCCAGGTTTGTTAGGATTTGATCCCCACATTTACCATTACCATTTCTGCCTAGACTGTGCCACACCCTGAAACCAAGCTTTCACACTATATACAGTCCAGGAAATGTGTATCCCATGGACAGCATTTACGTTCCTTTACCAGCTGGTCACAAAAATGCACTTACCTATATTATTCCATGGGTGTGAGCAATTTTAATTAGATGAAGACTTGAACACATGTACATTCCATATGTGGAAAAGCAAGACATCTTTTTTGATCTTTTACATGAGACCTCTCACAGGGATCCAGAGAACTAAAGCCAATGACTAGTCCCAACTAGAGTATACCTGTTGAAGCAGTGAGGTTTATTTAGGTGTTGACTTCAGCAATTGACTCAATGTGTCTACTAGCTGGGACTAAGAACTAGATTTAGGGTGTTGAGTCCCAAATTTAAGGCATTTGTGTGTGCACATGGAGGGGCTGCCCTGGTGATTTCCTTTCTGGCAGCGGTCTCTCCAGCTACATCAAATCTTGCTGTGTTGGGTCCCTAGTTGTTAAGAGTATTTTGTGACCACAGGGGAGGGGAAATAGCAGAGACGTTTCACATGGTGCATTTTAGAACTTGGATTATCTGTTCTGAATTTCTATATTGGAAGACAGGATTTGACTGTTGGTGACATAGATGTGAACTGTTATGATGCATCTCAAGGCTACAAGAAAGGATAGACTGATATATTCATAGATAGATAGATAGATAGATAGATAGATAGATAGATAGATAGTCACATGATGCACTGTATCATAGGTTTCACATACCCTCTAGCTGTCCCAATTTGACGGGGACTGCCCCAATTAATCTTCTGTTGTCCCATTTTTTAATCTGCTTTTAAAATTCAGTTTCTCTCTCTTCCCACTTTGTCTTCAGCTTATTTCAGTTGTTGCAAACTCAGTTCAAAGTGCAAAAGTAGTTTGCACTCAAATCAGCAGGGAAGAGAGGAGAGGCAGAAGCCTTCCCTTCTTAGCAGGCTAAGCCAAAAGCAAACTGCTGCAGTCTCTCCTAGCTGGCTTGTTCTTCCTCCTGATCACACTGTGATGTTGCCTGGACATAAATATCTTGGTGTTCATCTGTGAAATGTGAAATGTGTTCACTATATCAGGTGTGACAACTGATATCCCAACCAGTGGCATATCTAGTGTAAACAGCACCTAGGCAAGTATGCACCCCTATCCACACCCCTACATGCACAGCTTCTTTGCGGCCCCCAGCATTGGTGCCCAGGACATGTACCCTACTTGCCCCACCTTAGATACACCTATGATTCCAACCACACATTATAATCAATGTAAAAAGGAGGAAGGGACGGGAAGAAAAACAAGGAATATGGCAGCACCTTTAAAACTAACTGGTTTCTATTTCAGCATGAGCTTTCATGGGTATAAACCCAGTTCTTCAGATGTAGTACAGAGTGATACTAAAGCTTCAGATTATGAAACATATTTATACAGTTGTGGAAGTGAGATAGAATGTAGTAGTCTCCAGAAAGATGAAAATCACGTCCCTTGCCCTAAGTTTTCAAGGGGCTAGGTGAGGTGCTAGAAATCATTCAGATCTTTACAGTGCTCGGTTAGTGTTGATGTGTGAAATCAATAAATCTGTTTGCCAAAAGTCAATTTCCCTGGGTCCAAAATTCTCCCTGAGAAGATTTCTTTTGTTATATGTGCAGTAGTGAAGACTCTTCCATTAATATATGTACTGCACCATGAAGCCATTGTCTTTGTTCATACCTCTGCTAACGGATTAGAATTTGTGGATATAATATTTCAACCTTCCTGGACACAAGGTAAGAGATTTACAAGTCACAGTCCTTGAACTAGGAAATTACAAAGGAAGACTAGAAAGAGAAACAGCTGAATTGAATTATCTTCACAAATTCCAATCCATTAGCAGCGGTATGAACAAAGATAATGACTTTATGGTACTAGTTAGTCTTAAGCAGCTGCCATTTCCCCCCTTTCCTCCCATCCCCCTTTTTATGCTAGAAGAGACTAGCATGGCTACTTTTTTGAAAACTATTATAATCAGTGGGTTTTTCCACTAGGTTAGCATGTCTAGCACTTGAGTGACAGTGGAGAGACAAGTTGGGAGGTCATTCTATTTCATTTCTGGAATATATCCCCATATTTCAAAGTTTAGGTAATTTAATTTTAAAAATACCCTTTTTAAGACAGTTTCCTCCTGCTGAGATTCCTTTTCTTTGTCTGTGGATTGTGGAAGAAAAGCCAGGACCTGATGCTCAAGGTCAGATCCTGAGAACCAGGAACTCTAAAAAAAGACAGGATTCACATCATATCTGCCATGGTGCAAAAGCAGACAAGTCATGTATGGGATTCAAAAACTGTGGGAGGATAAGGGAAAGAAATTAGAGATTACAGGCAGCAACTTCATTAATGGGACAGGACTCTTGACTTTTGAATAACTTTGAGGGATACAGAACTTTCCAGGTGGAATTTTGCTGTGACAAAGAAAACAGGAAGGGATTTGACCAAAATAAGACAGCCAATAGCAAGTCAAATCCAAAGGGAATTTTAAAATCCTCATGTTAAAAGTTTTTAAGAGATAGAAAGTCTTTCCTTTCTGGAATATGCTTATCTGCATCACTGGAAAATTTGGCTTAAGGATTGTGGCCAAAATTGACCCGGGGCAACTTCTCCAGTACAAAGATACATGACTGGATTGGGTTGATGGTGTCATATTTTACATCAATATTATTTACTACATTCTCTTCAGTTTCCAATGTGCAGCCCCAGAAGCACAGAGAAGGAACATACTCTGGTTTACTAAATATCCAGGGAGTTGACAAATTTATAGCTCATGTGCGAACAATAATTTGAGGAATATAACCTTCATACTTCTAAACTTGCTGTGTTAATAGAAATGGATAATCTATTTTTTTAAACTGAAAATTAGCTGTATTCCATGAATTGCCATTAGAGAAACATGTACTGAACAGTGGACAACATACAGTTTAATAATATAGGCAATTGATTAACTGTGGTTTGATTGTTGTGTACAGTATGCAATGGACTTGATAAAATGGATACATCACATTCAAGAGTTTTGCTGTTATTCATGGACTTCAGAGAATTCTGAGGGTTTTGTTTGCAGTATGTTTTTACTCTACAAAAGCATTCTGTAAAATTGCTGCTTTCTGTATTTCTTGACATATTGCTGATACACAGGGTACAACTAGCACACTAATGCTGAAAGATCTGCTTTTTTTAAACAGATTTTTTTGCAATAATAAAGAAGTGGATGTACAAAGAAAAGCCATTTTGAGAAAATTCATAGTGGACTAGGGAAACTGAGTAGGTCACTACATAAATTTTGCACTAATTTACATTTTGGAAATATGTTTGAACTTGAGAAGACTTTGGAAAGTATAGTCTTAAATTGTGTCTACATTTGTCCTGCTTCTGACTGTCTCCTCATTTGCTTTATATATTTCAACTGGTTTACAACAAGTACTCTTTTTAATTTGTGCAGTAAGGAGAATGCACTACATTTCCTACTAAGGCTAATCCAGTCCCTGAAGTGGGAATTCTGAATGGGATTAAGAATAAACAGGAAGAAGAGGTACTGTTATGGGTTTGTGGATTCTTCTCTTGCTCCAGGTAATCATTCTTCATCTCTCTGAGCCCAGGATGGAGAATGAGATTACAATTTCAAGATTACAATTTCCGTCAGTAGTTATGGGAATATGAATGAAAAGAACTGATGAGAGTTGTAGTTGTAGTTCCACTGTGTCAGGAGGGCTACACATTTTTCAAACTTGCCCTAGGTTTACTTCATAAAGTCCAGCAAAACAGAAATTAATGCTGCAGTCCTACAGATATGGCTTGGTACTGATTTATGAGTATACATATGATTTCAGTACCACAAGGAAATACAGTGCCATAGGAGAATCCTCCCTTTCTGTCTCACACACACAGAAGAAAGAATATGGTGCATTGTACCACTGGGATTTTTTTTTTAAAGAAAAACTTTTAAAAAGTACCTGACCGTATCATAGAGAAACAATTTTTTTCATACACACAAAATGGCAGATGAATGAAACGATCTGTGTATGTTCCAATAGTAACTCTAGACGTTGTAAAAATTAAAAATAAGAGTAAATATAATGTGGGTAGAAATTTAGTCCTAAAGATATAGATGGCACTGGCTGCAAATGCCCATAGATGGACTTGTACCAGTGTAACCTCAGTTACATTCTATATGGAGGGGATTTGCCTCACTGCCAGGATACCTGTCATTGGCAACTACAAGAACCCTGGTTCAGATGCTCCAATGACAACTTGGACCTCATTCCTGAAATTCACCAGAGTGCCTTCTCTTGTCCACATGGGCTCCATGCTCACTTACTCAAGACTGGATTCACTGGTACTGCTGGCCAGGTGGCATGCATGTAGGCAATTCATGTCCAGGCCCACTGCATTCTGAGCCCATCTAAGGAAGAGAATGTAGATGAGCTGGCTCCCAAGAGGTGACTGATGTTGTCAGATCTAACGGTCCTGATCAGATTTTTGGTGATCTATGTACGTAGATACAGATAGGGTGAAACTCAGTGCTGACTGAGGGCAGCCGTCTATTCTGCAATCTGTTCATTTTATAAGTATGTGAAATCCTGTAGAGAAACATAAATTGCCTTCTCAGGATTACAGCAATGAGTTTTCGTATGATCACAGAATAATAGAGCTGGAAGAGACCACAGGGGCCATCCAGTCCAACACCCTGCCATGCAGGAACCTACGTGATCAGGGCCATCTGACTTCACAAGGAACATCCACCGATTACTAAATCTATTAAGGATTATACTGTTAAGCACACAAGCAAAACTGTGCATTTTCATTTTTTTTAAAAAAATATTCTTTTATTGTTCAAAAATTGTATTAAAAAGGGTTTTTTAAAAAAAAGAAAAAGGAAAAAGAATTAATTAAAAAGAATAAATTGGCAAACAATAAACTGAAAATTCAGCAATGAAAAATCACCTAAGCGTAAACTGTGCCCACACATCCAAGCAGCTGTCCATGTAACGCTTATATCTACATGTCATGCATTCAAAATGTCAAAAGAGGAATTAGGTCCAATCTCTCTTAAATAATAAAGAATGGTATTTGTCTTTCCAATGCTGCAATAAAAGTTCCTTTAGTCACTGAATGGGCACGGAGAAGTCCATTGACTAGAAATTCATTTCCAGGATGTGGGCAAACAATTCATAAGCATAAGTAAGTCTGTGAAACTCAAAGCTTGCAGCAAAACAAAGTTAATTCAACTTTGCAGAGCATTTCCCCAAAGGAAGTTACCTTTGCAACCTTACTCTGCTCTGATGCTAATCCTTCCAAATCTGATCCCAGGCTCATATTGTCTCATAGGCCATTTCTGCACTAGACTGTTATAGAGCTATCATTCCACTTGCAACATCCTATGGAGTCCTAGGGTTTGCAGTTTTGGGAGGGGTTGGATGCAAACCCCAGGATTCCATAGGATGTTGCAAGTGGAATGATAGCACTATAACAGTCTAGTGTGGAAATGGCCATAGTTGGGTTTGCTCATGAGGGCAACTTTGGCCTTCCAGCACTTCCTCATTCTACTCTTTCTGCCTTTTTCTATTCCAGTCTGCTCCAGTCTTCCAAAATGACCTCATAGTGGAACAGATCAGCAGGGGCACCAGTACAATCCCTCTCTTTCTAGGAATCACATAATCTTCTCTCATTTCATATTTCCTTTGGGAAATAAAGGTCTAGAATACAGAAACACAAGTACAACATCCCACATGCAAGAAGCTCTGGGAAACATTTCTGATCCCGAGTACGAGTTTAATAAAGAACTGGAAATTACATTTCATAGGCCTGTTTGAAATGAGGTGAGCATGGGAAATGCCATTGCAACATTTCAGATGCCAGAAAGGGACAGTGACTTTTAGACAAAGGGATCCTGTCACTTGCATTGATCCTACCCCATGCCAGGTTGAACAGGGAGTAGACAAGTGAAGACAGTAGTAATGGAGAGATATAACAACACATGAAATTGTGGGGTCTTTGAAAGGAAGGGGATTGCACAAGGTAAGATGATAAAAAAAAAGAAAGAGAAGAAATAGGAGTGAGCCAGTGGGAGTCTGACCAAAATCTAGGAACAGTGTCTGCTTTTGACAGAAAAGTACCAGTCCTCATTGCTGTGCCAAAGTGATGCTTGATTGGGCTGACAAACATACCAGAGGTTGTAAGCACCGCTACACAGTTGTTTTGTTGTATAGTGACTTTTTGTGTTGAGGAATAAACCAATAGTGATTAAAAAAGAAATTGGCTAAGATATACTAAGAAAGTGAAAAGATTTCAAGGAAATATTTCATTTTGTAAATGTAAGTTAATGTTGTGTTGCATGTGCATTTTGAAAAGGCAAATGCAATAAGACAAGCAAATAAGTACAAGCTGTCCAAAATGTCTTTCCTTTTAAGAACCATCCATACAAAACAAGGAGCTTTTGAGACTGGGAGGCAATATGCCATGTTTGCACAAATTTAAACAGAGACATGTCTTTCAACATGATAATCAACAAACTTTTAAAAACTGCTGTCTTAATTTAAACATCTGGTATTGTAAGACTGGGATGTAAAGAGCTAGAAAAAATAATTGTGCATATATTGTTGGATCTCTTGAAATATTTGCAGAACTACATGGAGAATTTTGAATTCTGTTCAAAGATCTGATCTCAAATTTCAATTTCAGAACTATAGACTATTATTTGGGGTCAGATATACTATATGTAGAAAGGAGATAATGTATTTTACATGTTATTTGTCATTCATTCAACAGGAATAATGGCCAGCCTAGGTTTTTGACACTTCAGACAGAAAAGTACACTACTTTTTCTTTCCTTTCTTGGCAGTAAAATACAATGAGAATAAATGAAGTAACTAACAGTTCTCAGCTGTTTCATGACACCCCGAAAAAGGCTCATTCTGCCTAATGGTGCTGAATTTATAACACGCTCTGTTTTACTTTTCCTAACTCCGTGGTTCAACCACAGCTTTTCTGTCAGTCAGTAGGATCTGCTCTCTAGTTAATGAAGGAATCTTTGCATTATGCCATTAAAGAGTGGTAATGGTGGCAAAAAAGGATTTCAATTCTAATCCCTTTTTAACAAAAAGTCAAAATTTTGCACATATCTAATTCTTAAGAAACCCGTCCACACAATCCAGATAGACAAGAAGCAATTTTTTACAATAGCTTTCCAAGACACATAGATATTGAACTGCTGCAGGAACCTTATCTGTAGAAAACAGGCAACCACAACCGTTATCATCTGGCCCCTTTGGACCTTTCTGCACTACACTATTATAGTGTTATTATTCCACTTCCTATAGAATCCTGCAGTTTGCAGTTTAGGGAGGGGCCTTTAGAATTCTCAGCCAGAGAGCTCTTTGGCCTCAGTGAACTACAAGCCCCAGAATTCCATGGGATGTTGAAAGTGGAATAATAGCACTATAACAGTATAGTGCAGAAAGGCCCCTAGTCTCTGCCCCCTTCCCTCTTTCATACTTAGGTTCAGGGATGACCTGCACCAGCTATGATGGCTTCTGATGATAGGAGGTACATCCAATGGACACTAGCTTAGAGAATTTTTCCATAAATGTTCTGTTGTGTTCAAAACAGTAGTTAAAAACATAGCGACTAAAAGGCATGGGTAAATTGAAAGCTCTTGTCCTGCTTCTGGAAAGAGATTGGGCTTGGAGCTAAGTAAGCTTTTCTAGGGAAAGATTTCCAAAGCTAGGGCACCACCAACATAGAATTTCAGAATCTCCATCCAGCTACGCTCTGAAGGTAAGAGGACTGGAGAAAAGTTTCAGAGAAAACGTAAAATATATCGGTTGTTTCATGGTGGAGGGGGAAATATCAGCAGGTGCAGAGGAGAATGTCTAATATTTCCAAGACAGTTATCACTTTGAAAGCCATGGGCATCACTATGAACTGACCTTGGCAAGGATCTGGAAGCCAGTGAAACTATTGATCACACGTGCTTGCTCCCACTTGGTGGTCTATCTGCCATCTACTTAAAAATCATGTTTCCAGATATGTATAAAATATCACAGTCACCCAGATCGAAATGTGACTCAATTGTGAATGATTGTAGCCAGCCTAGTTTTATCTAGACCAGGGTGAAGCTTCATTGGTAAAGGGTACTTGAAGCCAATTGGGGTAAATGTAATGGTAGCCCAGATTATTAACAGAGGACTTGAAAACCATCCAAAACAAGGCAACTATACCATTTCTCAACAAAGAACAATCTCCTACCAACAGCATATCTGTATTACTGGAGTGAGGGTCTGTTAACTAGTCCTCATCCAGTCTTTTTCCTGAGAAACTCTTTGAAACCTGACAAAAAAGGATTTGGAAAAAACCAAAATTGATAAAAAAGGCAGATTGTAACAGAGATTTTTTTTTAAAAAAATATTTTTATTAAAATTCATAAATGCAATAAAACATTTGGACTTGTTGCATACAATTCAAAGTACGTAATACAAAATAATTTTTAACATCTGGTGAGACCTCATTCCAAATCCATGCTTACTGATAGAAGCATTAAGGTTTTCCTAGGCCCTAGACCAGAGCTATCCAAACTTTTCATGCTGGTGTCACACTTTCTAGACATGCATCATTTTGCAACACAATAATTCTGTAAATAATTCAGTAAGTGGAGGCAACCCCTCAACATGAGCCCGGCCCACTGCTGCCTCCTTCACCAGGGTCTTCCTCAGTCCAGGGCAGTGGCGGCGGCCTGGGGTTTGTAGTTTACTGAGGCCAAAGAGCTCTCTGGCTGAGAATTCTCAATGCCCCTCCCTAATCTGCAAACCCCAGGATTCCATAGGATGTTGAAAGTGGAATACTAGCATCATATCAGTGTAGTGTGGAAATGGTCTTAGTTTTAATCAAATTCTTTGCTCCTCACAAGTTTAGAACTAGATTACAAATTAAGAGAATCCCTTCTTCTCATTCTCCTCCTCCCCCTGCTAGAGAAAGCAAAACGGCAACAAGATATTCCAAAAAAATCTGTTGAACACAACAGATTAAAAATGGTATCAATCTAAGGAAACTGAAATCCTGCTCTTTGGTCCTTTTCGCATGGCATTTGCCATGCAAAAGAGCCTCTGGAGCATCACGTAATTGCGAGGAGCCATCCACATGATGTCCTCACAATTGTGCAATGCTGCTGGGACCAACAGGCTCCGGTCGCACACTATTTCATTTTTGACTTCTAGCCGAAAATGGTGTGTGATCATGCATCGCTCCAGGGTCCTGCGTGCACTTACTTTGCCTGTGGAGCCTCCGGAGCTGCGGCGCTCACGCTTCCTGCCCCAGCGCAGCCTGGGAAAATCCCAGGCTGCGCTGCAGAAGGCAAAGGAGGAGCCCTCATGCTGCCTGCTCACTAGCAGGCAGCGGCTGCAGAGGCGAAGCAGCGGGGATGCGAGACCCTCTCGCAAGGGGCTACTCGCGTGATCCCCGCAACCCAGCACCAAGAAAAGGTGCTCGGAAAGGACCTTTACACCCTATGATTCCTAACCCTATTGTTTAATAAACAATATTATTCAACATAATTCACTTATAATCCAGTTAAAATGATCTGTATGCACAACATTGCGAAGTTGGACCTAAAGCAACTAACATAGCAATGTGAATTTGAAGGGCCAGTTACTTGGCTGAATATGGTATTTTGGTCTTGCAGTATGTGATCTTTAAAAAAGTGGCATCTTCCAATGCCAGCTATGAATATTCATTCAAGGGTATTCAAAACTTACTGCCTTTAAGAGCAGAGCTAACCTTAAGGACACATTCATATAATCTAGTATGAATAAGCAAGGCAGATTCTACATGCTATTTGTGCTGCCCACAGGTTTACAAGCCAGCATTTATATGCACCACATGCCAATGGGAAGCTTACATTATTTCTCCCTGTACTTGAGTTTTATCAAACATTATGATCATCTTGGCACAGTTTGCCTAAAGAACTCTCTCTCTTTCTCAGTTTTTACAACACAGAGATCCCTAACTGGCTACCAAGAAATGTTTAGTTCAAGGCAAAGCATGGTGTCCCCTCACTTTAGATGCATATAATATCAAAGCAGAAATAAAGAAGAATGTTCTAGAAACAAAGATGAATGGCTTATAGCAAATTAGGCTCAGTGTAACTAAGCATGTTTTTGTTTGTTGCAAGCAGGGTGGGGTGGGGGTTGTGTTTTCTAGAAAAGTTGCCAAGGCCTCTCAGCCTGCCAATTCTCTCACCCTTATCATTCCAGAAAAAATTCTTTTCTACCAGCAAGTTTATGGCTGGTGATGAAACCTTCAGCGCTGAGAAAACAGGAGTTTCTGTACACTGTGTACTCCTGGAAGTGGCCCAAAGCAAAATGCTATGAGTAAAAAAGCTAACCACTGTTGTGCACCATTGACAGACTATTCAGTAGCACTTCACTGAGAAACTTCACTCACAGTTTTGTTAACTATGGCACTTATCAACAACCACTGATACTCTCTCCCAAAAAAGGGAAACAATGCTCTCCATTATACCTCTAAAGCTGAAGCCACTAATGGTCCAAAAATGACATAGAATTGAGGCCAATGCAATACAATTAATAACATGTATATCAGAAATATAATTTACTATATTATATAATATACAATTACATAATATATCTGTATGATACAATCATGTATACAATGAATGCATTATATATACGTGTGCTCCCTAATTCATTCAGTACTATGGCTCATCACTTTGAAGCCTATCTTCTCCTTTTGAAAGTGCTGATATATTTAGGAAGCCAAATAACTGGCCTCATAAGAGTGGCATGAACCTAGCAGAACTTTGGATCTAGCATTTCTTCTTCTGTTAGTTCTCCCAAACCCACCACACTACCTGAGATGTTTTTGCACTTGGTATAAATTGTGCAGGAATTCAAGATTGCTTGTACTCTGTTTAAATCCATTGGATGTGATCACTTAACTAAATAACCTATGCCCACTGATTTTAGTGTGGGATGGATGCACTTAACATTTAATTCTTGATGTCCAATCTATTTAATTTTAGCTTCAGTGATTTTTGCCACATAGATGGAGAATGGAACTCAAAGTCAAAGGAGTGGTTTGCCAGGCGTTACCTCAAAATTAGACCCAAGGCTGTTTTCTTACCTGTGTACACCTTTGTCTTGCCTGTAACTAGGAGGTTGTCATACATTATCAACAGAACCATTTGGTAAGCAATTTTGAATTTGTCTCCATGCAAGGAGTGTGTCCTTCACTTGGGTAGGTGGAACCTTGCAGGAAGATCTCCAGTCCAAGATAAAATGCCAGTAAAGACTTGAACCAAAAAACAGATGAACCCAGGAAGGGTAATTTGGAAGCAGAGTCAGAGAACAGGGCCCTAGTAAAAACTACAGTCAAAACCCAGAATACTACCTAACTCCAAGGTAAGCCAAGTAAAGAGGATCCACAACTAAATTGAAGTAACATGACAAGGTTTAGCCAGTCTAGTCTTGGATAGCAAGACAAGTCAAAGGCAAGCCAAGGTCAGATGCTAGCAGATCAAGCATCACATGATACAAGGAACAGTGGGCAGGCTCTGGTAACCAGGAGACCCATTAGCTGGAATTCTCTGTCACACTGTATGTTTACACACACTTAGCTATGTAGCAGAGGGGCTCAGAAGCCCTGTTAGTGAATTGTAAAGATTTGTTTAACAGAACATCGAAAAGAGTGTCCTGATGCGCATGGGGACTCCTAGACAATGTGCCAATGTGCATTGGTCACTTTTCTGGCTCCCCTATATAGTCCCAATGTGCATAGGTCACTTTTCTGGCTCCCCTATATAGTCCCAATGTGCATTGGTTACTTTTCTGGCTCCCCTACATAGTAACGTAATAGCAGCCCTTTACTGGATACAGATGTTACAGAATTGCCCAATTCTATTTCCCCCAAACATAAGTCCATTTACAAAGATGTAAATCCCCAACAGGACTCCAGCTTTCATTTTCAACAACCTTACAGTCCTAAGATTGAGATTTATATTGTTGTACTTGAAGGGCCATAGTGCATACTGAGCTCCTATTTGGCAGGCATTTTGGCAGCTGATCTCTATGGGAGGAAGAACCTTTTCTCCCCTATTCACAGGGAAGCTCCTACTATTGAGAAGTCTTCCCTCCTCAACAGTACAAGGCCAGCCTTGACCCAGTAGCTTCTAAGTAAACTCACATCCTCTATATTCTCAGAAACTGAAATGGAGTCCAGCCACGTTTTCTGAGTCCATTGCCAAACTGCAACCATCTATTTATAGTCTACTGTACTCCTGAGGCTTTTGAGTTTTCTCCATCCTTAGGTTCTGCAGGCTCAAAGATGTTTTCACTGGAGAAACCTTCCTTTGGGGCCATGATGACTGTTTTTGAGAAGTACTGAGTACTTTTCAATGTGGCACTGCCACATAACAAAATAGGCAAACACAATGGAATAATTCACTCACGGTAACTATGCCCCATCTAAGGACAACTGGTGAAACTTCCAGAACAAGAGAATGGCCAAATAAATTGAACTTTTTTGGTTGTAGTGGGGGCAGAGGGAGAATTAGAAAGGCATTTTATCTAACTATTCTTGTTTCTTTCGTACAAAGTATGGGCACCAGTCAGATTATTTCAATGCTTGTCCATGTCTAATTGCATGTTTAATGAACTGAATTCAGATTTAATGCTGGAGAGGAAAACTTCTTGGAATATATATTGTGTTTATTTAGGCCAGAACCATTTGAATGAAAGTACAGAATCAATCAAAGCCTAAAGGAAGCTGGCAAAAAGTCAGTGCCTTAGCAAGTTCGTTGACTCCTCCATGGGAAAAGCTACTGGCAGCCGACTGATGCATTCTTAACATTAGTCGCATAACACCAATTTATTTCATAACGAGAAGAGTAAAGGTGATGCACAGCCCCTAATTGATGACTGTGGCACCAACGTTGTCATTTTGATGACTTGTTTGGGCAGGAGGAGTGGCAGTATCTGGGTGATAGATTGTTTTCTCTTTATCCGGCCACAATGACATCTGCTTTATTCACAGATCAGCCACCAGTTGCTACAACAACGCCAGTGTGCTTGAGAAAATGTTGTTGAGCTGCTGAGAGAATCTTGGCTTCCCATTAGCAAAATGTTAACTATGCATAACCAAAGAGTGTTTGGTTTTTGTTGTCAAAGGGGGAGTCAATGCTGGCCAATAAGTAAGAATGTTTAGGGGAAAGAAAAAAAGGGGGAAAAAGAATTTACATTCAAAAAGTAAAGGAGAGCGGGGTTAACCCATGATATCGCCATGACTCAAAAACACTCTCCTAGAATTCATTAGGAGGGTCAGGAAAGAACAGAAAAGATATAAGGAGATTAAAACAGAAAGAACTAGTAAACCTTCCAGGGAGGAGCTTCTTGTCTACAGCCAGAGAGGCCAAGGACTCTGCCCTCCATTTTCACTGGGAACTTGTTTCTGCATTGCTTTGCTAATAAGTCTTTCCCTCCTCTCTTGACAATTAACAATTTTCAGGTTTGTAACTTGACAAAAGGCTGTGTGGACAAAGTTATGCGGTTGCCATAGAACTACTCTTGTCATCTGCTCATAGCAAGGATAGGCAGCGCCCTTTCAAGCTGATGCTTTCCAAACCGTGATCAGTTACAATGAAATACCAAGTATGGTAGAACTGGTACAAGCGAAAGGTGATTCATATGGGAGCAGGGGGCATATTAGAAAGCAAATGAAACAGAGAAGAACCACAAGGCTCTCTCAGCCACCCAGAGAGCCTGGGGAAAGCCTAGGCATTGCTTCCCCCTCCCCCTCCTCCATCAAAGACAAAGAGAGGAAAAGATTATGAAATATTGAGACCTACAAATTCAGAGCCTCTGGAAAAAGCAAACAATTGTGAGAGCAATTTCAAACAGACTAACAAACATCTGAATCAAATAATAGATAGATTATAACAGCACAGTCCCCCAAAATTGGACCATGCCACATTATTCAGTGGTGATACACTGGTTCCTAGATTCTTGGTTAGAATTGATAGAAATGATTATCAAAATTCCAGTTAATAATATCTGTTAAACCATAATATAATCATAAGTATATATCACATGCAAACAAATTAAGTTGTCCCATATGCCCTGAAAATAACAAACATTTCAGTTTAATGGTAAAACCAGATGCCTACCTCTCTGCTGGCTGGCCCTGGTTACTGCTGATGTGCAGCTTGCTTCCTTGAACACAACCCTTGCTTTCCTAAATATATGCTTGAAAACTCTAGTGAAAATTGCAGTGATTACTTACAGCCAAAGATGCTTAAGATATTGTATTTTTATTTAAATATTTATTAATCTTTTTTTTAAAAAACTATAGGTCTCATAAAGCAGTGTGAAACAAACATTTTAAAAGTCTTAAAAACATATAAAAAGTAATTTAAAAAGTAATTTTTTTTAAAAAAGAATCATTTTTAAAATAATATTTGTATTGAAACACCAATTAAAAATACATAAAATAACACCTAAAGGAGTACATAACACTAAAACTTCTTTAGTTTTCAGGGCCATGGTATAATACAGTCTGTAAATGGGGGTGGGGGGGCTAGAAATTGGGTATAATGGGCATCAAAGCCTGTCTGAGTTGCCCACTGCTTTTTACAACCATGCTACAGATTTTTCTTTTAAAAAAAATTGAAACATCTTAACAAAATAAATTGTCGGTATCCACATTTAACAAATATGAAAATACAAACATTATTTCTCATCATGACTTTCATTCACTATATGTCTAAAAATCTCTTTACCTTCTAATTTTCCAAAATTACTTTCTCAGTGACACTGAGAATAACAGAAAGAAAGAGGTCTCTTATGGGAGATTTAGAATTCTCTTGCTAAAAGAGAATGCTCACATCTTTCCAGTGCCCTTTTGGGCTCCTGCCACCAGGTAGAAAGAAAAGGAGAGTGATATTTGGCCCTTCTTTCTTTCTGTGTTTTGTTTTGAAAACATATGTTGCACCCATTTATGCAGGACAGGGAAAATCCAAGATCCAGTCTCTTCTTTTAAGGATGGAGTTCTTTCTACAGCCTTGGATGTGATGATCCATTGTACAGATCCATCTAATCCATCATATGGCCTTTGGGATTACCATCCCATTGACCATACGATTACAGTGCAATGTATACAATCTGTACAAAGATTTCTGGCTCACCATTTGAGTGCTTATGATTAGTCAGTGTGTATGCCAGTTAGCTATATACCTCAGTGAGCAAAAAGATTGATACACAGTTGTTTACAGCACACCCCAAAAGTTAAGAAATCTCTCCAATTTGTAAATGATGGAGGATGGCATTTACTTGGTGTATTGCATTATTATGAAATTTGAACCTGATGCATAAACCTGGTGCATAAACACAATTGAGGAGTTCCAATAGTATTCCAAGAAGGTACTAACATTTGCCATGATACATTCAACAAGGATGAAAGGTTGTAGAATCTCCTGCTGTCTTTCAAGATGCTGGATTCCCATCAAAGCAAATTTGTTTTCATTGTCTTTCTGTCTACAATGACAGCTACATTTGGTAGTTTGTTATTTTAAGCTAATTACATACTTGTTGCATTATTTTGTGAAAATAGATGTATCTTCTTACCAAGAAACTATGGACAACATCTTAATTTGCTGGTTACAGGATTAGTTTTGACAGTTACATTTACCTGTGTGCACCTGGAATGAGACAGGAGTTAATGATTTATGTTGGACACAGAGGATAGCTGCCTTTGTTGGAGCTGTGCCATAAGTTAGTGTCTGCCTCTGTGCCCTGTTGGGTCAAGACAACACATCAGTCAAGTGAGCCACATAAGTATATTATTTAGCACTTAAACTTATGTTTAAGAGCTATATGTGATTACTTCCTTGAGTCAACATTCCATTATATCACCAGTTCTGATTCATCTTGTTTCCTTGAAGAATTAACATTGATTGGATTCAAACAATAGCTGCACATGGGGTGTGCCAATTTTATCAACATTTGCTTACAATTTCTTTGCCTCCAGTGCAATAAAAACCACTCATTGTTGGGTGCTGAAAGAAAAATAACATGCCTTATTACAAAAATTAAATGATGGCCTTCCATATCTATCTCCTGTGAAGGCACATAGTCCTTCAAAAGCATAAACTTGTGGTAAAGATGATGCATCCATAATGTGCTGTCTTATGCAAGAGCTTCAGGCAGAAGGTTAACTATAGAACTAATGGTTCTCTAGGAAGATGAGACAGTAAATTGGTAAGGGAGCCAAATCCAACAGATTGGTGTGGGGAGAGGGAACAGGAGTGATCAGTGATGTATTTAAGTCTTTTAGTCCAAGTCTCAAGTCAAGTCTCAGGTCTTCAAGTTTCAAGTCAAGTCTCAAGTCCTTGAAGATACTTTCAAGTCAAGTATCGACTCAAGTCTCAAGTCTGGAATCCAACTTTATACCCCAATCTATATTCCAGAATTTCTGGACAGAGTCAAATAAAATCAGTTTTAACAATTTAAGCAGAATCGGCCCTCCACTGTAGCTTCGGAAGTGGGGAATAGGATCCTTCTCACTCCCCCTTCCCAAAGCTGGAGACTTTTGCGCCAATGGGCATAAAATTGTCTTTGGAAGTGGGAAATAAAATCCTTCTTACTTCCCATTTCTGAAGATGGAGGATTTTTCAGAAGTGGGGAATAGGATTCTTCTTACTTCCCATTACTGAAGCTTCAAAAGCTTTAGAAGGAAGGATCCTTCCTCCTCAAGCCTGTTGCCTAACACATTTGCTGTCCTCATCTGAGAAATGCACCCTGCACCCTGGGGGTGAGTCTTGTCTTCTGCTCTTAGGAAAAGTTTTAGAAGGCTCCCCCGATATTCAGCAGGGACAGATTGCTGAGTGGACCTCAAGCCCACCTCAATCCCATTGCCTAAGCCATTTGCTGTTCCCCTCTGAAAAATGTGCTCACACTTGAGACAGATTGAAAAGAGATGGAAGCATTGTTCAAGGTTGTAAGGTTTCTGGATGAATGTCTTATGTGACCAAACCAAGGGCAGCAAGTCAGTCCCTAAAAATATACAAGTCTCAAGTTGAGTCGAATCAGTGCATCATTTATTGCTAAGTCAAGTCTGAGTCAAGTCACTGAAGTGACTTAAGTCTGACTTGAGTCCAAGTCAGTCAACTTGAGTATACGTCACTGGGAGTGATCTTCAAGTGTCCTTTATCAGGTTATATAGGTTTAAATCAACTGCCAGGATGAAATGTGTCTGGATGAACACAGCGCTAATCACACAGTCTTATACATGTCTATTTGGAAATAATTCATACTATGTGCAATAGGCAAATCCCCTTTGAACAAACCTAGAAAACCCCACAATAGGTTTGCCTTGGGGCCGCCATAACAACTTGAAGGCACACAGCAACAAATGATCAGAACAGCTTATTTCCAGGCATATCTATATGGGTTTGTATTCTAAAACATTTACCAAGATAATGCCAATTCAGCCATCATCATGAGCCTGTGGGGACAAAAATGAACAATATAGGTGGCAGCACATGCCACAGATTTTCCTAGCACCCTTATCTTTCTTCACTCAATTTCAACTTCTGAGGGGGACTACATAAATGTGCTTAGCAGGCTCCATTGTGAATGTGTTTAACAGGCTCCAGTGGCCTCTTTCACATGACACAGTTATAGCAGTATGATTCCACTTTAACTGTCATGGTAACATCTTGTGGAATCCTGGGATTTGCAGTTTAGGGAAGAGTATTTAGAAATGTTTGCCAGAGAGTGCCAGTGCCTCACCAAACTAACAGTTTTAGGACTCCATAGGATCTGATCCTGGCAATTAAAGTAGAATCATAGTGCCATAACTGTGTAGTGTAGAAAGGCTCCATAATGTGATCAGGAACTTTGTTTGTTGAGGGCTCCAAATCACAAATGAGCATCTAAGCTTATTTACCAAAACATGGGTAGACATCCTCTACATGTACCCAGGTTGCCGCAGAACAACAGGTGGGGGCAGAGAGAATTACACATGCCTCGTTCATCCTCTGTCCCTACTTTTAACATTCATATAGTTGTGTTAATGCCTGCATACAGCTACTGTCTTGTTCTTGTCCTAGTTCAGATCTTAAACAATATAGAGAATATGTGGATGTCAGAGAGAGAGAGAGAGAGAGTGAAAGAGAAAGAGAGAGAGGGAGGCGGGGGAGAGATTGCTGGTGCAAACATTCCAAAATGCTATCATGGGCAAACACTTCTTTGCCTTCAGTTCATTCACATACGTCTGTGCAAACTCTATGCAGGCTGAAGCATCAAAAATAGAATATCTGGGGGTAAGGACAGAAGAAAACTGGAAGTTCAGCTGGTTATTGGGAAAGAGACCTAAAGAGAAATAATCTGGTTCAAGTTTAGTGAGGGGGAAACCTATGCTGGAAAGTGTAATAAATTATTAGCTCTTAAATTGACTGTCAAAGGAAAACAATTACTATTGAAAGTTACCTAATCACAGTTACACAGGTAACGGGAAAGAGAACAAGAGGTGGGAACAGGAAAGAAGGTAGGAGGACAGCCCAGTTGGAAGGTTGGTAGCCGTTAATACTGGCCTGCTCCAAGGATAAAAAGTATGGAGACTTGAAAAAAATGGAAGAATTCCAGACCACAGCACCTTAAAAAGAATGCAACACGATTTGCTGGTCAATTGGTTGTTGGAATTTTCTGTCAGTCCCCGTGCCTGGAGAGACAAATGACAAAACCAATAAAGGAATATATTACGGAGGTTGTGGTGAAGTGGGCTTCAAGTCCCCACTAAGCCGTGGAAACCCTCTGGGTGACCTTGGGCAAGTCACGCTCTCACAGCATTAGTTGTAGGCAACGACAACCCTCCTCTGAACAAATCCTGCCAAGAAACCCCCATGATAAGTTCACCTTAGGGTCACCATAAGTCAGAAATGACTTGAAGGTGCCCACCAGCATTACAGAAGTGAATAATCATCTGTGGAAGAAGAACCAAAGCTTAGAAAGATACTTTTAAAAAGTACTTCAGTTAATGAAGCCTCTGACAATGAAACTTCTTTTTTTACAAACTTTAAAAAGTGGTAAAAGTAAAATAAAAAATGCTCAGACCACTTTTTCTTCTCAACTTTTGTCTAGATGGAAGATTTTCATCAGCATTAGCACTGGGTAGATGGTGAAGCAGCAGAAGCACAGGCTTTCAGTGTTGGTGTGCAGCTGTGTGTCTGCAGGAAACAATGCAATAAAGACAGCTTAAGCTGGAAAAGAGTGGGATTCCACTGTAACTCATCCTGCTGTAGCTGCATGATCCTTCCTACAATAGGCAAAGTAAACAGCAGCTGCCTCCAGAATACCTTACCGAGCTTGCATGAACAGCAAAACAGAGAGAAAAGCAGAGAGCAGATGTCTGCCTAACGAGCTACCTCCAACTTGTTAAAAACATAGATAAAAAGTACAGAAGAAATTTGTCTACCAAAATAAAATCATAAGAAAAGCAGAGGTGACGAAAAAAAATCCCTGGATATATTTTGAAAGAAGGTCTCAAGAGGTCTAAAAATATTTTGCTTACCTACACAAGGCTTACCTGACCTTGTTGTTGCATTCTGCATGTGTATTCTATTAGTTGTGAATGAAAAGTTTTCTGAAACATGCTTTTCTTTTTTGGGGGGCGGGGTTCAGAACATAACCCTATTCTTTCCACGTTATTTCTGCCTCTGGTACCAAATTTTCTGTTAAAGAAGTGATGCCCAGGAACATATCTACCCCCTTAACTGGGGTATATCTTTAATTAGTTCCAGATATATTTCCCAAGAACAATCCACAGTCGATTCCCATTTCTCAAAAGTAATTGAAAGGTCATTTTGTTGTTACTTAAAATATCTAAAGATTACAAGTTATGGCACCAAGCATACTTGCTTTCTGTCTGTCTTGTTCAAGCCCCACATGATAACTTGAGGCTGCCTTTGGATACATGAGCCAGGACGTGAATCAAATTATGTTTCTCCTCTGCTCTTTAGTGAGGTTGTACCCCAAGAACTTGAAAAGTAACTAAAAGGTTACAGTGTAACTTAGTTATTCCTTACTGCAAACAAAGGAATTATTACAAGTTGCTAATTACATCTAGTTTTATATGCTATATATTCCACTTTGGCCATTTCTGCTCTAGAGGCCATTAGCACATTATAATGTTATAATGGCAGCATCACTATTCACACAATGCTGTCGAGTTAGGGATGCTCTTTTGCATACCTTTCTCCCTTAAGTGGATGGGTAGTAGTATTACCACCAGTGCTCCTTCCACATTACAGCATCCTTGGCCACTCCCGTGCTCTGCCTTCACCCTGCCCCACCACCCCTGATTGGGCAGTGATTTATTTTTTTTTTGGAAGCTGTACTAACACAGCAATGTTGTAAAAGCATAACATGGCAGTACACTGTTGTTTAAAAATGTATTTAAAAAATAAAAAGTTTTGCCTCAAAGGAGACATTTAAAATAAACAGGGAGAGGTGATAGGAAGTTACTATGCCATGGGAATTGCTGAGGGAGGGATGAGCTGGGCACTACCACAGCCTGCCCACTGCTGGATTTGCCATAACAGGAAGCATTATCAAGTGCTATAATGATGCCACTGATGGGACTGAAGCATTATAGGAGGCTCTTAATGGATTTTTTTTCTGGAAATAGAACATGGCAATTTGGTTGGGGACCGGATATCAGCTGGATAGCGGTGAAGTTGTGCAGAGGCACAGCTCCACTGCTATAGCGTTATTGTGACATCGTGCAAAAATGGCCTTTGTGAGGAATTTGTAATTTGTAATTACTGTAATATCTGTAATGTATCTGTATACTGTAATACTATATCTGTAATTACAGTTAATGTATGCCATCCTGACAAACAGAACTGTCTATAATCAACTTGTTCATTGCTGACAAAGTTATTCAGATTAAAGTTGCATGTTACATAATGACAAATGTTGATTTTGTCTTACTATATATGCATGCCTGGGCTCTAAGATCCCTGGGGGCGGCCCTTCTCTGGACTCACTGCCTCCCTGTACACGTTTGATAGGAATGCAGGAGGGGCCCTTCTTGATGATTGATCCCAGTCTTTGGAACTCCCTCCCTAGGGAGCCTGGGGTGGCTTTCTCCCTGCTGTTCTTTCACTGGCAAATGAGGAATGGATTGCTAGGGCTTTTAATAATATGATGTTTTATTGTTTTTTGTTTTTAATTGATTTCTTTTAAATGTTTTAATTTTATGGGTAAGTTAATTGTATTTTAATAATAACTTTTTATATGTTTTTATTCATGACCTTGTAAATGCTTTTAACCATTTCTTAAAAAGTTTCCTTGAGTCTCAGTATTGGGGAAAAAAGAACAACAGGAACAACAACAACAACAAGTTAAATATCATTTCCTTGTACAAAATTACTAACTGAAGAAAATGAACAGCCTGACTTGTTTCAACAGAGTATAATGACATACTTTCCATGATGTCTATGCAAAACAGAATCATCTGTTAAATCTAGTTCACTAAGAATGAAATGTTCCTTTTTCCAAACAGTAAAGCAAGATCAATAGAGCTCTTGTGTCACATACTAGCCTATTATGCTTAAGCCATGGTGATGCCTAAACTGTGCATTGTTGGTTAGTGGTTTTCATGGCTAGTATTAATCAAGGAGGACCTGCAACAAAATGTTCCCATTCTGGGTTCCTGCCAGCTACCCATGCTTTCTTTCAAGATACTCTATTCCAGGCCCCAGTCCTCCTCTGTAACAACTAGTCAGTGTTCCATGGTTCCTGAATATATTGGGAGCTCATTTGGCTGATTAGGGCATGGTGGCAACCAAAGGTGTGCACCAATAGGCCAATATGGCCTATCATGTCCACAGAGGCATTGGGATGGGGGGCTGTTGGCCAGAGTGGAAATTGTGCAGGTAGAGAGGTGAAATGGGATTTGGCGTGGGTAGAGTTCTCCACATTCCTCAGGGACCCGCTAGCCTCCTCCTCCTGGGACTATCTCAGGTTCTGATAGATAAAAAGATAGATAGCTTCCTCCTACAATTTTTGTACTGCTGTATATCTTGGAATTTATCTTCCCTGAAGCCTGCTAATCCCTTCCTTGTGTGTGTGTGTGTGTGTGTGATGCCATTTTGGTGAACTAAGTATTTCTATTCAAGTGTGCATTACTAGTATATAAGAGGTTAAAAATACTTTTTGATAATTGTTTCTCTAACTGAATCAAGAGTGAGAAGCAATAATGCTAAAAATTCAACTGGTCTGATAAAATATAATCAGATTTTCATAAAGGTTAGAACTTATCTAGAATGCATGGTTGTTAAGGAGTCATGTTTCCTATAGGAGAATGCCCAGTGCAAGGGATGTGAACCCAGACTGAATTCTGTGTCTTGATCATGTGTCTTGATAAAAAAGGGAAAGTATAACAGCAGTGTAGATGAAGAAAGAAGTTTATATTAAAATTCAGTATTGTTCTGTTATATAGGGTTGTCAGAGTGAAAACTGGAGAGGGTTTCTCCATCTTTGATGGTTGTACAGAAAAGGGAATTTCAGTAGGTATTGCTTGTCATGCAACAAGGTGACAAGCAACACTCGCTGAAGTCCTTTCATCTGCATAACTATTAAATGTACAGGAGCTATCTCCAGTTTTCGCTCTAGTAACCCTATATGTTAGATAGGCAAATCTATTGGAGCATAATTAACCTGTTGGACTAATTGTAGTTGTTGAAAACCAGCTAAGTAGACATTCTACAGTTTAACTAAGTTGTGGTTTGCATCCACAGAAATAACTAAGTTTATCTGTGAGCAAGCGCACATTGTGGACCTTTCAAAATAGCACATTGTGAGTCTTTCTAAAATGTCTATGATTGCTATCCACAAAGGACTAACTAGCAGGTAGAGAGTTGTCAGGTCAGGACTATTCCAGGCTTAGATAGATAGATAGATAGATAGATAGATAGATAGATAGATAGATAGTTCGTTCTATTGAATTAGTCTACTGACCATTCCGAACAATTACAAAAGATAAAAACAATACAGTTATAAACACTACAGTAGAATGAAAACGTTGCCATGTCACATTATGTTAAGGTTACATTGAACCAAAATAAAAGCATGCCATCCAATCACAACATACTGGCATCCCCCCCCCCGATATTTACAACAGTCATTTGATTCTCCACCTTTAGATACTCTGGTCTCTGAATCCCATCAGATAGTTTTGTGCAGAAACAAACTGTTTCTGACTGAGGAGTTTGCCCTCCCTAATTCCTTTCAAGCTTTACCAAGTAAAACACAATTGGGGATACTGGAAAGGCTAAATCTCTTGTTCAATTACGTGAAGAAAATACAATCAGAAGAGGCCTTGGCTAAGTGAGGTATAAAGGAACCAGCAATCAATGAGAAGACATACTGTGTAGTACTTAAAGAGAACAGTTGAGATTGGTGGTTTGCAGTTAATTAAAAGTAACAATTCTGAGCTAAAACATCAAAAGTGTGTGCATCAGAATAATTCAAAACTGGCAAGGCATGAGGTATTTAGATGATAGAGAGCTAGGTTTGTCTATTCCTCTTAATGTTCTTGTGTACCCCATGGTGGGTATCATACACCCATAAGAACAAATGTGAGTGCATTAAGTCCTGACAAGGATAAACTGGTATGTTTAGATCTGAGAACCCTCATCTTGAATACCCTGAAAGGCAGGATCACCTGGGATGAAATAGCATCCCTTTGGGAATTCAGTGAGAGGACTTGTCTCTAGTTGGTCTGCTGTGACAAGCATATTCTTACAGTCCATACTATCTCTAGCTTTGTGGGCTAAACTTCTTTCTTGGAATATTGCTGGTTTGTTGTACCTCACACAGCCTATACCTCTCCTGATTGTATTTTCTTGAAGTAACTGGACAAGAGATTTAGCCTTCCCAGAATATAAACCTGTCAACAGGGTGAAAACGTGACAAAATTCTTATTCAACTTTTATATCATTGCCCTTCAAGAAACATGGCTTACAAGCAATACTAATATGCTCCCCAGTTGTAAAATTTGATCTGAATCTACATACAAAATAAAGGATAAAGAAAGAGCAGTGCTCTTTAAAGGGAATTTTCGTAAAGGAAGGTTTGGGTTATGTTGGGGATCTGGTTTCAGATATTGTGAGTCCCCCAAATTCTGTTGTAGCCAGGTTGAAGACTTCTAATCTGTATAACTATCAATACTACCAGTTAATTCCCAGTGCCACACTAACGATATATGGGTTTTGTAGGAACAAATGATAGAGGACCTAAACCTAAAATCCCCTAACTCCCTGATTTTCTTGATGGATGACCTTAATGCTAGAATAGGCCCCCACAACAGCACAGTCAGCAATGAAGTGGGGTAAAGCAAGCTGAGAGCCAATGTGATGTAGTGGTTTGAGCATTGAACTAGAACCCTGGAGACCAGGGTTTGATTCCCTTCTTGGTCATGGAAACCCACTGGGTGACATTGGGCACATCATACTCTCTCAGCCCCCAGAAACCCCCGTGATAGGTTTGCCTTAGGGTCACCATAAGTTGGAAATTACTTGAAGGCACACAACAACAACAATGTAAACTGAACTACGAGAGTTGTGTTATTGGTCAACTAATGTTGAAAAACGTTAACAAAGCAGGGTGGCGTTTGTTGGAATTAACATGTAAACAGGTCTTCGGGTTCTTGGGCCTTAATGATCTTAGGTTCCCCCATCCATATCCAGAATTGACACATTCTGCTGGCAGTGTCATAAGCTATATCTGTGTCTCCTGTCAAAGTGGCCATTTGTTTTAATATATAACAGTAAATGTAAGAAAAGAAAGTGATCACCAGCCAACATCATCTCAGTTAGTTATAGATTCAGATCAGAGACCAGTGACCTACAATGATAAATGCATTACAAGTAGGTTAAACATAGTACATGAGAAATGGTTACATTTGCACCAAGTGGAGACTTTAAACCTCAAGGGTTTTTTGAATTCATGTAATGGTAGAACACTGAGAGATATGGTTTGTGATCTGGATGCAAAGACTGACTTTGTTATCTTTTCACTTCAGACAATATGTCTTCAGATCAAAGCTTGGTTATCAACTAAAGCCAGTTGTAGTAGTCCTAGGGATATAAAACCAACTTGGTTTGATATAGATTGCAGAACAATGAGGAAATATCTGAGATTCCTCCCCTTTGCCCTGAAGACTAGGGAAGAGGGGTCAGGCCCTGAGAATCTGGTCCAGGCCTTCAAATTGAAAACTCTGGTTGTTTACTAATTCCATAAGGTGCTGAGGAGAATTTGTTAAAAAATGATCTCAGGTAAAACTCTGTGGGAAATTGATATTTATAAAAACTCTATGGCAGGAGCCTAACAGTTTGGAATGGACCTTTGTCTGTGGCTGTAAGGGTAAGTTAGGAGGAACAGTCACAGTACAGGCAAGGGAAGAGTTTAAGCCTGGTTGCTAAGGCAGCCCAGGACATATGCACATTATAGATGGAAGTCTTGCGGTTTCAGGTTGGGGAGAAGGAGTAAAGCTGGAGAATGGGGAGGAGGAGAAAGCAGTGTTGTATATTGTCTTTGCGCAGGTTTGGGCCCTCTGCCAGTCTGTGAGCCCCAGCAGGTGCCTAACAATGCTGACCACTGATGCTGCGCCTGGCTGAAAGCCAGTCACTTCAGATTAATTGGGCTGTGTGACTGAGCCTATCTGAAAGGAAGAGGTCACTCTGAATGCACTTGCTTTCCTTTCCTCTTCAGTTGCCATACCTACTACAACCCTCAATGCCCCGTCTCACCGGAAGTGCCTTTTCCCTTTCATCTTGTATTCTTACTAATTTAATTGAAAGATGTCATCAGAGCTTGGAAAAATTACTTTTTTGAACTACAGTATGGCCAATAACCATTCTGGCTGAGGGATTCTGGGAGCTGAAGTCCAAAACTAAATCTTCCTAGTTCTGCCTGTAGTTAAGACAAGTTGAGCTTTAGTATACCTGAACAGACTATGAATTTTTCCAAGCCAAACCAGATCTACAACCTAGATAAACAAGAGAACTTGATTTAAAGCTGAAATAGTTCTATTTACATCAGTGAGATGTGTTCAGGCTAAAATACAGAATCTTTTAAGAAACTATATTTCAATATGAGAAACAAAATAGTAAGAACAAATGGTAGCCCTTAATGCTGGCCCAAGGGCAAACACTTTAGAAGTCTACCCACTAGGGCAAACACTTTAGAAGTCCTGCTGCACCAGTCAGATACTAGTCTCTGCCTCAATCTGTTCTCCCACTAAAAGTGTGTTACCACACCATACACCTCCCACTCTGCAGGATGTTATATTTTAATAATTGGACATATCTTTTTTAATGTAGTTAATGTGTTTTAGGGGGTTGGTTTTAGATGGGTTGATGGGTGGGGAGGATTGGTTATGTTTTAATGCTTTTAATGTATTGAATGTATTGTTGTGGTACCGCCTCGATCCATGGGGAGAGGCGGGATATAAATAAATTTCATCATCATCATCATCATCATCATCATCATTATTTCATGGCTGGAACACATGTTTGAAAGTGCACTGTCTGTAATCATACCAGGTCAGGATGACCTCAGACATGATCAGTTCATATGTTTAGAGAGGATTAGGTGGGGAAGCCCAATGCTGATGGGCTTGGGATAATCCTCTCAAAGCTATAAATTGTGTGCACTCCTGAAAACAATAGCAGGCAAAACTGCCTAGGTGAAGCAATCAGAGACCCCTGCTGTGAGGATATCATACAGAGAGCTTCCCTATTCACACTACCTGACCAAAACGTTAACAGATTGTCAGGACTCCCCTCAATGTTTTATCATCTAAAGTTAAGATAATCAGCCCATCCTGGACTCCTTTGTCAACCCTGTGGGAAACGCACTACCACTTTGCTCACACACTCTCCTCCAGGGCAGGAAATAGAGTGTTTAACTCCAGCTCCAGTCCCAATAAATTGTAGTACTTGGATGCAATACGTGGTGCCCAGACCTCTGTTCATTCATGCTACTCTCGAACATACTGTCTGAGCCACTCTGCTTTGACCCTCTGCTTCAGGATTGGTAACTCTCACCCTTTTCAACAAATTTCTCTCTATCCAACCCTTCTTGCCTCATTTTCCGGTAGCCTTGTATGGTTCTTGAGATTGTCTGATTTCTTGTGTGCTTGTTAGTTCAAAAAAAAAATTACCCTGTTTAACCTTTAACTGGATTCATCTGTGCAGTTATTACTGGTATACACAGGTGAAAAGATCCTGCTGTTACCCTCCTCTTGCAGACCTCCTTTGATCTATAACTTCCTAAAATTCTAAGGAGATGCTGGTATTGTCGGTGGACCTCAATGTCTCCCACAAAAATAACAGCCCCTGTTTCCTCAGTCATGGAGATATATTCTGTCTTCTTCCACTCATCATAGTGAAGGTCATGAGAAGCTCTTTGCTCTTTCATCATTGCTGCCATGTAAGCAATCTGACTGGTTACATGGTGTTTTGATATCATAATATTTACAATCTGATTTGCATTATTGTATAGGGAATATGATATAGTGAATAGTGAAGTCACTATTTAGAAAGTTAAGCTGAGCTAGGAACTCAGTGCCAATTAACACCCACAAGCAGACACAAGAAAGTTACAATTGGAATCTTTCAGGATATTTTAAACCCATGGAGCCCTCATTTTTTTTTTAATCCCAAAACTTCAATAGGACAAAATCTAGCACAGTCTTGCCTGCAGTGGAGCCCTTCTCTAGCAAAATTCTGCCCAGCTTGTTCAATACAAAAATAATAAGGAAGACTTTGTACTATTTATTTGTTCCAAATGAGACACCCATGTTTTATGGCATTAACTGTCGCCCAAAACCTCATGATGCAGACTATTACATCTTAAAGATTTAATTATCAAACAGGAAGTGGGCTTTATTGTCATCTTTTATTTGGCAAGGAGAAAAGTTGCAGTCTGATTCATCGCTACCAATGACGTGGCAGCCCATGGTGATCAGTGTGAAGTTCTACAAATTTACCAACAAAATAAAAATGAGGTCAGATTTTGAAAGCCTGCTTGGCAAAGTAATGCATGTGAATCTTAAATGGCTAACCTGGTGAACTGAACAGGAAGATAAATTCATAGCAATTAGATGAGCTGTTCTTAGCCTTTCAGGGCCATGCTGTGATTTTTTCCCCCTAAAGCCAAAGCAATGTCAAAAACTCATCATTCTTTCCCCACTTGCATTGAGACATGAGTTGCATGGAGTTTCAGCTCTTAATGAGCACAGCTAACCTTTCTGTATCTCTCTTCCTTTCCCTTCTAACAAGAAAATGAATTCAATCCAAAGAAAACCTAAACTACTTTTAGCTGTTGTTTTGCATAATCTGGAAGTAGGCTTCTATCGAAATGTAAAAAAAGAAGAGTGCTGTGAATGGATACAGTAAAAATATTTCCAAAAGCTTTCAAGACTGAAAATCTACCAGTTGTCCACCCTCCTCCCAAAGCCTCCTAGTAAACAGTATTGCCAAACTATGGCAGTCCTATCTTTTTCAAATGAGGTGATAAAAATTCTGCTTTTCCACCTGTTGGTGACAAATTTTTGAGAAGATAATGGCCTTTTCTGCATGGCATTTGCCAAGCAAAAGGGTGCCTGGAGCATCACATGATTGTGAGGAGTGATCTGTATGACACACTCACAATTGTGCAACGCTCCAGGGGCCAGCAGGCGGTGATCACGCACCTTTTCATTTTCGGCTGGAAGCCAAAAATGGTGCATGATCGCACATTGCTTCCGGGCCCCGCGCGCACTTATCTGGCGTGCAGAGCCTCTGGAGCTGTGCCGGTCACGCTTCCTGCCCCAGCGTAGCCTGGGAAACTCCCAGGTTGCACTGCAGAACAAAGAGACGGGGCTCTTGCACTAGTAGGCAGCTCGTGCAGAGCTGACACAGCAGGGACATGAGAACCTCTCGCCGGAGGCTGCTTGCGCGATCCCCGCACCCCAGCACCGGAAAAAGATAAAGTGCGGAAAGGGCCAATATCATGCAGTACTTGTTGCAAAGTACTGTTGTAAAGTCAGTACCTAGCCCTTTAATATTAGTTATTATTGAATATATATCCCAATATTTATCCAAGGAAATCTAGGCAACCATATAAGTTCTGTTTCCCCATTTTAGTCACACAACAACACTAGTAGGTAAGTCAGACAGTGTGTATGTGTGCACAATAACCCAAGATGGAGTTCTGGTTCTGATTTAGACCCAGATTTCCCAAATTAAGTCAAACATTTTCACAACTATGCTATAGTTTCTCTCCAATGTAATTTCTTCAACAATGTGTTATTTGGTTCCATGCCTCTACCCCAACAAGTAATTAAAATCCTGAAGAGGTAGGGATTCAATAAGTACTTTATGCCCTGGTTTTAATCATTTATCTGGCAAGTGAATTAGTTAGGAGTTTTAGGTAATTATGTGAAAGAACAGTTAAGAGGGCCTAAATTCCCTAAAGGCATCAGATTCTGTCTGATCTTAGAATCTAAGCACAGTCATGGTTAATGTTTGGATGGGTGACCGCCAATGAATACTAGGTGTTGTAGGCTACATTACAGAGGAAGGAACTGGCAAAACCACCTCCGAGTATTCCTTGCCTTAGAAAACCCTATAAAGTTCATGAGGTTACCATAAATTGACAGGATTACCATAAATTGACACACACAGTTGTCCAAAAGGTATAAATAATTACACTAATATAAGCTTTACTTTTTAAATGCAGTGAATGAGGTTGAAGCCCACATGTTCCAGGTGACATTAAGGCCATTTCTGCAGTTATTTGATCCCATTGTCCTCCTTTCGTAATCCCAGCAGTGCCTTTTCAGGGAAGAAAGTGTGACAGGAATACTCCCCTCTGCACCCAACCGGCTCCCTGTGGAAGGGAGCACAAGTGACATGCATCTGCCTTTCACAGTGCAGCCGAGCTCTTTCCCATGCTGTGCTGGGGATGGAAACAATTCCATCGCACTTCCTGCCCTTCCACATGGCCAGGAAGGACAGGAGCATTATATGATCATGGGCACTTAATAGGTTTATTTTTTTAAGCAAATATCACACACTTGTGAGGAGTTGGGTAAAGAAGGCAATGGAACCATGATGATAGACTGCTGTCATCCCATCCCCGTAGCAGGAATGTGATGCCACGTGGAACAGTTTAACAGCGGCTTTTCTGGAGGGGACGGCGTGGATGAGGGATGGGCTGCCCTAAGCATTAGGATGTCTCAAGATCCACTGAAGATTAGAATCAGGAGGAAGTAATCCCTTACACTGGCTGCCAAACTTAACTCATGGTGCTGGTTATGACATTTAAAGCCCCAAACAGCCTGCAATATTGATACTGGGAGGATTGTCCCTCCCTATAAATGCAGGACTGAGGTTTGTGCGAGAGACCCCCTTTGTGTTCCACATGCGGGAGCAATAATGTGGGATGACTTCGGGGGAGGTCTTTACTGTGCTGATGTTGTAGAGAATCTAGGCTCGGTAACTAAAACATCCCTTTGCCTCAGATATGATCCTGGTCACCTGATATGATCCTGGCTTTGCCATATCTGTCAATTTGCAATAGAATCTCAAATTCGATTAAATCCCTCTGTGAGAAATCTTGATGATGTGGCTATGAGCTGTTCTGGTACTGTGCTGGTAACCTTTGTGGAAGGGTGTGGTCCTATGAATGTTTACTTAGCAATAAGTCCCATTTCAATGGAATTTACTCCCAAGTAAGAGTGTTTAATAGTACCGACAAAATTCATATCTCACCTTGTTTCAAGATCTTAGAGAGGTATGTGTTACAAGTATATAGAAACAGAAATATATAATAAACTCCAAATAGCTTCTTTCTATCTATACACAAACTAACAAATCTTGCCAGAGACAAATAATATTTTATATTACTTCTTGTAAGTATTGCTGTTGTTGTGTGCCTTCAAGTAACTTCCAACTTATGGCAACCCTAAGGAGAACCTATCACAGGGTTTTCTGGGGCTGAGAGTGTGTGACAAGGCCAAGCTCACCCAGTGGGTTTCTATGGCTGAGCAGGGAGTTGAACCCTACTTTCCAGAGTTGTAATTCAGTGCTCAAACCACTACATCACACTGGCTCTCTTGTAAGTATTAGTTCTGGTAAATTTTGGAGGGCTACCTAGAAAAGCACCTCAGTGACCTGTTCGGCACTGGACTGCTATAGCGCGATGAATCCACTTTCAACATCCTATGGAATCCTGGAGTTTGCAGTTTCGGGAGGGGCCAGGCGGCCCCTTCCAAAACTGCAAACCCTAGGATTCCATAGGATGTTGCAAATGGAATAATAGCGCTATAGCAGTCTAGTGTGGAAATGGCCCATGCAGAAGCATCTATGATCACCTCTACAGTTAACTGTTCCTATGTCTAAGGGGTGTTTTTGGTTAGTTTTAGGTCATGATTAGTGTCAAATGAATGTTAAAATTAATTTTGTATTAAATACAGTCTTCATAGTAGCAATAAACAATGATCAGAAGTTTCCTAGAATTCTTTCCATAGTTATCAAAGTCAGTATCCTTACAGAACAAAGAAAACACATATTTTTGCTAGACCTTTGGGTCCAAATTGATTTCATCCAAATATGCCCATGTGCATGGCTTGAATTTGCCTTAAATTGTTTTAACTGATTTTAAACAGTTTTGTTTTAACTTGTCATGCTGTTTAGTATATCTTTAATTTAAATTACTCTTACTGTTTCAAATTGTTTTATGCTGCCAGTCTGAAGTTATCAGATGTCACCCTGAGATCCTTGCATACAGAGAGGATTTAAATATTTAAACAAAGAAGCAAGCAAGCAAACAGCACAGAAATTGCTTAAATAGAAAGAATAACTTGGGAACACATTGGGCTACCTATGCAATTGTAAATCAATCAAAAAAAATCATCTTTATTGTTACAGTGAAGAGAATGTTATCATTGGCTGACAAACATTTGCCACATTTTAATTCCCTACCTTCAAAACATTGTGAATCAACAGAAGCATTCAATGAAAGTAGCCACTGCAGTAATTTATGGCCAGATGTGGAAAAGAGGATGTGCTAATATATGCAGCAGGATTCGAAGGAAAATAGAAAAGGAAAGAAAGTCACCCAGACAAATATCTTGAATGCATCCTGTTCTAGTGTCTCATTGCACCTGGCAAATCTGCAAACTAAAGCAAACAAATGGGGGAGCTAAGTTCATATTTCTGGAGCAAAGAAAATAAGGCAATTCCCCTCATCTCCCATTCTAAGTTTGCCTTATTCCACTTTCCCAGGGATATTCCATTTTAGTTGTTACTGTCCTTCACAGTGATTGTTTAGACAGCTTGCCGAGCAATGGTATTTTTGCATTGAAAATGTCACATAAAAATGCATCTTGTGTCTATTGTTCTTGTACACAAAACTGAATAAAATGAGATACATTCCATAATTGTAACATTTAGTTCTGGCATTCACTATACGTCCTGTGTCGTCTAGGCATTTCAGCAAATATTTTTTAGTAAATATATTATCTTCCTGAAATCCTTTAGGTGCCAGGATTATTACACTAAAATTAAAAATGATAGGATCACAACCACACATGCTTGGCAATAGTTTCCAGAGTGAAATCAACAAGGTCACTTTTAAGTATATGCATTTTTGACTATAGAGCTCTGACTATAGTCACTGTAGTGACACTTTTATGTGCTCACGTGTTAAAAACTGTCACATTTCATATTTCATCGATATCATAAACAGCGATGGTGTGTTTTATTTTAATATAATTGACCTTGTACCAAATGAACACATAAATAAGAACACAATTATCTTTTGTTTTTCCACATTTTTCAAAATGTTTTAATGTCATTTTTTGGCCAAAAATATGTAAAAAAAATTGATTGAAAAATATACATTTGGAGAAAATGTGTGCAAAAAGCATATATACTGGCAGAAAGTTCTTTCAAAAAGGGGAATGTTAGCAGAACCTGCCCACACATATATGTACTCTGTTGTGTGTGTGGACTGGGGCACCTAACAATGTACATAAATTTTCATGTGCATATTAAAAATTGCAAACCGAAGTAGAAATAGGGTGGAAGAAACTTGTGCTTGGGGGAAAAAAGTCATTATAGAAATAAAAAAATCAGATTTGTCATCCCTAATGATGAATAATCTATCTCATGGAATTAAAATGCAATTATTTATTTCAACAGTAATTGTATAATGGTAGGATGTTTAAGGGTGAAGCACGTTTTCAGACTGAATAACAAAGTCTTCCTATCCCATAATGACAGGCATGAGTACAGGTTTTTCTGCATTGCTGCTTATCAGCCACAACAGCTAAAAAACAGTAGAAAGGGAAAATGGAATCTGATCCTTGTCTCCTGAGGGCCAGTGGTACAACTGCCAATGGGACTAGATGGAGGCCAAAAGTATCTCCCATTTCCTTTCTGGCCACTGATAGCTGCTCCACAGGAGTATGGATGGAGTCGAGTACAGATTCATTAAACAGAGAATCGCAGAGAAAAAGTTAGTCATGATCAGAGCCAAGTAAACAATCCCAAAAGGAAAAAAAAAAGACAAGGAAACAAACTATATTGCTTCTACTTATTTGGCAATGATTAGAGTCTCCGGCATAAAATATCCACAATTTGGTCCTTAACAGATTCTAATTTTACTTTCTAGTAAGTCTTAGGAAAATTCTACTGGTTCAAAAATAATAGTCATCAAATAAATTATACCTGCAGATATAGGATAGAGTAACAAAACCATAAGGAAATGGTATCATAGGCCTACCTACATTTTACTTCTGTGTAATGGAAATCTATAGGAAACCCATACCAAAACTATATGTGTGAACACAACCATTTCTAGCTGTTATCCTAATGTTGCTGAAACTTGATGCATAAAAAGATAACACATATTATTTAATCAATGCTGATCAAATGATACGAAACTATGCATAGATCCATATGGAGATGCATGTATGCATAACAAATACATGGGGTTGCAACTTCAGCCCCTACTAACAGTTTTAAATTTTACCTTAATCTTCCTAGTGGTTTTTAGACGCACTTACACTGTCAGTCTTCATGACTGTAATGTTTCTGGCAAATGCATTCCTTAAACCAGGCCAGACCTGCTAGAATATCCTGGACTGAGTGTAGATATTCCACCTCAGGTTTTCTGTTGCATATCTGGGAAAGCTAGAACAGGTGGCCTATGGGCTTAGAAGGGAAGAAAAAATGGAATAATGATGTCGGCATCTTTTAATTATCTGAAGAACCTACAGTTTTACTTCTGAGAAAGTAAAGGCCTCTGAACACAATAGTGGCACCCCTTGACGGTGGATTTTGAGAAGGGATTGACCAATAGCTACATTTGGAACCTCAAATTTGCAATTTTTGCTGTAGTATTTCAAAGTGTAGCAGGAGTACATAATGTCTGAATGAATAGATGAATGAACAGGAAAAAATCCATTCCTATTCTGCCATTGGGCAGTTTGTGGGCCCCAAAAGGAAGTGAGGCCAGCATAAAAGCTATGAGAGCACAGCTGGCCATGGCAGAGGGTCACAGGAGTGGAACCAGCTTAAAATCTCTGATCACCCTTGTGACCTCCACTTTTCCATTTCTCACTTGACCCACCCTCTTGCCCTCTTGTGCTGTGTGGGCACTGGCTGATCACTTTGGGGCCACATAGGAATCCCCCCCCTTTTCTTTTATTTTGGCTTGCCTTTCATTGTATCTTGGGGAGTTTGGACATTGGTTTTGGGAGATGCTTGCAAATAGGGGATCACTTGGCAGATAATGGGGAGAAAAGGAGCAGGAATGTGGTGAACACTCATATGCAACACATTGAGAAAGGCAGGTCTCTGGAACTGTCCTTTCTGGTTGTGGGGCCCACGGGATGGGGAAGAGACTCCTCTTGGACCTAGCATGAGGTTCAGTCTCACTTAAATGTTGCAGAACTTGGAGGAGGGATTCCTCTGGTTGGTCTTCATTCAATCAGGGAAAGCTGTGAAGCAATCCAGTATCATGAAGTGCTCTTGGGGCTCAGGTGCATCACCCAAGGGTAGGTGAGGAAGCAATATGGGGGTGACTTCCTGCTTCATCAAGTCCCACATAGGTGTCCCTCACCCTTTCACAACTATGGGTTAAAGTAGTCCTTATTTGTTCTATACTCTGTGTTTGGTCTCTTTATTTTCCAGAGTGGGTCAGCAATATGATCCAACAGTGAAAGGGATCTAAGCCCTTGCCCTCTCTGCCACACTACCTTTGCAGTATAACAGGGATCCTCCAGATGTTTTTTTATTACAGTTCCTACAGACCCCTACTGTCATTTACCATGCTGGCTGGGTGAGCTGAAGTTCCAATGCTGGGAGCATCAAAGACTTCCTGTGCTACATTGTAGGAAATATGTGGCATCCCTACTAGCAGCCTGAAAGTGCAGGATACATGACGTGTCGCCATACAGTTTAATTTTAAGACACACAACATTATTCAAATATAGGGATTTCTAGCAGGACTATATGTTTTGCCATGTCCAGCTTGTATGCATGTATGGACATTTGGGCCCTTTCCACACCCATGGGGACAGGGGAAGAACAGAACTGTGACGATGCTTCACCTTGTCTCAGTACTATAACAAGTTACTCATAACTTCATAGAATCATAGACTCTTAGAGGAAGGAGGGGCCACAAGGGCCATCTAACCCAACCCTCTGGCATGCGAATAAACAATGGAAACACTCCTGAAAGATGCTCTTTCTGATTGGCGGGTCATGCCACCCAAGTTTCTCTGTTCCCTATTGTGCTTGGCTGGAGTTCTGACAGTGGCTTCTGTGTGCTGGCATGGCTCTTCCCAGGATAATGTACTGTTATGAATTGTAATCCAAAGTGCAGACATACCTCATTAAACAAAGCCTCTAACAAAGAAGCTCCTTTTTAAAAAGTCTTGTTACGGGAGCCCAGCCTAGCAAGCATCCCCTTTTCTTGTCTTTTTTCTAGCTGGAAGTTGGTTTTTTGAAGCATTGGCACCAGAAGGATGGTGAAGGAGGTCTGGAGAAAGATAGAATTTCAGTGTTGTGCTACAGCAGCCTGTCTGCATTAAGCAATGCAATAAAGTTTGAGCCGGAAAAGAACTGGGTTCTATGCTAGGTGATCCTACTGTGGCTATGTGTGCTTATGTTGAGCAGGAGAGGTAAATAGCTGCTTCCAGAATCATTTACTGAGCATGTGTGAAGAGCAAAACAGAAAGAAAGGGGGAAGCAAGATTACCCTGGCTCGGCAATTACCCCGCAATACTGAAAAACTTACAGATCTATATAAGTTTTGCTACCAAAATGAAAATCATAAAATTTCGGAAGATGTTTTCAAGTAGTTTCTAAAAGATGCAATTTTTTTTGTTTACTTATGCGAGACTTACCTGACCTGGCTGTTTCATTTCATACATGTTATTATGATGTAGGGACCTATCCCAATTCTTTCCAGGTTATTTCCACCTCTGATACCAAAGTTTCTGTTAATGAAGTAAAATCCAGGAACACAGTGACTTTGTAAATGGACATATATCTCTATCAGAGCTGGCTCTAGACCCAGAGTAAAACATTATATTTCGGTAACTTTGCCGAGATTCAACATTTTATGACACATAGAAAGAGCGATAATGACTGCATAAATAAAAATGAGTGCATATCTTTTAAAATATTTATTTCAACTGTGATACCATACATTACACAACAAAAATTAAATGTAAATATGCTAAGAATAATTGAGAAACATTTTTAAAAACAGAGATCATTTCCATGTATGTGATGACAATATGCAAAAAGAACTGCTTAACATTAATAATTATAATGTACATTTATTAATATTGATAGGAAAGCAATATCATATAAAGGTGTGAATATAATCAGTGGAAAACTATATACATTTCCTAGAAAAAAAAGTAAAGTACAAAAAATAAACCCTTACAGATCAGAACCTGAGGATATTAACTTTTAAAGTTTAACCTCTGAACTTTCAAAAGATCATAAGAAGAATCTTGCCAGTTCAGATGAAAAACCCACCTAGTTCAACATTCTGTTCAGAAACTGTGGTTAACCAGCTGTCTATCAGAAGCTCTTCAATGTGACATGGATGCAACTAGGCATTCCATCCTGCATTCTCTAAATATTTATATACAGAGACACTCTACTTATGAGGTAGTAAATAATAGCTGTAGATCATCCCAACCTCCATGAATTTGCCTAATCTCTTTTGAAAGCCACCCATGTTGCAGCTATCTACATACTATGGTGAATTCTAGAGTTTAACTATGTGCTATATGAAGAAATATTTCTTTTATATGAAGAAGTACTTCCTGAATCTCCTGTTATTCAGTTTCAGTGGATGACCCTGGATTCTAGTATCATGAGAGGCAGACAGACTTTTGAGCATTGGACTATGACCTTGAAGATCAGGGTTCGATTTCTGGCCATGGAAACCAACTGGGTGACCTTGGGCACCTCACACACTCTCAGCCTTTGAAAACCCTGTGATAGGTTCACTTTAGGGTCACCACAAGTTGGAAATGACTTGAAGGGATACTACAACAACAACAACAACAACAACAACACAACAGACTTTTCCTAGTAGATGATCTCCATACTATGCATCATTTTATAGACCTCCAGCCAGTCTACCCTTACTCATCTTTTTTCATAGCCCTAAACCTTGTATCTTTCCTCTCAGGGCAGTTGCTCCAGTCTTTGGATCATTTTGGTCACCCTTTTATGTACTCTTGCCAGCAGCAGCAGAGCTTGGAGTGTGTGGAAGGGGTGGATGGGAGGGGGAGGGGCTATGGTACAGAGGTGTGGCCACTGTGCGTGGGGGCATGGCTGTGGTGCATGGGGGTGTAGCCAGGGCACATAGTATGTGGCTACAGGCTGGGACGCCCCAAAAACACTGTTGCCCAGGGCAAATTGGCCACCCCCCCCACATCCCTACATGACTGCTTACCAGCTCTAAAATATACCCCCCTACATCCCTACATGACTGCTTACCAGCAATAAAATATCCTTTTTTGGTGTGTTAACCAGAACCTCATGCAGTATTTAGATATGGGTGCATGATGGGTTTGCATAAGATTACTGTGATATTTACCCACTTTGTTTACAAAAGACCCACTCTTGGTGAAAATGAAAACTAACAGAAGTGTTTCACTAATATAAATCAGTTCTGCTCCCTTTGTTTTCAGGTACTTCCCTCGGCAGGATGGACAATCATGATGACAGCCTGCATTACAAACTTTACTAATACGTACAGGTTTATTATGAAATAATTAAATATTTACCTTTTTCCTTTGTCAGAACTGATGTATCTTGTACCGATCATTGTATCACATGGAATGTATGACCTGTATTAAATATGAGCAAAGAATAGCAGAAGAGCAAAGTGAGTGCACCTATATGTAGCTACATCAAAAGTAGAAGGAGGTATACAGCCAATTTGACATGTCTGTCATTTCCTTCACCAGAAGACTGATAAGTGCAGTCCCAAACTTGAAAGGTGTCATTGTTTAAAAGCAATTGAAATGATAAGATTTGAAATCCTACAGAAATTTGTGTCCAGGCTGCATTACTGGACACTGAAAAAAAATTGGACTAAAATGGCAAATTACTTACTTGGCAAATGCAGAAACATAACCCAAGTCTCTGCCAGCTCCCAGACCCAGTTTTACTAAGGCAATGGAACAAAGGCCTTTCATAGGCAGTGTAATTTAGGCTACCTGAGTGAGCAAGAATGGTCAGGTGTATAAAGAGGCCTCATGGAACACTAAACAGAGAGAAATTCACATGGAGTAAGTGAAGCACTTTGCTGGCATGTGGACATAGGTTCCAGGGGCTATTCCCAATACAGAAGACAATCACTGGCAGGTAATAAAGGAGGCATTTATGTGATATGTCAGCGGTTAGTGCAAAGCTTAAAAGAAATGAGATCATGTGGCAAGATAGCATTCTCTGCCTTTCCCTGAGGGGAAGAAGCATTACTGTTATTACTATAAGCCATTGTTAATGCTACTTCTTTGAAATAAAATGTGACACAGTATTGTCAGCTGATACTTGTGCGATCCTAGCTATCATAAATTGTGGTTTTCTAGAATATTAATCTCTGGTTACACTGTGCAGCTACCAGGCCAACCCTGAGCACAGATGTCAAGGTAGTCTTTCTGGAAAGGGAAAAAAGTAATTTCTGGAAAGGGGAAAAGTGGTGACTTTTCATCTGATTTTTTTCTAAAATGCAAAGTCATAGCGAAGGGCCTGATTACTACAGCCCACAGCTCAGAAGTGACTCATTGCAAAACATCAGTTACATGTATTTAATTATTTTTGCAATAACTGATACATAAGTTACATAGATTGTAATGCCAGGACGGATGACTGCACTCCTTTTACCATTGTTTAGTTGTTTCTGATTGTTTAGTTACTTTTGTAGTTACAGGTTGCGTATTGCCTCACTGCTTATACATATTTGGTATCACTGGTCAATGGATGATAGCATTCTGATGGCACAAAAGTCATGCAAAAGAGAAAAAAATATGTAGTTATTATTAGGACTTCTTTTTTTTAAGAAAAAAAGCTTTTAAAAGTTTAATTATTTTCGTTCTGGAATTAAAAGGCAGCAAAAGTGCTTAACTGTAAAACTATGCTTTTCTACTTTGAAGTAAACTCTATTGAGTTTAATCAATATACCTTTGATTTGAGACTGCAGCCAAAATTTGTCACAGTCAGAGACATTCTGTGCCTCCTAATCTGAGTAACACTGGTGTAAATATAATAGCACAATCATATCAATGTTTGCTTAGAAGTAAATTCCATTGTATTCAATCAATGTATTCTTTGCTTCCTGGTGGGGGGGTTGCTACTCAGCAAATTACTGACCAGACCCATAGTTGGGAACAGTTCATGCAAGGCTATAATCCTACTCACTTGTAAGTAAATACCATTGAACTTGATGAGGCTTGCTTCTGAGTAAATATGTAGATGATCATGCTATTTGTCTTCTACTAAACCTTTGGAAATATAGATTCTTCTCTGTTCAGAACTGGTATCAAAATGTTAGCAATTTTTTTACAGAAGTGTCTTCATACCCCCCAACATTTCACAGATGAAAACTGAGACATACATTGTCATGCAATGTCAGAGTGTGATCAGGATGACAAAAGTTATTAAGGAGGAAGGGCACACAGGATAGGAGAGCCAGTGGAACTCTGATTTTGCCTGAAGTTACTGGGAAGGACACAATTCTGAGCCCTCTTCTAACCTGCTGCATTAAAGGCATGCCAACTATTTTTGCATTTTGAACTCAGTTTGCAGCAACTGAAGTAATTTGAGGTCAGTAGGGGGAAAGTGGGAGAAGGAGAGAGAAACTGGGACGTTATAAAAGCAGCTGAACAACTCGGACAACAGAAGGTTGATTGGTACTGTCTTTGTCAGATTGGGATATTTGTGGGGCACCTATCTTCATTTAAAATGTACCAAAACTATGTAATTATATTACTTTTTTTTTTCATGGTTCTGTATTTTGCTGTATTTTGGATCTTATTTTGCTGAGGTACTTAGAGTTTGCCAGAGGTCTCTGGTCCTCTCTTGTGAACTACACTTCCCAAAGTATCCTAAGTATCTGTTTTCACTAAAGAATCAAGCTGTTTTAAACTAAAATTAAACAAAAAATTACTACAAATATAAAAGATTTTAAACACTTTTTTTTTAAAGCCCACACTGGTAGAGGAAAATTCAACCCCAACCAATTTTTAAAGACATTTGCTCAGGAAGCGAGGTCAGGTACCTAAGACTTGCTAGAATAGAAAAGGCATCTCTCTGTCAGCTGAAAGATAGCAATGAAAGATCCAACCTTGGAAGCCTAGGAGCGGCCACTCTGGTTGCACTACTGTTCATATTTTCAGTATGGACATTCACAGCTTGATCATAGCATATATTAGTAGATAAAATTGTACAAACCACAAATCCACCATGACTAGAGCATACTAGGAAGTAAAAATAGGTACATGAGATAAGTATGAGAGCCAGAGTGGTGTAGTGGTGAGAGCAGTGTAGTGTAGTGCTGCACCTGAACACTGAACCCTGCACCTGAACACTGAACCCTGAACACCAGGTTTTGATGCCCTGCTCAGCCATGGAAACTCACTGGGTGACCTTGGATGCATCTCACACATACTCTCAGCCCCAGAAAATCCCATGATATGTTTGCTTTAGAGTTGCCATAAGTCAGAAAGAATTTGAAGGCACATAACAACAACAACAACACGTGTTGTTTTTTCTTTCACTAGCCAAAGTATACCAGGATTACTTTAATGCTTCATTGTTGTTGTGCCCCTTCAAGCTGTTTCCAACTTATGACAACCTGCAGACAAACCTATCATAGGATTTTGTTGGCAAGATCTGTTGAAGAATTAATTATATTGAAGAATTACCTGTAGCACCCAGTCTTGTTGAGAAGATTCATTAATTATTATTAATGAGCATTCAGCTTCAATTGCGCGGGAGGATCACTGGATCTTTGGGTGGTCAACTATTCCTCATGTTGTGTATTGGTTTCAGTTGCCCTTGAGAGAAGTGCCATTCCCAAGTGGCCACTAAGTGCTCTACTTTGTATAATTGAGAAATAATTCTGGTGCCTCCAGCCCCCACTCCAAAGTGAATGTTGTGTATGTGACATAAGGCCTTTCCACACTAGCATGTTATAGTGCTTTTATTCCACTTTCAACATCCTATGGAATCCTGGGGTTTGCAGTTTAGGGAGGAGCTGGTTCAAGCCATAATGTATCCAACCATACCCCTCTGCTGCCAGAGTGGACACTGCTAACAAAATGGATTCCCCCTTGCTCATGTGGCATCCCAAGAGTCCTCAGATCTCCAGGGAGTTGGAGGGACAGAAAGCAGAAATCCTGTTGCATGGTTGCTTCTTGATGCAATAGATATGATTTGACACAAAGACTCTACCTGGTGAAGTGAAAAGCTGTCCAAATTTCAAGTTGAGTGACAACAGTTTTAAAATGAGGACTGAGTGAGAGTGAGATTCCTGGTTTCTGCTTATGCCTTAAAGTTGTCATTCTGGAAACTGGAACATTTTCAAAAATGTGTAACAGGAGGGAATGGGATGTCCTTTCATTTTGTTTGGTAGACATCCATTCTATAGTTTCAAATTAGAGAGTTTAGAAAATCCCAAATTTACTCGCTGGATATAGAACTGTGAGTAACGTTATCCAATGCAGATCATTTTTTGGCTGTGAAAATCAGGTGGTAAGAAGAATCTCTTGAATAAGTGATAGAAGCCATCCAAAGTTCAGAATGAAAATGAATGAACACTGCCTGAGCTACAGTGCTATTAAAATGGGATATTGGATATAGAGGCCTTCAAATGGAAACTGGAGCATTTCCACAATCCTAAAATATATTTTAAGCTGGTTCATCTGAAGGAGGTTGATTGGAACTATCTGTTTAACTGTATTTACTGCCTGGATGGAAGATTATTTCACTTATTAATTATATACAATCCCTAAAATTTGTATCATACCAAATTCTATGTGAAATAGACGCAGCAAGCTTCAGGGGAAAAGCCAGAATTTTCCAATAGGTCACAAACTTGCAAAAAAATTTTCATGATGTTAGTCTAAGGCCCTTTTCGCATGGCATTTGCCATGCAAAAGGGCCTCCAGAGCGTCGCACGATTGTGAGGAGCGTTTCAGACGACATCCTCGCAATTGCGTGATGTTGCTGGGGCTGGCAGGCACCGATTGTGCACTATTTCATTTTTGGCCTGTAGCTGAAAATGATGTGCAATCACGCATTGCTCTGGGGCCCCACACGCCCTTACCTTGCACGTGGAGCTCCAGAGCTGCAGCCTTCCCGCTTCCTCCCCCAGCGCAGCCTGGGAAAATACCTGGCTGCGCTGCGGAAGGAAGAGGCGGAGCCCTTATGTTGCCTGCCAGCCTCTTGCAAGGGGCTGCTCACGTGATCCCCACGCCCCAGTGCTGGACACAGGTAAGGTGCGGAAAGGGCTTAAGTCTACATATCGAATTTTGTCAAAATCAGTTCATAACTGTGATTTCAGGGTAAAAAAAAAATGAAGAAACTCAACTAAGGCCATTTCCTCTCTACACTGCTAGTATTTCAATATCCTGTGGAATTCTGGGTTTGTATTTTACTGAGGCCAAATTGCTCTCTGACTGAGAATTCTTAATGCCCTTCCCTAAACTGCAAACCCCAGGATTCCATATGATGTTGATAGTGGAATAATAGCACTATAACAGTGTAGTGTGGAAATAGTCTAAGTCTAAAACCTTATTAGGGCTTTCATTTTAATTCCATTAGATAACATGCTGTGGCTGGCATCCTGTCTGTTAATCTCCTCTAGAGCAGACCCACTGAATCAATTGATGAACAGTGAGGCAACGCATAGGTAAATCTGATTGATTCAATTAGTCAGTCAGTCTACTCTGTTCAGAACTAACAAAGGGATTTTTGCCCAAGTTTGGTGGCTCTGTGATCATGAAAGCAGATTTGTATAGTATAACAGGCAGATAAACAGTTTAGATTATAGTAAAGATAGATTCAGATGTTTTGAAATTACATTTGTGTTCACTCTGATATTATAAGATGAAGGGTGATCATAAAATAATTTAAATAAATATATAAATAAATGGGGAAAAAAATGCCTCCAGAATTTAAACTGCGTTAACTCAGACATTTTTCAGCACTCCAACTCTTTCTCCTATTATTTCCTCTTCCTCTTTACTTTCTCTCCAAAACAGAGAGTCAAGGTTACTTGCAAATGTATACAATATAGTTAAAATATACAAAAGAGCAATATTAAAGTGGAGTTAAACTATCAGCATGAAAACAAGTTTTGAAATACAGTTAAAAAATTTAAAAAGTTAAAATGCTACTGCTAAAAACAGTAAAGCCCTTTCTTTAAAAACATTCAGTTCTTTAAAAATTCATCTAATCATGCATCATGCCCTCAGCCCACTTCAATATATTCCATGAAGTTTTGTTTCAACTTCATTAGTTTTATGCTGCCACAAGATTCCATTTTTATACTGAAAATGGCTGCAATTTAATAACAATGATCTAAACATGAACACATACACTGAAGAACAAAAAGGCAAGGAACAGAAAGTAAACTTAAAAGAAAACAAGTTTAATATTAGAATCATAGAATCATAGAATCATAGAAATGTACAGTTGGAAGAGACCCCAGGGACCATCCAGTCCAACCCCCTGCCATGCAGGAACACCCTCAAAGCACTCCCGACAGATGGCCATCCAGCCTCCGCTTAAAAACCTCCAAGGAAGGAGACTCCACTACACTCCGAGGCAGCAGATTCCACTGCCGGACAGAACTGACTGTCAGGAAGTTCTTCTTGAGGTTCAGGTGGAACCTCCTTTCCTGCAGCTTGAATCCATTGCTCCTTGTCCTAGTCTCTGGAGCAGCAGAAAACCAGCCCTCTCCTTCCTCTACGTGGTATCCCTTCAAATATTTAAACATGGCTATCATGTCCCCTCTTAACCTTCTCTTCTGCAGACTAAACATACCCAGCTCTCTAAGTCTTTCATCATAGGGCATGGCTTCCAGGCCTCTCACCATTTTGGTTGCCCTCCTCTGGACTTGCTCCAGCTTGACCATGTCCTTCTTGAATTGGGGTGCCCAGAACTGTACACAGTATTCAAGATGGGGTCTAACCAAAGCAGAGTAGAGCGGTACCAGTACCTCCCTCGATCTAGACACCATACTCCTATTGATGCATCCAAGAATTGCATTGGCCTTCTTGGCTGCCGCATCACACTGCTGACTCATGTTCAGCTTGTGGTCTATAAAGACTCCTAGATCCCTTTCACACGTACTGCTATCCAGCCACGTGTCCCCCATCCTATATTTCTGTATTCCATTCTTTCTACCTAAGTGTAGGACCTTATACTTCTCTCTGTTGAATTTCATTTTGTTCGCCTTGGCCCAGCTCTCCAATCTATCCAGGTCATTTTGAATTTTGATCCTGTCCTCTGGCGTATTAGCAACCCCTCCCAATTTGGTGTCATCTGCAAATTTGATGAGCATGCCCTCTATTCCTTCATCCAAGTCATTGATAAAAATATTGAACAGCACTGGGCCTAGGACAGAACCCTGTGGCACCCCACTAGTCACTTCTCTCCAGGATGAAAAGCAGCCATTCGTGATCACCCTTTGGGTTCGGTCGGTCAACCAATTACAAATCCAAAAACAGTAGCCCTGTCCAGCCCACATTTTACTAGCTTCTTTGCAAGAATGTCATGGGGAACTTTGTCGAAGGCCTTACTGAAATCGAGATATGCTACATCCACAGCATTCCCTTCGTCTATCAAGCTAGTAACTCTACCATAAAAAGAGATAAGATTAGTCTGGCATGACTTATTTTTGAGAAATCCATGTTGACTTCTCGTGATTACTGTGTTGCTTTCTAAGTGATTAGAAACTGACTGCTTAATGATTTGCTCCAGGGTCTTTCCAGGTACTGATGTCAGGCTGACTGGGCGATAATTATTTGGGTCCTCTTTTTTTCCCTTCTTGAAGATGGGGATAACATTTGCTCTCTTCCAGTCTGCTGGAACTTCTCCTGTCCCCCAAGATTTCTCAAAGATTATAGTAAGTGGTTCCGAAATGACCTCTGCCAGCTCTTTTAATATCCTAGGATACAATTCATCTGGCCCTGGAGACTTGAATTCATCCAGTGTGGCCAGGTATTCCTGTACCACCTCTCTACCTATTATGTGCCTCATTTCCCCTGCTTCCTCACCTGCTCCCCAACCGCCAGGTTGAGTGCTTGTATCCTTCTGGGAAAAAAACTGAGGCAAAGAAGGTGTTAAGTAGTTCTGCCTTTTCTCTTCCCCCTGTGAGTAATTCACCATCTTCTCTGCGCAGCGATCCTATCGTCTCCTTCTTTTTCCTTTTGCTGCGGACATATTTAAAAAAGCCCTTTTTATTGTTTTTAATGTCTCTGGCCAGCCTAAGTTCGTTCTGTGCTTTAGCCTTTCTGACCTCCTCCCTACATCTCCTGGCTACTTGCTTAAATTCTTCTTTGGTGGTTTCCCCTTCTTCCATTTCCTGTACATGTTTCTCTTAACACTTAGCTCAGCTGAGAGTTCTTTCGTCAGCCATTCTGGTTTCTTCAGACACCTTCCATTTTTCCTCCTTATTGGCACAGTTTTAGACTGTGCCTTCAGTATCTCCCTTTTTAGGAACTCCCATGCCTCCTGAACTCCTTTCCCTTTCACTATTCCTGACCACGGAATTCCAGCCAGCAGCTCCCTAAGTTTACAGAAGTCCGCTTTTTTAAAATCTAAGATGAGTGTTTGGCTACCTTTATCTTCTCCTTCCCACTGAATGCCAAATTCCAATAGGGCATGGTCACTCCCCCCTAAAGATCCAACCACTTCTACCTCATTAACAAGGTCATCCCTGTTGGTCAGGATCAGATCTAGAATATTTGATTCCCTTGTGGCCTCTTCCACCTTCTGGACCATGAAGTTTTCTGCAAGACAAGCAAGAAGCTTGCTGGACCTTGCTGTCTTGGCAGAGTTTGACTGCCAGCATATATCAGGGTAATTGAAATCTCCTATTATTACTGTATCTCTCCTCTTTGAATGTGCAGTCATTTGGTTGAGGAAGACGTCATCTAAGTCCTCAGCCTGGGTTGGAGGTCTGTAGTAAACCCACACCAGAATATCCCTATTGTTTCTCGCTGCCTTGATTCTTACCCAAATGCTCTCAACCTGGCTTTCTGGGTTTAAGTCCCGGATCTCTTCATAGGTGAAAACATCCTTGACATACAAGGCTACTCCTCCTCCTTTCTTGTTTGATCTATTACAAGGTTTAGGGAAAAAAAATAGAGGTTAGCCTGAGAAATCTGAGAGACAATGGCAAGGAATTACAGAAATTTGCAAAATTCAGATGAAAATAGTAGAAGAAAGATTGGTCATGGAAAGAGTTACCTAGAATGTACACACAGACCTAACAGAGAAAAAAGCAGCAACCAATTAGCAGGAGGTTGCGCGTCCTACAGGAAAACACTTTAAATTGGAATCATTTATTTTCCCAAAAGAGTAGTGATTTGAGAGTCCCTGATAAAATATGCCATGGGATTAAAAGGTGGATCTGTCAGTTAACTCAACCCTCCTTCCTCCTTCACTCTATGCCTCCCATCTATGTATTTTCACAAAGCAAAGCCTAAACACACATTATTCCTGGATAGAAAGTGCCTCCTTTCCAAAAGATGAAGTGCTAATCAGGCTCTGTACAGGGGTTCAGCTTAAGTTCTGGCCACTTTGGAGAACTGCTTTGGTTGGAGCACTAGAAACAGTCCATAAGCCTGATTTGGTTTAAGCTTCAGGTTTGGAGTAATAACTTTGAGAATAAGCCAGACAACACAATTTAAGGAGCTGTATCCAATGCCAGACTTCCACTCATGCAAGAACAGAATTCATTGTCAGTGGGTGGGTCGGGGTGAGGTTCCCAGTCCTAATTCACCCCCCCACAACCTAAAATCCTACTATAGAAACACCTCTGGGGCTTTTTGTGTGTGTTTGTGTGTGTGTGTGTGTGTGTGGCTGAGAGCACTACAGAGGGCAGAAAATCAAAGTGCTACTGTGAGTGGCTTCTTGGATTTAGGATTTAAAATGTTTAATGAAGAGGAATAAAATAACTAAAGTGTAAAAGTCTTTTAGGGTCTTTAAACCCAAAGACCTTTTGAAAGAGAAATGTTTAACCACCACAGTGGAAGGCCGAAAAGGAGAGGGCAGAGCAAATCTTCTTGGGAAGAGAGTTCCAAAGACTAGGATCTCATAGGAGCTATCACAAATTGATGAACGGGGTTAGGATTTTGACAGAACGACAAGGTGGATTTATTCCAGAGGAAAGATGGAATATTAACTGTGACTAAATTAGAACCATGAGTCTGGAAAAATTGCACTGCTTGCCAAATTGGTTAGGGAAACATATGAGGATTGTGAGTTACAAGGACAGTTGCTGTTAGACACAAAGAGATGCTCAGAGGATGAGCTTGAAATATATGAGGTTTAAACAGAAATAGGATTCGTTTGGCAGACTGTCTAGATAAAATATCTCGGAAATCTGTCAGTTAGGTCTAACATATCCCCACCTCAGCCAACCTGTATACTTTCCAAAGCCTCTGGTCTAAAATATTTGACAACTCATAATTGCCAAATATATATATGACAGATAGCTCTGATAAGATAAGAAAAGGCTGCTCTCTAGTGCTATATATTAATCAGGAGAGCATTTCAACTTTCATTGCACATGTGTTAAAATCCCCAAACATGGGTGTTGAATGATATATTATACTCAGTGTCAGGGAAAGAAAGTCAAAGAGCAAGTGCATGAGTGCTGTAATCTCCTCGTTATCTCTTGACATGGAACCCTATATCATAAAACAGGATAACATTTATAGTGGGATCAATTTGTTTCCAATTTCTCCCATATGCAATTTCATGAAAGAAAAACTTCATCCATCATAAAATGACTGCGGTCCTGTAGTTATAATCAACCTAAAACAGATAGCAATGATATATACCCAGCTGTGCATTAGATACCCACCAAATAATATACTTCATGAGCTCCTTTTTAATTATCATGACTGAGAAAACTCTTCTCTCATCATTTCATTGTTGTTGATTGATTGATTGATATAGTGCCATCAGTGTTCAAGGTACAAAATAGGAGAGTGTAGGTCACAGGGCACAGAGTTAAGGAGGGAGTGCTGAAGCCAAGACTAAACAGAAATTCTGTCCAGTCATTTCAATTCAACATGTTTAGTCTTTGTTACCTGTTCACTTATGCTGTGGCATAGCATACATGGGAACTAGGAGGCTGTGCCAAAGTCTTCCTGGAAAAAGATGGGTTTTGAGGATAGATTTGAAAGGAATAAATGAGGTGGCATTGCACACATGTTTGAAAACCCCTAACAATGTTTTATTATTCTAGAAAGGATTAGAGAAATCTATTCCTCTCTCTTTTTGTAACATTGCAATTTATGTTATAATGGACTGTAAGTGGGTTTAGTTTCTCTGTTGTCAACACTGCCAGTCATTTTGAGAGTAAATCTTATCTGCAAAGGTATCCATTTCAGTAGTCCTAAGCATTTTTATCAACCATTGCTTAATTGCAGATAAAGTTGCTGATTTTTAGAGGAGGGCACAGACAATCTTAGCAACTAGAAGATTTATAAGAAGTAATTTGGTGAGCAGATGATACATGTTCTCAGAGTGATTCAATACCCAGTGAACATTTCTTCAATGTTTCAATGAACAGTTTTGAAACAAAGGACTAAAATCCTACAAGTACTTACCTAGGAATAGGTCTCAGTGAAATCAAAAGAAGATTTGAACAGAACTTCATTGCACATGATTTTTTTACAATCTGCACTAAGATAATACCAATTATTGAAATATTAAATTTTCTCTGACAAAAATAATGTAGTTGTTATGTTTGATTGTACTGCTTCATTTATGTCACCAGAACAATTGCTGAGAACTATATATTTTAAATGTATACATTTTATTCTTTTTGTTCCATAGAGGTGAGATGAGGAACAATGCTAATTTTTGATTCTCCCGTGGGTTTTGGTAATTCTTATTTGTCTCTTTCCCTAGGATTTAAGGGTAAATGAAGACACAAAACACAATGGATTGGATCTAGACATAATTGTATACGAATAGACCAAATTGGACATAGGGTTACCAACTCTGGCTAAAGAAATTCCAGAAGATTATTTTCAATTTGTAATTAAATGTATAAATGTTTCCTTCCTTCCCTTCATGGACACAATTTCATCTGCTTAATTTATTTCTACTGTTTAAACCCAGACTTGGAGCACCAGGCTGTTAGAGCAGAGAGCAAACCACTTTTAATTTATTCTGTTTATTTTACATTACAGTTGTTCCCACCCCCAAATATTTGCAGATTTTGTATCCATGGATTCAGCTAACCATGACTTGAAAATATTTTTTAAAAAATCCAAAAAAGGTTACTTTTATTTTGCCATGTTTCATAAAGGACACCATTCTGCTACACCATTGTACATAATGGGACTTGAGCATCCACAAATTTTGGTATTCATGGAGGGTCCTGAAATCAAACCCTAGCAGATACACAGGGCCCGCTGTGTGTTTTCTTCTTTTGTGTGTGTGTGTGTGTTGGCCTGTAAAAAATAATAAAAACCTTTAAAGTACAGAGTATTTTTTTTTAAAAAAGCAAACACTGGGGAGAGTCTGAAGACCACTACTAGTAGATGTTGTTTCTCTCCTAAACCTCTGTTTTAATCTTGTTCTAGCTCCCCTTTCTAAGTAGTCAGTCTGACACCTTCATATAGCTAAGTAGTCAGTCTGACACCTTCATATCGAAACAAGAAACTGAGAACAAGCCAACCCAACCCAACTGTAAGGTTAAAATGTCACATTATATTTCAAGTGTTTCAATATGAAGATGTCAGCCTGGTCACCTAGATGCAGAGATTTATATTTATATGCAGCGATGATGATGATGATGATGATGATGATGATGATGATGATGATGATTTTCAAAAAGGATATTGACAATCTGGAGCATATTCAGGGCAGAGTGGGAAACGGTCTGGAAAGTAACCCATGTGAAGAACAGTTTATAGAGTTAGATATGTTTAGCCTGGAGAATAGAAGACAGAGAGTTGATATGATAGTTCTAATTAAATACCTGAAGGGAGGCAAGGTAGAAGATGGTGTGAACTTTTGTGTTGCTCTGCAGGCTATAACATGAACCAATAGATTCAAATTAACAATTAGGAAGAACTTCTTTTCCCTACAAACTGTTTGAGGCAGCGAAAGAGACTGCCTCATAAGGTGGTGGAGTCTCATTCTTTGCAGATCTTTAAACAGAAGTTAGGTGGCTGTCTTTTGGGAGTCCTTTAGTGATTATTATTTCATTTATATCTCCTTTTTCTCTAATACTGTAACTCAAGCTTACAAAATTAAATATAATTAAAGGCATTTGTTGTTGATGTGTGCTTCCAAAGGCAAACACCTCAACAAATTTGGCCAAGAAAATCCCATGGTAAGGTTACCATAAGTTGCAAACAACCTGAAGACACACAACAACAACTGTTATACAACATTTTGAAGGTCCTTTGCCTTGCATTCTTTTATTGTCTGGATTGCTAAACTGATCTGAGTTCATTCAAACTCCTTTGAACACAGTTCAGATCCAATTCAGATTGACCTGATCAGGTCCAACTTGGTCCAGTTTGAGCTGAATTCAGTGTCAGAGCTTGGGAGTGTGTGTGTAGTGGGTATGAGGGACATGGAGTTACGGTGTGAGGGGCATGGCCACTGTGTATGGGGGTGTGGCTGTGGTGCATGGAGGCATGGCCAGGGTGTGCGGGGGCACGGCTATTGGCCAGGACACCCCAGAAACACTGCTGCCTGGGGTGAATCGTCCCCTACCCCTAATGTCCCTACGTAACTGGCTGAATTTGATTAGGTTCAGGACTTGGGTGAATTAGTTGTACAGCTCTACACAGAAACAAGTCTGATGAATTTCCTGGAGGTCTACTCCCAGGTAAGTGCTTTAAAGGATTATAGCCTCAAGTGCTTAACTCCTTCTTCATTCAAATCTCACTGATGTTAGAGCAGTTTTAGCATATCTAACACCTATTTGGCTTGCTGTTCACTGATGTATATGTGCTGTCTTGAATTTTTTCCCCTGCGTCTGTTTACTAGGGGCTCCTGTGCATAACAGAGTGAAATAAAAGTAGCACAGCAATAATCCTTGGTTGTTCAGCAATGCAGCTGTGATATTACCTGTTTGCAGACTGGTGGAATTTCATTTACTGCAAACATTCTTTTAGCTCCATAGAATATTCAGATAAAGAAAGAAACTCCAACTGAATTAAAGATCAGTTAAGTCAAGCCAGTTCTAAGCTTACCCTTAATAAAACATTTCATCGTTTTAAATGTTAAAAAAAGGGAATTTTAAAGAAGATTACTGTTAGAATGCAAACTCGTTAGCAAGAGACTGCTTGTCTCCTGCTGTATAATAAGTACTTTCAATTTGGGATGAATAACTCATTTTGTGGTCCATTATCTTTCTCTAGAGTCCCTAGCAGTGGTTTATGTACAAAAAACCTTGTGGATTTATTAAGGTTACACAGCACTGAGCCAGAAGTACCTAAGCTAGTGCTCAGGGAGTTAATAGTCCACCTAACATAATTGCTGAGAAAGCTATGTGGGCAAAATACACACAGATTGCTTCCCACTAAATAAAATCGACTAAATTTAAGTGGATGCATCTAAGATTAGAATCACTCTAAAGCTGCCTGCAGAGCAAGGATACAGTTTTGCAATCTAGACAATCTTAGGTGAGTTCTCGACCACGCTTGTCACCTTTCATTGATTTCTCCTTCTGCTTGTTCATTTGCCACGCTTAAATCTTTTTTTTACTATTATTAAAATTTTGAGAGGACAGATATATTTGGAAATGAGATATTTCAAAGACGTGAGAGATGCACAGTTTGATCCTAAAGAAAGTGCATGGCAACAAGACAACAAAGGGTTTTGTGACAGCTTAAAGGTTAACAGAAACTTCTATAGACTGCAGCCCACCTTCAAATGCATGGAACACTGCCCCTGTTAACAGATATTGACATACGTATTAAGATGGGGATGAGAGTGGGATGTGGGAAAAAAAGGATTGCAAAGGGTACAAACATTGACGATTACCATAACAGTCTAACAAAGAGCAGTTGGGAAGCCTAGAAACTTATGCAGAAAAGATGGTGTGTACCATGTAGCATTGTTGTGTGTCTGATACCATTTCAGCTTATGAGGTTGATTGTCCTTTAGCCTTTCCTGCAGTAACTCCAGTTTTCTTTGTTAAGACTAGCACAGCTCATTCATGTTTGAAGACAACATGGTGGCTGTCGTAGCCCATTCGGACTACTAACGATGAAACCCTTTACTCACCTTGGAGGCAGCCCACACTGAATTCAGTGAAACCTACTTTTGAGTGGGCATGTAAAGAATTGTACTTTTTTTTTTGCTAGCTGCACAAGCTTGAGAACCGGGAAAATGGGTTGTTATACACACAGATTTCAGTTCCCTGAAAAGTTATACTGCCTTTCTCAACCTTCCCATGTGTTGACTACAGCTTTCATCATCTCCAATTGGCAGTTTCGTGTTAAACAAAATTCTTCTATCTCTCCATTCAGAAGTGGTGTTTCTGTGGTCTGTGTTTAGTAAAGAGTGAGATTCTTATTGGAGGACTGGAAAAAGAAATAAAATGAAAGCTCTGATTCATTCATAGTCCTATTTCCAAAACAAATAATACAAAACTTGCTTCAAATAGTGCATTGCAGTATTGGAACTGTGATATTGCAGCGATGTTTTGGGAAACATGAGAGACATTACTGGATCTTTCAAGCAGAGTAATGAAATTGACAAGGCAGGAGCTGAACAACAACCAGTTCCTTAGCCACTTACCCACAGGATCTAGCAGGCAAAAGACAAGCTTAGTTTTTTTTTAAATCCCTTAAAAGCAGCTTTACTTACAAATTGCTTGTACATCATTAAAATATAAGTGAATGGAGGACAGAGGGAGAGAGAACAGAAAAAATGGCTTCCTGTTAGAGCAGATGATGCAGAAAGAAGGAGAACTTGATAGAACAAACAAAAAGGAAGTCACCATAATGTAAACTAGCAATCAGTGAGTTTTGGACTACAAAGGTTGCTCACTCTAATATGAAAAGTTACTGCTTTGTTAAGAGTCTGGTAAGAAATCTCATAGCAATAATCAATGAATTCTCAAAAGAGGTTCTATCATGTTCTCTGATTAAGCTATTGTGATTTATTAGCAATGATTGCTCCTAGAACAAATGAGGAGGTACCTTGCCTTGAAATGGTGGAGGGAAGCATGAGCTATTTGTATATACTAGTATACATAAAGGATGCTTACTAGAAGCTTGATAATCAGGTTTAATCTAAAAACTGAATAAATTCTTGCCTATTATTTTCAAGTTTCTCAGTTTACTGAGTTTACAATCAGCTGGAAATACAAGGGAGTAACAGTGTAATCCTCTACCTTTATATTTAGAAGTAAACCCTACTGAGTTCAATTCGATTTATTCCCAACCCCAGTGTGTATGGCCGCTTTCCCCCAAACTGGTTCCCTCCACATGTGCAACTCCTAGAATCCCTGGCCAGAAAGTTCAGTGATCAGGAATAGTGGGACACACAGTCCAAAACATCTGGAGGACACCAGGCAGAGAAAGGCTAGCATATAAGATTTCAGCCTGAATCTAGCCGATGATGGTAAAACACAATGATACGGTATTAGCTATCTAATAGCAGTTGTCTAAATTAAAAATGTCACTGCACATATAATTCCTCAATCTAAGCCACTAGTGTGAAACTCATAGAAGAACTCATAGTAAATCCACTTTCTAGTCTCAGGGTAGCAGGCTAGCCCTATTGTATCAATGGAATTTATATAAGCATTGACTTACCATTGAACACCTGATTTAGTGGGTCCTCTCTAAGTAGACATTGGATTCAGGCCTATGTTGGCCTCACTGATATGCCACAACCTCGCATCCAGCCAGTGGTATGAATTCAGAAGCTTCCTTCTGTGCACTTACAGCCTGAGGCCAATTTTTCATACTTATGATCAAGTATCATGTCCTGAATGTGCTCAGAACTATAAAGACAGTGCAATGGTACTGCATTGATATAGTCATTAAAATATATTTTATTTTTATTTACAAAAGAATCTCAGTGCAGCTTGGCAAAAATATTCATAAAACACAAGGACAAACCCAGAATAAAAACAGTTCAAATTACTGAAACTCTTTTCCTAATGTAGATGCAGGAGCAGGATGAAACCGTCCAGCATAAAAACCAGGGACAAATATCCCTAATCCACCACCAGGGTTGTCCTGTGTCTGCCATTGGTTCCAAAAGACTGACTCGCAATAGAACTGAAAGCAGAATCCCACCTATTGCCCTATTCAGGTCACAAGTGAATAGGTCTGATTGCAGAGAGCAGCACCAACGGTCTTTGAACGTCTCTGTAGGTCTGCCTTGATATTGTGCCTGCACAGCAGTTTATACTAACACGTTAGACAGTAAATTGTTCCCATTACCAGCAGCCTGGATAATTCAGCTCACTGCTATGAGCGGGTGAAGCCAGCCATTCAAACAAATCAGTCATCCACATAAACACATGTTGCTGTTCCCCCTCCCGCGCCGATAAATTTGTTCCCTTAACCCTCTAGTACCTGTGCATATGTGTGGAAATATGGATGCATCCATTCCTTCTTGTAGCTTTGGGAGGAAAGACTGATTACAACAATCGAATGAAATATATATATATATATATATATATATATATATATAATGAAGATATACGTCATCTTGACTAAATAACCAAGACAATCTGTGTTATATGAAATAATCATCATTATCAAATTGCCTAGTATAAATACATATTGGCAGCTACCACCTTGCACCTAAACATCATTTGCGTGATCAGTTCTTTAAATGAAATGTAGTTAATGTACACTTTCTAAAAATGGATTTACTTAACTTCTATTACTAATTAGCCAGGCTCTGTGACTGAATTCATGATATCTATGTGTCTATCACATAATATAAATCTGTGCACTTCTTGTCTTATCATATTTATTTAATTTTTCTTTTCACTACGGCACTGTTCCTGCCTGTTTGGGCTTCTCTTAGCATTCAAAACAGTCTTCAAAAGCAAACTTATTTTATATTTCAGATAATTCTTATTTTTCCAAACAAGCCTTGAGGAAAATAGGCTTGGATTGTTTAAAAAACAGTCTAAAGTGGATGGCTTGGACCACAGCAAAGTCCTGTTTTAGCTGCCTTGTTCTGCCTTTGAATCCTCTTAGGAAAGTCAGTGATACCCACAAACAATAGAATTAAAAAATCTGTCTTTAGGACTGGCAAACCATTCAGAGTTCTGTCTAGCTGCTTAGCATAGACTAGGCTAGGCCTCAATAAAAGAACAGCCTCCCAAAGAAGCAATAATTTTCAGATTGTTGTGTACAATGCAGTGATAAAGCTCCCTGTCACATTTTTCTTCCCAGTTACTGAAGTTCCCATTCAGATGAATTGTCACAGCTTCTTCAATCCAAACAAGTACCCTTCCGGCCTTGTTTGCATTAAAATGTGATAAAACTAAAGGTGACTTTAGCACAGCTGTGCAGAAAACTGGATTAGGTCAAAGTGACAGAGTTTGTTAGGGCTTGCCACAAAGGTGGTTCAAGATTTGTCTAGAGTGCTAATGTGGGAGAAGCAGAGGTTTCTTAAACCCAGACATTTGTAATAAGGCTACAAACAAAAAAAGATAGTTTTTTCTTTCATCCATGCATAGTTACCAGTGGCAGCCAGCTTGTTGACCTGTTGTCACACAAAAATTTGGAATGGCAGAGCCATAACAAAGTGCCTTATAGTTTCTGTCATCCCCCCTCCTCTTTGTGTGTGGAGCACCACTGTCAAGAAGCAAAACCACCCGAAAAGGCCAAGGTCCAGGCACCCTTGACAGCATGCTGCCTTTTTTTTTTTTTTAGAGGCTGCTCAGAGATGGAAGCTGGCGTTGGATTACTTTCAGGAGTTTTTGAAATGTGATTTAAAACTTTGTTGGACAGAGAAGTAAGCCACCAGCATTTTGCTTGCTCATGATGAATTATTGATAGCCAGCCTTTCAGCAAGATGGCATTTTCACCTCAGAATCGTTTGATCTCAAATTTCTGTGATCTCAGGAGAAAGAAAGACATCCCCCCAACACCAGGAAATAGCATCTTCTGTATGCCATCTGCTGGCACAAGGTAGAGGGTGGAGAGAAATTATCTCTTTTTCCCTAGGGAAACTAAATTTTACCGAAGGGATAGTGGCATCAGGTATGTGTTATGATCAGAGCTTGGGAAAATTACTATTTTGGACAACTCCTCCTGGTATCTCTCAGCCAACACAGCTACGGAGTTTTTTGGGAGCTGCCATCCATAAACCTGGCTTCTCCACGTTCTGGTTCAGCTGCTGAGCAATTTATCACTATACATTGCTATAACATGACTTGTGGCTTCATAAACTGGATTATGCAGAGAGGACATAGAATCATCGAATCATAGAGTTGGAAGAGATCCCAGGGGCCATCCAGTCCACCCCCATGCTATACAGGAACACACATCAAATCAGTCCCAACAGATGGCCATCCAGCTCCTGATTAAAAACCTTCAAAGAAGGAGACTCCATCACGCTCTGAGGCAGCAGAGCCAGACAGCTCTGATAGTCAGGAAGTTCTTTCTGAGGTTCAGGTAGAATCTCCTTTCCTGCAGCCTGAATCCATTGCTCCTTGTCCTAGTCTCTGAAGTGTCAGAGAACAAGCCCGCTCCCTCCTCAACGTGAGAGCCCGCTCCCTTCAAATATTTAACCATGGCTATCATGTCCCCTCTCAACCTTCTCTTCTGCAGACTAAACATACCCAGCTCCTTAAGGCATTCTTCATAGGGCATGGCTTCCAGACCCTTCACCATTTTGGTCGCCCTCCTCTGGACACATTCCAGCTTGTCAATATTCCTCTTGAATTGAGGTGTCCAGAACTGGACACAGTATTCCAAATGAGGTCTAACCAATGCAGAATAGAGTGGTACCATTACCTCCCTTGATCTAGATTTGATGCAACTAAGAATCGCATTGGCTTTTTTGGCTGCCACATCACACTGCTGACTCATGTTCAGCTTGTGATCTGCCAAGACTCCTAGATCCCCTTCACATGTACTGTTATCCAGTCATGTGTCCCCCATCCTATATTTGTGCATTCCATTTTTTCTGCCTAAGTACAGGACCTTACATTTCTCTCTGTTGAAATTCGTTTTGTTAGTTTTGGCCCAGCTCTCCAATCTGCCAAGGTCATTTTGCATTTTGGCCCTGTCCTCTGGCATATTAGCAACCCCTTCCAATTTGGTATCATCTGCAAATTTGATCAGCATGCCCTCTACTCCTTCATCCAAGTCATTGATGAAGATGTTGAATAGCACTGGTCCCAGCACAGAACCTTATGGTGCCCCACTAGTCACTTCTCTCCAGGATGAAAAGCAGCCATTCGTGATCACCCTTTGGGTTCGGTCGGTCAACCAATTACAAATCCAACTAACAGTAGCCCTGTCCAGCCCACATTTTACTAGCTTCTTTGCAAGAATGTCATGGGGAACTTTGTCAAAGGCCTTACTGAAATCAAGATATGCTATGTCCACAGCATTCTCTTCATCTATCAAGCTTATAACTCTATTGTAAAAAGAGATAAGATTAATCTGGCACTCACATGGATGTGAGTGAAGCTGCTTTTCTTCTAGAACCTTTCAGCCAGCATGGCTGCTGGGGATTCTGGGAGGTTCATATTCTCCAACATTTCACATGGGAACTGGGACATGTGTGGCCCAAGCAACATCAGAGTGTGGTAAAGATGGCAAACATTATAAACAAGGAAAAACATACAAGGTAGGAGAGGCTTCAGCAGGTTGATTTTGTCTAAGCCTACTGAGAAGGGCATGACTACTCCCTTCTGTCCTTTAGCAGAATTAATTGAATACAGACTATTTTGCATTTTGAACTCAGTTTGCCTCAAATGAAGTAAGTGGACACACAGGGAGAAAGTGGAAGGAGGAGAGACAGTAAACTGGAATAGAGAGGTGGTATAAAAAGTAACTTTTCCAAGCTCTGTTCATGATGTTTTCATATTATGCACGAACAGCACACACATGCATGAAGGCACTGCTCTTCTATTTTGTTCTTCCCTTCACACAAGTGACAAAAGAAACTAGGGCCATTTCCGCACGACACTCTTATAGCACAATGATTCCACTTTCAACCTCCTATGGAATCCTGGGGTTTGCAGTTTTGGGAGGGGCCGGCCGGCCCAATTTCTCAGCACCACAAACCATCTCCCAATACTTTCCCACACCCAAGGAAGGAGATGGATGAGAGAAAGGGCCACTATGCTAACTTCATCCCCTTTCGCCCTCCTTTCCTTGACCCTTGGTTTGAACTCTGGATGTCCATTCTCCCCACTGTGCCTTGGCCCCCTTCCAGCAGACATACACATACATTTTGATATTGTAATTTTTCCACTGTTGTGAGGATCTTGTGCCTCTAACTCTAGCAAATGTGGAGGGTCAACTGTAGTTCAAAACATGGCAGCCAGATTTGTTATTAGTACATCTAGCAGTGACCATAATTGCAGCAATATTAAAATGACTTTAGTGTTTACCAGCTAGTTTTCCAACAAAGTACAAAGTGTTGTTTATTACCTTTAAAGCCCTACGTGATTTGGGTCCAGGTTATCTACAGGATTTGCCTTTTCCCATATAATTGACCCTATGCACTCAGATCCTTTGGGAGACATTTTCTTCAATCACCCAAAATAAGCTGACTGGTACCCAGAGGACATTTTTTTTTTTTTGCTGCCCCAAACTGTGGAATGACATGTTGTAAGTGATTAATCATCCTGAGATACTGTCTGTATTTAAATCAGCCATGAAGTCCAGTCTCTTCTGGCATGCCAATCCAGATTCTTTTCAAAAAAATTTTTAAATTTTTGTTGATGGATTTTAATATGTATTGGTTTTATATGCCCTTATATATGTTTTATATTTATAAAACCATATACATATGCCAAATACATATACATGTATATAGACATATTTATGGTTTTATAAATATAAAATATGTAGAAAAGCATAACAAATCAATATATATTAAAATTTGTGTTATTTGTTGTTGTTCTTCCACCTGGATTCCCAGGAAGAGGTGGATAAGAAATCATGATCATCATCATGAAATCCTAGCTCATGTAGAAGTACATTGGCCCCTGTAATTTTGTTCCCAGAGTAAATGGAGGGGACAAAGTTGGCATCTGGGTTTGTAGCTGGGTTTGGTACTTGTATTACAATGCATATTATGTATCCTGTTGTGAGTAGTTTAAGATTTGGAGGCTATCTGTAGGCCAATACAACCCTGTCTCCCAGAGCTTGTGGGAAGGCTGACTAAAACAGGCCTACAAATCTCAAATAACTACTCACTTAAAGCAGGATACATAATATGCTTTGTAATACAGAGGCAAGACCCTGTCACAAACTTAGATGCCAACTCCATCCCCACATTTACTCCAGGAGCAAGATTATAGGGGCTGATAGCATCATCCGCAACATCAGCGGTAAATTTCCTTGTTCTTCCTCCAATGTGATATATGCCATCCTGTGCCAGAAATGTTCCTCTACATGGTCCAACTGCTCCTGCCAGATGGATCACTGTCCTCTAACCCTCTGGCCCATTTCCAGGCTTTCCTAATCTCAGCTGATAAATTCTATTTAAAAAAGGAGTTCTGTGTGTTCTTCCTCATTAATGACTTTTCCCATGTTTTTGCCTGGTCACAGTCCGATCTCAATTGGCCATGTGTGTCCCAGTTTCCATCCGTGAAATGTTGGAGGGTATGCCACATGCTCCACAGAGAAATAATACAGTAAAGAACAGAGTCTAAATGATCAAAAAAGGGAAAAAACACTGAAAGCAAATGGCTTCTAATTATATGTGTGAGAATTCTACCCACAGTTCTACCTATTTTGGTATCTGGGGCACAACAGCAAAAGCCCCTCCGCCATCAAAGTCAAGTTGCATAAAACCCAAAGCCACTTATTTGTCATGCAACATGAGACAGATGATCCTGTGAACATCTCTTCCCATCCTTTGCAGTAAAAATAACAACAAGAACAAATTAAATAATTCACAATTTGCTGTCCTCTCAGGACATCTCAGATTTGCTGCTTCACTTTACCTAATGGTGAGACCATCTTTACTTGTATCATAGTCACTAGTCATCTTGCCATCTTCATGGTACTTGCTGAGGAAAAATAGAATAACTCAGTGTGCAAGCTTATGTACACTTAACAAGGAAATAAATCTTAGTAAACTATTTGAGACTTAATTAGCACTTTATATTGAGAGCCAGTGAAGTATAGTGGTTTAAGCATCAGACTATGACCTTAGAGGCCAGGGTTGGATTCCCCATTCAGCCATGGAAACCCACATGCCCAGAAAAACCCATGATATGTTTGCCTTAGTTTTTCTATAAGTCAGAAACGTCTTGAAGGCACACAACAACAACAACAACAACAACAACAACATTGCAAGCCTGTGCAAAAGGAACTGTGTTCTAGACTTTCCCAGGCAAAGTGTTCAATATAAGGCTACAGAGAGATTTGATAATACTATCTGAAATATTTTCTATTCTTCTGCTTCTCCCTACAAGCTCACATTTCCATCAGGAATTACCTTTAATTTTGTAAATGTGTATGCTAAGAAAAGAAAGGTATCATCTTTGTTGCCTCTTGCCTGCTAATGCATGTTCCTAGGTCAGTAATATACATGAGCTCTAATCATGCTGAGATGACTCAAGTTTTAGTTTTCCAACCCCAAGGCAAATAGCTTCTTCATAGCCAAAGAATAGTGTTATTTTAGTGGGATCAAGGCTGAATACATACTTGAGAGGTATGTCAGCAGTGTAAGTTACAGTGCAATCCTATACATATCTACTCGGAGTTTAGTGGGATGTACTGCCAGGTAAGTGTGTGTAAGATTGCAGCCTTAAGGTGTAAATGTAATAAAATGCACTGACAAGCCAATGCATGCACAGAAGACCGCCATCCAATAGTACAGGGAAATAGTACAGAGAAGATGCAAAGGGTTCAAGGACAGTTTCTGTATTCAGACTCCTACTCCTGCAACTTTCTTTTCCAGTATTACATTGGGCCTACATACATGAAAAAATACAAGGCTTCAGATCAGCTGCTTGTCAGCACCTTTCCAAATGCTAGATGTTCAGCTTGTGAGCCACATTTTCATTTGCTTTCTTTATAGTATCTGTCCTCCCATTTTGGTCACTAGATTCTAATATACCTGTTGAGGAGAGTCAACAAAAGGCAAGCACCTTCCATCTAGCTACTGCTGCTGTTGCTGCTCCTGCGGGGTTGCACTCTACCTGTGGAACTGAGAGGGAAGATCTGCCTTTTCACAGACTCAGACCCCCTACCACCACCTGTGACTCAGCAGACTCTGCCAGCAAATTCCATCTACCCCACATTTAGAATTGAGGGAGCTGGCTGACAAAAGCAGGAGTCCACTTCTGGCAAGGTCACTGCCAAAGGGGACAACACCAAAGGAGGGGAGTGTCCAGTAGGGGAGCTTGGAGCATGTGGAGGGGTTGATGGGAGGGGAGCAGGACTACAGCACAAGGGGCATGGCCACTGTGCATGGGGGGCATGGCTGTGGTGTGTGGGGGTGTGGCCAGGGCATGCAGGGGTGTGGCTATGGGCTGGGATGTCCCAAAAACATTGCTGCCTGGGGCAAACCACCCTCCTCGCCTCCTCATCCCTACATGACTGGGGGTGTCCCTTTGAGAGAGCCACTTCAGAGGAAGATAAGGTCAAGGGCCTGTCATGCTGCTTGAAAAAAAGGAAGAGGCTGCATTCTGTTTATTTGCACTTTACCATTTCCACATTATCATCTGTCAGTGTAAGGCCAGTCTATTATAGGAAGCATCTGCTGTGAAGAAAGGAGGGGAGATACTGGATCTGAGGGGCAGTATTACAGTTGTACAGGACAGACAGAGATATGGAAGAGGGAGTCAGTCATACTTTAAATGAAGAAATGGGAACAGGATGTTAGTTGTCCCTAAACTGTTCCTGAACTCAAACAGGCTGGGCTGAAAATGCCACTGGTTAATGTGAGGTTGAGGAATGGGAAGACAGCTGCCATTCAGGACTTGATCTTGGATGGATGTGCCGACCTGACATTTTACAGAGGCCTAGTTGGATGAGGCGGGGTGGGGGTAATCTCTCTCAACTTTGTCCACTAGGGTTCTCTGTTTAGCAGCAGACAAGACCTGGGGAATCAGAGAAGTGGAGTTGCAATAGTCTATAAAAATTGCATCCCCCCGTCCAATCTTTCAGTTTTCTGGGCTCAAGTGTGAAGCTGGGTGGCTGGGACAGGTTAGAGATTCAGATGGTGTACCACTCACTCTGCTGCATTAACCTGCCTTTTACCCACTCAGCCAGTGTCTCAGTTAATGGTCTGGCTGAGTGAGTAAAGGGTAGGTTAATGCTTGCTTAAAAAAAAAAGGGGGGGCAGAGTTCCAGCTTGTCTGAATGAGGTATTAGGAAACCATTATTTAAAAAGTCCTCCCTGCAGCCCATCTTTCCAGATAATTATCAGCCAGTCTCTAACATTCCATTTTTGGACCACAGTACCTTTCTTCAGTAAGATAAATATGAAAAAGTGGTGGCTTCTCGTCTCCAAGACACCACAAAGAATACTGAATATTTGGATGCATTTAATGATCCGATGTGATTTCCATCTTGATTTTTTTTTTTTTTTGGACAGGAATGGTAGTGGAGGTCCAACAATGCCACGCAATCCTCTGGTCCCTTGGAGAGCAGGGATAGATTGGCCATTGATTTCCCTGTGCTGTGTTTGCCTGGGTTGCATGTATATTTACTTCTTGATGTTTTGCCTATTAATATGTTCACAAATGTCAAACTGCATCTCCTTTTCATTCACTTATATTGGCTATCCAGTTGAACTGTGGCCATCCCAATTCAAAAATTTCTAGTCCATGGACTGCTCTCATTTTAGCAGTGGGACACCACTAAACTGTTCTTCAGGGTTGAGTTTAAATGGCGTCTGATACCCATCTGGTTCCATGCATATGTTTCTTCCTTCCCCAAATTGATCATTCTCCATCTCTGCAGCCAGCAAAATCTCCTTGGAATCCCACCTATGCATACTACTGTTGGTTTGTAAACCCCAACATTTCACAGATGAAAACCAGGACACATAATGGTCAAATGACATCAGATTGTGGTCAAGATGGCCATAAGTTATTAGAGAAGAAGAACACACAAGCCAGGAGAGGCTTGCCTATGTATACTGAGAAAGAAAAGGCTTCCTCCTTTCTTTCTTCTTTGCTGAGTTAACTGAGTGCAAACCACTTTTGCATGTTGAATGTTTGCTGCAACTGAAGTAAGCTGAAGACAATGGGGAAAGGCAGGAAGAGGAAAGAGAAATGGATATTTTAAAAGCAGTTGAAAAAGCAATACAACATAGGCTTACCTGGGGACAGTCCCTGCCAAATCAGGACAGTTGACAGATTATATTGGTGACTTCAGGATGTCTGTGCAGCACCAATGGAGAAAGTCTTGCTGCTGAATTCATTTCTTAAGCTCACACTGCAAATTGTTGAAGATCAGGCTAATTATTGCGTTATTACCACTTTTTTGTGGGTTTATCCGTGATATTTCTTTCCTAGTTTGTTCTGGCGTCTTAATATTATATCTTGATAGAAGCTAGCATAATATCTATATAGCACAGGAGAAGACTGAAGGGAGGCAAGAATGGAGTCTACTATTTTTTAAAAAAATTAAGAACATGTTTATGTTCACTAATTGTAATATAGTTCCCACTATACAGTATAATCTTTTGGCCAAATGCAGTTCATCATACACAAAGGTATTCAGCCTTGAAAACAAAGGTAAAATGTTCAAAGCAATATAGGGCAGGTTTAGCCACACAATTCCCATTAAGAACAGTGACTCACTCAGCTAAATCACTCTTGTGTTGCTTTGAAAATTTACCTTAAGGGGTTATTCTCTCCTTGATACATGGGGGATTTATATGTCTTGCTACTATTAATGTTAATGGATATTGAGGTTGTCTCTCTTCTGTTCACTGATCAGAGAATAGGCTTTTTTTGGTAATTTTTGACTGGTAATTTTTTAAGTCTTGAAATCAAATGGCTGTTTGGCTTTAGGGAAGGGAGGATCAACAGGCTCAGAAGGTGTTTGTTTTGAAATGTTTCCTCCCCCTTCCCTGAAAGAAAATCAAGCACACATCCTTTATATAATGGTACCTGTCGGATTTAGAAGTTCAAGAGGTACACATGAAAAGAAATTCCAGTTCTTATTAATCAATTGGATTTTGAAAATCAATTTGCAAAATGAAGATAAATCATAAAGGGCTTGCTTTTAAAACACATTCCTAAGGCCCATTGCTTCATTCAATGTTATCCTTCTTGAATATTCCTCTCGAATAGCACTTGGAGTTCAATAAAAGTAATTCAAATAAAAAAAAATCTAAAAGAGATTATGTAATTACCTACAGGTGCTAAACAGAGATAGGTTAATCACTCTGTGTCTTGTTCATGTCAGTTTTACGTGTATTCCTCCTAAATATATTCCATCCAAATTCTATGTCAGCCTGTGAATTTCTTTTAGGGAACAATGTTGCATATTTTCAGTCGGCCCTCCTCTTTTGTGAGGGGGGGCAGGAACCCTGTGAAGATAGGAAAACCTTGAATATCATAAGCACCTCCAACCATATTTTTAAAAAATTTTTATTAAACATTTTCAAGGTACACACAGAAAAAACAGAAAAAGAAACAATAGATTACAGATAAGAAAAACAAAATAAGAAAAAGTACTACAAACAAATACAGACTGTGAAAAAAAATAGTAAAATGTGCTAGGAAAGAGATATACATTGGTTTCCAGCATTCATAACACAGGTTCTATACAAAATAACTTCTTTACTTACAAATACCATTCAAATGTACTTTTACAAATATATTAATTGTCAAAACCTACAATCAGCATATTGTACTCTATTGGGAGTGCTTTCGATACCAGGAAAGATCCTAGAGCAGATCATTAAACTGTCAGTTTGTAATTACTTAGAAAGCAATGCTGTAATCACTAAAAGTCAACATGGATTTCTCAGAAATAAGTCATGCCAGACTAATCTTATTTTTTTTTATGATAGAGTTACAAGCTTGATAGATGAAGGGAATGCTGTAGATGTAGCATATCTTGACCTTAGTAAGGCCTTTGGCAAAGTTCCCCATGACATTCTTGCAAAGAAACTAGTAAAATGCAGGCTGGATGGGGCTACTGTTAGGTGGATTTGTAACTGGTTGACCAACCAAACCCAAAGGGTGATCATGAATGGATGCTTTTCATCCTGGAGAGAAGTGACTGGTGGTGTGCCAAAGGGTTCTGTCCTGGGACCAGTGCTATTCAACATCTTCATCAATAACTTAGATGAAGGAGCGGAGGGCATGCTGATCAAATTTGCAGATGATGCCAAATTGGGAGGGGTTGCTAATAGCCCAAAGGACAGGATCAAATTTCAAAATGACCTTGACGGATTGGAGAGCTGGGCCAAAACTAACAAAATGAATTTCAACAGAGAGAAGTGCTAGGTCTTGCACTTAGGCAGAAAAAATGGAATGCAGAAATATAGGATGGGGGATATGTGGCTGGATAGCAGTACGTGTGAAAGGGATCTAGGAGTCTTGGCAGATCACAAGCTGAACATGAGTCAGCAGTGTGATGTGGCAGCCAAGAAAGCCAACATGATTCCTGGTTGCATCAATAGGAGTATGGTGTTTAGACTGAGGGAGGTAATGATACCACTCTATTCTACATTGATTAGGCCTCATTTGGAATACGGTGTCCAGTTCTGGGGACCTGAATTCAAGAAGGATATCGACAAGCTGGAACGTGTCCAGAGGAGGGTGACCAAAATGGTGAAGGATCTGGAAGCCATGCCCTATGAAGAATGGTTTAGGGAGCTGGGGATGTTTAGTCTGTAGAAAAGAAGGTTAAGAGGGGGCATAATAGCCATGGTTAAATATTTGAAGGGATGTCATGTTGAGGAGAGAGCGGGCTTGTTCTCTGCCGCTCCAGAGACTAGGACAAGGAGCAATGGATTCAAGCTGCAGGAAAGAAGATTCCACTTCAACCTCAGGAAGAACTTCCTGACTATCAGAGCTGTCCGGCAGTGGAATATGCTGCCTCGGAGTGTAGTACAGTCTACTTCTTTAAGCAGAGGCTGAATGGCCATCTGTTGGGAATGCTTTGATGGGTGTTCCTGCATAGCAGGGAGTTGGACTGGATGGCCCCTTTGGTCTCTTCCAACTCTATGATTCTATGATTCTATGATTGTCTGTGCATGATATGAGGTTGGACTCAATGACCCTTGTGATCTCTTCCAACTCTGATTGTCTTTTTCTTGAAAAAAGTGAATAAAAGGTTCCCAGTCTTTCAAAAAGACACCAGTGATTTTTTGCTTATCAATATCATCAATTTATCCATTTCAGCTATGTCTGTTAATTTGATCAGCCAGTCTTTTCTTTGGAATTATTGCATTCTTCCACTTACATGCATACAATAATCTTGCAGAGGTAGCCATATATTGTAATATCTTGCCATACTTCTTCTTAAGTTCTAATTCCAACTTCTAATTCCAACAAATATGATTCTGGCTTCAACTGAACATTAATGTTCAAAATTTTATACCACACAGAATGTATTTGATTTCAGACTTTCGTTGTTGTTTTTTTTTGGGGGGGTGTCTTTTCACAGGTCTATCACATATAATAAAAAGATCTCACTTGCTGCTCACATTTCCAACATATATTAGAAGCCTCTTTATGTCTTTTGGCCAATTTTTTTTCTGGTGTCAAATACCAACTATACATCATCTTATAAAAGTTCTGTTTAAGATCATAGCATAATATGAATTTAATTCCTTATGACAACATTTTCTGTCAGTGTTCCAGGTGTATACTGTGACCAATATTTTGTGCCCACTTTATCATACAGTCATTAACCAACTTTTCTTCAACCTCTATTTTTAACAACAAATTATACATCTTACCAATCAACTGTTCATTGTCTGAGCTCAACTGTTTCTCAAATTTTGATTTAGTCAATTCACAATCATACATTTTTCTCTATTTTAAACCTTTATATTATTGTCTATAAGAGAACCATTGAAAATTATAACCTTCTGACATTAATTTTTCAATTGATTTAATTCTGTTGTATTCTTGATTGCATTCCAGAAGATCTTGATAAGTTAACCAATTTTCCTTAGCAGTTGTCTCCTTCCTATAAATTTCTTGCAATGACACACACAAGGGTGTCTTAGCACATAAGACTGGTTTGTATCTATTCCACACTCTTAACGAAACACATCTCATGTAGTGATTATTAAAATCTGCATTCACTTTGGGTTTACTGTACCAAAAATAACAATCACATCCAAACCTCAGGTTGTACTCTTCTAAATCCAGCAGTCACTTGTTTGTTAACAGAATCCCATCCTTCAGACAGACCAAATAGCATGTGGAAAAATACAGTTTCAAATCTGGTAATTCCAGTTCCCCTCTTTGTTTAACATCTTGTAAATTTTTATATTTGACCCTAAGTTTCTTCCTTTGCTATATCAACTTTGATAACTCACTGTCTGTTTCTTAAATAGGACATTGTTAATAAAAATCAGTATGGTCTGAAATAAAAACACCATTCTTGGTAAAACATTCATTTTGATCATGGTAATTCACTTCAATAAAGACAGTTTAAAAAGAATGGCAAATTGTTCTGGAAATGGGTGGGGTGATGACAGGTAACAATTTTTAATTCACGATAGCAAGAGTAGTTAGAAGGAAAAATCAGGGGAATATTATGGAACATGTAAACTTGGGCTGAAGAGCAGGAACTATCTTGTATGTAAACAAATGTAATGTGATGCATAATGTTAATATGTCAATGAAATAACAGTATTGAAATCCAGAGAGGAATGGAAGATAGCTGTAATAATGCGGTACAATGTACAATGAGAATGTTTGTTTCATATGATGTAATTACAATAAAATTAATTAAAAAAATAATGACAGTTTAAATTTTGCCCATCTTTAATATCATTCCTTGTCTTAATGTAATTATTCCTTAACAACATACAATTCTTGTTTGTCATAGTAATACCTAAGTATTTCACTTATTTCTCAGCTTTAAATTCCAGTTTGTCTATTTAGTGTATTTTCCCTCCTTTTTTAATATCTTCATTAACATAATTGTTTTTTGCTTGTTTATCTTAAATTCAGACATCTCCCCAAATTCTTTTAGTGTACCCAACAACAGTTTTGTACAGTCAATAGGATGCTCTAAAATAATAACTGAAAATCTGCCAGTGCTCTTAACCTTTGTACTTCTCTTTTTATTCTTTCATCATGTCTTATCACCCTACTCAGAACTTCAAGAACTCAGATAAACAATAAAGGGGAAAGTGAACACCTTCGCCTTGTTCCCTTTTGAATGCTCCTTGGCTTGCTCAACTCCCTGTTGATCAAAATCTGTGCTGTTTTTTGAAGAAAGTACCTATACTGGCAGAGTGGCTGGGCCCAGGGGCACATGCATTCCCTTTCTCACTCAATTGCATGGGTGGAAGAGGGGAAGGGGATGGGATGGGATGGAGAAGAATGACGAGGGGACATCTGTGCCATCTCCTTCCCCCTCTGCCCATGTGAATGAGTGAATGCATGCATACTTCCTCCTCCTGTCCCATCTCCTTCCCCACATACTGCTAGCCTGAGTGAACACTCCCCCTTTCCTCCCATCCCATCCACTTCCCCCTTCCCCCCATGTGAGTGAGTACATGTGTGTGCTCTCCTTCTTCCTGCCCCATCACCTTCCCCCTTTCTGCCCACGTCTGTGGCCAGGCCCAGCCACCTCACCAGCTCTGTGTCCTCCCCACCACACAGTCCATGAGTATTCAAAATCCACGAATGCTTAACCTGCAAGTGCAAAGTGAAAATTGTAATTTCATACACAGTTGCTCCCAATATAAACATTTTGTATGCAACTTTTCCCAATGTATTTTCTTGCATACAGTTTTGGACCAAAAGCTTTTTAATGAAATCTGGAGAAGATATAATCTGCTTCACTGCATTTTTAACAGGACAAAAATGTATATATCAATTATTAAATTAAATAAATTCATTAATTTTTGCCTACCCTAACATTTGTCTATAAAATCACTAAACTGAAATAACTGTGTTCCAATACACATATTAATCAGGGAAGTACAACTTGGGTTGGTTCACCGAAGGCAGATTGAATAAAATGCTCCCACTACTCAGTTATATTTGGCTTCTTCTTCAGTGCAATCCATTGTGAAGCGTAGCGTGACCTTGTTCAGAAAAACATTTACACCTGATAAACCTCAAAATACCCAGGATCTGAATCATTCAGGCATTGTTAGTTTTTGAATAAATTATATCACCCGCCATTTAACTGATTGTTCAGTAAGGTACAAATCTCTGGTACATTCCACAGCATTCACCTTTTATTCTGTTTGACTTGGCATGCACAGTCACGTTAAACTTGCTGTGACCCATCAGCTTTTCAAATCTTTACTTTCACCCAGTAATAACAGATAGTGGCAACTGTTGATTATCCGTGAGGTAAAATGGGGCTGGAAAGCTTCTGTTTTGTATAGGACGAAGCAACATACTGGCCCAGAGGGAAGCATTGGAAGATCCTAATTGACTCTGAATGACAGAACTGTCTGCCGCTAAACAGTGGAGTCCCCTCCACCGGACACCTCCACTGTCTTGGGCTAGGAATTTTCCTAATTAAAAAAGAGTAACAAAATATTTTTGCACAATTAATTGTTGCATCTTTATGATCAGTTTTGATCACAGAGGGTGTCTTTCTTCTCTCTCTTGAATTTCTTTCTGATTATTATTACATAACAGTACAATAGGTAACAATCTGCCTACTTGTATAGGAGACATCTCCGCCACATTTTTCACAACAAGGCATAAACTTCCGACCACTTCTGGGTTTTTTAAAAAAATTTCTTTATCAAGTTTGGCCCTTTATATGTGCTAATACAGAAAAAGTGATTTATATACCCCCGAACTACTAAAATGCTAAGTATTATCATTAGTATCATAACAGTATAGGATAAAATTAGCAATAGTGTAAGCCAGTGTGGTGCAGTGATTTGAATGTTGGACTAAGGCCATTTCTGCACTAGACTGTTATAGTGCTATTATTCCACTTTCAACCTCCTGTGGAATCCTGGGGTTTGCAGTTTAGGGAGGGGCATTTAGAATTCTCAGTCAGGGAGATTTTTGGCCTCAGAAAACCACAAACCCCAGAATTCCACAGGATGTTGAAAGTGGAATAATAGCACTATAACAGTGTAGTACAGAAAGGCCCTCAGTCTACTTCATCAGGTACATGTGACGAAGCAGTCTGAGCCTGCAAAAACTAACACAACATACTTCTTTCAGTTAGTCTTAAAGGTGCTACAAGATTTCTTTGTACAAGAAACAGGAGTCACTGCCTGGTAGAAATACTTTACTTCTTGTAGACTCTGTTATAACCTGAGGTTCCTGGAAGCTTCCCTCCCCGCCTCTTATAGAGGAGATTTATGCCTCTCCTACTAAGTGAAAGACTATCCAGATGAAAAGCAGTTAATAGTTAATATATCAGTTGGGGTTATTTTCATTGTTAGGAAGAAATGCCAAATGGCTATACTGGTTTTTCAGGATCTGCTCCTAAGTTGATTGGTGAGAAGCCCCATGGGAATCCATGGAATTTACTTCCAGGTAAATTGTTTGGGGTGGGGTTCGAGGTTTCAGACATGTACCTGGAAGTAAATGTCATTGACCTCAGCAAGCATTAACTTTCAAGTAAGTCTGTTTCAGAGGAGGGTGCCAACTGGCAATTGCTGTATTAGTAGCAGCATGAAAAATAGCATTCCTCACAGATGAGAGTGTTGCAGCTCCCAAGCACCTCTTAGTTTCTGTTGGTCATGGCAGAATGTTAGGTGATGTACTAGCCTTAGGTCAATGCAAAGAAGAGATTAATATCACACATCAAGAGCTGAGAGAATGATTAGAAATATATTCATGTGTTAGGAATTTACCTTGTTTGATAAAGACGGTCTCTTGTAAAGGATCAGCCAGTGAGCTAAAAATATTGCAAGCTTTTTTTAGTTGCACAGACAAAAAAAGCCAGGCAATAAAGAAAGAAATATATACAGGACAACTAAAGAAAGAACAGATGCTAAGTTAGAGACAAATAATTGCAAATTCATTTAAACGAAGTGGATGATACCTAAAGAGTTTAAATCTCACAATGGAGTGGGTGACTAGGCTACTGCTTCTGCTGTCCTTATCACCATGATTAAATTATTTATATCCCACCCTTTATTGTTGAATTTCAGGGTGTCGTACAGGCAAAACAATTTAAAGCAATTCCAGATTAAAACAATTAAAAAGCTTAAACAGGATAAAAGCATTAAATACAACAGCAGATTGTTGTTGTTTCTGCCTTCAAGTCATTTCCAATTTATGATAAGCTTATCATGGGCTGAGAGTATGTGACATGACCAATGTTACCCAGTGGGTTTCCATGACCAAGCAAGGAATCGAATCCTGATCTCCAAGATCATAGTCCAATGCTCAAACTACTACACCATGCTGGCTTTCAACAGCACATTAAAACATCATTAAAAGCTACAGTTAAAAAAAACCCTGCATGTACATTTAAAGTAAATTAAACCCCAAAGGCTTTAATTAAAAGAGCCATGTCTTGACCTGGCACCTGAAAGAAAACAAGATTGATGCCAAATGGCTCTCCACATTGGAGTGCAACAGGCAAGAAGGATCTCTCCTACATCCTCCCCACTACACTGGCCCCGCTGTGCATGAGACACAAAAGAGTTCCTTCCTGCAGGCCTCAGTCTTGGATTATCAATTGCATAACGTGTTGGGAGGGAAGATTTAGGCCCCAGCTGGGGAGATTTGTTTTTTTTTAGGGGGGATGATAGGATATTCCAGCCAGCATGGCTGATGGATTCTGGAAGCTGTCATTCAAAAAGGTAATTTCCTCTAGCTTGTGTTTAAACCTCTCATCAGCAACTGCAGTCTTCATGCACAGCCTGCACAAAATAGCATCAGGAGGAAAATCCCCACATTTTGTTCCAGTATTTTTTATTTGCATTTATTTCTCAGATTTCCTCCAATGATCTCAAAGTGGTCAGCGTATGTGGTTCTCCTCCACCCCACTTTATTCTCACAAGAACCTGTGAAGCAGATGAGGCTGAGAGTGATTGGCTCAAGGTCATCAGTGAATCATGTGATTGAACCTGGATTTCCCCTGTTCCAGACCAACACTATAACCTCCACACCATGCTGGTTCTTGTGAGGCTCAGCCTGTCCTCTGCCTTTTCCTACAACTTCCACTCTTGCCCCACATTCCTGTGTTGGTAGGTCCAAGTGTTGCAATGACAGTGGATATCACAATGAGGATGTCCTCAGTAAGGCTCAAGATTCCAAACCTAACAGATTAAATTCTCATCATGGCCTGTTCAAATCCTTTCCACTAACAATTCGCTCCCTCATTTCTCTAAAGACTCTTGTGTGATTCTGCCCTGCTCGTTTTTTTCTTTGCCTGCTCCTTTCTTCAATGGCACAGCTATGGTTGTCAAGCGATCAAGTGCTTTGCATCACATCATTACTTCTAGTAGCTGCTAGTGGCTCCCATGTCAATGGAATGGTGAAGCCACACCAGGCTTAATAGAGCTATGCAAGGTGCTGAACCTATGTTGGGACTGAATTTTGGACTCATATGTAGAGTGGATGTATTGCTCCATTGACATGGAAGATACCATCTATCTGATTTCTATAGAGGATATGCTAAAGAAGGAACAATAAGGAACTTCTTTCTTCATCACAGAAGGCAACAACATGCACACAGAAAAATTCCCACTGACTTGCATTGAATGGAAAACTGCATAAAATATGATTACAAAGGCTGTGCATGGGCCTCCTGATTCAGTATGAAGCCTGATTTCTTCATTTGGATTTGGGCCTGATTTGGGTCAGATCAATATAAACTCAGTCTCTTCTGATTCAGATCCTGCATGTGAATTAAGATTCAAGAATCTCCCCCATTGACCCAGACTGAAAAACCTGAACAACTATAACTTTTTGATTTTTTCTGTATCTGCATAAAATTCAGAGATATGGTAGACCCTGAAAGGAGATTAGCTGGGCCCAGTCAGTTGTGTAGGGATTGGGGGAGGGCAGAGGGCAGAGGGCAGTTAACCCTGGGCAGCAATGTTTTTGGGGTGTCATAGCCTGTAGCCATGCCCCCACATGCCCTAGCCACGCCCCTATGCACAATGGCCACATCGCTTGTGCTGTAGCCCCGCCCCCTTCCGCACCCCCTCCCCACACTCCAAACTCCACTGGGCCCAGTTTCAGACAGACGACAGAATACAGTGGTATTTTTAAAAATCATTTTAAAAGGAGTTTTTGACTGCTCAGTCTTGGCAATTCACTTCACACTGTTCCCATCCTGGCTCTGTGGCCCTAGATTCACTCAGTCAGCTAAATTATTATATTTGCATAAAATATGTGATAATCATAATTATAATGAAATGACAGTATACTTGAAGAGAAGGTGCTTCTTTGTTTTATTCTACCAAGAAATCAGCTGATGAGATTCAATGATACAGTATAAGACAGTGGGAGACTGATAAGATTATGTTTTATAAGCAGTGCAATGGATAAGATTCTCCTAATAATCCTTTGCTCCTCCTTAAGGCATATGCTGATCTGCATTGTCACTGGAAACTTTCCATTCATGATCTCATACTTCCCTAAAACATCTCTTCCAAAGTTGGCTGCCTAAGCTTTTTGGGGGCTGGCAATGTTGAGAGCCAGTGTGATGTAGAGGTCTGAGCACTGGACTGCAACCCTGGAGATCAGGTTTCAGTTCCCCACTTGGCCATGGAAACCCACTGGGTGACCTTGGGCACATCACACACTCTCAGCCTCAGACTAACCCATGATAGGTTCACCTTAGAGTTGCCATGTTGGAAATGACTAGGAGGCACACAACCACAACAGCAACATTGAGAGCTGCTTCTGCTGTCATCTTTTGTTTCTGCTCTATGGAACTTGCCCTGCTGCCTGGCTGCTTGGAATTTTCTTCTGCCTCTGTCCTGAGCAAAATCACTTGGTGTTGGTAAAGGTGTTCCTGCAGAATCCAGACGTCATAAAGTGTTTTTAAAATCTCTGCTAATTTGCTGCCAACAGTGAAGGAAAATAACCCTGGGACCTGTTCCTACCACAATAAGGTGCCAAACAACTTTCTGCATTTTCTTTGGTGACTCAGACTGCTTGCCTTCCACCTAAAGCCTACATAACAAAAATAACAGGCAACTGGGGCACAGGGAAGAAAAATTTTAGCTACCTAGAATTCATAGAGCCATTAAACAAGACAAACAAACAGCAAGGAATCTGAAATATCCAGTAGGACCAATTCAGATGATAATCAACAATTGCCCACCCCTCATCATAGCTCTTTCACATTCTGCTATTAGTGTAGAATGAAGAGATGCCGGAAGAGATAATTGATTGCATAACTTCAGTGACTTTACCTAATTGCGCTTCATAAACACCATGTTGGTGACATTCTTGCTCCAGATTGCATGCTAGAGCAGTAAGTGAACAAAACTTACCTTCCATCATCCCTCCTCTGCCATCTTGGTGTTTTCAGTATACGGCCAGGTTGGAAGTGCTCTGTCTGTTTTCCCCTCGTTTATTTTCAATGTTTGGCTGTCTGGATCAGATTGTGCTCATTCTGCTCTGGAATTAAATAGGACAAATCCACTGTGGTGTGGAGCTTGTATAAGGCAGCCCAAATCACCCTGATTTACTTCAACATTCAGGATTTCCCTGAATTGGTTTCACATCATTAATGAAAGTTATGCCAACCAGAATCCTTTCCTAATATGTTTAGAGCAGACATATTACCAGAAGCGAACAATCTTGTATCTATGTGAAAATTCCAGTGTAAAACCAAATGTGAAATGTTCCACAAGCCAATCAATGGAGGCACAAGGCCAAGCTGGGCTGGGAACATGCCGTTTGTCTTTGTTTCACAGACTTGCCAACTCAGCTTTAATAGTTTGGGTCAGGCTGTTTAGCTTTCCTTTGCGATAGTTACTAAACAGCCAAAGGAGAGGTTTTGAATCCATTTCCTCATTTGTTGAACAATGTTTAAAATATTTTTGATGGGGCATTTGCTTTGAATAAGCCTCTCTCTATGGGAGGCCTGAAAACTGAGGCTTTTTGAAATTTAGAGCTTCCAGTGTCCACTTTGCCAGTAAACATTTTCAATGAAAGTGTGCCTTCTTTAACTTTGATATCTTGGACTTCAGAACAATTATGAAAGATTATGGGCTGGTTCACATGACATCTTCATCTACCATCCATTATTCTTGCTACCCTTTCTTGTGTGCCCCATGAACATTCACATGGTGAAGTATTCCAATGTGGATGAACCCAAAAGTGTTATACTGTTACACCATTACTTGGAAAATGCCAAATATAGCAGAACAGTGATGATAACTGGCTGTTACCAGTTAACACAACCATCTATGATTGCCGCCATCATCATCATCATCATCATCATCATCATCATCATCATCATCATCATCCCAGCATTTATTTAGTGCTTTGGGTGTTCAAAATGCTTTATACACATGGCTTTAGTGTATTTGCATACTTATCAGGTAAAGCAGATTAGTGTTATCTATAGTCTTATATTGCAGCCAAGCCTGACAGAAAATAATACTACAAATATAAATGCTTTAAAAATGATATTTTTTGAAAAAAGCTAACATTCTTAATAGTGCTGAGAAATAGAGTGAATGCCAGTGGAGTTGTCTTAGCAAAGGTATAATATGATCATTGTAACATAGTCTTACTGAGTGATCCAAGCAGCTGCTTGGAAACTGCCGTTTCCAAACAATATCAAGGCAGCCCTGCTTATAATACATTACAGTAGTCACACCTTGAGGCAATTAGAATATCACTGAGTATCACTGAGGCCAAGCTAGGTCTGTCTAGATAGGGTCAGAATTTAGCATACCAGCTTGAACTTTATGCCACAGGGGCAGCAGGGAGGGACATGTGCTTCAGTGGGTATGGAGACCAGTTTTCTGTCTCAGGATGCTCTTGGGACTGCACAGGCTGCCAAAATGTCCTCTTCCAAAATAAACAAACAGATCCAAAAATCCCAAACTGGAATATTCAGAACTCTACTTCTGGTTTTAAAAAAACAGTCTTAAAAAAAATAATAAGCAGCACAGGAAGCCACTGTAACCTATTTAAAACCTAAACTTCTGTTTCTAAAATATTCCAGGAAAGGTAATTCACCTGTGGAGCTTCCTTTTTTGACAGAAAAAGGTAGCCTGGGGAGCCCAAAGGGGTCAAGGGCAGCAGAGACAGACAAGGAGGGCTACATGCCTCGCAGCCTTGCCCTTGGTACCTTCCCGCCACCCTTTTGACAACTGTGGATCAGTTCAAGTCTCTCACTTTTTCATACAAGGAGAATGCAATATCTTTCTTATGAGCAGAAGAACTCTTAAATTTGATACCTTACCTTTTCTTTCCTTACCCCCCTTTTATTTTGAGTGAACTCCAGTTTTTTGAACCTTATCATATCTACTTCCATGGCCTGACAGCCTATTAGCAACTTTTACTGATAATGATGAAAAGGGAGAAATAATCTGAGCGTCATAAGCATATTATAATCAATTGGTGCCCCATTCCTCAAACTTTGAGATGATCTTACTCAGCAGTTTTGCACAAATGGCAAATATGGCAGGAGAGACAAAATAAAACATGGAAGAACCCCATAGCATTGGTGCAACAGTTCCACCAGAAACATATTCAGGAATTGGCTTTCCAAGTAAACACTGGAACGGTGACATCACAAAGTGTACAATTTCCACCCTACCCAGCTCATTCCAGATTGCAGAGGGTGCATGAAACCTCTAACTGCCACCATTTATTTTATTTTTTTTACAGATCTGGTCAAAAGTTCTAAGGATATCAACATTTTAATATTATATTAAATACTATATTTATTTAATACTATTAAATACTACATTTAATGCTATATTAAAATGTTGATATCATTGTTAGAACTCTTGACCAGTATGGTGGCAGTATTACAATGTTACCTCGGTTAAAATTGTAAAACAGAGTGATCATTCAAGGCCGTAGGGATTGTGTCCAAAGCACACCAAGACAAATAGCTAAGAATTTTGTGACAGAGAGAGTAATGGAGAAGGAAAAGAGACATATACACAACCCTACAATTACTGATAGGGATGGCTATTCCTCCTTTTTGACACACAGAGAGAAAGAGATAGAAAACCTATTATTACAGAGCCCTAATTGCATATCTGTGAAATGTATCACTCATTTCAGGAGAAATGCCTATTGACTAGAGAACGTCACTGATTGTTTCTTTGCTGTTGACATATTATCTGACTTAAATAATTATAGAGCTTTCTCCCACTAGCCTTTGGTCTGGTGATCACTGAGACATATTTCTTCTTAGGCTACCTTGACTTTAATGCATCCTCAGGCCTAAATCCGATTGTCAGTCTCAGCCAGAGTAGACCTATTTTAATCAATGGAATCTCAGTAGGTCAACATTGTATATTCTATTGGCTCAATGGGTCTATTCTAGTGGGGCTAAAAATTGCATTTAAACTTTAGGCTTAAAAGTGGTTTGTACAGAGTTTGTTGAGATAATCCAAACTGCTGGGCTGCAAAGATCATTTGGAACCAGAAGATGGATATGTTGTCTTTTGTCTGAATGGCATCTGGGCATCATGGAGCATGCAGTGGTTTATTCCATTGCAAACAAATGGATCCTTTCCTTGTAACCACTGGTGCCCATCTCCACTGAGCTTCTCATTAATGACTTCTTTCAGCTTCCTCTCATTTCTCTCATTTATCATTTCATGTTTAAATTTTTTGGAAGTAGAAGATATGGTCCTCCAGGAGATATGGTACTGGAAATGTTCCTTGGAGATCTACATTAGATCCCAGAGCTCACTCAATGGCTTTAGGCAACTTTCTCAGTTTATACATTTGTACAGACAAGATAAACATGTTATGTTTTAACTATTTATCAGTGCCTATAGTGTGCTGTTAGCTCGGTTTGTTTTCTGAACTTGTCCATCAGGCTTACACCAGATAGCTATATATATCTTGTTAAGTCTATTAAGTTTTTACTCTGGTACAGTATTTGTCTTGTTACAAGATGCCCCTCAACAAAACAAAACAAAACAAAACAAAACGAAACAAAACAAAACAACAGATGCTTTTAGCCAAACCATATTATCATATACTTGTCTCTTATGTATCTGCAGTACAAAAAAGAGTTGGACCATGGCCAGTACTTGCTCCATGGTTTTGCACCGCACAGCCCAAAGCATAATCTAGATATGAGTTCCTTCATGATTAAGCTCTATTTATATATTCAAGAAAGATGTTAACTGGAACTTTTACTTTGATGTCAGATTTTCAGTTTGGGCTTCAACTAAAATAAATTACAGTTCAGACTAGGAGTTCCTCTAAGCCATAGTGAGGCAGACACTTCAGGTGGTATATTTTAGGAGATAGGGAGCAATGCACTCTAAGTAAGTGTGCTGTGTACAGCTGTGGCAGAGGACACTACCTGTTGGCAGCACGTAGCATAAGAGAGGCACCATTCTATCCTTCCCCTCAGGCAGCAAAATGTCTTGGTTTGGCCCTAATTCAAACACATGCTAAGTTGCACGTTGCTAAAACTAGTCAGTTTTTGATACGTACCCATGAGAGTAGGTATATCAGGGTCAAGTATTGGATCAAGTAAACAATTAGTTTTTTTCAAATCTCACTGAAACCAGTTCCTAGCAGCATCAGATATCCTGATGATATTTATAGAAGGCCCTAATACGTATCCAAACTGGATATTGTTTGCTGTAAACAAATTTTCATTCCTTTCAACACAACACCGTAACTTCTCAAGTGTCTGTGTGCTTTATTGGTATGTATTTTCTTTATGAAAAGTTGTATCTTAGTCATAGCTAATGTATCATGTGTTGGCAAGGTTGTCCTGGTTACTATGCAGATTTTTGAATAACACTGCCAATTGGTATGTAAACAGTAATACTTATCTAACTTAATGGCACAAAAGGAACTGCTGACAAGTACATTCCTCAGACTCCAAATGCCTTTCTTCTCAGAGCCCTCTTTGCTTAAATGGTTTGCATCCAGTTTTCATAGGACACAGTGGTGACTTCATCACAGTTTGCAGGAATATCATGGTATAACATCTCTTGTGTACACTAATGTTAAAACAAATGCAGATCATCAATTTAAAAAGGAGTAAAGATATTGGTAGGGAAGATATTGGTAAGCGTATTTCTGGCATCTGTCTAACAATCTCTATTACCATCATAAATCTAACTCATCTGACACATTCTCTAAACCAACTAGCCTGACTTAGGACTTTAACATACAAGGCAGGTAAACTGCAATTACAGCAAGATATTTGGCTGGAACTTGTCACATGACATTGTTCCTCTTCTGTTGTTCTCCCAGTGGGAGGCTGTTTGGGAAGCATTTTGTTTACAAAGGAGATCATTAACAGATTAACCCATTAATGATCTCCTTCATAAAAGAAACTCTTCATGCTCTGCTGACACTGAAAAGAATCCTTGCCAATGTATTCTAAATCCAATTCTTAGTCCCAACTAGAGTAGACCCATTGAATCTATGCAACTTTCATAAAGGTTGGTTTACCAAGTCTCCACTGATTCTGTGGGTTTACTCTAGTTGGGATTAATGCAGGATTTATACCTATGAGAGGTCAATCACCTCTGAACTAATAAATTATCCAGTAACAATCAGAGCTCAGAAACAAACCTTTAGAAGAGGCTAGTTACATGTAATTAATTCCCATTTCAGTAATGAAAATGTAACTAAATAACATTAAATTATAACTTTGCAAAGGATAACTTCACTCCTTTTGTGACTTAACTGTAACTTTAAAAGATACTTCTGTATTTTCATAACCAATAAAATGGAGTGGAGAAATAATGTGTACTTCAAATGCTGTGCCTCATAGTATTGCCTCATGTTCTGTTGTAGGTGCTGAGATGGCTATGAGTTAGACCAAAAGTGAGTGTGTTTTGCACCATATACCAACATCTTGTTGTACTCAGATGCTTCTTAAAACATAATAAATTAATAATAAATTAATACATTAATTATTTCAGGTGTATTTGAGAAATGGGAGAGTTACTTTTAACAGTAACTGTTTACAGTTACTTGTAACTGTAACGGTAATTTTTTGTCTTTCTGGAATGATAATGTAATTTATCAGTTTTTAAGATGCAAAGCAATATTGTAGCACCTTTGAGACTTACTGAAAGAAGTTTGCAGCATAAACTTTCATAGTCTGAGTCTACTTCAGCAGATGTATTCAGTAAAGTATCAAGTAAAGGGAGCCCTGGTGGCGCAGTGGTTAAATGCCAGTACTGCAAGCCACAAGGTTGTGAATTCGATCCTGCCGGGCTCCAAGGTTGACTCAGCCTTCCATCCTTTCGCAGGTCGGTAAAATGAGTACCCAGCTTGTTGGGGGCATGTATAGAAATGTATCAAAATATATGCTATTTGTAAGTTGTTCGCTGCCTCGATCCATATGGAGAGGCGGGATACAAATAAATAATATAAAAAAATAAAAAAAGGGCTTATAGACAGACATTTATGCCCATAAATGAGCAGGTGCCTGTATGAATATTAATAGAAAGTCAAAACTTGTGAGTATGATGATGAGGTAGCAAGTTCAATTTTGAGATGGCTGTTGGGGGACAAATTTGGGAGGAAAGATATTGCTTAAGGCCAAGATGAATGGTGGAGGGACTTCCTGGGATGTAGTCTGATGCTGGCTAGGAACTAGAAAGGAATTGTGATAAAATGGGCAAGAGAGCCCTCATGAGGCTGGGGGTTAAGTAGAGTTATAATATGTGCAGTGTGCCAAAAAACCATTGTCTCTGTTCAACCCACTGTCAATAGACTGGAGTTTTGGATATATCTCAATTCTGCTATTTCTTTTTCCAATTTCCCTTTGAATATTTTTGTTCAAAGACTGCTGTTCTGAGGTCTGAGAGACAGTGGTGGAGCTTGCTGTGTGTGGAGGGGGGCGGGAGTGGGGGGGGCTACTGTGCATGGGGGCCTGGCTGCAGTGTGTGGGGGCATGGCCAGGGCATGCGGGGGCATGGCTACAAGTCAGGACACCCCCAAAACATTGCTGCCTGTGGCAAAGCGCCCTCCCCGTTCCTACGCCACTGCTGAGAGAGAAGCTTTCTGTAACTGATTTTCATGTATTCCTATTTCTAAGTTGGGTTTGTGTCCATTTATCTGCTGGTGCAGAGCCTGCCCAATGCAGACTACTGAAGGGCAATGTTGACAGGGGGTGCCATATATCATGTTAGAGAATGAGCAAGGCTGAGAGTGATCTGATTAGGTCCTGTGATGATGTTTCCTGAGTAGGATACGTGGGCCCTTGAGAGGGCAGCATTGTTGTCCAGAATAGGTTGCAGTTCCTTGATGATAAGACTGTGTGGTCTCAGTTGAGAGCTGTATGTGACCACTAGTGAGGTTCTGCAATTTCTGTCTTTGTGTTTTTCTGTAATAGATTGGTCCTGGGTCCATGCCTTGACCTGTTGATTTCTTTCTTTCTTATTTTTTTTTTTAAACTTCATATGGTGGGCACTATAGCTTGAGAAATGCTTGCTGTAATTCCATGAGTCTGGCATCCCTGTGTTGTGTGTCTGAGCAGATGTGATTGTATTGGAAGAACTGGCCATAAACTATGGATTTGGTAATCTGTTCAGAGTAGAAACTGAAAGCATGCAAGTATGCGTAGTGGTCAGTGGGTTTGTGACATAGTGTGGTGCTTAGATGTCCATTGTAGGGCTGTACAGTGGTGTCCAGAAAGTGAACTGGTTCTGTTGATAGTGCCAGACTGAGACAGATGATAGAGTGAAGTTGAGTGAGTCCTCTCCATGAGTCCAAATGATAAAAATATTGTCAGTGTACTTCAGGTAAAGGAGAGGTTGCTGGGTGCAGGAGTTAAGGCAATGTTGTTCCAAGTCAGCCATAAAGACGTTGGCATGTTGTGGTGCATGCCCATGGCAATACTATTAATTTAAGGGCTATGTTTCATCAAAAGTGAAGTCCCATTTGGAATGATGTTTCTGATTACTTGAAGTGGGATGTTAATATATAGGATTGTGTTCTTCATATAGTTAGGAGTGTTGGTGACATATGTTTAGTTTTTAAGCATAACTTTCCATTCTTTGTGAATAAATGTATATAGAACATTTTTCCTATAGGTGCACAGTTATTTCTAACTACAGTGAGGCAATTTCTTAGGAGAATAATATAAGCATGGGCCAGGAAAAAAAAAGCCAATTGGCAATTGCCCTCATGTTCTCAAATCCCTGCAGTTTCTGTCTGAATGAGACTGTGCATCACAACTACTTCATTAACATGCGTGCATTTCAGTGCTTGGCCCTAGAAATCTGAGAATTGAGAGGAGAACTCTGGATTTCAGGAGGAGCGGAAACACCTTGTGTGGAGCTCTGGGCCAGAGTCACAGCAGATCAGCTTGTGGGTTTCAGCACAAAGTCCAAGGAAGAGCATGCAGGAATTAAAAGTCAGGAAGAAGGAGAGACAAAAAATACATGGAAGCAGGGACGGACACAAAAAGTGAGAAGAAGCTTGCCCAGAGCTAGGAAAAGCAGTCCTTGTTGTGGGAGTCCCATTGCATTCTGAAGGTTAAATATTGCTTCATAGGCCATTCTCTTTAAATCAGCCTGTCTCAACTTGCTGACATCCTAATGTAGTCTTACTTACTTACTTATTTTATTATATCCTGCTTTTCTCCTATAAGGGACCCTTAAGCCGTCTTAGGCTACAGCTCCCATCTTGATCCTTAGCCAAGATGGTCGTGCTGGCTGGGTACGGTGAGAGTTTCAGGCTGAAACAAAGGGATGCCACTAGATGGGGAAAGGACATGTTGCACAGATCTCATGGAGTGAGAATTATATAAGGCAGTTTTCTCTACACTGGTGTTCTTCAAATGACTTTGGAAATTAGTCTGAAAAAAAAAATACAGTCAGCCTTCCACATTTGCAGGTGAAACATTTGCAGATTTAATTTTTCATGGATTATTGGGGGCAACGGGATGAGGTGGGGAAGGTGCAGGTGTTTGTTTGCCCTCTCCCTCACACAAGGGGGGGCAAGGGGATGGGATGTGTGGAGGGAGGGTGCTTGTGTTCACTTACTTGCTCACTCACACATGGTGGGGGAAGGGAATGGGATGGGAGGAGGATGTGCATGCTCATTCACTCACTCATGTGGGGGAAGGGGATGGTACAGAAGGCGGGAGGGCATTCACTCACTTGCTCACTTGTGTGGGCGGGTTGAGGGATGGGATGTGAGGAGGGAGGGTGCATGTGTTTGCTCACTCATGCAGGCAGGAGGGATGGGATGGGATGGGATGGGATGGGAGGAGACTGTGCATATGCATTTGTTCACTTGTGTGGGCAAGAGGGAAGAAGAGGATGGGGTAGGAGGAAGGAGGGTGCTCTCACTCACGTGAGTGGAGGAGAGGAGAGGAAGGGGAGGAGAGGGATGGATGGGTGCCACCTTGCACCTGTGTGAGTGAGTGACCAAGTGAAGGAGCGCACCTGTGGCCAGAACTGGCCACCCTGCCAGTACAAGGTTCTCTCTCTTTTTTTTTTTTTGGCTTGTGTTAAATACAGTTTGGGGGACTTATGATATTTGTGGTTTTTCCACTTTCATGGGGCTTCTGCACTCCTAACTCCAGCAAAAGTGGAGGGCCAATTCTACTTTTTTTGGACTACAACTTCCAGGATCCCCCAGACCAGTAGTAATGTTTACACATGTGTGAGTGTGTGTGAAATCTGGAGGTGTAGTCCAAAAGGATAACTTCTCCATGCTCTTCAATGGGAGAGATGACATAAAGAGACTTGGTCCTGAACAAAGGCATCATTCTTAAAATACATTGGATATTTACTGCAAAGTTCCTCTTCTCCTGCATTCTTCCCTCACTACACTCTTTTTTCTTATTCAATGTTAGCTGGAAGCCTCAGGGGGTACAGTGAATCCACTTTTGTTTTTATTCAAGGCTATCCAAATTGCTAAATCCCATCCCCTCAAAAAGATTCAAATAGAAAGCAGAGTGGATTCATTACAGCCCTGACATGGAAGCTGGCTGTGTTCCCATCACAAATGATCAGGCCAGGTTGCAAGGAACCAATGGGCTGCCAAGTAAGTGGGTGGGAACAGGAGGAACCATGTCAGGACCTGGGAGAATAATGCTGCCCATTCTCTGTTACTCCCAGTGACTCACCATACAATACACCCACAAAGTGACCAGGACATTTCCTTATCCTACAACCTCAAGAAACAGAAACAGAATATGAATCATGCTCTGTGAGGGGTATCCCATCTTATTCATTAATTAAAATATTTATAACCCACTCTATATCAAAAGATCTAAGGGTGGTATACAGATAAAGCCAGTGATAATATATTAAAACAATTGAAAACAATAATTTAAATAGCCTAAAGCATATTAAACAATTTAGCAAGTTAGAATAGATTTAAAATATTAAAGCAGTTTTAAAACCAGGTATATATCCTCAGTGAAGCTTTAATAAATGACCATGTTTTTACTTGGCACCTAAAGGATTTTTCCTCCAAGAGGAGGGCACTCTCCATTTGGGGTGCCACAGATGAGAAGGCCCTCTCCCATCTCCTCACACAGCATATTGACCTTACTGATGGAACACAGAGGAAGATCCCCCTTTATTTTCTGTACGACTCATTCTTTCATGTACAAAAGACACAGTTTGCTTCAGATTTTGCACCTGAATTTACATAAACAGCCATTTCTTTATACTTGTCTGTACAGACCAGGGTTAGGAATTATGCAGCTTTTGTGATGTTGCTGGACTGCAGCTCCCCCTATGCTCATTATGGCTGCTGGGAGTTACAGTCCAATAACATCTGTAGGGCCACACAGTCCCATCTCTGCTATAGACTATGGCCTTTTCCACATGGGATTTTTGAAACGGAGCAGTCCTTCCTTCCAAGGAGGAGGTCTGCACCTCGGACTGGACTGGGTTGGACCTATTTAAGGTAGATCCATACCTCAGTCTGGTCCAGAATGACCCCAAGTGGTCCTCTGGCGTACTTTTGAAAGACCTGTTTCTTTCGGTCTGCAGCGCTCCACTGCAAGCCTGCTCCCTTATGCAGATTTGCAGGCTCACACCAATGCGAGCCTGTGATCTGCCCGGGGGTGGACTTTAGGCTGGCAAGCTTCAGCGGTTGGTCGAGACCCTCAACCAACTGGAAGCCACCATTTGGGACGCTGGAGCAGTGCATATTGATGAGCATGCACTGCTCCGGAGCGCTGTGGACCGAACCGGGGAGCTGAAACTTCTGGTGAGTAGCGGTGTGGGGCGATTCCTTCGCCCGGTGTGGAAAAGGCCTATGAGTTGAATCTAGATGTGACCATTACAATTAATGGAATACATTATTCATGACTTTCCTAGGTCCCATTGATTTGGCTATCTTGAGCATCACCAATTTCAGCTCAACCTAATGTTATCTGCATGTTCATCAAATCATGGTATATATTTGTTTAAATCATTGCACACATAGTTGTGCTGTTGTTTTAAGCTTTACAGCTTTTTGTCTAGTTTTTTAAGCATTGGTAATTCAGTACTAAAATTCTTTCAAAATTATCCTGTTTTTTAAGCATTAGTAATTCAATACTAAAATTATATCAAAACAGTAAGTTTTCAGTTTGTTGATGTTGTTGTTGTTGTGTGCGTTCAAGCCATTTCTGGCTTATGGTGACCCTAAGGAGAACCTATCATAGGATTTGGCAAGACTTGTTTGGGGGGAGATTGCCTTTGCACTTCTCTGAGGCTGAGAGAGTATGACTTGCCAGAGGTCAACCAGTGGGTATCCATGTCTGACTGAGAATTCAAACTCTGGCCTCTAGAATCATAGTCCAACACTCAGATCACTACTGCGCACTGGCTCCGAAGTTCTCAGTTACTGTGCAACATTCATACAACACCATCACCTGTCCTTCCTTGCTCTTAATTGATAGTACAGTGACAAGCAGTATTAAGGTGAGACCTGCAATTCAGACTAAGTAGTCGGCCTGTTGATTTCACATGGATAAATTTAGACTGATGGGCTAATGAAAGGGGCATTGACAACCACTTGTGAGCTCCTTTAACATATCTATTTTCAGGAAATGTAACATCTGGTCTATACTATTCATTATCCTATCTACCTAGTTTAAGTGCACAGAAAGAATATATGTGCATGACTGATTTCTTTGACAATGTCTTCATTCTTACATTAAACAGAGGAAATCTGTATATTGGGAGTAAACTTTTACACTTACATTTTAAGCTGTGCATTCTTTTTGTGTCAAATTACATGAGTGCAAATATTTATTTAATGGTCTTCATCTTAAGCAAATGTAGGGTTTCCCCACATAATTAAAGCGATTTTTGGAGCATGCATGCTATCAATATAGTTCTTTCTGCCTTACATTTAAAAAGAGAGAAACAAAATGATAAAACAGTGCAGTCCCCTTAAAGTGATTGTCTTATTTATTGTTGTTGTGTGCTTTCGAGTTGTTTCTGAGTTGTTTCTGATGCAATGCTAAGGTGACCTTATCACAGGGTTTTCTTGGCAAGACTTTGAAACTGAGAGAGTGTGACTCACCCAAGGTCATCCAGTAGGTATCTATGGCCGAGCAGTGATTCGAACCCTGGTCTCCAGAATTGTAGTCCATTGCTCAAATCTCTACACCACACTGGCTCCATCTTATTTATGTATTATCTAAACATATAATTTAATTTTTTATTTTGTTTGTCTATTTATATCCTCCCTTTCTCCCAGTATGGGATCCAAGGTAGCTAACAGTATAGATTAAACCAAAATACAACTAAAATCTACTAATAATAGTAAAAATAGCTTTAAAAAAATTTAGTAGGCTATTCTCTTAGCAACACTAGTTTAAAACAGTTTTAGAACAACGGGGAAAAAAAAATCCAGCAAGTTGCCTTAGAAGACTCTTGTACAGCAACCAGTTAATAGCCCAAACCCTGTCTAAATAAAAAAAGATCTTTGCCTGGTGGTGGAAGGAAAGGAGAGAGGGGGCCAGCCAAACATCCCATGGAAAGGAGTTCCACAGCTTGGTAGCAGTCGCTGAAAAGGCCCTCCCACCAAGCACGTCTGTGTATTGTATGGATATGATAACTTGCTTACAAAGCATCTAACATATTGCACAAATGTATAAAAGGTCTGATTATGAGCTATATAGGCTCACAATCTAAAGTTACACCAAATACAATACATCACAGAAACTAGATCACTCAAGCTTGTGAGCAGTCTGAGGATCTTTCCTCATGGACGTGGTGCCTTGGCATAGGGACACGAGAGAAGTGGGACAGCAACAATGCTTCCACAAGATGTCGTCATGGTCCTGTCCTTCTTGTGTCACCAGCTGGCATGATCGTGGGGTAAATCACCGATGGGTTTTCTCTGCCAATGACCCCCAATCATGTGATATTCCTGCACTTACCTGCCATGTGGGAGGGCTGGAAGCGTGATGGAGGCACTTCCTGCCCCACAGCAGCATGAGAAAGACCCTGGCTGTGCTGCGGAAGGAAGAGGCTTGTCTCTTGTGCTCCCTTCTGCAGGAAGCCAGTCTGGTGTGGAGGGGAGCATTCTCATCATGCTCCCTTCCTGCCCAAGGCGCTGCTGGGATTGCAACCGTAGGGTGATGAGATAAGGTAAGGTGAAGAAAGGGCCTAAGCCATTTGCTCTGTTCTTGCAAAAGGAAACTGCCTGGAGTTCACTAGCTGGATTAGGAACCAGAGGTAATGAATTGGGTGTGCATCTATCCACACTGCAGTACTTTCAATGGGATGCATATTTCCATGTGCAATCAAATGTTTGTTTTTAACTTATCACACATAAATATCTTTCTTTGAAAAAAAGGGTGAGACTCATTTGACTCTCCAGAGGTTGTCTTACTGGAACTCCCAGAAGTCCTAGCCAGCATAGCCAATGGTGAGGAAATCTGGGCACTGCAGATCAATAACATATGGAGGGTCAAATGATTCCCACCCCTGTTTTAAAGCATGATGAGATTAGGATTGGGTTATACTCTTCTATTATAAGATGTATAGTTTTGAGACAAGTGGGCTTTATCTTTGTTTTGGTCAGGTTTGAAGTGACTGAAGTGATTTTGGATACATCAAGCAGTCTAAAGAAAACGTAATTCAAAGTAAACCTCAGCTCCATTACTTCTGTTTGTTTGTTTACTGAAAATGTACTTGCCACTTTTCCTGAACCACCAAGTATTTCCTAAGAAGAAAGCCAGAAAATATAATGTAGGGCTGGCCCTACTGTCAGGCAAAGATAAAGCAGGCAGGTATGGGAAGACAAAGCTATGATTGCCACACAGATTGCACTGCACCCTCCTTAACAAGCCTGCTGTCTTCCACTGTGATGGAGGATATGAAAATAAGGTTCCACTGCTTGTCCAGTTGGTTACTATAAATGGAAAAAGGAGTACCATTTTGATCTTCACTTCAGGCAGCAAAATGTGTTTGACTAGTTGGTATAAAGACATAACTATAGTCTATATCAACTAACTTTCACATGGAGTAAAACAATAAGGAAGAGCCAGCATGGTATAGTGGTTTGGCATTGGATTATGACCCTAGAGACCCAGGTTCAATTCCTGCTCAACCATGGAAACCTACTGGGTGACTTTGGGCATGTTACACACTCTCAGCCCTGGAAGACCATGTGATAGGCTCACCTTAGGACCACCATAATTCAGACATTACTTAAAGACAAACAACAACAACAACAACAAGGGCTGCTAGCACAATTCTTGGTAGCAAGGAATGATCAGCAGATATAGTTGTGTAGGGACGAGGGGCTGCGGATGGTGGTTCGCCCTGGGTGGCAATGCTTTTGGGGCGTGTCAGCCAGTAGCAATGTCCCCACACGTCCTGGCCATGCCCCTAGATGCCCTGGCCATGCCTCCATGCACAGTGGTCATGACCCTCACGCCGTAGCCTCGCCCCCTCCTGTCCCCCCCCCAAATACTCCAAGCTCTGCCACTGAGCAGACATGAGAATACCTAGCAAGGAGAGCAGCTAGACTAACTGAGGCATGTTTGGACCAATAGGGACCAATGGCAGCTGCTAGGTTGTTTTTGTTGTAGCCGTAGAGTGGCAGTAGCAGTAGCAATTGTTGTATTGTTATCATTATTGTTATTAATAATAATAATTTCCTGCCTTTCCCTCCAAAAAGGGAATCAAGGTGGCTTATAATTTAAAGCAAGTACAATACAGCTAAAAACTCAACATTAAAATAGAATTAAAGTATTCACAATATTAAAACAATTTAAAACATATACTTTTTAAAAAGCAACTAAAAACAGTTCAGTTTGAAACAGTACAGTACCACCATCAAAGCTCTTTGAAAAAAGCCCTGATGGTGCAGTGGTTAAATGCCGGTATTGCAGTCACAAGGTTGTGAGTTCGATCCTGCTGGGCTCCAGGTTGACTCAGCCTTCTATCCTTCTACAGTTCGTTAAAATGAGTACCCAGCTTGTTGGGGGCAATTAGCTAATACATTGTAAACCACTTAGAGAGCACTTAACTGATAAGTGGTACAGAAATACACATGCTATTGCTATGTTGTTTAAAAATCTTGTTTTTTAAAAACCTGTTGGGATTTTTTTAAATAAAGGTCTTTTCCTTCTGACAGAAGTACAGGAAGGTGAGAGGGATTCTGGTTTCCCTAGGAAGGGAGCTGCAGTTAGAGTCACTCTGGGGTCTGAGGGCATTTGTTCTTGTGTGCCTACAAATCATTTCCAACTTACGGTGACCCTAAAGCAAACTTATCATGGGTTTTTGTGGCAAGCCTTGTGCAGAGGGGGTTTGTCTTTGCCTCCCTTTGCGATTGAGAGAGAGTGACTTGCCCAAGGTCATCTGGTGAGTTTCCATGGCCAAGCAGGGATTTGAATCCTGGTCTCCAGTGTTGTAGTCCAGTGCTCAAATCACTATACCACTCTGGCTCTTGGTGAGAGGGCATTAGCACCTAGGACACAGTTTTATAAGCAGCCTTGAGCAACTTACAACAGGGGGCATGTTACCCTGTTTACTGGGGGTCCCGGGAGGGACACCTATATGCGCTCTTAATTAACTAAGTTTGGGGAAATTAACTAGAGCACAAGTTAGCAATGCGAGAGGCAGGGCAATGCAGCAGAATCTTTTCCCCAATGTCTACGGGGTCAGGCCAAGCCAAGGAGCATACCAAGTTATAAGAATAATTGAGATCTTTATTAAACACAGACAAACAGTGTATGTAACACACTCACATAAGTAACTATAGAAAATAAAGGTTGGAGTGGTATAGAGGGATTTTGAGAGGGATTGTTGAATTGGGTGATACGACACCTGTCCTGAAGCCCAGAGAGGTCTGAAGATTGAGTTCATTGATATGGAGTCTCAGCACGTGGGACTGAGGGGACAGCTTGCCAAACAAAGCGGCAGCAAGGCTGGATGGAAGTCCAGAGCGATCCGAGGAAGGTCTCAGAATCAGGGGTTTTTATAGGGAGAAATGTAACTGCAGGCTATTCCGTACTTGGGGAAAACAATGAGTTTCGGGCGCGAGACAAAGCTTTGGAAAGGTCAAAATTCAGCATGATTGAGCTAAGTCCGAATCGACAAAGAGGTAGACAGTATGCAAATGCTCAGTGCTTGACAGCTGAGTATTCAGTTTGCCAAGTTGCCTGCTCAGGGCAAGGAGTCCTTTGTAAACAGTGTGCATACATAATAAGGGTGTTTGCAGAGAGGTCTCCTAAAGCAGTGATCTGGCTATTTCTGGCCTGCCTGTATTGTCTTGGGATATTGCAGCGTTTGATGGCTGAGCCTAGTTCTGTGCTTGTCCAGGGGCCTCACAAATACGTGGAGAGGGGTGGTGGAAGAAAGCCAAATTATTGATATCAAAATGATATCTTTATGCTATCTCCAAGGAGGCCTAACCTGCAGTAACAGGCACTCCAGCACACACTTCTCCAGTGTATTTCTCCCCAAATCATACAAGACTCTTGAAATAGTTTAGACCCCATGTATGACCTAACTGCTTGAAACATTTAGTAAGATGTCTTAATTAACTTCTAACTGGTTTCATAATTATCTCCTTTGCCAGTGAGCTAAGTAGAAGACACAAGTGATAATTTGCAAATAATGATTCAGTCTACTTTTTTGCCTTAAGCGGAACAATTTTAAACATCTTAAAGCATTTTTTTTTCTTTTGGCACACATTTAGGAACTGAATCTGCAAATAATGTTAACTCCCATGCCATTTTTCAGGGATCACTGAACAGGGCAAAGAAAATGGGAACATTTGAAGCAGAAGAGGTATTTCAATTTCGGGCAATTTGAAATTTCAAATGCATTTGTGTATATTATGGTCTTAAAGGTTAAAGAGTGTGATTCTTGGACATTTTCTTCCATGTAGACATGTCTTGAATGGCAGTATAGATCTTTAGTACACAGATTTGCCTTATAATTAGTAGTAGTCTAATAGATGGGATGGCACAATCCTTGATGCTTTCTGCTTTACCCCACAAGTGCATAAACTTCAGGGCTGTTGAGTTTTCTTTCCCTTTTTTACTACATTTCCAAAATCCCTCACCTGGATATTGGTGCAAAAGATATACTCTTAGCCAGTTTCTGGCCTCTAAATTATTTAATTCTTTCAGTCCCAGAGCTAAATGGAACTGATGGTACTACTCCACAAATGTCCATCCTCATTATTCACATTTTATGTCATTTAGCAACCTTGAATCCCATCTTGGGAGACAGGCAGGAGATATATATAAATTTGTATGCCGCCTTTATCTCAGAATGAGACCCAACGATAAATTCAAAACATTAAAAAACAGTTAAAACAAGTAAAAACATTAAAAGCATATAAAATTATTTTAAAAACCTAAAACAATATTCAATTTTAAAACAAGTTAATAAATAAATAAAGCTCCCCAGCTCACATAAAATCCCGCTTATAAAGAAATGTTTTAGTCTGCCGGCGAAAGGAGAGCAGGGAGGAGGCCAGCCCAGCCTCCTGTGTAAGAGCGTTCCATAGGGTGGGAGCAGCCACTAAGAAGACTCTTTCCTGTGTCCTCACCAAGTGAGCCTGGGACGGTGGCGGGACCGAGAGAAAGCCTCTACCTGCAGATCTTAGGGTTCTAGTAAATTTGTACAGGGAGATATGGTCTTTCAAATAGCCCAGACCAAAGCTGTGGAGGGCTTTATAGGTCATAACCAACACTTTGAATTGTGCCCAGAAATGGACAGGTGCCAGTGGAGCTGTTTTAAGAGCAGAATTATGTGATCCCTATAACTGGCCCCAGTCAGCATTCTGACTGCCACGTTTTGAACCTACTGAAGTTTCTGAACAGCTTCCAAAGGCAGCCCCATGTAGAGCAGGTTACAGTAGTCCAAACAAAATGTAATCAAGGCTTGTGTCACTGAAGCCAGATCTGACATCTCAAGGAATGGGTGCAGCTGGTGCACAAGTTTTAATTCTGCAAATTCACTCCTGGAAACTGCTAAGACCTGGGCATCCAGGTTCAGAGGTGAATCCAGGAGAACACCAAGGCTGCAAGCCTGAGATTTCAGGGGGAGTGTAACCCCATGCAGCACAGGCAAAGTCCCTATTTCCTAATCTGACTGAGGAGCACCTCTGTCTTGTCTGGATTAAGCTTCAAATTGTTTGCCCTCATCCAGTCCATTACTGACAACAGATATTGATTCAGCACTGAGACAGCTCCTTTCCAGCTCCTCTCCCAGCAGTTTCATGTAGATGTTAAACAGCATGGGGGACAAAACAGAACCCTGAGGGACCCCACAGGCCAACAGTCAGAGAGTCGAACAGAAGTTCCCCAGCACCACCTTCTGAGTTTGTCCCACCAGGAATGACTGGAACCACTGCATAACAGTGCCTCCAAGTCTCATCCCAGAGTCAGCCCAGAAGGATACCATGGTTGATGGTACTGAAAACTGCTGAGAGGTCCAGCAGAAGCAACAGGGACACACTCCCACTGTCTAGTTCCCTGTGTAAGTCATCCACCAAGGCGACCAAGGCTGTTTCCGTTCCATAACTAGGTCTGAAGTCAGATTGAAGTGGATCTAAACAACCTGTTTCATCCATAAACCCTTGCAGGTGGGTGGCCACCACACGCTCCAGAACCTTGCCCAAAAATGGAATATTGGAGACTGGTCAATAATTATTCAGGATGGTGGGATCCAAGGAGGGCTTTTTTTAAGTAATGGCCTCACCACAGCCTCTTTTAGGCATGCTGGAAACTGTCCTTGCTGCAGTTAGGCATTCACCACTCTGCTTACCTACTCAGCCAGTGCCCCTCTAGCTGCTTTCAGAAGCCAAGAGGGGCAAGGATCTAGTATATATGTAGTGGCTCTCACCTCTCCAAGGATCCTGTCCACATCCTCAGGCAGCATAAATTGAAACGAATCCCATAATACAGGACAAGCAGGTGCCAAGATTACATCAACTGGACCTGTCTCAACTACAGCATCCAAATCAGAACAAACCTGAGCAATTTGGTTTGCAAAGTGTCTTGTGAATTCATCACAGTAGACGATAAAGTGGTCTTTAGTTCCTTCTTGTGATCCAGAATGTAAGAAGCCTCTGACCACTTGAAAAAGCTCTTCTGGACAGCACTGTACAGATGCAATGATGGCAGAGAAGTATGGTTTCTTCGCTGCCACAATTGCCACAGGATAGGCCTTCCAATGAGTTCTACCCTGTGTTCGGTCAGATTCACTCTGAGTCTTCTGCCAACGTCACTCTAGTCTCTGTCCCATTTGTTTCATCACCATCAGCTCCCTAGTAAACCAGGGAGTTTGCTTGGCTCCACTTAGTTGGAGAGGATACTTAGGAGCAATTCGTTCCACCACCCTGGCCATTTCTCTGTTCCAGAGATCAGCCAGGGCTTCAACAGAATCATCTGCCAAAGCGACAGGAAACTCCTCAAGAGCCATCAGAAATCCCTCCAGATGCATAAGCCTCCTGGGGCTGTCCATCTTAATTGCCCCCCCGCCCCTAAATAAAATAAAGCAATGTATAAATAAACAAATAAAATATTTCAGGTTAATTTTCTTTGTTTCACAGGGCTAAAGAATATGAATTTGTTACCTATGATTCTGAATATCTCACAGAACTACAAAGATGAGAATTCCTTAGAGTGCTATAACTATGTAGTGTCACCTTTGTAATAGGGAATGTGGGTTGGATAGAGTGACTAGCAAACTTTTGTGAGTGTCTTAAAACATCTTTTGGGCCATTTTAAAACTACACAGTTATAGTGCTGTTATCCCACTTTCAACATCCTATGGAATCCTGGGGTTTGCAGTGTAGGGAGGGGCATTTAGAATTCTCAGCCAGAGAGCTCTTTGGCCTCAGTAAACTACAAACCCCAGAATTCCACAGGATGTTGAAAGTGGAATAATAGCACTATAACATTGTAGTGCGGAAATGGCCTTGGTGTAATTTTTGCCACTTCCTTGAAGGCAATTGACCATCTTGGTATTGTGCAACTTTTGCAACTTTCAGTCAGGCCCTTTCCGCACGACATCGCTGTTGCATTTTTGCCACAGGATAGCAGCGGTCGGCAGGTCATGTTTCCACATGATGTCGTCGCTGTCCCACTGCCGTCCTGTCGCAGAGCATCACGCTTGCACAGTTTTGGCAAAACGGAAAAAATCCATTTCGTGCCTGTGATCGCACGGTGCTCCTGTCACTTCTGGCCATGTGGAAGATGCAGAAGTGCATTAGTGACACTTCCTTCCATAGCACAGCAATGGAAAAAGCCCGGCTGCACTGCAGAAGGAAGATGTGGTGCCATTGCGTTCTCTTCCATATGGACTGAGCGGGTGCAGAGGGGAACGTTGCTGATGCGCTCCCTTCTGGACCTGGGACAGCAGCGAGACAATGCAGAAGAGCTTCATCATGCGGAAATGGCCTCAGTCATGTTTTTAGCTACTTTTCTAAGATTTGATAACAATCATTCTAGAGACATTTGTCCTTTTTAATTCAGGTATTTTCTGATGGTGGACAGCATAATAGAAAATGTCAGATGATGATGTGTAGAAATGAATTTCAAGTGCCTCATTTATTTTTTTTTAAAAAAATCACTTTCAATACAATCTAAATGTAAGATTTTATGTAGTAGGCAAATGGATATGCAGTAACAATTTCTTTGAAAATTCCTGCCACAAACTAGGGGCAGCCGCCTGCTACCAGTCCCTGTCCTACTCTCAGTAACCATCCCTTGCCATGTTTCCTCATGAAATAGGCAGTGATGTATTTAAGTCTTTTACTCCAAGTCTCAAGTCAAGTCTCAAGTCCTTGAAGATACTTTCAAGTCAAGTCTCAAGTCTGGGAGCCAACTTTATACCCCAACTTATATTCCAGAATTTTTGGACAGAGTTGAATAAAGTCACATTTTTTAACCTTTATTAGGCATACTACAACATATACATTTAGAATAAAACTTCAACAATCGTTTTTAGCAAATTTAAGCCATAAATTTGTTGCCTCCACCAGAAAGCTGGCCATTAGCCTAGTGATATGCGGATTCTGATCTTCCAATAAGTATTCCACTGATAACCTATCCAAACAGATATTTCTTTCCAATAACCTCCTTAACAACTTTTTCCTTGGATTTATATACAATGGGCAGAACAATACAATATGATGGAGAACGTCAGGAGCTTGAGCACAATGACATATACGATTCAGAAAAGTGGTCTGTAGATATCTACCCTTAGTCACATTTGAGAGATGTACATTCAAACTTGCAAGTAGAACGGCCTTCCTTGCCACCAACAATGAGAGAGTTTGAAAATAATCTGGAATCCTACCCTGCAAGGGGGAATACCAAGCATCAACAGGGAACAAACCCTAGGAGGTGTTGGATATGACAGCTGATATTCCCTCTCTGCAAGGCAGGCCCGGATAGTTTCAAGACACTCCTTTTCGGTTGATAAGAGGAGAGAATCCATACTTAAACCCATAGACATTATTTTGCTTTCATAAAATGTAGCCCACCTGAGGTAGTAAACGTCAGATTCAAGGAAACATAAAAGGCCAGATCTATTAGGCCTAAAATGAATCTTAAACCAAGGTTTATAAGTCATCAGCTGGGCTTCAGTTTCAAGAGAATTCAAGCGCAATTCTGCATAAAGAGTCAGATGGTGTACACATGGGGGAACAGATAATATTCTCCTGAAAAAAAGTGTCTGCAATCTTTCAATCTCCTTACTAAAGGCTGGAATCCAGGTGAATATACTATAAAGTAATTGCGGTCTTAATTTGGTTTTATAAGTTTTTTAAGGCTGCCAGGATATCCTGGTTCCCTTTTTTATAGTAGAAAGATTGTACAACAGGCAAAGCTCTTTTCCCTGCCAGAATTACCTTATTTCTCTGTTTGCACCAGTGCCCGTTAAAATGGAAAAGGACACCAAGGTAAACATACTTCTTGACCTGTTCGATTGTCTGGCTACCAACTTTCCATGTTCTTGGGACAAATCTCTTAGAAAATACCAGTATTTTGGATTTATCAGAATTTAACCACCGCATTAACCACCACATTTAACCATTTAAGCAGAGTCAGCCCTCCAGATTTGTGATTTTGCCATCTGTAGCTTCAGACATAGAGAATAGGACTCTCCTTACTTCCATTTTGGAAGCTGGAGGATTTTTCAGAAGTGGGGAATAGGATCCTTCTTACTACCCCTTACTGAAGATTCAAAAGCTTTAGAAGGAAGGATCCTTCCTCCTGAAGCCTGTTACCTAACACATTTGCTTTTCTCCTCTGAGAAATGCACCCTGCTCTCTGGGAGTGAGTCTTGTCTTCTTCTTCTAGGAAAAGTTTTAGAAGGGTCCTCCAATATGCTGCAGGGACAGCCTGCTGAGCAGACCTCAAGCCAACCTCAAGTCCATTTCCTAACATATTTGCTGTTCCCCTCTTAGAAATGTGCCCACACTTTGGGCTTGAGACAGATTGTCATGTGAACAGTAGGCAAAAAGAGGTGGAAGCGCTGTTCAAAGTTGTGTGAAGGAATATGTTATGTGACTGAACTGTTACTGCAGGTTAGGCCTCCTTGGAGATAGCATAAAGATATCATTTTGATATCAATAATTTGGCTCTCTTCTACCACCCCTCTCCACGTGTTTGTGAGGCTCCCGAACAAGCACAGACTAGGCACGGGCATTAATTGCTGGACATTCCATTCTCCACCCAGGCAGGCCAGAAATAGCCAGATCCTTGCTTTAGGAGACCTCGCTGCAAACACCTTCATTATGTATGCACACTGTTTACAAAGGACTCCCTGCTCCGAGCAGGTAACCTGACAATGCCGTACTAAGCGCTCACATTTGCATACTGGCTACACTATTGTTAATTTGGCTCTAAGTCAATCATGCTAAAATCTGACCTTTCCACGGCTTTGTCCCGCTCCGAAAATGCATTGTTCTCACCGCGTAAGGTATGGCCTGCAGTCACAATTCACCCTATAAAAACCCCTGATTCCGAGACCTTCCTCAGATAGCTTCAGACTTCCATCCTGCCTTGCTGCCACTTTGCCCGGTGAGCCTTCCCCTCAGTTCCAGTAACTGAGACTGCTCAACCCCAGATTGCTCAGACCGCTCTGCCATGCTGAGTTTCCTCATTGCACCCCAACTCCATTCTCAAGGTCCAGGACTACGAGGCAGGTGTCGTATCACCCATTTCCCTCTAAAAATCCCTATTTCAAGTCAATCTTTGATTCTTTAGTTAGCTGTATAACTGTGGTGTCTTTAATATTTGTTTGTACTTAATAAAATATCATTCTTTCTATTTGACTGCTTGACTGACCTGATCACGTAGACGCTGGGTTGCAAGAGCCTGCTAAGTTACCCTGCCTCTCGCTAGCTTTTGTGAGTGCTCCAGCTAATTTCCCCCAAAGTTGTTTATTTAGGTGTCCCTCCTGGGACCCCCAGAGATCAGGGTATCAGAACCAAGGGCAGCAAGTCAGTCACTAAAAAATATACAAGTCTCAAGTCGAGTCAAGTCGAGTCAGTGCATCATTTATTGCCGAGTTGAGTCACTGAAGTGACTTATATCCAACTTGAGTCCGAGTTAGTTGACTTGAGTCTACATCACCGGAAATAGGCTGCTTCCTCCTCTATGCTGGCTCCCCGAGCTGGGCTGGGCTTGGCTTCTGGTGCCTCAGGCAGCTTCTTCCTCACCACTTTTGGCTAGAGTTCCCTAGTAGTGGTGGCAGCCATGCTTTCAAGATGAAGCTGAGGGAAATTTGGCATCAAGGTAGAGAGAAAAAGGGCAGGAGGTCAGAGGAAAAGAGGACAAAATGAGGACAAGTATGTAGGTGAGGAAGAGAAGCAATAACTGGAAGAAAGGAAAAGACATGGAGAAAGATGCAAAGCGGAGGGAAAGTAGCTGAGAAACTGTAAAGAAATGAAGGAGAAGAGGAAATGGTGGCAAAAGAGACCAAGGAATGCAATGGAAACAACAAAGGGCAACCAGGTGAAGAAGGAAAGGGGGACCAATGGGGTCTTCCTGGCATCAGTTACCCTGGGCTGTGAGTCACCAAGCTATGCCTCTCTTTATTAGGAAAATTGCCATCCCAGGAGCCCTCAGAGCCCCGTGAAGTGAATGGTCACAAAAAACTGCACCTGGGAGTGTACCTGCCTAAAAGTGATCAGCCCCTTCAAGATAAATTTCCCCCCTGATTTGTTTATCTACTTTTTTAAAGGCCTTGGAAGTTTTTTCTTCCTTTCTCTTGTAAGAGATAAAAGTATCCCCATATGTCAAATGACTTAAGATAGGAAAGTACAGTCCAGGTAAAAGAAGACGTGCTGAAGTCCCACTGAAATACAGCACACAGTTGAATTCTTAATTCCTGTTGATTTCAACAGGATTCAAGTGAGTTTAACTTCTTCTGAACTGTGCCCAGAGATTTTATTTCTTGGTAAGACCTCACACTGGCTACCTAAGCAAAACTCCTAATTCCAAGTAATTAATGTTTGAGTCAATTTCTGGTTGTGGAGACTGCACGTGTGACAGTCCTTTGCAGTAAAGATTTGAGAATGCATACAGTAATAGACACTGAGTAAAATGCACAAGCAATTCATTTCCCTATGTAATAAATCATCAGAGGTGGAAGGTATTTAGTGGGTTCCTAAACAATACTCCATACATGCTGTGAACTGTGCTTCCCCCCCCTCTCTTCTTCAACCCCATCTCCAATCATTTTTTCCATAAGAAGTTGCTATGGCAATGATAATTATTTTTGATCAGCAGGATACCATAATTGCCATGACAGAGTTGTGTAAAGCTTGCCACAACATGTGTGAGCGAGGAATATTCTTGTCAATTATGTGTGCTCATCTTGCAGATGAACTCAGTAACTTTAGTAAAGAAAATTAACAGTAAGTACAACGTGAATCTGAATGCTATATTCTTAACAAACTACATTTGTTAGTGAAAAAAATAGTGGCAGTTCTTGACAGCTTTTTGCTTTGTTTAACATGTCTGGTTGCTCTCATTTCCCCCTAGATATTCTGTAAAGATTTATCTCTCTCATATTTCAGATCATGTTTGTTATCTCAAACTTTTACCCTACTTTTGTTGTCATGTATTACTGCAGTAATCCCTGTTCATAAATAACATCATGTTCCGGGGTACATCTGGTTCTTCCTGAACATTGATGTCATGAGTCTCATAAAGGCAGTTTATAATTTAACCTGTGGCATCCAGCAATGTTGTAAAAAAAAAAGCAAAACTAAAAAGAAAGTACTAATATATAGATATAAAATGAAGGAATATTTCTAGCTTTGTGCAATGCTAAGAAAGCCATAGTGATTACAGCAGAATCTAAGTAACCTTACTCAGTACAGTGCAGCTGATAATGCCAAAGTGCTGCTTTAAGTTGTATGAAGAAACTTAGATATTATTCAAATCCCTTCACTCTTATCTGGGATGGTTTGGTTCCTTTTTGGTCTGTTGGGGATTCCACATTGCTCAGCAGACAATATGAAAACCACTGCTCACTTGGCAGATCTTGTGAGCTGAGGGCATATGTGTGGAAACCCAACCATGTTTTCATACCTTCCTGAGAGCTGGGGCAGGGAGTAGATCAGTTGGCTGTAGGGGCAGGAAAACTACTCTGTTTTATGGGCATGATTCCTACAGCAGTTCCAAGTTGTATGGGAGCAATCCCAGTTGGTAGCAGAGTATGGATTCATGGCATGCACGTATGCTGACGGAGCCCCTCTGAATTTCAGACTGCTTAAGAGTTAATATATTCTAAAAGAAAAAAGAGGACACATTACTGACCAACCACTTTAGACCACAGATTACTATAATCTCTCTCACTTGAAACACCCTTACTATATAAGGTGTGATAACTGCTGCTAGAAATATTCCTAACCTTCACTGTATTCAAATGACAATTTTAACTTCCCTTTCCCCATCTCCATCTCTTTCAGCAGCTGCCTCACATGTTCCACCAAGCCACCCTGTTTCATTGCCCCCACATGGCCAGAGGGTCCCTCAGCTGCCTCTCTCAGCTAGCTCACCTTCTCCTGGGTCTGTCTCCCTTCTCCCCACTGCCCATGAGTTGCTCCCCTCTCTCTCTGAGTGCTCGATTAGGCCAGCCTCTACCCCTTCCCCTGTCAGACTTCTCAATGGAGTTTGGCAAGATGGAAGTGAAAATGGGGTTTTGGCAGGGATGTGGCAAAGCAGCAGTGGATGTTTTAAAAATCCCCAGACATTTTAGAAATCTGACCAGACAGAACTTGTAGCTCTGAGAAAGAGGACATGTCTGGGAAAAGAAGGACATATGATAACCCTAGATTAAAGAACTTGCCTGTTTCCCTAGGAAAGCAATCACACCATGTCTGCTTTCTTAAGCAAGAAAGCTAATCTTTGTTAAGAGAAAGACCCTGAAATAGGAAGGGAAGATAAATCTAGTTCTAACTAGCTAATTATCCAAAAGAAACAGGGAGTCATGCCTATTTCCTACCCCTTGTAACAAACTCAAGGTATATCCTCCTTATCACCAGATCAGGAAAAAAAATTAAGAAGAAGTGGGAAAGGTGACATCAACAACCTGAAGAGGAGCAGACTAATTAAGAAAGAATAGCTGTTTGCAACCTGAGGAGGTTTAACTCAACCTACTGCTTACTGTGCAAAACACAGGCTTCCTGAGCATAAGCTGAGTTGCATCTTTCTCACCTCTAACACTGGAATCAAACCTCTGGTGCCAAAGCTCACACCAGGAGAGCTCCCATATGGTTTGGAGCAGCTATAGAAGTAGCAGCCATAAAACTGAAAATGGATTCACTGTCTTCATGATGAATTATCTGACTCCACCTGGGACTTATTCCTGAAAATGGCTATGGAGACAGCAGCAACCATGCCAACCAAAGTGTACCATTCTAAAAAGGGATCAAAACCAAGATTTAGCAATGTCTCGATATCTGCAAAAAGATAAGATTCAGCGGATTGACATTTCATTGATAGTCATTTCAAAAGTATAGCAGGATAGCAATGAAAGCATTTGTTGAAAAGACAGGTAATATATGATAAATGACCAAATGTATCTGGTACGATTTACCCAATGATAGGGTAATCAATATATGGGTGGTCTTCACAAGTAAAGATGCACAGTAATATAGAAAAAGCCATGAGAAAAGAGTAGGATGTGTTGGCTTTAGGGTTACCAGATCTCAAGGCCTGGTCTAGCGTATCCAGTTTTCATGGGTCAGGAGAGTGCAATTTCTTCAGTTTTGGTGGGCACTCAGCTCCAGGCAAGATGAAAGAGCTTGTGCAAATCTCTAGCCTTTGTGGTAGAGAAGCCACTTGTTACTATTTGCAATTTGATTTGTTGGTGAAACTTGCAAAGACTTTGGGGGTGGGGTGTGCTATGCATTTACTTTAGTTGCTTCTTCCTTGCTTGCTAATTGTTGTGGTGCCAAGGCTATCTACCCATTCTGCTTTGCATCCACTTTCTGGCTAGACTGAACATTCCTTATCCTATCTTCCTAAGTAGATGACAAAGAATCCCTTCATTTTGCTTTGATCTAGGAACAGCCCCTTTAGCTAAGATTTCAGTCTTAATTTCCAAACAGGAACATATGTTCACTTTGTGTGTTTGAATGACAAGTTGTGAACAACAGTGGTTGGTACTTAATGCATAATGCTTAATGGAATCATCAGAGCCATCCCTCAGTCTCATGTTTTGGTTTTAAAACTCAGGGCATGGGATCAAACGGAACTGGCGAACATAGTTTAGAGCTGCAGCAAAGGCAGGGTGTCTATCAGAACACCAAAAGGAGAAGAACTATGCAGAAATGTATCTGTACTGCATGGAAATCAAGATGTTCCTGTTAAGTATAACCACATTGTGTTTTATATTATAGAATGATAATAGTTTACACTAGTCAGAAGATTACAGCAAGACTCTACAAACAAAGAAGTCTAGGAAGAACATCACTGGGGGCTATTTGTTAACTCTCAGGTTTGGGCTGTAAAATTGAAGGCCTAGGATGATTGTGACCTGGAAACCCTATTTAAAATATCCGGAATGCAATAGCTATAAGAAATAATCTGCCAACATGGGCACAATAAGAGCATAAAAACTATTAACTAGAAAGAGATGTAAAACTGCCGTGTAATCAGTTTGGCACAGTTGCCTGGAAATTTTTGCACCAAGCGCATCTTTCATTTCACCAGGCATGAATTTTTTTTCTTCCCATAAAGCGAGTGGCACAAGATCAGTGTTTTCTTCTGTGTAAAACATGCTGATCTCTTTGTCCAAACAAGACAGTGTTTCATTTGTTCATCTTACAAAAGGAAATGTTGGAAGTTGCACAGACCTTCCACAAGGGAGATCAAAGAGCTGACAAGACATGTTGGTCAAGTATTTCCCTTTCATCTGGATATATTGTTTGTGACATGCCATTCCTCAAGGGTGAGGAAGGTTTCTAATCACTGTGAGGAAGAGATGACAGGGAAGAGGAAAAAGGAAGATTAAGGATTGTCCATAAACAAATTGCGAAGAACAGACAGGTAAAATAGCAGCCAGAGGTTGACAGTTTTGATCCAAGAAGCAAGACCCATCTTTATATCCAGAAAAGAGGGAAACTGAACACAGAAATCTGTGCCTAGTTGATAAGTGCAAGTTGTTTGCAGATCTATGCAGAATTTATTGCAAAACAGAATTCCATTCAGAATTGATAAGAAAATGTATGATACATCTCTCTGATAGTTCAATTGGATTAAAAGAGTTGACCACTGAATGTAAATAAAGTAAGTCATTATCAGTAAAATGCATTTTAGTGCTTTAATTACTAAATCATAGAAGCTAAATATTGCCCACAGTTCTGACATCTTCATTATGCTCAGTGCTTTTTTAAATTCAACAACATTAAAAATGCTATTTCCATCAAGTTAGAGGAAATTGTAAAACCGAATACAGTCATATCTTAATTAACAAAGCTTCTGGCAGTTACACTCCCTTTTACAAAGTCTTTTTATGCCACCCTCTTTACCCCCAATTTTTTGGTTAGTAGGAAGATTTTGTTAGCAGCGTCAGCATTGGGAGGATGGTGAAGGAGGGCGGGCAAAAACACAGACTTTCAGTGTTTGGTTGCAGCCATTTGCCTGGAGTAAATGGTGCAATAAACCAGACTTAGGCCATTTCCACAACACTCTTCTGTGTTGTTGCGCTGCAATTCAGATCCGGAAGGGAGCATGTCAGCAACACTCCCCTCCGCACCTGCTCACTCCCTCTGAAAGGAAGCGCGATTGCTACCTCTTCCTTCTGCAGTGCAGCCAGGCACTTGCCATTGCTGTGCTGAGGAAGGAAGCATCACAATTACACTTCCACAGCTTCTGTACAATGGTAAGTATAGGAGTGCTGCATGATTAGCAGTGCAAAACGGATTTTTTCCATTTTGCAGATCCTGTGCGAGTGCGACACTTCATGAAAGGATAGCAGTGGGACAGAGACGATGGCATGTGGAAGCATGACCTGCCAACTGCTGCCATCCAGTGATAGAAGTGGGACAGCGATGTCATGTGGAAAGGGCCTTAAGCTGGAAAAGAATGGGATTTTTTCCCCTGCTAATCCTACTATAGCCATGGGTTTCTACCTACAACAGGCAAGGTAAACAGAAGATACTTCCAAAACCCCTTACTGATCACGCATGAGCAGGAAAAGAAAGTGAAAAGAGGGCCTATTTAAGCCCCCATCACCAGTTACTCCCACGATGTATAAAATATATATATATAGATTTCTAAGGCCATTTCTGCACTACAGTGTTATAATGCTTTTATTCCACTTTCCACATCCTGTGGAATTCTGGGGTTTGTAGTTTACTGAGGCCAAAGAGCTCTCTGGCTGAGGATTCTCAATGCCCCTCCCTAAACTGCAAACCCCAGGATTCCACAGGATGTTGAAAGTGGAATAACAGCACTATAATGGTGTAGTATAGAAATGACCTAAGTCTGAGCACCAACATGGAAATCAAATCTTAAGAAACATGGTTGCAGATGAAAGGAAAAAAATCATCCCAAGAGATCTTTTGTAAGAAATTTTTAAGTGGTCACTGGATAGTTCAAAATATCTTTATTTATTCAAGGCTTACTTGAGCTGGTTATTTCATTTTGTATGTGCATGTTGTTAGTTTTGAATAAAAAGTCTGCTGAAGCTTGTTGAAGGGCTCTTCTTTTTGAGAGAGTAGGAAACTATTCCTATTCTTTCTAGGTTACTTCTAACTAAGGTACCAATTTTTTTATTAAAGAAGTAATGCCCAGGAACACATCTACTTCATTAACTGAGATATACCTGTAGTTATGCCTCCAAATGATAAGAGAACTATACTATGAACATGACTCATTTGTTTGCAACACTGAACCCTGAATCCATTGATTTCTATAGGATTCCAGAAACCCAGATCTAGACAAGATTGGAATGTGTGTGTGTGTGTGTCTGTCTGTCTGTCTATCTATCTATCTATCTATCTATCTATCTATCTATCTATCTAGATATCTGTAGACAACTACAGTCATCCCTCCACATTTGCTAGGGTTAGAGGCACAGGATCCCTGTGAAAGTGAAAAAAACATGAATAACTCTAAACCCTCCCAAATCATATTTAACACAGAAAGAAAGTATGATCACCATATGCAACCCACCGTGGATTCCTGTGACGCATCAGGGTTCCTTCACAAGGCAGAAATGGGTGGCTGGTGGGGCTTACTGCCACCTCCACTGCTGCCCCACACCATTTTTAATAGGGGCTTACGAGCCTCCTTCACAGTTTCCCAGTCTCATGAGGCTTGCAGTCCCTATTAAAAATGGCATAGGGAGGCAGCAGAAGTGGCAGCAAATAATCCATGAATAATCAAATCTGCAAAAGCGAAACCTGCAAATGTGGAGGACTTACTGTACACCTTTTTATCAACTATAGACCAGAGCAGTGTAGAACAACAAAGTTTTGTCTCATCTAGACTTTGGGGGCTGTATCTCTCCTGAGTCTTCAAAGTATTGATTATAGTTTGAGAAATGGCTGAAAAACTGCAGTGACTTCAAGGGTGCTTGGATTCAGTCAGTAGTGCTGACCTCAAGCACTGTGCCATAAAGGACTGCTGCTGAAAAAATGCAAATACAAACTTACAAATACTGCAAGTGCCATGCTAATAAGTAAATTAAAATCTGTAAAGGTTAGAGTTTTAGGTGAGGGAGCAGGATCAATTGTAGGAGAAAGCATTACAGATTCCCATGGTAATTCAATGCAATCCGTACATGCCTCACCATATCATGTAGGAAAATAATTCAAGCCATTCCCATCCAGTGTTTCTACAGTTGTCTAACTATAATGATAATTAAGTTATTAGCCTCCAGCCAACCTCTGTGGTGAATAACAAGGAACACTTTGCCTTTAAGAACCTGTTGCACCTGTTGCTTAAGCCAATTTACCTCATAAGCACACTCCCATTTTTGCTATAGTGGAAATAGGAAGACTGAGGGCAAGTGCTTGCTATATAAATATTTATATTGTAAAAATACTGTTCTGTATAACCCACAGGTGTCCGGATAAATATTCAGTAACAAACATAGTAAATAGTAAAATAGCCTTCAGACAAAAAGGCAGATGTGTTTAGACAGATGGTCAGTCTACTTTAAGCACCCTGTTTTTCTACTATTGTTTTCCCAGGGACAGAGACAGCATGATGGTCAAAGCTATGATATCCTTTAGTAGTTTCTACATAAATTACAAAAGTCATTGCAAGAAACAATGAGGAATATGTTTTGCTTTTCTACAGGATATACAGGAAATGCTCACTCTGATGAATGGGGCTAAATGCTTTCATCACTGGCAGTGCAATTCAACACAGATTTCAGATTAATAACATCTCATTTTCAATCAAGTTTCAAAATCAGTTCCCTTGATTTCATCCTTTTCTGATTCAAGTCATAGGACCTATTCATCATACAAGTTGATGGCTCAAAACAAATAACCAGGCACTTATTTACCTCTGATATAGAAAACTAGGGATGGGACGAATCTAGATTTTCTGGATCCGAATCCCTGGAAGGGTCTGGGAATCCACGAATCTCACAAAACTTGAATATTTTGAATCATTTTTTAAAAAGGTTTTAAAAAGCAACTTTAAAAAAACTTTAAAAAACTTTTTAAACAGAGCTTTTCTTAAAAAAGCACTATTTTCTGGTGTATGGATTTGAAAGATTCAGTTCACCTATTTTTGCACGGGGTTTTGGACTTGCGAATCTCAAATCCTTGCTGAGGATTTGGTTGGCCCATCCGTATAGAAAACCTTCATGTTTCTGGTCACCAAGAACCAGAGTCCGGAAAAGTTACTAATTCTGGATTCTGTCTAGGGGATTCTGGCAGGTGTAGTACAAAAAGAACAAGAATTCCCAGTTAAGGCCATTTCTGCATGACAAGGCTGTCCTGCTATGGGGACAGGATGACAGCAATCTGCTGGTTGTGCTTCTGTATGATGTCATCGCTGGCCTACTGCCATCCCATCCCCATACATCATGCTTATGGGATATTTGCTAAACAGCCCCCACGATTGCACGATGCTCCCATGTCTATCTTTCCTGCGGAAGAGCAGGAAATGCAATGGCAGTGCTTCCTTCCCCAGCGCAGCCTAGGAAAGTGCCTGACTGTGCTGGGGAAGGAAGAGGCATGGCCATCATACTCTCTTCCTGAGGAAGAGAGCTGATCCCATGTGGAAGGGAGTGTTCCTGTCATTCTCCCTTCCTTGCTAGGACTGTGACAGGATGACTCGTAAGAGCCCCATCCTGTGGAAATGGCCTAAGTCAAGTATAGGTGGTAGCAAGACTCAAGCATCAGTGATGGCTATGGCTGAATCATGGGGATAAGTCTGAGGACCCTCTCACACTTCACAGCAATAGCACTGCTATAGTTTCAATTGTGTGGAATCCTAGGATTTGTAGTTTATGGAAACATTTAGAATGTTCTGCCAGAAAGCTCTAATAAACTCCATACATCACAAAACCCAGGATTTCATAGTATATAGACAGGGCAGTATATGTACAATCAAAGTGCTATAACTGTGGCCCTGTGTCCAGGTGAGTTCCAAATGGCCTCCCCAAGAAACAGGCCTGGTATCACACCTGTGCCAGCTGAACAATTAAACATCATCCCCTGCCCCCTATTTTTTCTTAAGTAATAGTCGGACATCAAGTAGCCAGGCAGATACTTGGATACAGAAGCTCTTTTTATTATTTTCACTGTAAAAATATGTAACTCTTTTCTATAGAGGAATGGTTCTTATTCCCAGGTAATAAGAATCCACTATTCCCATTCTTATTCCCAAGTAAAAAAGAACCAGTTATTCCCTTGTCCCATTAATATATCAGCAGAAACAAACACTATTTTATTTCTCTATTCTCCTGGTGTCTTCTTTCAATGAGCTGGTGAACCTGCTCAGGGTTTCGGTCTAAACATTAAAGGAGCTATCCAAGATGCCAAAGCTATTTAAGAGAATAGGGTTCAGCAGCACCTTGGACAGCTTCTTTAAAGTCTGGAGTAAAACCCAGAACAGATTAGCCCCTCTGTAGATATCAGAACCACCAACACACACACACACACACACACACACACACTCATATTATCTGGGTCCTTAAATTATTATCTAGCTGCATCACCTGCAGGGCTGGCCCAATAGATCTTCTACCAGAGGCACAGTGCAAAATGGTCCCCCCCCATTCCACATAGAGAGGCTGATCTGAGCAGAAGTTAAACTTTACTCCAACACTGACAACTGGAGAAGTGCCTGGCTGCTGCAGGCTTATTTAGGGGGTCAAGACAGGGCATTTGGCACAGACAGCTCTGTCCCTAAGGAGTACAGTGACATGACCTCTTATAGCATGACTTCCATATAAATGAATGCAAGTCACAAGAAGTATCACTCCCATTATAGTTAATGGATGTAGCTTGTACATGTTGCATCCATTGACTACAATGGGATGCAACACTCAGCTTTTTTTGTTTTACCTGGGGGCTCCTGGACTGGAATAGCCAAGAGACGAAAGGAATATGATTCGATACCTGCCTGTGTTGCCCCCAGCATCCACCACCTGAGGCATTCTCTCATTCTACCTAATGGTAGTGTTGTGTTTCAGGGTGGCAGGTGTCCAGACAAGTGCACCAATAGTCCAAGAGAACAGCCAGAAGAGAAGCCAAGCCAGTACAGGGTCATAAATGGAGAATCACCAAGGGCAGAACAATGGTTGAGATTGTCTGGGGTTGAAGCATGAGAAGCATTGTCATCAATCCTTTCTTACTGCTGTCAAGTCAACGTTGATATGGCAATCCTGTGAATGAGAGACCTCAAGGAACTTTAGTTACTCTTGCCCTCCTCAGGTCTTGCAAACTCGGGGTCATGGCTTCTTTGATTGAGTCTTCCACTTTTCTTAGCATTAGTGCCTTTTTCCAACCAGTCACATCATCTCATGGTGTGTCCAAAGTATGAAAACCTCAGCAATACAACAGTTTTCTTTTTCAAGAAAACACATCCAAAGGTAGCCATGTTGGCTATAAACTAATTACAGTGACATTCTAAATACACAAAACAGCAATACCTTTACTGGGTCCACCAAAAATGCATGAAATACAACATGGAAACTTTTGAAGTTCCACTGCTTCTTCATCAGAAAAAGGTGTTAAAAATGGGACAGGAGAAGAAAAAAATGATAATATTACAGTCATAAGTGGGTTTTTCCTACAGAGCACCTAAAGTTTTTTCCATAGGCAACTATACAGAGGCTCCTTTCAAAATTCAATGTTCTCTACCTAAGGAACAGGTGAGTAGCCTCACCCAGGACAGAAATGGTCGGGATCTCAAGGGAAGTTGTTATTGTTGTTGTTGCTGCTGCTGCTGCTGCTACTGCTGCTAATGGAGTTGAGATTTTGTTGTCTGGTTTTTACAGTTTGTCTTCCAGAGCCCACATGGCCAAAGAGAAGACTGGCCTCTGCCTGCATGGACCGTTCTAACTCACAAAAACAAAAACAGCATCTTGACAAAATGTAGGCCTGCAACTCTAACATCTATCACGATAAATCTATCTAGATAATAAATATAGCTCATTTGATAAATCAGTCTAGATAATAAATACAGTCCGTGTTCTTTTCTTTTCTAACCAACATTTCATAGTATTTATCAGCCAGGAACACACCATCATCCTAGATTCATTTCAGGCTGGGTAATAGCCTGGTTCTTGTTTCTTATGAGCTGGGTTTTATATTATCTTCAGCCTCTATCTGACCCAACAGAGAAGGATTTCAGGATTTCAGAAGGATTCACAGACAGCTCTTGGCAATGTAGATTCCTCCATCTAATTAGAGATAAGGAGATCTTATCGGCCCTTTGCACCTGGGCACCTGGTCTTATTGGCCCAGGGGTGGGCAAAGTGCAGTCCACAGGCCATATGCAGTACCCATGGCCATTTTTTTGCAGCCCTTGGGGTCATTTTCCCCCTTTTTTGGAATTATATAATGCCCGAAATTGACCACTAGGAAATATAGAGTGATTTCTACCATGTTTGGAGCCCCCTTGGGACCCCTCAGTGTCAGAACAAAGTTTTACATTTTAAAAAAAGTTTCTCTTTGCCTCACAATGACCCCAAATGACCTCTAGGGTCTCAGGAAGACCCTAGAGCACAGTGAGAAAGCCTTTATGTATCCTAGAGGTCATTTGGAGACACTTGAGGGCAAAAAATTAATTTTATTTTGTGGGAGTGGGTGTGGTGAGGGTGTGGCCCTCCAAGGTGTCCTAGTGAGTTAATGCTGTCCCTTAGCCTTCCACAGTTGCCCCCCTACTCTGAACAGACCTGTTTATTTCCTTAATCTTCAGACTTCAGGGGCTAAAGTTTTGCAAAACACATATCAAATTAGAAGTCACCCTGTAGTAATATTGTCCTGTTACCACAAAATTCAACCATCATTTTAAAGAGAGTTAATCTGACTTTTTAAAGGAGGTATACCATGAACTGTCTGTACCTTTGGGGGTTCCATTCCAGGACACTCTGTGAATGGGAAATATCACAAATGTTTATGTCCCATATAATAAAATGCTGGCAGCATGTGCACAGACACTTCAGCGCATCCATACACACATCACCACCATTTTAGGTATAGGACATGGCACTCCACAATTGCTTAAAGGTCACTTATATGGAGGGTCCACTGTAATTTACATTTACTTTTAAATGCTTTAAAAATTCAACAAAAGAGTTATGTGAAATACATTCTAGAAAAGTGTCCTCGTACTAATTATGGCTGGAATTCACTATCAAAATTGAAGATGCGTAACCCAGAATTACAGATCCATTACTGATCCATATTCATGGTCCCTCTGTATTCTTGATCATGGCATTATTGCCATGATCATAAAAGTCCCCCAATCCTGCTTTTACCAGGCAGCAGTTGCTGTGAGCAATGGAGGTTTGTTCTCCTATTAATTGGTACATAGCATACTGATGTTTCTGCTCCCTTCCTGCTAGTGATCTCTGATCTAAGGAAGAATTGAGATGGTGATCCTGTTTTTGACTATGGTATTGGGAGGACAGTGGAGGGAGCAGGTGGAAACATCAGTACACTGTGCCCTAACTGACAGGAGAACAGATCTCAGTTGCTCACAGTGGCTGCTGCCTGGTAAGGGAGGATTGGTGGGAGTCAGACCAAGAGACCCTACTTAAGTTAAGAATACTTATATCATATATATCATTTATTACACACACAAACACTCACTGTCTCTCTCTCTCACACACATACACACATGATAAATGGTAAATATTACATTACAAGTACTGGCTTCCCCCACTAATCTGACAGGTTAGGGACTAGAGCACTGTCAGAAGGTAGAATTGGTTGAAAAGCAGGGCTGTACAGTAGGGAGCATGAAGGACTTATGGAGGCTCACTTGTAAAGTTTCTCAGTTGGCTTAGCACCTTCCCCCGTCTAATTACTTTTGAACTTGAAAAGAGTGAGTTGTCAGATAAGACAGCATCACAAGGTAAGGATTTTATGTAAAATATGACTTATAAACCCTTACTCCAGTTTACAAGGACAATTTGACCATACACAGTGGCAAATGCTGTATTTTTAACATGATCCATCTAAATGAAGACCCTGCTGTATCTTTGCATGGTATCATTTTTAAGACAACTGTCAGATTCTACAAGCAGAGATTAATCGAACAATCTTTTTTTAAATAGTAAAAATAAATCGACAAACTGTATTTGATAAATGGAATATAGCACCTTTAATAATCCCTTCCCAGTAACCAAAGAATAAAACTGCAGCACAATAGTAGAACACATACCCTGCTTTTTTCCTGGTAGGGACTCAAAGTGGCTTACGATAATTTAAAAAAATGGTTAAAAATCATGGAAAACAAAAGTTAAAACACAAATTAAACAATTAAATAAGAACTGAAACAAAGTTAAAACACATAACTAAAACTCGAACATCCATAAATTCCACACATTTAATAATATCCAGGCCTTTTTATCAGGCAAGCCATACTTACTCACTGAACTTCTGTCAGAAAAAAAATGTCTTTGCTTGACTGTGGAAAGAAAGTAGGGAGGGTGCCAGTCTGACTTTTCTGGGAAGACAGTTCCAGAGCTTGGGGCAGCCACAAAGAAGGCTCTCTCCCGTGTTCCCACCAGATGCACCTGTGAAGGTGGTGGGACAGAGAGAAGGGCCTCTCCAGCAGATCTCAAAGCCTGGGCTGGTGCGTAAGGAAGAAAATAGCCCTTCAAATAGAACAGTTACCTGTCACTAGTTACAGTTATGCTATAATAAAGTCACATCTCAAAAAACCTATAAGGAGCAGGGATGAAGTCACTTCATCATTGTAATAATTAATGATTTCTAGCTACCTCCAAAAGTTACATTTAACACATATTTTTAGAGGCACTTTGATAGGAATTTTTCAAATTTTGTGCCAAAGGTTTCTTTTCTCCCCCATGAGACAGAACAGCAGTAAAGTAGTATAGGTAACAAAGCAAATTATTTTTTCTAAAGTAACAAAATCAATTACTTTTCCAACTTCCTAATGGCTTACCATTGCTTTGGTGTTATTTTTCAAGCACTGCAATGATGAATGGCTTTTAAAAAGTAACTTTCTCAGTTCTGTGCTGGATTATTGATTTATGTCATTATACATTAAAAAATGTCAATTCTTCCTCTTTGTTGATCCGTACTATAAAGCACATGTATAGACAGCCTTTTCAGCTTCTTTTTCAAATAATTTTCTCTACTCACTTTTCAATAAAAGTTAGCTCAGAGAACAATGTGCTACCATCAAAATAGGTTTTTGCAGCACTTAAGTGTGTTCAATGAAGCTTTCATCAGTCTTTTTCACCTGATCAAATAAGTGCTGATAGCCACTGAACTCTCACTTCAATGGCAATTGGTAATGTGCCTTTCTGAAGCTTCACTGCCCTATTTTGACAACAGAAAGTGGGCTCCCATAAAGTGTGCTACATCCATGGGTATTAGAAATGCCACTCAAGTATCCAGTTGCTGATTTGCAGCTCTTTTACTTTTAAAAGCCCCTGTCAAGTGGTTACATTTATGAAGAAATAAAAGGGCCCTGGTTAAAAGACAAAAAGCAAGTGCACCTGATCTTTTCCTTAAATGTTTGCTTGACTTTCAGGAAAGGTGAGATGAAAGTATAAGGTTAACCATAGAAGTCAGCACATCATACCCCCGTTTTTTTTTAGCCTGTTTTGCTTCTTTTCTCTTCCATGAGCACCATAGATTAAGGAATGGAAAGAATATTTCTTTAAAAGGTGTTTTTCTGTTGAGACATTATAAATACCTCTCCCTAAAATGCAAAAGGAGAGGTATTCATAATCTCTTAACAGGAGAAAACAAACAAACAATCCTTCCATTCCTCTCCCTAAATTGCAAGTGAGCAAGTAAGGTGTAGTGGTCTAAGCATTGGACTACAGCTTTGGAGACCAGGGTTTGAGTCTGTGCTCTGCCATGGAAACCCACTGTGGCAAGTCTTATTCTCTCAGCCTCAGAGGAAGGCAAAGGCAAACCCCCTATGAATACATCTTGCCAATAAAACCCTGTGATAGGTTTGCTTTAGGATCACCATAAGTTGGAAATGGCTTGAAGGCACACAGCAACAGAAACTGCAAATCCCAGGATTCTATAGGATAGAGCCATGGCAGTTAAAGTGGAATCATAGCACTACAATTGTGTAAGGTGAAAGTGTGCACAGTTTCTTGAGTGTTAAGAAACCCTGTTGGGAAGATAATGGCAGCTATGAGATTCTTTGCACTCTGTGAGGTTTCCCAAAGACTTTGTCTCTACAAAATTCAACATGGTTTTTTTCTGCATATTTTTACTCTGAAAACATTTTATTTATGCAGAGAACAGCGTATTTTGCATAGGAAAATCATTTGAGCACGTCCATACTGTCATTCCAAGCAGACAATGTACCGGTAATACGTTTCAAATGGTAGAAATTTCCCTGTTGTAAACTGGGTTAGGGAAACCCAGCATGGTGTAGTGGTTTGACTGTTTAAACTAAATAATAATAAATTGTTTATCATCATCATCATCATCATCATCATCATCATCATTTCTTCTTTGCCATCTTTCCCTATGGATCAAGGCAGAAAACAAGAGATTAAAATACATCAATAAAGAGACATATAACAGAGTTAATAACATAAATACCAATTAAAAATACATAATCAATTAAAAGAGCATAACATCAGTTAAAAAACATACATACATCTTAAATTCATACTGTAGTTTGAAAACCATCTGGATAGGCCTGCCAGAAGAGATTGGACTGGGACTCCAGAGGACCAGGGTTCGAATTCCCACTCAGCCATGGAAACCCACTGGTTGACCTTGGGCAAGTCATTCTCTCTCAGTCAGTCAGCCTCAGTGGAAGGCAACAGCACCCCTCCAAAGGAGAGGAAAAAAAATCTTGCCAAGAAAAACTTGTGATAGATTTGCCTAGGGTTGCCCTAAGTCAGAAGTGACTTGGAAGATTAATAACAACAGGATTGCTTCCTTATTTGGTTACCAATTCAGGGGAAAATACAAATTAAAAAAAGAAAGAAGGAAGGAAATCCAACAATTTCAGCTTTACTTTGTTAAAAAAAAACAGCCCTGGGAAATTCCAGGAACACTTAGCATCAATTTGAATATGAAAAGATGTGTTAATAAGAGCAGAACACATTCTTTAAGCTTTACTAGAGACAGCAATTTATATTAGAAAAAAGAACAGGGGAAAAAAATCACTATTAAATCTTAAGGGGCAACCCCCTCCCTTTCCTCCTACACTATCCATTTTCAGTATTTAACGTGCACACATTTTAGCACAATAATGCAGGCCATGCCTTGGGAAGACAATTTAAATTACCCTTCAAATAGCGGGGCTGGTGGGGGGCGGGTGGGGAAGTAACATATCATTAGTATGACAGTTCTTCTTTTCTTAAAATGCACTGAAGTGTTTGTGAGGGTGCATAAAGTGCCAGGTAGGTATAAATGAAAAACACATTCTTTAGTTGGTGATAAAGAAAATGTGGAAACAAAAATGCCAACATGACATTCTGGTTTCTGCTTTTTCTCATTCAAAAAAGTTCCACTGTCCATTTAAAAATTAATGTTGGCCTGGCATTTTGGAGGGGAAATGTTTTCTATTAGACTTTACCAGCAAATAAATTATGAAGTTGAGGGAGATTCTACATCTTTTCCTCATAAAGTGGCCTTTTAAAAGTCTGTGATATTTCTACATAAAGTATCTTTAAAAACAGGTTTGTCTTTTCCCATCTATTCTGTTTTCAAAACAGATATGATGACTAAAAACGAAAATTCAAATGTTAGATTTTCTGGGTAGCCTTGGTGTGTTTCCAGAATTACTGACTGTTTCAAAATAATTAAAGGTGGTAAGCTCTGAGCTTATCATTAGGGGGATGTGAGGACACTGTGTGGTCCCTATTTTTTAGGAAGCCAACCAAACTTGCTGTTTTGGACTTCTGTTGGGTTTTCGATTTTGCACTTCTTCAAATTTGTGGTGCAATTCTTCCTCAAAGATTGGACACGCACACCTATTATTAAAAGACTATATAATATGTGTGTGTTGAGGAAATAGTGTATGAAAATAAATGTGACTTGCTATGTTTTTCATAAAAAAAATCTCACAGTTGTGAATACTAAATATAATACACATGATGAAATATGTTATGACTGAATGTACATGAAAAATGCTAGAAATGAGAACAATTTTCCCTTTCCCAGCCTATTTTTTCCTTCAAAAGATTGTTTATATTAGCAGTAGGAGTATCTTCTTGATGGAGGAAAATAAGTGTCCAAATCTGAGAAGAAGCATAAATATTGTACTGTGTGTGTGGTTGTAAAGCCTGCAACACTCATTGGCTGACTTTTGTGATGGAATAAATATTCACTTCTTATATAAGCTGAACCTTTGTAAGTCTAGGTTTCTATGTGGGACAGGACAATTATCAGTTTTTGATTTAAACTTCACACATGCACAGCATGAGGATACAGAACACAGTTTAGACCAGTGGTTCTCAACCTGTGGGTCCCCAGATGTGCTTGGACTTCAGCTCCCAGAAGCCCTGAGCATTGACCATAGTGGCTGGGGCTTCTGGGAGCTGAAGTCCAAGCACATCTGGGGACCCACAGGTTGAGAACCACTGGTTTAGACAAACTATGTGTGGGAATCAGATGTTTTGCCAGATGTTGTTGCATTGCAGCTCACAGTGGTCATCCCTATTGGCTTACACTGGCTAGAGCTGCTGGAAGTTGCAGTCCAGAAACATCTAGGCAGCTAGCTGATTTTCACTGTCGATCAAGAGAAAGTAAGAGATCTACTCTATTATCAGGAAGAGAGTGAGCAGCAAGGTAAGTGGCAGACTAGAGAGTACAGTCATCTCTCCACATTTGCTAGACTTAGAGGCCCCCATGAAAGTGGAAAAACTGTGAATAACTCTAGGCCTTCCCAAACCATATTTAACACACAAAAAAGTATGATAACCATATTCAACCCACCATAGATTCCTGTGAGGCATCCGGGTTCCTTCACAAGGCAGAAGTGGGTGGCTGGCGGGGCTTACTGCCAGCTCCACTGCTGCCCAACACCATTTTTAAGAGGGGCTTACAAGCCTTGTTCTCAGTTTCTCAGTCTCACAAGGCTCACAAGGCCTTAAAAATGGCATAGGGGGGCAGTAGAGGTAACAGTGAATAAGCCATGAATAATCAAATCTGCAAAAGTGAAACCCACAAATCTGGAGGGCTGACTGTACTGGGCAGGAAACCAAGGGGAAAATTGTTGATCTTCTCAGGTGGCTTTTCTAGTCAGGACTACAGTTAGCACAGCATCAGTGTGACTTGATATCCTTGAAAGAAAAAATTAAAAATAGCAGGGGGAGTAGGGATTGGGGACTGAGTGTAACACTTTATTTTTAACTAATCAGCTAATTCTTTGGTTCTTAGCCTCTGTTGTGGTGTAATTCATCCTCCAAAGCTACTTGAACTAATGGAATCACAGCAATGTGATCCTTGTGCTATTGCACCATAGCATTATAAAGTCAGAGTAAGTTCTGCTCAGTAGTGTAGCCATACTCAGATTGTTATTTGTTATGGTTTCCTCTCAGAGCTAGTGACTGATTGCTAGCTGTATTCTGTTTTAGCTGTATTCTGTTTTAATCTACATTGTAGGCCTCCTTGGTCCAACAGTGGGGGAAAGATGGATGGTTGGATGGATGGATGAATTGTTGTCCAGCATTTAAATCCCCAACAAGGCTGATTCAGTAACAGCTATCTCGGCAGGCATTTGTTCCTTTTTACTTTTGCATTTGCTCCCACAGGGGATGGATTACAGCAGCCACACAATTGTATTTCTACAGAGTTTCTCTCTGAATGCCAGTCCAGACTGGAATATTATCTCATCACAAGCCTAGTGGATGAAGCAGTGAATGAATGGGCAGGGTATGGTTCTCTTTCCAAGTACTAACTATATGAATATGAGATGTAAATAGCTAAGAACTTTTCTTGAGCATGGCCATGTTTCTTACAGGTGGTGGGAACTGTAGTCAGGAGGGCACAAAGTTGGGGAAAACTGCCCTGTGCAAACAAATAGACAGCAAACATTACTGTTTGAACTAAATAACAATAAATTGTATTATTATTATTATTATTATTATTATTATTATTATTATTATTATTATTGCATTACTGTCAGGTATTTTCATGAGGCTTATATAGCAAGTATGCCTCGCAGAGTCTATGTCACATAGCTGTTCAGTTAAACAAAGGGAACCAGTAACATATTTGTTGTTATTTGCCATCACATTAGCTTCAACTTCTAGTGAATGGGAGACATCCAAGACACTGTTATGAACAGCCCTGCTCAGATATCACAGCCATGACTTTCTTAAATGAATCAATCTATCTATACTATGGTCTTCCTACTGACCTCTACTTTGTTATTGTTGTGTGTCTTTGTTTCTGATTTATAGCAACCCTAAGGAGAATCTATCACAAGGTTTTCTGGTGCTGAGTGTATGTGATGCACCCAAGGTCACTCAGTGAATTTCCATGGCCACTTGGGGAATTGAATCCTGGTCTCCATGGTCATAGTCCAACACTCAAAGCACCATACCACACTTTACCAAGCATTATTGTCTTTTCTAATGAATCAAGTCATCTCATGATGTGTCCAAAGTGCAATAGTTTCATTTTAGTTAATTTGGGTTCTGGAAAGACATTGGACTTGTTAGGCATCTTCTTAGGCATCCTTCTGGTTTGTTTGTTTGTTTGGTTGGTTGGTTTTTGGCAGTCCATGGTATCCAAGGAACTCTCCTCTAGCACTGCAATTCAAATAACTTGTACATCACAATATTACTAAACAGGGTCCTGATTCTTACATAGGTTTTCATGAGACTGGCAATCTTTGCTGAATCCCTATCTAGCATTTTTCTTCTAAATATATTATCTCTCCCCCAAACACACACTCAATTTTTCCTATGGTCAAGGTTGGCCATAAGCAATCTGGCAATTAAAGCTTTCATGATAGAGAAGCAATTGAGATGCATCCTACACGTAGCTTCTTCAGATTTTTAAAGCCAAGGTATTAACAGCTGGCTGGACTAGAATCAGTGTGGTAATAGACACAACTCTTTTACCCATTTAATGGTAAAAACAGTATTGGACACAGATAATTAAATTTCTCTGCATTATTTGCACCAGTAATGCCAACTCCTCCAAGACTATAGAATCATATAGAATCATAGGGCTGGAGGAGACCACAGGAGCCATCCAGTCCAACCCCCTGCCATGTAGGAATGTACAACCAAAGCAGTCCCAACAAATGGTCATCCAACTTCTGTTTCAAAACCTCCAAAGGAGAGTCTACCACATTCCAAGGAAGCACATTCCATTGCTCAACAGCTCGTCTAATTATTGGGAAAGTTATTATGTTGGAATAGAATTCTCAGACTCTCAAGCCAGCAGGCATGGGAGTTATCCTGAATTTAACGGCTCCAGCATTATCCAGGACACTGTGCCTTACGCTGTCACTCCAGTGGTCCGTTTTCTAGATGTGATAACAGTAGCCATCTTGCCAGCTGCATTCTGCACCAGCAGAAGTTTCTGAAGTTGAAAGGTGGCTCAATGCAGAAGGCCTTACACTAATGTAATCTGCTTGTAACCAAGGTATGTGTTGCTGGTATCAGGTCTGCTTTCTCAAGATAGTGTCACAACAGGTGAATGAGCTTAAGCTGGTAAAAATTACTCTCAGCCACTAACACCATCTGTACCTCCCATAGCTAGAGAGGAGTCCAGAAGAACTATCTGGCTTTGGGATGGGGGGAGTATAACCCTATTCATAACTGGCTGTAAACCTCCAGCCAGACAGCAGTCACCCCCATATAGCAGTGCTTCCTCTTGTGTAGCTTGCTTGCCCTCACCCATCTCAAATCTGCTTCCATACTCTTACTTAGAATTTCTACCACCTCCCTGGCATTGGTAGATGGAAAAGAAAGCTAGGGATCACCAGATTACTGATGACAGCTCAGCCCAAACCTTTGGATGTTCTCTCAAGCATGTTCATGGATCAATATTGAGTGCAATTGTCCTGCCAGGTTCTATGCAAATGCAATCCTACATATCATGGTGACATTTAGTCATAATGGCCTCTAATGGGATTTTGCGATGTTGGCATAACTACAAGAGGGAGGCATATGTTGGCATAACTACAAGAGATAGGTAACCAAAGGTTTAGCCTTCAAATCATATGTTCCAGCCAACTTACACTGTAATACTCTGAGGATATGAAGAAAATAATTCCTATATAAATTATTTAGTGCTATGTTTTATTATTTGAGTTGAAAGTAGTAATTTAGGGTGCTAACATATTTTGTGAAAAACTTCCTACATTCCTCCACCTTCTTTGTTGTATGTTCATAGTAATAACTTCCTTCCATTTTGCTGATTTTTGTGAAATCATCAACAACCTTCTCACTCTCCTCACTAGTTAGGGTTTTCCCCCTTCTTTCCTATGGGTCAAGCTAGATTTTAAGGAGAATGCACATTCTGTTCTCCTCTCCTACAATGAAATTTCCCCAGACATGTGTGCCAGTAACCAGAGCTGCAAATTAAGCATATATTTACTTTCCACAAATTAATCTATTACAAGTGCAAGATACATGGGTGAGGAAAATCACATGCTATGACAAGCTGACATCTTTTACCACAAAACATAATTTAATTCAAGAGACTATTTGATACTTTGATGCTATGTGATACTCCTGGTACTCGGTGATACTTCGTAGCCAATCAAATATGGCTATGCACTGACATCACTGAAGACAGATAATGACAATATAAAATGAGGGCAGTGCTTCTAGGATTAGTCACATGATTGAACCTAGCCAATCGGAGAAATGAGGACAATCAAATATTTTCTGAATAGTCGCATATGATGATTTCTACAAAATGTTCCAAAGGGGAAGGGTTATTATTCAGTGCTGAAAAAAGTGCCTTCAAAAATCACTTCCCCACCTTGATATTGCCTCAATCCTCCTGCTTCACATCTTTGCTATGCAGCAAAGATTTCAGTTCACTGACTTAATATATCTAGAATGTAACCAATTTAAGTGACTAATCCTTCAACATTCCGCAGTATTATTATTTCCACAAGTACTATTACAATATACTCTAATTAATCCAATTCATCTTAATTGGCATTTAGCATTTAACATCATAATTAGTGCAATATTTTGTCTGTCAAGTGAGTGTTATGCATTCCTTGAGTTGTGCTTTTTTTTAAAAAAAATCATAAATATATATCACTGACTTTGATGTTGTTTGATTGTGTAGGTGGATGTAACACTATCACCTTAAGCAATTTCAAGAGAGAAACATAAGGAGCTGCCAAACTGAATCCTGGAATGATAGGCTACTAACTACGGCCAGAAGCTCATATCAGTACTCCAGCAACAAAGCAGACACACAAACTAATCTGAGCCTTAATTGTGCGTACAATTTTTCTACACATCACCTGAGCTCGGTCAAGAACTCCAGGACCATACCTAATTTTGGCTGTTTATGCTGAAACAAAGTAATAAAAGGCTAATATCTTTTAATTACCTCTCCTTGCATCACATTACATCCTTGAGGCTTTCCCTAAATATCACCATTATGTCAGTGCAGCTGGAATGGGCATGTGCAAAACATACTGTGCATGTCTCACCAGGCAAACTTCGAGAGGATCCTCCCTGTCTGGAGCTTAAGAATACAATGCACTGAAGTCATAACCTTGAGATATGGGATTCATATCAAAGGGCTTAACTATGGTTTCTGATCAAGAGCTCCACGCTTAAATGGAGATTCCATAGAAACTGACATCAGATGCAAAGTGTAGAATAGATACCTTCTGGACTGTAGTTCCTGGACTCCTCCAACCACCAAGGCTAGTGGCTACTGTAGGTAATGTAGTCCAAAAAGTAACTTTTCTAAGATCTGAAATTGTAGCTCTATGAGCCTTTCCCCATATGTTTTCATGGCTCACAGTAGAGGTACAGTTAGGCAGGCACACTATAGATGGGGCAGAGGCACATGTACCTGGAGCTGGTATTGCAAGTTCTTGTTGCAGCTGATTCCATAGCAGAAGGAATGGGCTCATTTTCCACTGAAAATAGGAGTGGGTGAATTGTGGCCCTGGAACTGTACGTGGGCCCTCCAAGGATGTTTGGAGGTTCCTGGTACCTGCAGGATCTTCAGGCTGATCTCCTTCTAGCTAAAAAAGAGGCCAAACTGCTGCTGCCTTTTAAATAGGTTACAAGACCTCCTTGTACCATTTAACATAAAACATTTTTTGAAAATTAGATGTAGACTTATGGTCACTGTGTGTGCACGTGCGTGCGTGTGTGTGCACGTGTGTGTTATTTTTCAGTAATCCATGTAGCCACCTGAGGATCCTAGAACATAAAAGTGCTCCCTGGGCCTATAACAGTTGCCCAACCTGATTTAAATCTGTTGCCAATCTGTTCAACCAGATCAGTGACTGCAGTCAATCCCACAAAAGCTCTGATCATCATGCCTCCCTCCATCCCCTCCAGTTCCTGCAAATTTGGGGCCACACCTTTCTTGACTGAAGCTATCCACCTGCAATGTAGTCTCTTTTTCCTACTGCTTTGCACTTTACCCAGCATTATCATCTTTTCCAGTCATGTCATGTCATCTCAGTAAAATGTAAAGTCTATATACTTCAGTTTCCCACATATAGTTCAGCTCAACAATACTATTGCTGTTTTGTTCTGTTCCCTTTCCCCCCTTTTTTCCTATAAAAATGTCTCCTTTTGGTAAAAAGGTCTCATTCAGCAATAAATGATTGGCCCAATCAGATATGGCCACAGTGATCACTTGTTAGCAGAGACATTCACTGTCTCAGTCCTGCAATTCAAGATGCTGCAAAACTTTGGCTCTTTAGGTACATTGAGAAGAACAATTCTTATACAATGTTTTAACATTTTCATTTAATATGCAAAGAGTCAAGACTCTGGATGAGTAAGTTCTGTTGGAAGGTAGGTTCTCTGACATGCACTTTCATTTCAAAATACGTGAGAAAATAATATATTATCTCCAGTCTACTTACAGATGTTAGCAGTGAGACCACTTGTTGCCAGCCTCATTGACTGGGAATAACCCCAAGACTCTGAATGGAGGTACTATGACAAAGAAGTTTAAAGAGACATTCTGTCTTGCTTATAATTAAGAGGTATACTGACTTCTTCCTTTAGGCTGACTTGCCCTCGAGTATTAGGGCTTTCTGGGAAACAAATGTCAGTAAAGGAATGTGACTTGCTCAGGTGCTTAAAGATTATTCAAGAATTTTCCTTTCCTCTTAACACTCGGCCTCTGCTGTTTCAATAAAACTGGCTGTTTACACACATATCGTGCTCTTATACTTCACCTGTATGACTGCATACCTGAAACCAAGATAAATGATCCCACTGAAAGTGGTCTACTCATTAGAAAGAAAGAAAGAAAGAAAGAAAGAAAGAAAGAAAGAAAGAAAGAAAGAAAGAAACTCAAAGCCCCTTCCATTCTATCAGTGAGAAGCGATTCCTAGCAAAACTGAATCAATATTTTGAATCCACAAGGATTCCAAGATTTAGGTCAAGAAATCTTTTTCTAGATGTAAATAACAGTAAATAATAAAAATGAAAGCAGTGAAAAAAGAAATGGAAAACATAAAAATAAGAAATAAAAAGTATACTTTGTGATTACCATTTTGTTTTGTTCTTGCTGTGTTGTGTGCCCTCAAGTCATTTCCAACTTGTGGTGACCCTAAGCCAAACCTATCACAGGTTTTTCTGGGGCTGAGAGTGTGGGGCATGCCCAAGGTCACCCAATGAGTTGCCATGGCTGAGCGGGTAGTCAAACCCTAGTCTCCAGGGTTGTACACCCCACTGTTATGATTTTGTACTTTTTATTGGTCTGTATCCTATAGGTTAGTCCCAACTAGAGGAAATTCATTGACTTAGCTGCTGAATAGTGAGTCTAAATAAATCCCATTGATTCAATGAATCTACATAGACAACACTTGTGACTCACTTTATAAAATTGTATTTTTTAAAAAAGGAGGGTGTAAAGAATAAACTAAACTAAAGTAAGTACATTTCCAATAAATAATGAAATGCTGATTCAAAGAAACCTTTTAACGTCATAAATGCCCTTAGACTGCCTTTGCCCCATTGTTGTCAGATTAAATATAAATATATATCTGTTGTATAAAGTTAAAAAATGCAGTTTTGAAGACAGTTCTATAGCTCATAAAGCTCACACTAATGAATCCCACTATTAATTAATAAGAAATATATTTTACAGTGTAGCTAGAGGTGCTACATGGTAATCTGTAATGTAATCTCTTACATTAAAGAATGCAACAGATACCCAATGCACAGAGATTTTTTTTAAAAAATCTGTTCTACATATGAAATAAAACATGTTACAGCAAAGAACGAAATTTGATGAGGATTCTACCTTAAGGACAAGGGGAAGGGAAAAAAAATCACCTTTTATAATAACAAATAGTTGGAACCAGTGCACTGCTTCAGTGACATTGTTCACTTCAAGACAAGTCTAAACTGTTCAGCATTATGAAAACTCTGCCTATTGCTTTGTAACAGAAAATTTATTACCCCCAAATCATTTACAACAGACAGCATGCATTCCAAAACTGATTTGTTACTTTAGGCCACAACAACTCACTTTTAAAGTCTAAAGAATTCATTATATTGTACCGGAGGAAGAACATGAATGAAACAACTCACTGGAAGTTGGTTTTAATGAACACCTACTCTCATATCAGCAGTCTCACTTTAGGCCAGCTGCATCCTTGTTTGTAATTTGGCAAAACACTTTACAACTGCTCTACAACTAATTTAAACCATGGATTTTCAGGCCTCCGGTCCACAGGTGAATCCTCTCTTTCTTTCCACCTGGCCCCATAGATTTATGGGCTTATTTAGACCAAACTGCTACAGGATTTAGTGTAGTCCCAACTGGATGTGCACATATTAGCTAGGGATGGTGCACAGAAAAAAAAAACCCTGTTTATTGATATGTGAAATATAAATTCTTTGAGTTGAAGGCATTCCCTTTAAAATGCACATATATACATGCACACACAAACATGTCTCTGAGCTTTCCTCCAAGAAGTGTAGGGTGATTAACATGGTCCTCAACCACTCATTTTATCCTCACCCCTAGGAAGAAGGGACCCTGTGATCCAAACACAAGTGGATACCTCACAATAGAAACGGGCGAATGAGGCAAACCTTTTCCCCAGTGCTTGGACTATGAACTATCGGTGTGAGAGGCCACCCAAAGTCACCCTGTGAACTTGATTTAGAAATTTGAACCAGAGTCTCCCTGCACCTAGTTTGACACTCTAATCTTTACATCATATTGGATTTAAAGACTTTGGGGCTCAGGTCTTACGCTATGCAGTTTTCTCAATGTAATTTGTAAGCCACTTTGAGCCCCAGTTTTGAGATATGGGTGGGTTATAAATAAAATTTATGTTCAGTAGTTACAAGATTGTAAGCCTATCTCATAACTTTGGAGATTCATATATATGGCTGATAATAATCTCTGAATATGATTGTCAAACTTGTTTTTTCAGCCAAGCTCAGAGCGCTGGGAAATGACATCTGCAGTGCTCTCCAAATCACAAGGTGCATGAAGAGAAGCAGATGTGGCAGGACCCCGAGGGGTTTCTCCAGGTACCTGCTATCAATGTGCCCCACAGCTAGGTGAGCACTGCAGATGTCATTTTCAAGTGCTTCAGTTGGCAGCACTTCATAAACCTTTCAGCTGGGATGCTGCCTGGCTGAAAAAATAATTTTTATTTTTTGGGGAGGGGGTGGCATCGTCAGACATAGCTACAGTGATGGAGCCTATGTCATAGCTACATCTGATGATGAAGGATCTTGACCATTGATCATGATCTTGAGTTTCTGCCGAATGTAGGGTTTTGTGGAGCTAGAGTCTGGGGAGGTAGGGTTTTGAGAGTTCCTTTTTCTGTGTCACAACCAATATACTAGTTCTGCAAATGCCACAAGACACTTCTGGGATTTTGCTGACATACTTGCACAGCTTTGCTCTATTACCACACAGTTATCACCTGTGGCTACATGAACTCATCCTTTGAAGAGTAGAGAACAAATACACACAGCTTATATATATATATATATATATATATATATATATATATATAAAATGCTGCTATTGCCTATGTTCTTTGATTTATAAGTGCTTTATATACTTCAGGATATTTTTCTTTCCCTTTATTGCCATGACCTCATCTACTACCTCTAGATTAATGTGGAAGTATTATAGCATAGTGCTTGATACTAAAAATCAGGGACTGTGTGACATGTTCAGCTTTCCTTCTCTGTGCTTGTGTTTTCCAAGCCTGCTCTCCTATCCTTCGCACCATCATGCTACATGTTAGGATGGGTTACATTTTAGTGTTTTTAATGTCTTTATATACTGTTGTAATGCCGCCTCGATCCATTGGGAGAGGTGGGATATAAATAAATTTTATTACTATTATTATTATTATTATTATTATTATTATTATTATTATTATTATTATTATCTTGCAAAATTTCAAGCATGTAATACACAGTTTTATATTCTCTAGCACTGGACAAGGCAACTGCCAAGCACTAGGAGTACCATATGGGCCATGCTCCATTCCTGATTTTTTAATTTTTTTTTAATGTTTTAAAAGGGTTTGAAAAGTTTTTCAGCCCCAAATGCTTCTCCTTGAGCCATTCTGCTGTATTTTTCCCCCATTGGCTCATTTCATATTCTTATTATTTATTCATTATTTATAAATAAATTTTTATAAATAATATTCTTATTTATTTTATTTAAACCATTAATTTATCACCTCTTAGGCTTCCAGAGTTCCTATGGTGATATATAAATGATATTTAAAACATTCAATATAAACCAATTAAAAATAAACAATTTGTTTAAAATGTTTAAAAATAGTTCAAAGAGATAGAGTTCAAAGAGACAGAGCACAGTTCAAAGAGACAGAGCAGCTACCCCTGGTTTTAGGGCATGACCATGTGAAATAATACAATCCTAGCATCCTGTTGGAAGGTCAGAAGGGACGGAGCCAGCTTAACGTTCCTTGCAACGGAGTTCCACCAGTGGGGTAACTACTACAGAGGAAGGCCCACAGTAAACTTTCCGGTTCATTTGGTGTTTAAAAGGGTGCTTCTTCTGCCCTGAAATTGCCCAGCACTCCCACAATATGGCAAACATGCTCCTATGTGCTGTAGACATGGGGGTCCATCGTGGGGGATGGAATAAAACTGGGGGATGCTGGAGGTCCCCTGGAGCCTCAATATCAGCTCTGGGCCCCATGTTCTCCTTCACTGCTGCAGCAATTCTTTGTGGCCTTCCAGAGTATTGCTTGACTTCAGGTGTTATCTACCCCAGCCAAGATGACCACTGGTCAAGGATGAGGGGAGTTGTACACCAAAACATCTGGAGAGCCATTTCTGCTGTAGCTCTTAACAGCATTCACTGACTCTTACTCTGGTAACCAAGGAACCTCCAGTACTTACCTAATGGGTCAAGGAGGACATTGCTATTTTTGAAATGTATAAATTTTCCAAGCTCACGTGTAGTACTACTCTGACAAAAACACTAGTCCCTTTAGAGGAAACAAGCAGGAGAATATGTGGATAAAGTGGTATATGACATACACCCCCAACATTTCACAATTGAAAACCAGGATTCACGTGGTCAAATAACACCAGAGTGTGGTCACAGCAACAAAAGTTTTTGATGAGGAAGAACAGACAAGCCAGGAGGGACTATAGCAGTTTGCCTTTGTCTGAGTCAAGGGCAAGATTCTATCCCCTCTGGTTCTTTTCCCCCACTGAGGTAATTAAGGTAACTATTTTTGCACTTTGAGCTCAGTTTGAAACAATTAAAGTAAGCTGAGGACAAAGTGATAAGGTGGGAGGAGGAGACAGAAATTGGAACACTTTTAAAAACAACTGAAAAAGTGGGAGGATTAATTGGGACTGTTGGAGGGCATCTTATATGAGAGAAACTATAATCTATTTTTCTTTTTAAACAATACTAATAATGTCAGATATACATAGTGCCTTAAAGAGAGCAATTAAGGCTGCAGTCTTATATCCACCTACCTATTGCACTCATTGGGACTTACTCTGCACTTTATACATTTAGACGTAAGACAGCCATTCCCTATACTCTACTTAAGCTCAACTTTTGATAAATTAAATTGAGCAAGTGATATCATATCAAGGGACACATAGTATTTTGTTGTTAGAGAGCAGAAAGCAAGCTGATATATATATATATATATATATATATATGGAGCAGGAAGGCTGGACTGCCAATGAAGAGGATGGATTGCCTTACCTGCAGCACCAAATTTTTCCAAGCCCTATACTGCTGTTGGGGTTTGTAGAAGGCTTCTTGCCAGCTCTCAGGTAGCTTTTTCCCCAGGCTGTGTGATGCTGCTGCCAGGACTTGTGCTACAAGAAGGTTCATGAGTTGCAGTGCTGGCATTCCACTCACCTCTTTGCTCCAAATGGGTCTACGTCCATGCAGGCATTTATCTCACTCCCCATTCCTCTTCCCTCACTCCTGACTCTTCATGCATTCATGTTATACAAGCCAAAAATGCATATAATCATCTTCACATTGAGCCAGAAAGCCTTGGTGCCAGCTGGAAATGGATAGGAATGGGTGTTTAGACTTTAAAGCCAACTCATACCTAAAACTGGAACTTTATCTTTCCTCAGTGTCCATCACCATGACCCTTTTCGCACAGCATTTTCCATGCAAAAGGGCACCTGGAGCGTCGCACGATTGTGAGGAGTGATCTGCACAACACACTCACAGTTGTGCCATGCTCCAGGGGCTGGCAGGTGCCGATCGTGCACCTTTTCATTTTTGGCTAGAAGCTGAAAATGGTGCGTGATCGCGCATTGCTCCCAGGCCCCACGTGAACTTACCTAGCATGCAGAGCCTCTGGAGCCGTGCCGGTCGCGCTTCCTGTCCCAGCGCAGCCTGAGAAGGTCCTGGGCTACACTATGGAAGGAAGAGACGGGGCTCTCATGTGAGCAGGCAGCTCGTGCAGAGCCGAAGGACCCTGGACGCAAGAGCCTCTTGCCAGAGCTTGCTCATGCGATCCCCATACCCCAGCACCGGAAGAAGGTAAGGTGCGGATAGGGCCCTTGACTTTTGTCTCTCTACCTGAAGGCTTGCAGCAAATATAGCAAGTCCTTGGTCCTTCAGTCAGTACCCTGAGACCTGGTAGCATTACACAAGGCTCATAAGCAACTTCTTAATTTAAAATATGTCTCTCTTTTATTTAGAAAACATATCTCTTTAATGTCCTTTAAATGTCCATATGTAACAAAACTATACGGTGCAACACATATTTTGCATTCTCTTGTCACAACCAGGCTAGCTGTACTTTTTCAGAGTCTTAAAATTCTACCTATACCAATATTGCAGCACCAGCCTTTATGGTCCTTTTTTTCAATTTCAAACCTGATTGATTTGTTCTAGATGAAAAAAAATCAGCAAAACATGGCACCACTGATTAAGTCAGCATTAAAAATACTATAATAACATTGAAAGAAAGCTGTAACTCAATGGCAGGAAGACTTGTCTCCTTGGGTGCTATTTTTCTGGGACAGGCTCTACATGGCTGTTGCATCTGAGGTCGTAAACTTGAACCTATTCATCCTCAAATTTCTAAATCTTACAGAAGGAGATAAATACACCATAAACAAAGATTAAAGGAGACTGGAAAGATCTCAAAGTTTTGGTTGATCTTTGGAATAGATCACATGCTTCCTCAATTCATTGTCATAGGGCGGCTAATATGAGACTGCCGTTTATGGGTTTAAGTTCAAAAGGATGTGTTTCTAGTTTTCAAAACAAACAAACTGCAAAGCATTTCTGCTTTAATGCAAAGTCATGATGTGCTAACAGATAGGCAGGCAGCCCCACACAGAATGTCAGTAGAAGGATCCATCATCAACCTTTGTTATAGCAAAGCCTCCCTTAGCCAGGTGTTGAAAGTGTGGTTGGAAGGGCATGCTCTTAAAGGCCTCCAATCTTCCTTGAACAGATGAAAGCATAAGATTTTGAAATCACCAAGTCTGTTTTCCTCCCTCTCATAGGCTTTATAGGGTAAATTAAAAAGGCATGCAACTTATGCATGGAATATATCAGAAAGAAATGTATGCAACTGTATACTTATCTGACAAATAATCTTCTGGACTACCTATTCAAATAGTGGTCTAAATCTAGTATCATGCTAGAGCTACCTGCTAGTGCATAAGACTTTCTTCTGTCCTTTGCAACCCTCCATGCTTCAGAAGATTTCCCACCCCTCAGAACAGGTTTTATAGCAGTATTACAGAGCTTGTGAGAAAAGACTGATTGCCACCCACTTTAGTCAGGTCCACTGGGGGACGCTCTTCTGTCAGCAGAGCCATTCTGCTGGATCTTGGCTGGTGCCATGAAGTGACAGTGAACATGAAGACTCTGTGTTCTGAGCCTGTTGTTGTTGTTTGCCTTCAAGTCATTTCTAACTTATGGAGACCCTAAGATGAACCCATCACAGGTTAAGAGTGTGTGACATGCCCAAGGGCACCCACTGGTGTTACTCTAGAAGGGGATTTTGAGATCCACCCACAATGCCAGCATCTCCTTAGAAATAGGAGGAATTATAGCTCAAAGGAAGCCAGCAAGCGGTGTGTAACAGCAGGATGTTTTCACATGTGTATACCAGTACTAACTATGGAGAGGACTATAACTAAAAGGTTAAACAGAGAACTTTATTGGAAATTAATAGACACACATGAGAAATCAAACAACCTCATGGACCGTACAAGGCTATTGAAGGGGAAAGCAAGAAAAGTTGGGTAGAGAAAGGTTTGGGGTGGAAGGCATGGTATTTATTGGTCCTGAAGCAGAAGATCATAGTGGAGTGGCTCAAACATGGAGTAATGGGAGTCTGAGGCACCATGTGCAGCATGACATCCAATGTACTACAAATCACCTGGGCTGGGGCCAGAGTTTTTATACTGTTTCCTGCCTTGAAACTCTGACAAAGGAGTTTGGCTGATTGTCTTAACTCTAGGTGGCAAAACATTTATGGGAGTTCTGACAATCTCTTAATGTCTTGGCTGGGCAAGGTAAATAGGAAAGGTCTATGTAAGATATGCTCACAACAGGGATGCTTGACTGCTTCACCTGGGCAGTTTTGTCTTCTATTATTTCTAGGAGTGCTTGTACCTTGCAGCCTTTTGAAAGGATCATCCCAAACCCATCAGCTTTGGATTTTCCTGTCTAATCTTCTCTGAATTTATGACCTGGCCATGCTGAGGTCAATCTGACCTGGCTATGTTCATAGAGTCAGCACTTATCCAAACATGCTTTCAGCCATAAATATGTCTAATTTATGAAAAATAGCACACCCCTCAAAGTGGGGTGGTTTCCATGGCTGAGTGGGGAATCAAAGCACTTCTGAATACCATTTGTCAGAAGCTGGGACAAAGTTTGTGAATAATGGTGTTCAGCATTCCTTACATGTATGCGTCATAAAAACACCTGTCCTGAATACTAGACTAAAGGAACCTTTGGTCTCAAGTAGTAGAGGTCTTCTTATGTTGTTATTATTCATCATCAACAGCCCCTTCTCCACTTGGAATGAAGTCACAATGACATATTGAGAGGGTTTTGCCTTGGTTCCTGAAATCTTTAATACCCTTCTAACTGATTTAGACAAACGAGTGGAAGTGATGGCCATTGTATTTGCAGATTACACCATGCTGGGAGGGGTAGCTAATACCTCAGAAAACAGAAAGAAGATTCAGGATATTCCTGACAGGATGGAGAAAAGGGGCCAAATGAACAAAATGAATTTTAATAGAGGTACATGTAAAGTTATATATTTAAGACAGAAAAAAGAGAGGCACAAATATGTGCCTGGCTTTATAATAGTAGCTGTGGAAAGGATCTAAAAGTTTTAGTGGACCACAGTCTAAACATGAGTCATTAGAGGGGTGCAGAAGCTAAAGATGCTGAAGCTGCATCAACAGAGAGAGAGATTCCATATAACAAGAAACAACGGGTCCATTCTGTTTTACTTTTTTGAGACCTCATTTTGTGTATTGTGTCCAATTCATTGCATCACAGCATAAGAAGGAATTCAACAAACTGTGTGTGTCTGGAGGGAGCTCACTGGATATCTATGAAGGGAGAATATATCTATAGGAAGACCTAGAGGTAAGCAGCCTGGAGATTAAGTCCTATGGGAAAGAGTGAAGGAGCAAGTGTGTACCTTGATGAAGAGATATTTGTAAGATTATATGACAGCCAAGTACTTGAAATGCTATAGGAAATGTGTTTTCTCTTGCTCCAGAGAGTACAATGAGAAACAATGTGTTCAGATTACAAGAATAGAATTTCAACTCAACATTAGCAACAAAGCAAGAACTTTCATGACACGCACAAACTGAAATTTGCAACAGACTACTTCAGAAGATGGTATACAGTTGGCCCTCCATATTTGCATGTTTAATTTTCATGGATTTGATTATTTGCAAGTTTCTTCAACCCCTTTCCCACCTACCTCGAGCACTTGTTTTCCTGGGGAACCTTTCCTCTTATCAGCTCCAATCCAGCTCTGCAGCCATTGAAAAACCCACTCCTGATCCTGATCCTCCTTCTCCATCAGCAGCTGCTTGGCTAGTTAAGGATGGCCGAGCTTAGGACAGCTGGCACCCCATTTTCTCAACACCACAAACCCTCTTCAAAATCAGCACGGGGAGGGGGGAGGCAGGCAGCAGTGATTGTTTCTCCCTCCCCTGCAGCTTACAACAGCAAAAGACCAATGATATCAATTGATTAAATTTCAGGAAAAAATCACTCCTGCAGTTCACCCATATTCTCCAACATTGCACAGATGAAAACTTGGCCTTGTGTGTGGTTACAATGGCAAAAGTTATTAATGAGGAAGAGCGCACAGGCTGGAGCCATTTCCGCACTAGACTATTATAGTGTGATGACTCCACTTTCAACAACCTCTGGAATCCTGGGGTTTGCAGCCAGCCCCTCCCGAAACTGCAAATCCCAGGATTCCAGAGGATGTTGAAAGTGGAATCATGGCGCTATAACAGGCTAGTGTGGAAATGGCCCAGGAGTTTGCAGTTTGCTTTTCCTTGAGCCTACTGGGAATGGAAAGATTCTACTTCTCCCCTGCTGAATTAATTGACTAAACTACTTTTGCATTTGAACTCACTTTGCAACAGTTGAAGCAAGCTGAGGACAAAGAGGGAAGTGAGAGGATCAGAAAGAAACTGGGACATTTTAAGAGCAGTCAGTACGAACCATGATATATCTTGGAATTTAAAAAAAACAGAGTGGGGATAAAATGTTTCTACTGGTATTAGCAACTGCAGGCAAATGGGCTGGGAAAATATCATCTGGTTACTTATAATAATACAGCTACAGATACCACAAACTGTAACAACATTTGCCCTGTTTGGAGGAGCCCACTGTTTCCATGTTTTGTTCATAACATTCTGACATTAAAAATATTAAAAATATCTCAGCTAAAAGGCTACGGTAAGACACTTGCCTGAAACTCTGGAGTGTCAAAGTAAACAGAGCTAGATTAGATGAACCAATGATCTGATAAAGTATGTTTCATGGGTACTTATGGACTGACAGCTGAACTGGGAGCTTCCTAGGTCACAGATGGCCACCTCAGACTCCTACCTCTACATTTACAGGAGGCCCTGTAACATCTGAGCAGCAGTGGCTTGTGAACCAACCTGCAGGTATGTGTCTCCAATCAATAATGATGGGGAGTGGTGCCCCATGCTCAGTCCATGAGCTACCTCTGCATTCATTTCTAGGAACAAAAATGGTTACATCTTTATTTTGTTCAAATATTGTAGAGGGATACCCGGTTTGAATCAAGTGGCCGATGCCTCAGGGAAAGGATTTAATCCTACCCCCTTTCCCATGTCATGACTTCAGTCCAAACTGGAACGCCCGCCCACCAACCCACCCACACCTTTCCTTTCCTTTCCTTTCCTTTCCTTCCCTTCCCTTCCTTCCTTTTTTGAGAGAGAAAGTTATATCGACTTTCAGCTATGGATATTCCAGTTTTGGCCCCAATGCATTCAGTAACAGTATTTATTACTTTTGAAACTGCTGGTATTGTCTGATTTTGTTCCCAAGGGAATGAATAAAATCCATTCCAGATTGTAATTTTTCCTACCAACAAACATTCAGAATAAATCCACTATATCGCTCAGAGCTCCTCAGGATGCATTATCTAATCAGACCAAGAGCTACTACCGATGGGCATTGCTTCAAAAAAATCAGATTGCTGGGAGACATAGTCTGCATTCCTACCTGGTCTCTTGACTCCCACTGAAATGCTCAAGCATTTCACATACATGCCTGTAGTATATTTACTTTGATTGATGCTCTGCTACTTAAAACAATATAGTTAAGGCCCTGATGAGTTATTTATGGGATGGTTCAAAGAGATTTTCTGGGTGTGTAACTAAGTGCATTTTAATTGCAGCCACATTAAATTAAATGCAATCAAAGTGTGTTTTAATTGGAACAATTCAACAGCAATTAAACTATAGTTTAACATTGTATTTGTGTATACATACTAGCAAAGGTAAACTGTAGTTTGAAACAAATGGTGTGTATTTGGAGAAGCTAGTAAATAAAACAGGCATTCAATAACAAATGGCCTCATTTTAAAAATCATGTGTTCTCTAAGTATATTCCCTGGAACAATTCAGCTTCCTCCTATTTCAAATAAAATCAATGGATTATTTTAGCAAAATTGTTTAATTTAAAATCACAACTGATGAGGCGTTTTTTTTTGGGGGGGAGAGGAGACTTCTAACAGTGGTTTAAATGAGAACACATTGTTTTGCAAAGAATGTCGGGATAGTCACAAAACTTACACTGCAAATTTTCTGCAAAAGTCAACAATGTCTAAGGCCATTTCTGCACTACACTGTTATAGTGCAATTATTATATTTTCAACATCCTATGGAATTCTGGGATTCACAGTTTAGAGAGGGGCATTTAGAATTCTCAGCCAGAGGGCTCTTTGGCCTCAATAAACTACAAACCCCAGAGTTCCACAGGATGCTCAAAGTGGAAGAATAGCACTACAACAGTGCAGTGTGGAGATGGCCTGTGATCTGGGAGTCAGGATTACACATTGTGTTTGTATGTGCCTTCAAGTCACCTGTCAATTTATGGTGACCCCATGAATTTCACAGGGTATTCTTAGGCAAGGAATACTCAGAGGGAACTTTACCAGTTCCTCCCTCTGTAATATAGCCTAGAGCACCTGGTATTCATGGAAAGTCTCCCATCCAAGTACTAAGCGGGGCTGAGCCTGCTTAGCTTCCAAAATCAGATGGGATCTGGTGTCTTTAGGGTGCTTAGAGACATTGTGCAAAATTTCCACATTTTGCTATGTAATTTAAGGGTGGCAAACCAAGAATGACCATTTTAGCTTCTTTTTTTTTTCAAAGAAGGGCAATGATAAGTAAAAATAGGGTGGCCATGCATCCTGTTTTACAGGGAACAGTCCTTTATTGAAAACAGAAAATAGTCTTCTATTTGAAGGTACCCTGTTTTTGACGGCCTAGGTCACTCATGTACAGTTTGAAAATGATAAGAAGGGAGGGCAGGGGTCTGGAAATTGGTCTCCCACAGAGTATAAGCATGCCAACAGTCAACTGAGCAGGCAGATAGGTCACCTGGTCACTGTCTTACTTTGTCACTTCTATTAAATTATAACAATAAAGTTTAAATGTTCTTCTATGCATATATATTAGAAAAGGCACATTTTATGCAGATGTCTCCTCTTTGTGGGAGAGGAAGGTTGGGACTATTCTAGTATTCCAGCTTATTTTGCTTGTGTTTTCTTGTTCTCTCTCTTGTGCAGGGAGGGCTGCCAGTTGCCAAGGGTTTTTTTTTTCCATCTACAGAAGAGTAGAACTGTAGTTCTACTAGGACCAGGACACATGTGACCAAACAATTTCAGGGTACAGTCAAGATGGCATTTTTTTTAAAATATAAAAGAATGCACAAGCTAGGAGAGATTGCTGCAGTTTACTTTTGCCTAACTCTACTGGAAAGGGCAAGATTCTGTCCCTCCTCTCCTCTCTCACTGCTGAGCTCAATGCAAACTACTTTTGTGCTTTGAATTTAGTTTGCAGCAATTAAAAAAAGCTGAGGACAAAGGGTAAATAAAGGAGGAAGAGGGAGAAACTGGGACATTTTAAAAACAGCTGAAAAAGTAGGACAATGGGGGATTAATCAGGACTGTGCCTGATAAATCAAGACAGTTGGAAAGTATGCAATATCAGCCAGTAGCTTTTTCAGGCCTGGATCCCATTGTTACCAACTAGAAAAGGATCATGAATCACTTGAGTTACACTATGTATTGAGTCATCATTTGTTGTTGCTGTGTGCCTTCAAGTCATTTCCAACATTTGGCAATCATAGGGCAAATTTATCACGGGGTTTTCTGGGGCTGAGAGTGTGTGATGCACCCAGGGTCACCCAGTGGGTTTCCATGACTGAATGGAGAATCAAATCTCCAAGGAATTTCTAGGGTTGTAGTCCAATGCTCAAATCACTACATCATGCTGGCTGTCAGTCACAATTTAACAATTGCTTTAATAGGCCTAAACTAGCCTATCAATAGGATTAAGGCCTCAGTCTACCAGAGAGAGAGAGAGACATGCTTCCAGCTCTTGCTCTCTTTTAAAAATATAGCTTAGTGTGGACTTCCTCTCCCCCGCCTCAGCAATGTTAAGATTGCTGAAAATCCACAAGAAGTGCTGAGTTAGGTCAAAGGTTATAACACAAAATAAAGCTAATCATTTAATAGAATGCATACATGCTATGAGAATTGGGCTTGAAATGTTGTGGGAAGTGATTAGTAACAATCCAGATAACAACCCTGTGGTGGCATAGTTGTTTTTTCTCTTTGCAAACCTTTTCAAAAAAGAATTGGCACACTGCAAGTCATGTACTACTGCATTAGTTGCTTGGGTACATGAATATATTCTAATCAAAGAAGGAACTAATTAATTATGATTGCTGGTGGAGCGTTACTGATAGCAGATGCAGGAATTTCCCCTTTCTGAATAGAACCAAGTCAGAAGGTCTTGTCACAAGTGAATCTCATTGTAATGCAGACAGTACAGACACACAGCACAATAAAGGAGTGTGGAAGACGTGTTGCGTGGTATTGCTACCATGAACTGGATTGATATTCAGTGATTTCTAATGCGCCTTGTGGCATTTTTTCCTTTGCTTCTCCACTGTTTGCTAAGGCTTTAGAATCACTTCTTAGTAGGCTCTATGCCAAGTTTGCTTGTCTGAATGATTGTGAAATCTTGTCTAAAGTCGAAGAAAGGAAAAACGATCAAATTGAAGATGTTCTTATTCTGAGACGTAACCAGACAACCAAAACTAACACAATGGAGAATAAAACAACAAGCTCTTCTGTCAACAGCCATTATAATGAAAACTTCTGAAGTATTATTTTTGTTGTCCTTCATTCATGCACCTAATTTATATTTTCATTGTTGTGTGCCTTCAAGTTGTTTCCAGCTTATGGTGACCCCTAAAGCAAACTTATCATAGGATTTTCTTGGCAAGATTTTTTCAGAGAGGGTTTGACCCTGCCTTCCTCTGAGTCTGAGAGAAGATGACTTGCCCAAAATCATCCGCTGGGTTTCCATTGCTTAATGGGGATTCTAACCCTGTTCTTCAGAGTCCTAGTCCAACAGTCAAACCACTACAATATGGCTGGATGTCACTACTTAATTTATATCCCACCTTCTTTGCATCAAGGTGGTCCTCCTGTGCTCTGCATCAGACACTATGTAGGGATTCCTTCTTTATTCTAGGAAAGCAAATTTGAAAGCTTTTATCCCTGGGACTTTTCCCAGGATCTGTGTGGGATGCAGTAAGCTAAAAAAAGAGGAATGTTAAGACTATGTGAATAAGAAAAGGTAAGCAAGAGAAGGTTTTCCAGTGAGGTGGATTGGGAATGGGGCTTTCAACAAATCTTGCTCCTGTTTTCTCCTCTGTCAGACTCAAGGGCCCTTCCTTCCACACTACACTGTTATAATGCTATTATTCCACTTTCAACATCCTGTGGAATTCTGGGGTTTGTAGTTTACTGAGGCCAAAGAGCTCTCTGACTGAGAATTCTAGATGCCCCTTCCTAAACTGCAAACCCCAGGATTCCACAGGATGTTGAAAGTGGAATAATAGCACTATAACAGTCTAGTGCAGAAGGGCCCTCCAGAAAGGAATGAGGCTGGGGCAGCAGCTGAGTAAAATCATCAAGCCATTTTCCAGTTTCATTATGGTAAGGCTTCTTGTGTGGGCTTTACCTTAAGCTTAAATGGCAATTAAACATAACAGATAAATGTTTTCCAGTTCTATCATAAAATGTTCTACAAGTACATTTTGAGGACATTATTAATGATTACTTACATGAATTAAACCCTTTTCTAATTTTGCTATCTCTAATGTCATTCCCCCCAGTCCAGCTCCCTCTCCAGAAAAACAGAAATGGAAATCAGAAGTGACTTCCTTATTTAGTTAATTAAGTATCTGTAATATCCTTAACTGCTAGGCAGCCTTTCTTTATCAAACTTTTGTTATTTCAAGATAGTGTTATTTCAAGACAGTGGGGTCTCGGCAGCACTGTGCCCTGCTGGAAGGGAAAGGGGACAGACACAAGGGCAAAACTGGTCTCAGCTGGACTTACCCACTCCTGTTCTAGTTGTCCCTTAAAAAAAAAAAAATTATTGTTTTTTAATAGAAAGACCAGTGTGGAAGATGAATGAGCACACCACTTGCTTTTGGTGTAAAGGCCAGTCCAGCTATAGATCATAGCATGTCCAACTGAAGCACATTATTAAAAGGGACAAAAGCCTTGTGTAAATGTGTAACTTTAGAGTTGCCGGCATGGATCTTGTCTCTGTATACAGATTTGGATTAGGGAGTAAGGAGACTGCCACTGGTGAGGTGCAGCTGGCATCTCATTACTTCACTGAACCTTATGGGGAGCAGTAAATCATCCAGAGCTTGAGGGATTAGGGAATCCTGCCAAATGCTCTAGAATGCCTGACACTTGATAAGAAACAAATATATGAGTTAATGCTATTTAGTTTCTATGTTTCTCTTTAAGGAAGTATGCCCAGTATTTATACTCAGTGTTCTTAGGTTGTCAGGATGTTTTATGCTACTGTCTTGACCTGTTCTGTGATATCCCAGCTATAATGCCATGACATAATAATGGTGCAAACACATAGATACTGAATGTCTAAGCATTAGACTGTGAGGCATCCAATGTACCTTCTGAAACCAAAGGCACTGGTTTCGAAAAAGAGCTCAGGTCAAAAGCCTTGATTTTCACCATTCTCTATCATTTCAAAGGTCTATGCCTATGTTTTCAACATTCAGGCTTTAAAATGCAGGCCGGCATATGTCTGCTCAGAAATGAGATCCACAGACTGCTGTGGGGAAACATCTGAATGAATGGGTAGGATATTGCAGCCTAATTCATTCTTATACTATCCTGAAATAACAAAAATTTGATTAACACCAGCTGCCAACCAATTAAGGATCTTGGAAATGATTAAATAACTTAATATATTTCCATCCATATTATATGTTGCAATATCTTCGTAAATATTGAGGGTGTATGGATTTCTTTAGGATCTGAACAAATGTGACAGCTTCCTTTATAAGTTAACTTAGTGTTGTTTTTTTAAGAGCAGTTCTATCACTCTTCACTTAATGCAAGAAAGCTATATTATATGCTTTAGATTTTTATAACAGATAACACTCCAAAGGGTACAGCAGGACTAGGAATCACAAAGCTGTATTTGTACCCCAGAGGCCTTTCCTCTCCCTGCCCTGCAAAAAAAAATTAGGTCAAAAGAGAAGAATAGTAGTTCATCAGATCTACCAAGAACATAGTTTGCTTTCCAGAGAAAGGTATTGGGTCTTTTTTCAGAGTGTGTGTAGGTGATTTCTGTTTCTCCCCCACCCCCATAAAAACCCAGTCTTGAACTTTTGGTCACTTAGGCCATTTCTGCATGGCGTTGCTGTCACACAATGGGGACATGTTGGCAGCGGTCCACGAGTCATGCTTTCATACAACATCATGGTGGTCCTGCTGCCAATATGTCCCCACTCATCTCAATTGCAGGATATTTTATTAACGGGAAAAATCCGTTAATGGCTTGCAATCATATGATGCTCCTTTTGCCGGCAGCCATGCAGAATGAGTGGAGACACAATGTAGGCACTTTCTTCCCCAGTGCAGCAAAGGAAAGAGGCCAGCTGTGCTGCAGAAGGAAGGAAGGAAGGAAGGAAGGAAGGAAGGAAGGCGGGCGGGCAGGCAGGCAGGCAGGCATCACCATTTGTGGGTAGACAGCCAGCACAGGGATGATCAGTGGTTGGCTATTTACTCACCTCGTGTAGAAAAGCTAGTGAAATCTTATTCCCATTGGATAGGAAGATCTTTGTTAAAATTAACAGAGATTGGATGGGTTCATCTCTGATTGGATGAATAGATGCTGGAGCTAACATAGAAGCTCCCTGCTGAGAGACTGAAAGTAGGTATTTTACAGCAGTATAAAACACAGTTGTCTGTGACTGTTTTCCTGTTCCTAACTGGCAAATATCTTTAAAATGCTGGTAGGAGAATGAGAGAAAGAACACCTGCTCTCAATATTAAATAGGTTATAGTAAATATGTACTTTTTATCTAGATAGGTAAATGCCTGTGGAAGAGTATTCTTTTCTATGAATGTGCCTAACCAATGAGAAGCTAGTGAGTGTATGTGTGTATAGTTTGTTTGTTTTAATAAAAACAACCTAAAATCATTAAGTTCACCTGATGATTCTTCCATATTAAGTATTCTGATATTCCCATACTTAGGAGTGCTTAAGTAGAATGTTGATGCCTATTATATGCCTATTAGGACTACAATGTTATCATGAGTTGGGATCCCAGGTAACCAGATGGTGATAAGAAGGATCTCCAAATGGACACAGATTAGGTGACAAATGCCAAAGAACCTCAGTCTCCAAGGCTAAAGAAACAGGATTGAAGGAGCCAGACCTGTTCCATCTGAATGCCTCCTGGAAAGTATGAGGGCTATTTTGCCTTGTTTTTGGATCCTTGGGCCACTGAAAACAACAACAATAAGTTCGTTTTGGTTTTTCTATTCATTTCCCATTTAAATTGCATTCACTCATTGTTCCATTGTTTTCAGTGGGAAAACTTCTACTGATCCTCTATTGATCATAATTTTACAGTAATTTTGCTATCTTTTCATGTCAAGAGTTTGGAAATTTCCTTGATATGGTTGACATGGTATGCTAATACTATCCACTTTAGACTCAGAGCATCACATCATTGGAGTTCACATATTGGTGGGTTTTGTTCTTAAAAGTAACTCTGCAAGCTCTGGCTTCACCTTCATGGTAAAGACCTGATGAATTTCAATGAATTTGGACAAAACTTGCCCATCTTTATGCAGTTTTGAATATGAAAGATAAACAGATGCAAAAACTGTGAGCTGCCCAAAGCTCTTGGGATATGGTCACTATCTTGAACAACTAATGGTGGATAAGTATTTGTATTGTTTTTTCTAGGTATCTGTGGTCCCACTATATTGTTGTATAATTGGGAATAAATAAATATTCATGAAGCATCAGTATTATATAAATGAAATAATAAATAAATAAATAACCATCTTTCTCAATCATCTAAGATTTTTTTCTCATTTCAGGGAAACTTTGTTTTGTTTCAGCATGGCCTCATAATTTCCCTTCACTTGGGGAAGTGAGTACCGTTGGGTAGTTTTCTCCAGCTCCTGTACTGCTGTGTATTTCTTAGCTCCCTTACAATGAGATTCAACTTGAAGCTGATATTCAAAGGCCAAATGAAAAATTATGTTTGGTACACAAACTTTAGTTTTACCATCTTAGTACTCAAAAAAGGAAACTGCTTCACAAGTTGTTTTTCACCTTTCCTGTGTCTCTTGAAAATAGTATTGGAAAACTGACTGTGAATTGAACTGACAGGGTACCTTGTCTGGACCATCACACAGAGGCTGAGTTCGCTGTGCCTTAATTGCTCACCCTATCAAAGGAAGAAGAGAACTGTAGAATAGCCAGGTCCCATAAGTACAGATTTCTTTTCAAAATTTGATTTTTTTTTCTCCACAATTTTATTGACATATTAATTGGACTATGGATTTATTTTTAAAATATGTTGAGAGGTCTCCAAATTTTCTCTGTAATCTGTCTCTTGAGGATTATGAAAGTACTATACTGAATGACCCAGAGAGGTATGCCAAAATAATGTGGTAACTTTTTCATTAATTTTAATTACTGTCATTCTGTTTGGTAGTTAATTTTCTTAATCCTTAGTCTCCACAGAACACACTGGGATTTGTGCCAATTTTCTTTGCACTGTTTAGTTCCCTGAAGCATTGTTTAGTAATGGCAACACTTTAATGTGTTTGAATGAAAAGTTTAAATGTGCTGAAAGTGTTTTGAAAGAGAAGGGAGCTATATTGTACATTACAGGGATAAAACCCCAATATCTGCTTTATTCCAAATATGATAAAGGAAATACATACGCCATTTGAGGTGGTAAGAGGTATATTTTAACTATACAAGTCAGACAAAATACTTATAAATTTATGATAGATGTAATAAAATTGAACCATCATATATATTCATATATAATTACATATATAAAATTACATGCCTAGAAATCAATACAAGAACCATTTGGAAAGAAAACTTGAAAATTTGACTCAGGCCCTTTTCGCAAGCAGTTTTTTTTGCACGAGGGCCCCTTGAGCGTCGCGTAAATGGGAGCATCGGTCTGTAAGACGCACTCCCATTCACGCGACACTCAGGAGCCTAAGGCAGGACATGCACATATTTTATTATTTTCAGCTCTAAGCCGAAAATACTGTGCGGTTGCGCAATGCTAGTGGGGCCCTCACGCACTTACTTGCGTGTGGTGCGCCGAACAAGCTGGCCTGGTCGCGCTTCCTCCCCCAGCACAGCCTACAGTTCCCAGACCGTGCTGCGAAAGGAAGGGGCAGGGCGCTAGCGCAACGGTCGCACAACCAGCAAGCTGCTGCGGGAGGCAGAAGGGCTGCCGTGAGCGGCTCGCGCAAATGGCTGCTCGCACGAGCGCCGCTCCCCACTGCCGCGACGAAGGTAAGGTGTGAAAAGGGCCTCAGTAAAAACCACTACTACAACAATAACAACTTCCTCATCTTTTATGAAGTGTACTAAGCCAACATAAAAGCAAATGTAAATGCATTGTTTCCTTGAACAACACACTGTTGATTTATTCATCATTTATGTCCTTAGAATCACCTGGAGAAAATTTCAAAATGAGTATCTGATACTTGATTGTATGAAGTGTAGTTTACTGGTTACAGGATCTGACAAGGTCCAAGGAAACCTGGGTTAAGACTTGTGCTTTGCCATAAGGCTCACTGGGTTACAAATCGCTATGGCCTTGTTTAAGCATTACTGACTTGGTTTCAGTCAACACACAAAGAAGGGAGCCTCAAGTCCCACTTTGTGGTCAAATGTAAAGAGGATGTCTGAGGAGGAGTCTGGAGAGGAAAGGCCCCTGTTTGCGTAAAGTGTCTCCATGAAAGTAAGGACAGGGGTAAATCAGGGCTCTTGGCTCATGTGGAGACTTTTCACTTGAACAAGAGCTTCAGATCTGTCACTTTCCACACAAGGAAAACAATGATGGAGTGAGGGGCAAGCTTGCTACTGCCCTCTTCCCCTGTTGATTGAAACTGAGTAATTAATACCATTCTTGACATAATCTACCTCATGAGGTTCTTATGAAGAGAAAATGAAGATGTCAAATCATGCATGACCCCAGCTCTTGGATAAAGGCCGGGATAAAACTCTAGCAAGTAAATTAGAAGCAGGAGAATGTTGGAAAAGTGTGTGCACTTGCCTCAATATAGGCATAAATTATGTAGAATTATGGCCTTAGTTCATAGTAGATACGTGATTTTCAAAACAAATTCAAAATAATTCCATAAAAATCGTAGAATTCATTACCTTCTCTGTGTTTACGATGTGCTCATAATTTTCTGGAAGCCTCCACTTAATTTATATGATTTGCTCTCTTGAATCCAGAGCAGAGTTTGGGAAGTTCCTCTCACCTTTTGTCTATGATTTCTCTGCTGCAAAAAGTTTATACGTAAAATATGTGTTTCTTGTTTAACTGTTCAAGTGACAATGAGGAATAGCAAGAGTTGTCATCCTGACCACAGCCACTTACTAGAGAGCTAGCCAAATTAAACAAAGCAGGCCTTACTTTCATGTAAACAGGTTTTCAGGATACTGTTTGTGTGTATTCAAAAGTGCTCTGCTCAGTTTGTTTTTAGCATACTTGCATAACTTGGGCACTATTATGTACATTATGCAATATGTTTGAATCAAGCCTCGATGCCACAAGGCTTGTCCTTTTTAGGATTCACTTTCATTGTTTGGCATGAAAAGTTGGACACGTGAAGAGATGTATCTCTCTGCATCAGCAGAATTAGAGAATATACTGTATCCTTTGAAATACAGCAAAGTTGATCCCGCAGGGCAGTCTGCTTCATCAACACAGCTTTTCGTATTATCAGAAAATCTGTATGTTGTGCAATCTCCATTTCACTCTCAAGCAAACATGAGTAAAACGCATAGAAGTGAAAGCATAATAAAGGAAACAGCACTGCCAAGTTTTAGATCTCTCTTTAAAGGCTAATATCACAAATAATGTACAATTTACAGTCTCTCCTGTGCTAAATCAGGCCCCCTGATTCCTATTACAACTATAATATGGTGGAGCTCATACATTTAACTTCACATCTGAAATTCCTTCATTTCCTATAGAATCATAGAGTTGGAAGAGACTGCTAGGTCCATCTTATCTCCTGCCACACAGGAATACACAGCTAAGCACCACTGAGAGATGGCTATTTGCCTTCTCTCGAGAAACAACCATCCAAATTCTGGGTAAAGACCTCAGAAGAAAGAGAGTTCACCACACTCTGGACGGTCTATTGCACTGTCAAACAGCTCTTACCAGCAGTGAGTTCTTCCTAATTTTTTGGTGGAATCTCCTTGCTTTCCATTTGAATCCGCTAGTTTTTATTCTAGTCTCTGGATCAGCAGAAAATATGCTTGCTCCCTCCTTTACATGCCATCCTTTCAGCTATTTAAAGATAATTATCATACCACTACTCAGTCTTTCTTTTCTCCATGCTAATTATGCCCAGGTCCTCATAGAGCCTGGTTCTGAGACCTTTTACCATTTTGACCACCCTCCTCTGGATCCATTTCAGCTTGTCAATGTCCTCCTTGAACTCTGGTGCCCAAAAGTGTTCCAGGTGAGATTTGACATAAGCAGAACAGAGTGATTCTGTTACTCCACCCATTGTGGACCCGCTCCTCTTATTGATATAGCTTGGAATTGCACTGTCTTTTTAGGCTGCTATATGTTGGGAAAAATAAATTGATTAAATAAAAAATAAATACATAAATAAAGCATACAGTGGAATCACATTTAGCCCATGGTCTCCTAGATCCATTTCACATACTGCTTTCAAGCAAAGTGAAATCCATCCTATATTTGTGCATCTCATTTTTCCTACTTAAATGTAGTACCTTTCATTTTCTCTGTTGAACTTCATTTTTTCTAGTTCTGGCCCAGTGATCAATCTATCAAGGTCACTCTGAATCCTGATTCTGTCCTCTGGGGTATTAACTACCACACTAATTCTGAATGATTTGGAAATTTGATAAGCATGTCTTCTATTCCACTGTTTACATCATTTATAAAGAAGTTAAACAACACAGGGCCCAGGAGACAACCTTGAGGCACCTCACTAGTCACTTCTCTCCAGGATGATGAACAGCTATTGGTGAGGACTCTCTAGATTCAGCATGTCAACTAGTTACAAATTCACCTAGCATTGTCTAGCCCACATTTTACTGGATTGTCTAAATGAATATTATGAGGGACCTAGTCAAAAGCCTTACTGAAATTAAGATCTACTACATCTATGGCTGGTCCCCTGATCTACAAGCTTGTAACTGTACTGAAAAAATGATATAAGATTAATCCAGCAAGACTCATTTTGAGATACCCATGGTGGCTTTTAGTGAACATGGCACTTCTTTCAAAGTTCTAATAAGCTGAGTGTATATCTGTCCTAGAAATGTTCCTGACATTGGTGTCAAGCATACTGGTTTGTATTTGCTCAGTTCCTCTTTTCCTCCCTTTCTGAAGATGGGGACAACATTAATCTTCCTGTAGTCTGCTAGGACATCTCGCATTCTTCAATGATTATCAATGATTCTCAACAAAGAATGTGAGACTGTATCTGTAAGTTCCTTTTGTACCCTTGGATGCAGTTCATCCAGCCATGGAGACAGTGGCAGAATTTGGAGTATATGGAAGGAAGGCAGGAAGGGAGTGGGGCTATGGCATGTGGGGCGTGGCTACGGGCCAGGATGCCCCCAAAACATTGCCACCCGGGGCAAACCACACCCTCTGCATCCCCATCCCTATGTGACTGCATGGAGACTTGAATTTATTTAGAGTAGCTAGGTATTTCTGCACTACCTCTTTAATGGTTCAAGGCTGCAGTCTATTTGCTATATCATTTGTCCACTACATACCTGGTTGAGCACTGCTTTTCTTTAGCAAGAATACTGAGGCAAAGAATGAACAGTTCCACCTTCTTTCAGTCCTCCTTAGCTTCATTTTTTCTAGCAAGCCTGAACCTATTCAGAGCTTTAGTTTTTTCCATAACAAGTTCACAGTATTTGTCTATATTCCTCTTTGGTGATTTCCTCCTTGCTCCATTTCTTGTACATGTCCATTTTAACCTCAGCTTATCCAGAAATTCTTCATACACATATCTCGGTTAACAAAACCAACTGTAGCCATGTATGCCTGCCTACAACAGGAAAGGTAAAAAAGCACACTCCAGAATCCCTTACTAAGCTGCAAAACAGAGAGAAAAGGGAACAGCAGACAAAGCTGCCTGACCAGCTCCCCCCTGTTTGTTTGTTTTTAAGGCTTAGATCTGTAAATTTGGCCAACAAAATGGAAATTATAAGAAAACTGGGGCCTGGTGAAAGAAATGTTGACCCCTAGGTGCATTTTGGATGAAGCCTTTAAGTGGTCTGTGAAAGGTTTAAAATATGGTTGTTTACTTATGTACATTCTCTCTCTCTCTCCCACTTTCTTTTCTTCTCTGGTAGCCAGGTTCCTCTTCTGAATAGCTTCCCAGGGTCTTTGTGTGCATGCACGGGTGCATGTGTGCTTCACTAGCCTTGCAATAAGGGGCATGACACTTAGCTCCTTCCCTAGGTGGCAAGAGGGATTTGGTTGACTCTGCATTCAAATTAATTCACACTTCCACACTTATTTTGTTGTGGTATAGCCTTCAAATTGTAGGTTTTGCAGAAGAGCTATCTGCTTCAAAAGGCAGCTTTGCAATTAGTTTAGCAAAACCTCTCCATCCATCCGATCAGCTTGTTTCCTCAATATCACCTGTCTCCACCACTGCTGCTGGGCACCCCCAAAGATCACCATCTGAGCTCCCTCTAAACTTTGGATGAACACTATATGGATTAGTTAGATGAAAGCTGTGAGGAGGGCAGGTGTCAGTGTTGCTGTATTTTATTCTTAAAATGAAAATGCACAGAAGTTGTGCGTATGTTCCTTTTTTTTGTATGATTGTCTGGTTTAGGTGTTGCTTTGATTGCAGACAGATAAGAAGGACCTTCCTAACATAAATACTAAGTCCCAGATTAATGTCTTATACGGTGTAATTATAAAGTACAGACAAGCTAGTGTGAGAAACAGCACCTTGATGGATAAAATGCTTAAGGGAGTGGCAACAGTAAATATCTCCATTTTTCATTTCTGATACAAAATATGGAAGCTATATTCCAAGTATTATTTACATAGCCTGTAGTAATGAATTGAGGAAGAAAATATGTTTCAACTGGATCCAACTTAATTCCGTACAGCTTCCCTGCAGAACAATAATGAAAAGCTACCTGAGCTGTCTTGTAGCTTTGGGTCAAAAATATTGAATTGGTTGTGGTTGTACAATAGCAGTAAAAAGTTGTGATACTCTATATAAATCACGGAGCAGAGAGTTTAATTATGTAGTAGTAATTATCAGGCCATATTTGCTTCTGGAACCTATCATTAGAGTGTCAAAAGAATGTGGATATTGTTTCAAATTGATTGTGAATAACATTACCACTAAGTAACCTGATCATGAAGAGTATGTAAGCTTGCAGTGCTCTGCATTCATCATAAGAAAGGCTCATAAATATCTTACATCTTGAGCAGGACTTCTACTAGAAACAGGCCCCTGTCCTTGTTGGGAGATCCAGATGTGCTCATCTGAATATTACTGCAGGGAGTGTTGCCATCAAACTGAGTGCCTCCACACAAGCTGCTGGAAAAAACAAGCCAGTTTTGGAAGGGGTGAGCAGTGGCTTCCATGTCAGGGATCCTTGATTCTGCTCTGAGTCTTACTCTAGACTTTAACAGAGCTACCCAAGGTGCTGAACTCTATCTCCCAATAGGAAATTTGAAATAAAACCCAGAGCGTATCCACCACTGCAGTGACATTGAAGCCACTGACCCCATCAGATTCCTGGCATAGAGGGGCTAAACATGCTTCTGCTGATTGCTGTTGCAAGTAATTTAAAAAAACAGGCACAACATTATTCCTGTGATAGCAGCAGAAGGTGGAGAACCATGCTTAATGAAGATGAGTTCTGCTACAAGTCTCTGCTTGTCTACAAAGATGATTCAGTTAATAACAACAAAAACAGCAGTTTTACCTGGTCGAGTTGAGAATTTCTGGGATAATGCACCCCCAGCCTTTGAAACTGCCTTGTGGTGAGGGAAGCAGGGACCACATGCATTTGCACAGGTGGAGAATCAATGTATGCTCATGCCCCAAATATGCATGTCTATGAGCGTATGTGCATATGTATGTATTCTGTGCATGTGTGTACAGGTATGTGTGCTCTGCATTCATGGATTTGACCTTTGCAAATCTGATAGTTCACGAGATGCATGAGTCCCCCTGTTCTTTTGCCTCCATTGCCTTTTGTCCAGGTGTTCATGCTTTTTTTCTTTGTGCCTGCACAAAAGGCAAGGGAATGGGAGATGGAGGACTGCACATTGAAAAGGTGCACACATGCCTTTCGCCCCCAATTCCTTTGCCTTTTGCCCCAAAATGTGTTCTCCACAAATGGGGGAGGAAGCACGGAGAACATGTATCAGGGCAAAAAGCAAGGGAATGGAGAGGGAGAGTGCTAACAGGGAAGGGGAGTACATGGGGGAGTTTTTCAAGGTTTTCCCACTTTTGTAAGAGTTCTACACCCTCAACCTGCATGAAAGTGGATTGGCCACTGTATATACAGAGAATTCCTCCTGTTTGCTGCATGCTTTCATCTTCTCTTCCTTTGCTGGATTGAGCTTTTTCTATTTTGTTACTTCATTTTGCCTGTATTGGAAAGGGAGGTGAAGTGCAGGAAGGCACGAGAGAGAGAATGAATGGTTTGGGAATAAGACCCTTTCTGAGTCCCACTATTTCTACTCCATTGACCAGTTCATTTCTGTTGGTTAAGATCAAAACAGTCCATCCTCTTGTTGCTTCCTTCCCCTTTTGTAGAAAGAAATTGTGTGCAAGGCTAGTGTGGATTTTGTTGGAATTTACATTCTTGGCACAGTGTGACTTCCAACAAATATCAAGGTGGCTGAAGTCTCCCATTCCTACTATACTTTTTTGAAAGTTTGATCATTTTTTTAAAAGAAAGTATCATCCTGGCTGGGGGCCTATAATAGATCACCTTCATTGAAGCTAGTGTTATTTTTCTCCCCTTTAATTTTTACCCAAATGCTCTCAAACTGTTCTCCACAGTATACATCATTGATCTCACAGGTGTATACATTGTTGACATATAATACTACTCTTCGTCCATTCCTGATTGGTCTATTTCTTTGGAGTAAGTTATACTATTCCATTACTACTCTCCAGTCATGAAAATCATCCCACCAGGTTTCAGTGATGTCTCTTAAATCATATTTGCCTTGTTGTGTAAAGAGTTCAAGTTTATCCCATGCTCTGTGCATTAGTGTAGGGATATCTAAGGATCATTCTCTCCATCTGATTCCTTATTGGGTTTTTTCTGCCCACTGTTGGGCTCTTGCACTATTGGTCCAATTCTCCCCAATACTTTGTATCCCCCATTCTGTGGAATACTGTTTTCCTCCCTCATGTAACTCAGTTTAAAACACCTCTGTTTCAGTTAAAATCTGATCAGATTTTCAAGAATCTTAGCAAATAAGTTATTTCCAGCTGTTGTGAGGTAGAACCCATCTCTTACCAGAATTCCTTTTTCATGAAAGCACATGGTTTATGGTCCTTGATCCCACCCTCTATGGAGTCAGTTGTTCAATTCTTGTTTTCTTCTCCCTTTTTGGAGGCCACATCCTTCAACAGGGAGAAGAAGTGAAATAACAACCTGTGCTCCAAGGTCCTTTAGCTTCCTCACTAGAGCCCTATAGTCTCTTGAAATATATCGAAGGCTATATCTTGCAGTATCATTTGTTCCAATGTGGATCTGAACAAAAAGGTAATGGTCAGTAGGCTTGATGAGTCTTGTTAGTCTCTGTTATATTCTGGGTCTTTGCCTCTGGGAGACCACATACCTCTTGAGACATATTATTGTCATGGCCCAGGAGTCTGAGGATGAAGAAGATTCTCCAGCTTGGTCTGAGGAATAGCAACCTCAAGACACACCAAACCAGGCCTCACCAGAGTGATCAAACACAGGCACTGCCAGAACAACTAGAACAATCAGATGAGGTGGCAATGGCCCCTAAGCACTCAGACTTGATGGGCAGAGAAGAGAGCAGAACAAAGACTTTCAGTAAGGCGTCTTGCCAAGCAAAAGGAAAAAGCTCTCTTAAACAAGGGCACCTGGCTGCAGCCAATTTAAGAGACAGTTGTCTTCAATAACTGAACTGTGAATAGTCTTCAACAACTTCCTCACAGTGGAAGGAATTTTGTTAATAATAATTCATTGCTTCGTTTGGGAATGAAATTGACAACCCTTCCTAGGTATCAGTCATGGGCCAAATGTGTACATGTGTGGCTATAAGCATACACACAAAACTCCTCTATTTTCCTCCCCAGTAGAGGCCAAGGATCAGGAGGTTTATATTCACTTTCCTTCCTGCCTTCCTCCAGCAATTTGAGCCTGCTCTTCTTCTGCTGCTACTATCTTAGCAGCATACTCCCTGAGGGTTGGGAGAACCCTTCACCTTTTACATCCTTCAGCATTCCTTACTGAGAGAATAGTTTTTCTTCAAGCACTGAAGTGGAGAAATTGAAAGTCTTACTGGGCTGGATATGAGACAAATGTCTTTTTACCTTCCTTGCTCTCATGATCCTGATTAGAAATATGAAAGCTGAGGGGAAAACGAAAACATACTGGAGGTGGGAGAGACACCTTACTTTCCCCCCTCCATGTTTTCCTAATGATAAATTTTCAATTTTCCTAGTTGAAAAAGAGGGGGGGTACGTGAAGGGAAACCCATTGTTTTCCTGTTTGCAATAAATGAGGCACTTCTTAAAACAGAAATTTACTCACTCAAAATGCCAGGAATAGAACAATATAAAGTGTGTAAGACAACCTGCCAAATCAGAGAACAGTGTTGTGGGATATGCAAGTGTAAAGATGGCTGAGACATGCATAAGTCTCTTTTTGAATAGGGTGAGGGGTATTCTCTAGTCCTTTGTGTTCCATCCAAAACCTCCACCAGAGCTTCTGCCAAGTCCTGCTTACTGGTGGGGAGGTGGAGGCAACTGATTGGATAAAGATTCAGCTGTTCTGGGCTTCTAGATGAAGGCAAAGAAAGATGCACTCTATTTTCAAGAGCACCCTTGTTTCTTTTCCCCTTCAAGCTGAGATCAACTGCTTCTTTACCATCTGAGTTTCCTCCCCATTCCCTTCCGTCCTCACAAGTAAGCAACACTAGCGGATGCACTCCCCCTTCATGATTGTCAGCTACTTGGACAGGCAGGATGACATAGAAATGCACTGTAGATGCATCTGCTTAATGTAGAATCTCAGGCAATAATTCCTGTGCCTGTGGTAGACATAAACAAAACCCAAATCAAAGATGTGTGTTTGCATCTAGTAGATACTTCCCCCATCGTGAGAGAATCATGAAGAGGTATCAGTGCTTGTGATGAAAATATACAAAGGTAATATTTCATGTTTTCAACACTGAGATAAACTTTGCTGCCAAATACACTAGCCTGTTCCTTCAGACAGTGACTTCACAAGACTATTTGTGTCTATACACTCTTACTTTATTTACTACAGAATTCATAATTTGTTTTCATTTTATCGCCCACCCCCCTGGATCCTCATATGGCAAAAACTAAGATACGAGTTGTTAGAGTGCATAAAGTGCAGTGGGTTAGAGCTGTCTTTAGTATGGGGTATATTCATGATTTTTCTTGTAGGAAACTAAGTATTTATAGTTTTAAATCTAGAAATATGTCAAGTAGTACAGGTTTATATGCTACCTATCTTGTGAGAAACATTTTATGTTGTTACGGCAGTAAAAGAAGTTTAGTCTTGCTACAAAAATAATTGTTTAATATATTTCAATTTTTACCAAAATTTCCAAATGTCCCCCCCTCCCCGGGAAAAACAGGAAAATTTGTTTCCTCTGGCTTTAAACAATGGCAACTGCTAGTGCTTGTAAGAAGTGAATGGGTTCCAGGTTTATCAAACTTGAATGAAACTATCCAAAGTGCTGAACCTATTTTGGTTGTAGAGTTCAGCATCTTGGATAGCTCCCTTCAAGGTCAGGCTGGAAAAACAAAGAACCACCAGCTGCCACTGTCTTCAGACTTTCCAGAAATGTTACATCACTTATCCTGACCAAGATCATTGCCATGGAACAGTTTTTCCTACTTCCCATTTGATTAGCTGAGCTGTAGGTAATAGTGTGTGGTGGCCCCCACACGAGGAGTAACTATGGAACTCATGTAACTTACTCCCTGATTTAGAGACAGATCACTTTACAAGACAATTAATTATCATAATTTGGGAGAAGGCTATCTGAAGGTCAATGATTAAACTATTTATTATTATATATTAGGAATACTTTTAAGAGTCAGTTTGATGTAGTAGTCTGAGTGTTGGACTAGGACATTGGGAGACCAGCGTTTGAATCCCCACTCAGCCATGGAAACCTACTGGGTAGTCTTGGGTGACTCACATGCTTTTAGCTTCAGGAAGGCAAAGGGAAATAACCTTGAACAAATTATGCCAAAATAATAATAACCATAATAAAAAAATCTTATGATAGGTTTGCCCTAGAGTCTTCATAAGTTAGAAATGACTTGAAGGCACACAGCAACAAGAAGGAAAACTTTACTTATCCAAAATTATTTATTTGAAAGAAGCCGTTCTCCTCATTGTGGGCTGACATCTGGCTTAAGGCAGGGTTTGAGAAGCCATTGCTAGACTAAATGCCAGTCTTCCTAAAAAAGGAAGTTCTTCATTTCTCCTATGATTCCTCTGTGAGATGGATAAAATGCTGTTTATCTTCACACACAATGGTGTCAGAAGGATTAAATAAACTTTTTGGAATGTTTAAACATTTTTGATTAAAGATAAATTGCAGCCTTATTTTTGGCTGCATGTACATCTTGCTATGACCTGTGACATGGCCGGTCATGAATAAAAAGATCCTTAACCCTCTTTCTAATTTTTCTTGCTTCTCATTATTTTAGCTGGCTGCATTTTATATATTTCTGTATGCATTATTTTCATTTCCATGGGAGAAACCTCCAGAAAAGGGCAGGTATTTCCTTCTTTTTGGGCCTACTCCCCATATTTGTTTGGGCCTACCCTTTGCCTTCATGGTTTCATAATGGGAATTACAAAGGCAACCCAAAAAAAGAGAGGAAATGGATAAAGATGAAGCAATTTCTGGGGTGTAAACAGTAAGCATGATTTTAAAATAAAAAGAACTGATACGAGAACATTTCTGTTTCAGTCAAAAACACTGAGAAGATTTGCTAAAAGATACTATTCAAAAATGAATAACAAATGTGCTCATTTTGCTACTGTTGAAATGAAAAGATATGCAACCACATATAAATACATCATGCCAAATGTCCTATCTGGAATAGGACATGCCCTGTTTGTTTGAAGCATGTCTTTTCCATTTTTGCTTGTCATTTTCACCTTTGTGGTGATTTATTTTCACAGTGATAGAAGGTTCCTTTGGAATCAACCCCCTCATCTGAGTAAAAAGTAGAAGCTTCAGGGAAGCAGCACGTGGAAATACACTTTGTAAGAACATAAACCAGAGGACTAGGTTCAGAAACTTTCTCATGGAAGGAAGCAGGAGATCTTGAGTGCAATGCCTTGGGATTCTGTCCTAGGGCCATTACTCTTAAACATTTTTATCAATGACTTAGATGACACGGTGAAAGGAACCCTTATCAAGTTTGCAGATGGCACAAAACTGAGAGGGCTGGCTAACACATTGGAAGATAGGAAAAGAATTCAAAAGGACTTCAATAAACCAGAAAACTGGGCAGAAATTAATAAAATAAAATTCAATAGGGACAAATGCAGAAATCTGCGTTTAGGCCACAAAAAACAAATGCACAGATACAGGATGCAGGATGCAGGGCTCAACAGTAACACATGTAAAAAGGACCTTGGAATTATTGCTGACCATAAGTTAAACATGAGCAGGCATTGTGGTGCTGCAGCTAAGAAGGTGAAAGTTATTTTAGTCTGCATTAATAGAAGCATAGTTTCCAAGTCAAGGGAAGTAAAAGTCCCACTATATTCTGTGCTGGTCAGGCTTCTTCTGGAGAATTGCATTCAGTTCTGGGTGCTTCATTTTAAGAAGATTATAGACAAGTTGGAGCAGGTTCAGAGAAAGGCAACAAGGATAATAAGTATGGAGAGCAAAACATTTGAGGAAAGGTTGAAGGATCTGGGCACTTTCAGCTTGGTGACGAGAAGACTGAATAGTGACATGGTCGCACTCTTAAAATGCCTCAAGGGCTGTCATGGAAAGCAGAAGGCAGGTCTGTCTCTGGCTGTCCCAGAGGGTAGGACCGGGTCTAATGGTTTTAAGTAACAGTAGAGTAGATTTTGATTGAACATTAAAAGGATCTTCTTGACAGTAAGAGCAGTTCAGCAATGGAAGCAATTGCCTAGCAAGGTGGTGGGATCTCTTTCTTCAGATGCTTTCAAAAAGAGGCTAGACCTGCTGGGGTTGCTTGAGCTGGAGATCCTACAGTGAGCAGTGGGTTGGACACAATGATCTGTGAGGCCCCTTCCAAGTCTCTGATTCTATAAATAATTAATTATACCCTTACTATGTATCTATTCATCTATTGATCAATAAAGAGAGCTATGTTACAGGGAAGAAATCACAATGTACTCCTCACACTCAGAAAACTACATGGAATAGCAACTAGAGCTTGTAAAAGTAACTTTTTAATGACATGAGGTGAATCTGTTAGGTGAAGGGAGCCAAGTTGCTAAAAGTTCCCTCAAAACAGCCTGTCTGTGAAGCTTCCTTCTGGTAGTTTCTTGCTGGCAGCCAATGGAAGACCTCTGGCATCTACACATGCACTTTTGGACAGGGCAGAGAGCTGGGGCTGAACTAATGTTTGGAGCTTTGGGAATGAGTATGGGGGTACATGACAGAGCATGCGTTGGAAAAATGTGGCTCTGTAGATGTTGCTGAGCCTCATTTCCTAACCAATCTAGCTAATGTTCCCCAACCCTGTGATAGCATTGTATTAAATGAGGCATGATGCAGAGAAAGTTGGTAGGAGAGTAGTTTCTATCTCCTTTTCATAAAACTAGAACCTGAGGTGATCCAGTGAAGTAGAGTGGTGGGAGAACTGGGAAGTACCTCTTTACACAGCACATAATTAAACTGTGGAATCCATTACCACAAGATGCAGTGACTGATAGCACCTTGAAGACAGGATTAGACGCATTCATGACAAGTGAGGCTATAAATGGCTACTGAGTCATGAAGGCTGAGTATTACCTCATTGTAAGAGAAGCAAAGTATTGCTTAATAGCAATTTAGACTAGTCAGGCCTTTGGTCTGATCCACGATGGCTCTTCTGATGTTCTTATGGGAGGTGAAGAATGGCCCTGTTTCCATGGCTAATTGTTGGTTGCACTTGGCACTACATGAACTTTCAGGAGAGCTTGGGAGATGGAAAGGCTCAACAGACTCTTCATTAGGATCTTTTACCACAACCACAGCTCTGAACACAGAAGTTCATAGGACACACCCTTCTTATTTTTTCTTTTCTTTGTCAGATAGGCTTGCTTCATTACTTTATTGCATTGTATGGTAGGAGATACAGTAGAGAGAAAATACAGCACTTCTTCACACAGCACTCAGCTAAACTGTGGAATTTGCTACAGCAAATTGTAGCACATTAAGCTCCTTTCTAATTTTTTAAAGAGGAATTTGAAATATCCTGACTAATTTCAGTATGTCCTGACTAATTTCAGGATAGATGCATAGATTTCAGTGGCTCTGTTGTAAGTCATACTAAGTATGGACCCAACTCATTATTCTTGTAGCCTGCTGGAGCTTCAGCTACATGGGGAGAGGGGATGGTACAGGAACACCAACCTGATCCATTTTTTTCTATGCAAGGGATAGCCATTTAAACAAAGAAAACTGATTCGCCTTAAGTTCAGGAACCCCACCTGCATGTATCATTGGTGCAGATGCTATTGTTAAATATCAAAGGACATAGCCTGTGGAATGTACCAAATGAAGTTCACTACTATAGACTAATTTATCAATGGAGTCTTAACAGTTGCTTAACAGGCACACATTTGTAATAGCAAATAGAAACCACAGTTTGGCAATCCTACACATAGTTTTTGTTAGAAAACCATTCATCCTACAATAATCAGCTTTGGGAAATAATTCACTGGTGGGGAGAAAAATGAACACAATGCACTAGCAGTTAGCTGTGCATCAATGCTTTCAGACTGTACAGAACTGGATCAAGAAGGGCAGGACAGCCTTAGCAGCACAGGTTACATGCAGGATATAACATAACCCACAGGAGGAACCTTTCTAGGATTTCAGGTCAGCTAGTGTTAAAAGTCTGCATTTTGCTTTCGCAGTCAGTGATGTTATGCCTAAACTGGGCACTTAAGAAACTGAATAGAAGCCTGTCTATTCTACACCAGCTACTTATTTATGGTTAGTTAGTTATGCATAACTAAGAACATTTCCTGGTCCAGCTCCTTCCAACCCAGTTTAACAGCCAGCAGCCAGATAGAGTAAAGGAAGACAATTCAGATGCTGAACAGGGCACAAGGAGAAGGACATTTCTGACCCTATCCTACCAGTGAGCAATGATGCAACAAAGACTTACAATAGGGATCCTGCTTATAATTGTCACAGACTCAGGCCCTTTCCACATGGGGTAAGTAGAACGGCATGGTGCGACCTTTGATGGAGGTCGTCCGCACCTTGGGAACGGACTGGGTCGGACTACTTGAAGCAGTTCTGCACCTCAGTCTGCTCCGGAGCAACCTGAGGTGGTCGCGCAGCATGCTTTTTACAAACCTGTTTTTACAGGTTTTTCAAAAGCACGGAGCACGCCACTCCGTTCCCGTGCTCTGGTGCAGATTTGCAGGCTCGCACCAGTGCGAGCCTGCAGATCTGCTGGGGGCGGGCTTTAGGCTGGCGAGCTTCAGCAGTTGGTGGGGAGCTTCCACCAATCAGAAGCTGCCATTTTGGACGCTGGAGCAGTGCGGAGCGATGAGCTCGCACTGCTCCTCATCAGGATGGACTCAAACAGACCCACCAAAAAGCCAGTGAGTAGTGGCAGGGAGCATTTCCCTGCCGCGTGTGGAAAGGGCCTCACTTGCTATCAGAAGGGAAGTAGAAATGTCATCCTTCTTGTGCCCTGGTGAGCAACTGAACAGACCTCCTTCACCTGATCTGGTTGCTGGCTGTTAAGGTGGGCTGGGAGGTATAAAGCTGTTTAACTGCTGGATTAGGGTGCTGGGAGACAAGAGTATGAACCTCTGCTCAGCCATGGAAACTCTGAGTGCTCTTGAGCAAATCACACTTTCTCAGACTCAGCAGAAGGCAAGGGCAAACTCCCCTTAACAAATTCTGCCAAGAAAACCCATGATAGGTTTGTCCTAGGTAGTCATAAGTCAACAATGACTTGGAAGGCACACAACAACACAATGGTAAGACTACCTAGTTTTATGGAATATAGAGCAGTTTCAGATCTCTAACTCTAAGTTATAAATCTGTACCTGTGATACCAAATGCTAGCCAACATTTTTGTGTGCTTAAGTAGCAAGTCTGTTCTGATCCCAAGTTTTATCACTGTTAACCACATTGGAAAAAGCCGCTGCTCCACTGCTTACAAAGTGATCATAAAAGGAATAAAATAACCAAAGCTGTAACAATACATTTTGCATGAGCCTTCCAGCTTAATATATATTATTTTTGAAATTATATGGTGAATTGACAGGGAGGTCTAAAATAGGTGTATTCCAGTTACATGAAACAAACAAACAAACACTGTGTGATATACTGAGCATGGATTTCTACTTTCTAACCATTTATCATTTTTAAAAAAAAATTTAGAAAAAGAAAGAAAAATAACTTTGGGATCAATACTAAGATTTCAGGGAGGGCTATGGAAGGGCCATAGGATGCCTCACATACACAAGTGCACATGCATGCACGCGCACACACACACACACACATATACAAAGACATGCTGAAAGAGGGAAAGAGACAGCCAGTCTATAAATGAAGATGGCAGTGGAAGTCTCTGCCACTGTCTCTGACCAACGCTGCCATATTCTGTGGACACTGGAGATCAGGGGCCCTTTCAGACTACACAATTATAGTACTATGATACCACTTTAACCACCACATTTAATTGCCACATCTTATGGAATCCTGGGATACGCAGTTTAGGAAGGGGCAGCCAGGGATCTCCTGTGGTACCTCACCAAACTACAGGATTCCAATAGGATGTTGCCATGGAGTCAAGGTGGAATATTTGAGAATTAGGAAGGGGGCACATTATATCCTCCTCCTCCTGCCCCCCACACCACCACACCCCTTTGAGAATCAGGGTGGCTTGCCAAGAACACTGTCGCTGAAAACGTGAAAAAGTTTACACTGAAATAACTATTCACAATATTAAAACAATATAAAGCATAGAGCTAAAAGGGTAAAACACAGCAAAACCAATTTAATAAAAAATACAGCAATCCCTAAAGCCCTTTCCTTTTGTTAAAGAAAAAAATGTTCTAAAATGCTGTTAGAATAAAAGAGTCTTTGCCTGCTGATGACAGCAGGGAGGGGCCCATTCTGGCTTCCGTGGGAAGTTCCAGAGCCTGGGGGCAACCCAAAGAAGGCCCTATTTCATGACCCCAACACCTCTGCCTGTGAAGGTGGTAGGACTGAGAGAAGAGCCTTTCCTGAGGATTTCAGGGCCCAGTGAGGCTCATATGAGGAAATACAATCTGTCAAATAGAGTGGACCTATGCTATAAGGACTTTACTGCACTTTGAATTGTGCCTGGAAGCAGATATACATCCAAGAGACTGTCGTGACAGGGGAGTTGTACGGTCCAGCAATACCCTGTGGGGGGCAGGAGTGTTAGAAGGAGGTTGTAGATCCCTCTCCCTGCCATCACCAACCAGGGTCTATAACACTGGCAGACCTTCTTTCTTCTGGCAACCAGTGACCAAGAGTGGGACACTGAGCCCTTTGGCTGCCACAGTCTGTGGCTCAAGATCAGCAAAGAGAGAAATGAAAGTGCTGGAGATCACTTCACATTGTGACAATATTACACAATAAATTCAGGAAGGAAAGAACTATGTAAGAAGATGTTGTCAAGAAATTTCAAAAATGAAGGAGACATGGCATGGTCTAGTCATTCTCTGTAGGCCTTGTGAACAGAAGAGATTCCAAAGGAGAAAGGAAGAAGGAAGAAGCTGACTTTAATCATTGAGGGTAAGACGTCAGTAAGACATCTGTGTGGAAATGTCAGAGACAGAAGTGGGTAAAAACTGAAAAGTCAAGGCATACAAATAATGTCGGATCATATTATCACATTGGCACTAAACAGATACATGAAACAGCCAAAAATAAAATAAAATAAAATAAAATAAAATAAATTAGTACAGACACATCTCAATAACGAAGCCTCTGTCAAAGAAGCTTCTTTTCACAGTCTTTATAAAGGAGCCCAGTCCAGCCCAGCCTCCCCTATTGTTGTCTTCTGCCTAGCTGGAAGTATGAGGTTATTTGTTTGTTTGTTGGGTTGGTTTTGCAGCATTGGCGTGGGAGAATGATGAAGGAATGCTGGAGAAAGAAAGAGAGACATGCAGTGTTGAGTTTCAGCAGCTTGTAAATAATGCAGTAAAACCTGACCTGGGAAACCATGAAATTCTACTCTAGGTGATTGTACTGTAGCTGTGTGTGCTTATGTACAACAGGCAAGGTAAACAGCTGCCTCTAGAATCCCTTACCAAGCATGCATGGGCAGCAAAACAGAAAAAAAGGGGAGCAGCTAAGCCTGCCTCAGTACTTCCCTCTAGCATGTTAAGAGGGGGGAGGGAGAGGGAGAGAGTGCACACATAGATCTATACATTTGGATAGCAAAATGAAAATCATAAGAAAAGAAGTTGTTGAAAGAAAAAGACTGTCCCGGATTTATTTTCGAAGAAGCCTTCAAGGGTCTTTAGAAGACCTGAAATGCTTTTGTTTACTTATGCAAGGCTTCTCCGACCTGGTTGTTTCATTTCATATATGCATAGTGTTAGATTTGAATAAGAAGTTTGCAAGAACATGTTGAACTGCCCTTTGTTTATGAATAAATATTGATAAACTTAAAGAAGGTGGGGAATCAAGATGGACAAAGGAAGACCAATGATTTAGCCTTAACAAGCTACAAAGGGAGAAAACATTTATTAAAAACCTTGGTGCTTGCCTGTTTGTAAGAAAGGCATACATTAAAATAAGTGTCAAAGATCCACTTAATTCCAAAAATGTGCTATTGAATGGCATTGTATGTTGAGATTTAGCACACTGTAAGGAATGTACACAATCTCCATGGTTAAATGCTCATGTCAGTCTTTGCTGCCAAATCCATGAACAAATGACTTTTCATACTAGTCTTGGCGGCACTCCTGGAGGAAAATCTTTACTGATGACCTTTACGTGCTCCTTTTCATTTGCCTGGCACTGTGGACTTATTTCAGCCTAAACAATAGAACCAAATGAGTTGGACAGCCATTAAATGTTGTAGATGGGCACCAAACCTGGGCTGATTTTTGTGTTTTGTTTATATGCTACTCTGAATTAGAAATGGAAAGCACATTTGAAAACCAAACAAAAATGAGTTTCTGAAGTGTCAGAAAACCCTGACAAGGTGAGTCCTAAACAAGGAAGAATTTTTGCAGTTCAGGACTTATTCTGTGCAAAATAAAAAGAACACATGCTTTTTGGCACAGCAAAAAGCCCTTTCCAGTAATTTTTCCTGCACAGAAAATAGTACTTTCTGCATGGAAAATAACATTTTTGTCATAACATTTTTGCCATTTTCTAAACCAACAAATAAATAAATGCATTTTTTTACAGAATAGTTCCTAAACAAAGCAACATCTTCAAAAATGGTACAGATTTTGATAACTTTCTTAGAGTAAGGCAAAAATGGTAAAATTTGATAAAATTATTGTGTATGTCATTATGTCTCCTTCTTGAACATTCTGCCCAGATAAAATAGTCCTTTTGCATATGAGCCATGTTGCCTTGGTTAACTGAATAACCTGAAACCTATTTTTATTATTTTTTCTTTTTAAAATTTATTTTATCTATTCTATCTATCTATCTATCTATCTATCTATCTATCTATCTATCTATCTATCTATCTATCTATCTTTTCTTCCAAATGGGATTCAAAGTGGCTTACTATATACATAGAATGGAACATCAGAAACCATAGAAAGTATTAAACTTAAAAAAAGCACCAAACAGTGCATTAAATTAAAACATTGGTTTTAAAACATAAAAATTTAAAACACAGATTAAAACCCAGCCTTTGAGGCTCCTCCCTAACTGCAAACCCCAGGATTCCATAGGATGTTGAAAGCGGAATAATAGCTAGTGCAGAAATGGCCCCATTTGCATACCAGACACTAGTCAGACAAGGCTGAAGCCTGTTTAAACAAGAAAGTCTTTGTCTGTTGGTGAGGGGAGGGGGCAGATCATGTCTTCCCTGGGAAGGAGTTCAAAGCCTAGGAGCAGCTACCAAGAAGGCCCTCCTGTGTCCTCAGCAGCCAAGCTCGGGAGGGTAGTGGAGGAAAGTTTCAATTTTATTCAATGAAAGTAAGAGGAGGAGGTAAAACAAGAAGGAAATAATATGTGGTGGCGGCGGTGGAAGGAATAATTGTCTTATTTGTCTCCATTGTGAAACTGAAATTAATTTTGATATGCAGAAAACCTTGGTTATGGAAATGTCACTATATTTAAATTAATAATATGCCACCCACATCAATGTACTACATTGTCTCTATCAAGGGATTATTTATGGCCAAAGGAGTTCTGATTGTGCATTGAGCTCTGCATGGGCAAGAGTTGTGTAACAACCCAACCTCCTGAAAGAATGTACAGAGAGGAATGGCCCTCAGAATGGCCTCAGACATCCCTAAAGGAAAGATTGCCTAGGAAATATACATAAACTTCCCTAAGTGAATTATTTAAAGAACAGGGTATAAGTGAAATGCACCCATTACAGACCTGTGGAGTGAATCCACCTGCATGCAAAAGAGCGTATATATATTTATATATACCCCTCAGAACTGGGGTCGGTTAATAGTAGTAGAAAACTACTTATTTTCCATTGTCTAGACACATGCATGGTCCAAGGCTTAATGATTACTGGAAAAAATCTGAAAATGGGGCAGTTTTATCTCTGTTTTTAAAACAGGATATGAATGCCTGAATCTAATTGGTTAGTTCCAGCTGGAGTAGACCAATTGATTCAAATGTTGTATGCTTAGAGTCAGCATGTGAGTAAATCCCATTAACTGAATAGGTCTATTCTCACATGGACTAACAGCAGGATTCGGGGCATGGCGTCCCTCAGAATGGTTTACTGAGCAGGATGGATGAGCCCCTGTAACTTCCATGCTCTTTCAGGCTTCTATGGGACAGGGCGAAAGGAGGCAGGACAGTTTTCCTGCCTTTTCATGACGCAGTTCCCAGGTTGGCTTCACCTTTCAGATTGTGAGGGGTTGACTGGCAGGGGGATGAAATAGCTTTGGAGATAACCCTTCCCTTGACCTGCCTTCTGCATGGCCTTTACCCTCTTCCTACTATTACTAGAGCAGGGTCTGACAACATCACCCAAGGAACCACAGAATTTCACTTGAAGATGTTTTTCCATCAGCTTATCTATTGAAAATAATAGTTTGCCTCACACCATAGAACAATGATTATTTTTAACAGGGATTTTTTGCTATTCAGCAATGATAGTTCAGCTGATCTTATTTTCTGTTTTTCATCATTTAAAATACTTCAGTGTTTTTAGTCAATGTTTTAAGCTTTCTTGTATTTTCCCAGAGGTCGAATGATATTGGAAATGCAAGACACACCCTATACACATTAATTGTTAACAAACAAAAGCAATATATCAACGAAAAGTAACCTTAAAAACATATTATCGTGAGGAATAACAAAAAATAAGATTTCTTTGGGGACAAATTTAGTCTAAACATTTGTGGAAATTTCCCTTGTGGAATGAAAAATAATCTTCAAAATGGGAAGCAAACAGGGTTAATAGTTCATTGTGCATAAACGTCCCGAGAAAATGACACAGTGCTAAAAGCAGACAAGTCAAAATCAAGTAAGCCATAAATATTCAAACATTTAAAGATAAGCTGTCAGCTCCAAACAATGGAGTTTATTGGAAAGTACTGTTAAATTCTCAAAAGAAATGCTGTAGTCATGGCATTAGTCACTACCATTTAGGGTTTTGAGGACTTTAGATCCAAATTACCACAGCAATCATTATCATGACATTTGTCTTGATGAGCTGCTTAATTCCTGGATTACATTAACACAACATGTTCAGCATCTATCCAAGTGGTTATGAATACATTCCTAAATGAACAATGAGAACCTTATCAGGTTAGGTCAAGTCATCACCCGTAAGGAATGTGTCCAGTTCTCCAAGGAAACTTCAGTGTGTAGCTTCTAGTTCACACAGACAAATAACATTTATTTCATGCACATAGTGGGTCAGTTAATTCACCATTAACTTACTGAAGTTTCTCTATAGCCCCGGGTGAACAATTTTGTGGGGGTAACGGGGCCAGTTTATTCCCAGACACCCACTAGGAATCATCCCCCTGGCCCAGCACACCAACCCAAATAACGGTGAGTTTTTTTAAGATCACCTCTCAAAATGGTGACCAGAAATGGTGTGGTTCCACTTCAGATCACCATTTTGAGGAGGACTCCAATGAAAACAGAGTTTACAGGCAGTGGAGTGTTTGGTACATTTTCATGCATTTAGGTGGGCTTTCTGTTTGGTATTTGGATGGATGAAAACTGCCCAAATATCTCACTGAAAAATGTGGTCCCTGCAGATATCTGTTGCAATATGTCCAACTACAGGAAAACAGTTGGGATGCCTTGCTGTTGATCTCCCCGCATTCTCCAATGACATGGAAATAGTTGTGTTGGGGGGCAGTATCACTTAAAAGGTGGGGTTTTGAGGGTTAGCACCAGGAAACCTAGCTACTAAGATATTGCTGTATGTAGGACGTATGTCTCCTGATGCAGGATTTCAGCCTTGATGAAAAGTTGAAAATATCTTTATAAACAAGACTTACAAAAAAACCAAACATGGAAAAGTGAAAGTAACAGATTCATCCAGTGCTATTATGAATAGAATATGGTAACTATCACTTCAGTGCACTGTCACAATTAATAACACCACATATCTCAAGTAACATTTTATTGGCTGGTAGAAGATATGCTGGGTAGCTATGCTGGTGGTCTAATAGCACAGGAATACAGCTTTATACTGCTACTGCCAGAATCATTAGATGAAGAAGTGTTATGCAAAGGAGACATGTAATGTCGCTAACCAGAGAGAGAATCCAGCAAAAGTCACTCAAGATGAATTAGGACATCCAAAAGACATTACAGCCACCACAGAAGAGGTAGTTGATGTCATCTTCATTTTTTAAATTCAGATCAGTAATGATAATGCTTTGCTAATACAAAACAAGGAATCTTGACCTCTATTATTTTGAAGCGTAGCACAAAATCAACTGGACAAAATGAGAGACAGAGGAGCAAAGACACAGATTACTAACAGCATATGTACTGTAAACTACTTTAAAGCTTTCCCCTTCCAAACAGAGGCCCTTTCTGCAACGCACCTTTTCACAGAGCTGGGGTGCAGGGATCGCGCAAGCAGCCTCCAGTGAGAAGCTCTCACGTCCCAGTTCCTTCAGCTCCACAGCTGCCACCCGCTCGCACGAGAGCCCTGCCTCTTCCTTCCACAGTGCAGCCTGGGATTTTCCCAGGCTGCACTGGGGCAGGAAGCATGAGCGCTGCAACTCCAGAGCTCTGCACACATGGCAAGTGCACACGGGGCCCCAGATTATGCACCATTTTTGGCTCAAAGCCAAAAATGAAAAAGTGCTTGCCAGACCCTGGAGTGTCGCACAATTCTGAGTGCGTTGTGTGGATCACTCCTCACATTCACGCGATGCTTGAGGGGCCCTTTTGCATGGCAAATGCCATGCAAAAAGGGCCAGAGGAAGCAGTTTATGGGCAAGATCCTGTTGGTGACTTACACCAGTCTAACTGTTTGTTAACATCACTCCTGAGCTGCATGGGAGCCAGCAGGGCAGTTTCTTGTCCTGATGGAGATGGTTTTCACTGGTGTCCCCAAACCCTGTGGTTACACCACCACAGCTCCATCACTTCTGCTGTCACACTGCTGCCTATGCCTCTTCCTTCTCCTACACTGGAATGGTCACTTTAGCAATTAAGATTGTGGCCTATAGAAACTGATAGACTAATTAGATAAAGGATTTGAATTTCCTTCTTCAACATGGCTAAAACCAAACATTGCTGAAAATTACAATATCATTGATTGATTGATTTAATGTCTTTCATGACTGCTGTACCAACAAACAAATCACAGACTCATACACAGATGTATCATATCATCTCTGCCAAATTCTTTTATATTTGCAGAAAATAATCCTGGTGTTAAATACTACACAGAAGCTGGGATTTAGTAACACTTAACACCAAGGAACTGAATTTGACCTTGAAACATTTTCAGACATTTTGACTCATGCATTCTCAGTTCAAAGAAACTCAGTGGTCTTGTCTGTAGGGTGAAGGTGAAGCCATATTTGGAATGACATCTAAACAATTAAATATCAAACAAGCAACTGGATTTCATTAAGCAAACTTTTTGTAGGATATGAGAACATAACGTGAAGGTAATCCACATTAACAACTGAAATGTTTCAAGGGAAAACCAGACCACATTCTTGTAAAAACAATCATTTTTGTGAGCAGGTTAAATAATTTTTCTGTTATAACATTATTTACTAGTAGACCGTGAAGACCTGGGCATACCTAAATGTGTAACTCTTACAACATGCAGAACAGTAAATGGGTTTTGGAATGGTATCAAGTAGTTTCTCCCAGATTACAATGAAGGTCAGACCACATAGAGTAATCAAAGTCCCAGTTTATTAAAATTTGTAATTTATGAGCTGGAGAAAATATTTCATGTCTGTGTAAGACAAATGAGTTAAAAATTAACCCCTTTTACTGTTGAAGATTGTTTCTAAATTTAATGAAAAAGTAAGCAGAAGATTTTCCTACAAAGCTGATAAAACCAAGATGAGAAACCTCCCACATTCATGTTAACTGATTAGTTTTTACACAATAAATCTGCTACTAAGCATTGCTGTTTTGTAGACTCATAGATGTCTTGACCTGATAGTCATGATTCCCAGCATCCCTCTGGGCAGTCTGATTTCACTGTCAGTGTGGAAGTTTCTTTCAGTGAAACTCTGGAAACAGGGACTGGAGAGAACCTAAACGGTTCTCCCAGGTACCTAGGCATGAAGTAAGATGAATTCTTCTGGAACCAATGGATACAGTAATGCAGTTAGATGTAATGTAAATACTTGAGTGAAGTCACCTTTAAGAAGCAAATGTCAGACTATTTTCTAAAACTCTAGGACATCCATACCAATCTAGCCTTGAAGCATACTGAAAGTGGGGGAAATGAAGGAAATGAACTAATCTAAAGGCTGGTTCATCTATGAGAAAATAACTTAGACATACACAGCTTGAAGAGTTACTTTTTTGGACTACTTTTGTAGGCTCTGGGCATTTTAACCAGCTCTATGGAGAAAGTAATATATGTAGAGTCGAAGGCTTTCATGGCCAGAATCCATTGGTTCTTGTGGGTTTTTCGGGCTTTGAGACCACGTTCTGGTTGTATTTTCTCCTGACGTTTCACCTGCATCTGTGGCTGGCATCTTCAGAGGAATGGTGAATTGGAAGTGGAGTGGAGAATATAATATATATATTATAGTAATATATGTTCTAATGGGACTGTGCAGTTTCCTAAGATTGAATTCTGCAAACACAAGAGGTGAAAAATGTGCCTCAATAAATCATTGCCATGAAGCTGCATGGTCTTGCCAACTCCTTCAGTGGGGCTGTGATAAAACAACTACTCTGTATGGGGGATTTCAGCCATGGCATCATTGATTCATCCCAGCACAAGAGATTATATGTCTCAGTGGAGGAACTCTGCAGCCAGATATGCAACCAAATTTAGCAATTCCTTGACTCAGAACATGAACCTCCTTGACTCAGAGTTCTCGATGGAGGAAATGAATATGTTTAACTTTGTGCTGTCTGAATAAGTCACTTCAAACCTCTACATGGGCCCTGCCAGTGACTATAAGTAGGTTTATAAAATAGTGGGATCTAGAATGAAAACCTAGAATACTCTTCAAGGCCATTCCTATACAGCATTAACCCCTGGCAAAATTTTATGTTGGCTCCCCTCTAGACAGGAACAAACCAAACATCTAGTAGAATCTCTAGTCATGATAAATAGCATAGACATATACCCACAATTTGCTGCTCAGCATTATCTATACATGTATCTCATAGTTTCCCCCAGAAGAGATCATTTAACAATACGATTAAGGCAATTTTGGTCCTCAGACAGGATCTAAAACTAGTTTTCAATGAATCCAGAGAAGAGTCTCTACAGCTGCACAGCTACCACTTGCTTTATCATCTCATCCAAGATTGGTAATTTATTTCCAGAACACGAAATAGGGTCTATCCAAAACCATGAGGGCAGAAACCATTCCTTCCATTAATACAGTATGTATGATTTCCTTAATAACACAAGTCAAACAAATAAAACTTCTTTGATATATATCATGAACTTTTCTGTTTCCTTCAGATGTGGCTGGTTAAAATTTCCCCATATCCAGAAGTTCAGGAAGTGTTTTATTTTATTTTTTTAAGCAAGCAAGCTCAATGTTCATTTGGTCAGGAAATACTTGTATGGCCTTCTTCATCAGCAAACAGTTTCAAATCAATCTGTAGTGATTTCAGAAAAGGGGAGCTTTAGAACTTGGGACTGGCAACTAATAACTTTCAGAGGAAGTAATAAAGAATTATCACCTACTCCAAAAACTGTCAGGTGTCAGGTTGATTTTCTAATTGCTTGATTTTCTAATCCTAATTCTTTACTTCCTCAGATTTTATCTTTCCTTTTTATCAGATTGTATTGGCTGTCTCCACTTCCTTATACTTTCTTTTATCAGCCATAAGAGCAAGGACTGAAGTATTAGTTAAGATGAGCAACTTCATGAATCTAATCCATGTACATCAGCTGTAGTGACATATTCTTATTATGTCACTCCTTGCCCCAAAACTGCAACTAAGGCCCTGTAAAACTATTGCAAAAGAGTGAGATCTCTTGCAACATAAAGCTTTATTTGTTATTGGTTGGGAGTTCCTGACAAAGCATTTTCAATTCAGATGGACTTCTCCAGCCAACACAGTGTTAGTAGTCATGCATCCTTTATATGGTCTAATTGGCAAGTGCTAATTGGCATGAAATTAACTTATATACACTTATGGCTGAAAGGCAATGTGGAGAAGGGATGCTGGTTGGGAAGCAAAAGTAGGTCAGAGGTGATCTCAGCATGGCCAGGTCATAAATTCACTGTGGATTGACTGGGAAAGCCTTATTTAATGGCTCTAAACTAACCCTTTCAACTGCCCAACCTCAGAAAACAATAGTTAAAGAAACTGCCCAGGTGCAGCAGGCAAGCACCCCTGCTGTATGCATTTCCTACTGAAACCATCCCCAGTCACATTACCCAACTAGGACATTGAGACAATCAGTCTATTCCAGGCCCTTTTTGGCAGAAAGCAATTAACTCACACTCCTCTCAGGAAGGGAAATAGAGAATAAAACCCCTCAGTTTCGACCAGTTGCTGAACATCACTCTGCCACTTTGATTCCTGGTTGGGTACTACCCTTAGATGCAAATCTAAGCCACATCACTGTTTCTTCACTACTTTTCTGGATTGGTAAACATCACTCATTTTACCCTGAAATCTCACTATCTTAAACTTTCCTCCCTTTTCCTTCAGTTATCCTTGTGTGAGTGCATGACTGTTTCGATCTTCTATGTGTGTGACTGAATTTCCCTCAATAAAACATGTTTTAGTTTACTTTTGAATCTCTGGCTGGTTTTTCCCTGCAGAAAACCCCATAAGCATTGGTGTCAAAGATCTCATTAAGTTACCCCCCTCTCGCAGGCCTCCTAATTTGAGCTAATGATTCCCCACCTTTGAATGGAGATACTGGCATTGCGAGTGGACCCCTGAGTCAACAATATTTTAGGGTAACAGGGGAAGGGAGGGAGGATGAAGGATCTGGGGAAGAAACTGAAGATTTCATAACGCTGTGGACAATTAACCAATCATAGATCCCTTTTGTGTCTTTGCTCACTATTGGTCCTGAAGATCTGAATGGGCATGGCCTCTTTTTAAAAGGCACAGTATTCCAAAAATCTTACTGTTCTAGTGTAAAGGCCCTGTGCTCCATCTACCATCTTGTGAAGAGTACTTTCATCAAAACTAGAAAACTGATGTGTCCTTAAAAGAGCTGGAGAGGATTGCTGCAGAGTATCCTGGTGTTGTTGTTTTTTAAACAGCTTCTATATGAGAACAAATGTTCCTGTTTGTTTGGAACTTCCCATGGATGTTCCATGAAAAGGGGAACATCATGTGGATATTACTCCCTGAACTTTAGGAAAAAATCCACCTCTTTTCTCCTTAAGATGGTGTCACCATCAGCAACTTACTTCTTCCTCTGTCTACCCTGTCACTTGATCTATTGTTCTGAGTTTAAAGCACTGGGCTTATGTTTGCCTTCTGTGTGATTCATTTTGTTTTGTCTTATTAGTGTCCCCCATAATCAAACTGCAGCACTTTATACTGGGGTTTGGACTAGAATGACCTAATTTCTTGGCACGGGTGGTTGTGATTAGCTCTGGTGACTGTGTAATCAATGTCTCCTGGATGTAGGCCAAAGTCTGCCATCACATACATGTGCCACTTGCTCTGAATGTAATGAAGCCAAGCAAGATGAAATGAAGACAGCACTTGGCCTTGTGCAGACAGGAAAGAATCTCCTTCCTTCGTTTTTAAGCACCTGCGTCACCATCTTTTAGTCATCGCAGAAGAGCAACAGTAAGGCCAAAGGCTTGTGCTTACAACTGCAAAAATTGTTTGCTGCAAGGTTGCTTTCATCAGATTTGCCCTTAATGCTTGTCCTTCCTTTTCTTTGCCACTTCCTCTTTAGATTGCCCATTAACCACACTTTCTCCATTGACATTTCTATCTTCAACTTATTTCCAATCCAGACAATGTAAGGATCAGAAAATTAAAATATTTCCTTTCTTTCCTTTGGATAGGGAATGTAAATAGATAGAATAGTTAAAATGAGGATTTGATTTTTTCAGTGAAGGATTAAAACCTGTACAGTTAACAATGCATTCTTCACATATAAAGAAACCTTATCTTGGCTCAAAACATTGGCACTGGCAGCTGATGACTCCCATGTCCATAGACAAATGAATTTGCACTGGGTTGTATTCTGGACTCAAGCTGTCCATGCTGCTGCACCTATTTTAGAGTTCAGCACCTTGAATAGCTGTTTTAAAGTTTGAAGCTGATTCAGTGCTCTACTGACCTGAAAGTTACCAAATATCATTCAGCTTTAGTGTGCTTATCCTACTATTGTTGGCTTGGATTGGCTATCCAAGGTTTTAGGTAGAATTCTTTCCCAGTTCTGCTGGTTAAGAATATGCTTTAGTTGGAATTCCATGCTTTCTAGACATAAAAGGCATGCTATGCCATAGACCTATCACCATTTCCCCCCAATGGGAAGATACTGAAAGTGATCTCTCTGATCCAGTATTGTCTAGAGTTGGCATAGTTTGGTCCTTGAAAGACAGCATAGACTGTCTTTCCAGAATCAAGTGATATAAACTTTGCTGGCTGCCGGAGGAACTTTAGGTGTATGGTAGATGCATGGATAATTGTGTCTAAGTTCTGCTAACAGTAGTAGTTGCTAAGGAACAATAGTAATAAATCAACATTCTATACGTGGAACAATATATGGTCCAGATTTGTACATTGGAGTGTGGCTATAGGCTACACCTCACTTTAAACACATTCATAATAGCTTGTGAAAAAAGTTATGATGAGCACATGCATTGACACTGTTCACATGACTCAGGATTCAGCTCTTTTCAAGGTTCCTAATTGTCTGAACAAATAACAGTTTATTTTTATCTTTCTATTTTATTTATATGCCATTTTTCTATCCAAAATTATACTGAAGGTAGGCAATACTATAGTACAGATCAAAAACAAAAATATTGATTGAAAATTCAGTAACAACAATAAAAGACATGACCAGTACCTGAATAGTTACAATTCTAACCCCAGCTGGAGACCAACTTACATGCTAAAGGTCTGTTTGAATTAAAAGGTCCTCATCTGCTGGTGGAAAGGTAACAGGGGAACTCTACAGAGCCCCTCTTCCCTTGACGAGTAGTTCAAGAGTCTGGGAACAGCTATTGAGAAGAGTCTCTTTCATGGTTCCACCAGATCTCTAATAGTAACAGGACCAAAAGAAACAAGACTCCTAAATATTTAAACCCCCAGTTTGTGCACTTGTAGGTTCTTTAACAAAGTCAACGTCCATAGATGGGAACTTATAGACACATTCACATGCCATCCTGTATTTCTGCTAATTATGCCCCAATTCAACATAGAAGGAGTTCTATCAGTGGAGGAGACTGAGATTGAATTGAAAGTAAAATTATGCTCCTTTTCCATATAGTTTCCGGGCACAGTACAAGGTGTTGGTTATTACCTTTAAAGCCCTTCATGGCTTGGGGCCAGCCTACCTGCGGGATCGCCTTCTCCCATATAATCCGCCCCGCACATTAAGGTCCTCTGGGAGGAACTTACTGCAGCCAGTCAGAACTAGGTTGGCTGTGGTTACCCAGAGGACCTTCTCTTCTATCGCTCCCAAGTTATGGAATGGCCTGCCGGAGGAGACCCAGCATATTACCAGTCTTGACTGTTTTAAAAAAGCAGTCAAGACTGTTCTCTTCCAACAGGCCTTCCCAGACTAGTACTCCACCGCCTCCCACCAACTGTCCTCTTGTTCTTAATAGTTAATGTGTTTTAGGGGGTTTTAGATGGGTTGGTGAGTGGGGAGGATGGGTTATGTTTTAATTGCTTTTAATGTATCTGATATACTGTTGTAGTACCGCCTCGATCTATCAGGAGAGGCGGGATATTATTATTATTATTATTATTATTATTATTATTATTATTATTATTATTATTATTATACCTAAAACCTTGTATATTAAAATAATGGCAATAACCTAAGCTTGTCTGCTCTGATGTAAGCCTTGTTGTCTTTAATAGAGTCTATTCCCAAGCTAGTATATATATGATCATCTCCTTTCTGTCTTAGAAAGATTGGTGTCAGTTTCTTAGCCAGAAAGAACAGACCTTATAGCTCTCTATTATGAAGCTTTACAGAAGCAAGAAAAAGTGAAGAGAATTAGGTTTAGGTGGAATCTCTTTTCCTGAAGTTTGAAGCCATTGCTCCATGTCCTGTTCATTGGAGTGGCAGAAAACAAACTTAGCTCATTTTCCATATGACATCATTTCAAATATTTAAACATGGTTATCATGTCACTTCTTAACCTTTCTCTCCTCCAGGCTAAATATGCCCAGCTCCCTAAGCTGCTCTTAACTGGATATGGTTTCCAGGCTTTTGAGCCTACCTACCTGTACACTAAGATCTGGTGGGGGTGGGGCTGTCTCAGTCCTGTCACTCTCTAGACATGTTTGGTTAGAAAACGAGAGAAAGCCTTCCCAGCCACTGCTTTGGAAGTCCCTTCCTAGGGTGACTAGGATGTCTCCTCCTTGTCCTTCTGTTAGCAAGTGAAAACTTATCGAGAAATTTACTACTTGGAAATACAACAGTATACTGTTTCAGTTGTATGGTTAATTTAATTATATTTTGCCAATAAATTTTTGTATATTTTATTTATGATTTTTGAGTGTTTTCAACTGCTTTTGTTCTAAGTTTTGTAAACTGTGTTGATGGGCCTAAATATTCTACAGCAGTGGTTCTTAATCTGAGGTCCAGGGACTCCTTGGCGCCCATAGAGCCCTCACAGGGGCTCCACAAAGCCCTGCTGCTGGACACCGACAGCAGCAGTAGTAACAGGGATGTGGCAGTAATGGGGTATGGATTCTGAAACTGCTCCCATGTTTGCAAATGAGTGAATAGCTCAGGTGCACACACACCTGCCACTGTGTCCCTTTTATCAGGGACGTGGAAGCAGGAGGTGTGGGCACTGAGGAACATGGAAGCTAGTCTGTGCACACACTCAAACTGCTCCCTCATTTGCAAATGGGGGACCAACTTTCGTGCCTGCAGCCCCCCTACTGCTATGCCCCTGACAGAAAAGACATGGTAGAAAGCATGTGCATGCACGCAAACCGCTCCCCCATTTGCAAATAAGGGAGCAGTATGGGTGCTGCCACACACACACCCTTATGTGGTATCTCTGATGACAGGGACATGGTAGCAGGCATATGCTCATCAACAACTGCTCCCTCATAGAAAACAAAGGATCAGTTTCAGAACCCACACACACATCTGCATCCCTGACATAAGGGACATGGCAGCAGATGTGGGTCTACGCTCAATTTATGAGTGAAGAGCAGAGTCTGAGTCCCCACTCAGCCATGGAAACTTAATGGATGACCTCAGGTAAGTCACATTCTCTCAGCCTCAGAGTAAGGCAAAGGCAACAAACTAACCAAGAAAACCCTCATGGTAGGTTTTCCTTAGGGCACATGTGTTAAATTAGGGATGGGACGAATCCAGAATTTTCCGAATCTGGATCTGAATCCCTGGAAGGTTGAGGGAATCCATGAATCTCACAAATCTCGAATCTTTCGAATCGTTTTTTAAAAAAGGGTTTAAAAAGCAAGGGAAAGAAGGATAATCTTGGGCAAGACACGCTTTCTCAGGCCTTTTCCGCACTTTGATTTAGCGATGGGGCAGAGCGTCCTCCGGCAAGGACGTTTGCACTTAGGGGCAGACTGGGTCCGGACTACTTTATGTATGTCTGGACTTCAGCCCGCTCCAGAACGCCCAGAACTGGTGGTTCACCATGCTATTGAAAGACCGCTTAAAAGAGGTCTTTCAATAGCACAGCGCGCCCCACTCCGTCACTGCACTAATGTGTAGATTTGCAGGCTCGCACCAGCGCGAGGCTGCAAATCTTCCAGGGGCGGACTTCCGGCTGGTGAGCTCTCCGGTTGGTGGAGAGCCTCCACCAACCAGAAAGTGCCATTTTTGTCCCCAGAGCAGTGTGTAGCGTGGCCACGTACTGCTCTGGATCAGCCTAGATCAGCGGAGGGAGCGCACCAGCCCGGTAAGTATCAGAACACCCTGCTTTCCCCCCAAAGTACGAAAAAGCCCTCAGCCTTAGCAAAAGCCTAGGCAAAGGAAAATCTCCCTCTGAAGAAATCTGGCCAGGACAATTGTCATAGTTTTGCCTCAGGATCTCCCCAAACTGAAAATGTCATGAAGGCCCTTTGTACACAGGCAGGAAAATGTGGATTAATCCCACATTTTCCTGCCTGTGTAAACAAGACCGCTACAGTACAGAGATAATCCAGGTCAAAACTGGCTTTTGTTCTGCCATCCTGGGGTTTGTAGCTTGATGATGCACCAGCACACTTTGGCAGAGAAGGCTGTGACACCTTGTAAAACTACAAACCCCAGAATTGTGTCTGAAAGAGGTTTGCAAGCGAGCTATGCAAAGAAATGTTTCAGCTGTCCTTGAAATCTCAAGCCTGTAGCTTCCAGTCAAGTGCTGAACTTAAATATGAAATGTTCAATTTAAATATCTTAGAATACAACTCTAGATGTAATTTGTGAAATTGTTAACAAAGGCCATTATTACTCCTAGAGAAAAATTCACCTACTTGCCATCTCCCCTTGTGTATCTAATCTCACACATTTTCAGGTATCCTGGTCTCACAAATTTTCAGGCATCCCAGTCTTCCAGGTTTTCAGGCATCCTGGGCTCCCTGGTTTTCAGGCGTCCCGGTTTCCAACAAACTGTTTGGGTGGCAGATTCAAAAGATTCGGTTTGCCCATTTTGGCACATGAGTTTTGGACTCATGAATCTCTAATCCCTGCCAAGGATTTGAGGATTGGTTGGCCCATCCCTATGTTAAACATAAGGCCTGTAGGCCAGATCCAGCTTGCCAGGCCATTTCATGTGGCCCTTGCACCTCTCCTGCAGCTGCAGCAGGAGCTGCCTGGCAAGCCTGATGCCCACATTGCAGGCCCCCGGCTGCTGGTGTTCTGAAGAGGGGCCCAGCAGCCAACCCTCGTGATCTATTTCTTTAAAAAAATTTTTTTTATTGATTATAAAGAAAAAAACAGAACGAAGAAGAAAAACACCATGTGATACACGTAACAGTGAAAAAAGAAAATTTCAACAAATGAAACTTACATTATTTCCCTCCAGTTCCATTATAATCATATACTTATTCAGCATATTCTATATCATACTGCTTGTATATTTTTGTTACCTATATCTAGATCTCATTCTCATTATACTCATTATTATTATAATAATTTCATTCTTTACTCTATACTTTTCCATTACATTCAGTCTATTACTGTTACTAAATATGATCTTATTACTAAACATATCAAACTGTTCCTAAAAGTAAACCCACCCTCCAGAGCCAATTATGTTTCAACTTACTCCACCTTCCAGAATTGTAATTCTTGTGGAGGTATGACACCTTCCTCTTTTATTAAAGCCTTTTCCACAAATATCTGCCCTATTGCTTCAAAATCATTCCCCTTCATTATTCCTTTTTTGGCCTTAATTCAACATGTTAACTTATCATTAATCGCAGATCTACTTCTACTTCTGACTGCTCTTCTGTCTAAACTGTCTTCTCCCTTTCCTGTAACTTTACTCCATATTTCCCAATGCAATCTATATTCAGAGTTATTTACATATACAGTTTGGGTTCCTGAGGAAGTACACTGTTCTCCTCCTTGCTGCTAGGCCTCATGTCCATAGCAGCAGACCTATTTCTGTACCTGTAAGTTTTCCCCATATTCCCCAATCCAATCTGTATTCATAGTTGTTAACGTACAAAGGTTGGGTTCTTGTGAGAATACACTGTCCTCCTCCTTGCTGCTAGGCATCATCTCCATAGCAACCAGCCTATTCCAGTACCTGTAGCTTTTCCCCATAGTCTCCAATCCAATCTATGTTCTCTGGCAACGATGATGTACTGGCTTTTGATTTTTTTTTTTTGCTTTCTGTTGAATTTGTGCATGGCTTTACGTTTTTCTGGAAGCATTTTTTGTTTTGAATTTCAGCTTTAAGATTCCTCACATATGGAACCCATACAATGTACCGTGTGAGGTGAGAAGCCCTTGTAACTATGTCCCTTTCCGCACCAGGAAGTTAAAACGGGCCAAGGCGTCCTGTCATGGAGGTCGTCCGCAGCTTGGATCGGACTAGGTTCAGACTATTTACCTTAGTTCCGCACCTTAGTCTGATCCAAGACGCCTCCAATGGTCTTCCAGCGCGCTAAGTGAAGACTGGAAAAATCCGGTCTTTCAATCTCCTGGAGCACGCCATTGCATTCCGCCTCACTTGTGCAGATGCACAGGCTCGCATCAGCAGAGGGCGGGCTGTGGGCGTGGCCAGCGTCACCGGTTGCTCCGGACCCACGAAGAACAGGAAGCCACCATTTTGTAAGTCTGAGCAGTGTGGCTCTACAGACCTCACACTGCTCTGATTTGCCCTGGACCAAATGGAGGAGCCCTGCAGAAGGGCTTAAGGGAGAGTCCACATTGCTTTGACCCAAGAAGAAGCGGTGAGTAATGGCACGGAGCGATTCACTCGCCTCGTGCGGAAAGCGCCTATGTTGTTTATGTCACTTTAATTTTTCTCACATATGCCCCCCAAATGTTTTCTGACATCCTTATTGATAGTAGGCCTCATCTCCATAGCAACCAGCTGAGAATTCTAAAGGCCCCTCCCTAAACTGCCAACCCAAGGGTTCCATAGAATCTTCTCACCTCACCCAGCCAATAGTATGAGGTCTTTGCCTTCCTGACACACACAAGCAGACAAACTCATAGACAAACTTTGACGTTTATATAGTAGATGGGAAGATAAGTCAGGGACAGAAATTAAATATTAGAGTTGTGAAGGAACAGCAGAGGGTCTGTTGTGGCACACTGTGGAACTTCCACTCCTTGGAGTCCTGAATGATGCCTACATGGACTTTATTCTGATGTCAAAATAAAACATGGCTTTCTGCTAAAATCTTTGGAGCCAAATAGCTTTATTCCAAAAGGCCCATGTACTAGGTGTTAAACAGTTTTAACATTTTAAAGGTTATCTTCTTAACTTGTTTAACTGTTTTATAACTTCTTAACTCGTTTAAGATGTTTTTAGTCTGTTTTAATAGTTTATCACTTTACATTTTTAAACTGTTTTGGCTATTAAGTTAATTTTCCTAGTACGCTACCCTGATATCCCATGATATTAGTCAGCATATAAATATCTTACTACTATAACTACTACTACTACTAACAGAAACCACCACCTCCACCGCTCATTCAGAGGATGCTCACCTTCGCCAAAACATAATGGTGGCAAAGGCGGGGAATAAGGAAGTACTGAGAATTACTGTCATCATTACAAAATTTCCCACGTTCAGTTTGCATTAATTCTATTGCAATGACCAAGAGAGTCTATGGGGTTGCATCTTCAAATTTATGCTGTAAATATTGTGTCAAGAACATCTAGTGCTTATTCCATGTGCTGTACCTTTTATTCTTACTTTACATGGTATAAAGTTATACACTCACATCCAGCAGGGGTATACAGTTGATTTCATACATTACAGAAGCAGAGATGTGATTCACAAGTTATTCATGTTTAATTTCAGATTTCCCAACTTTAGGATTTAGTTCTTCATTGAACGATAAGGATATTGTTTCTTTCCTAATATTGTTCTGGAAAAATAATATGTTTGTTTCCTGTACTGTTTTCCATGTAGGGAAAAAAGCCCCATGGATAAATTTTGCACAGAGTATGTCTCAAGCTGTGAAGATTCACGTCAGTTCAGGGTTGTCTTCATTAGAATTTCCTGATACTCAAGAAACACATGTTTGACCATTTTGGGGGAATATTTTCAAATATTCTTTCTACCACTATCGAACAAAAATTTTATTGAGAATGCTTAATTTTGAGGACGAGGTGAACAACACAAGGAGAGACAAACAGAGAGGGAGAGCTTGATTAAAACTAGTTGCAAAGCGTTATTACAAGATAAAAGCTGAAATTGAAAAGACTTGCAGTTAATAACATGGCTTAGCAGTGTAGGCTGCTGCTAGTGGGAATGAATGTGGTGACCTATATAACTTCAGTATTATGTCCATTAGTTGGGCTTGAAAAGTGGACTTTGAAAAGTAATTGATAAGGCAGTGGTGTACCAAGATATATTTCCAATGGATCACTAATGTGTCCAGATGTTTAATATAGAATGGTTGGATTCCATTTTGAGGGTGCACTTGTATTGCCCACCTATGATACCCACATGCAACATCACAATCAGTAAAATAAGCAGAACTGTTGCATGATTTTTGCCAATCTGATACAAACAATTATAATTATCTCATTCAAGAAAAGCCAAATTGTCCAACTGATAGTATTAGAAAAATGAGTTACAGGACCTGTTCATAAATTCATAAATGAAGAAGAAGAAGAAAAAGATGAGGACAAAGGGAAAAGGACAGAAGAAAAATACCCTGAAGCAATGAGATACCAATCACTCCACCAACACAAGGTTAGAAAAAGGAAAGGAACTAGAGCCTGACATATCCATCCAGGTCTCTTTAATCCTTTCTTCCTTTCAGGCAAATTCCACCCAATTCCCATTTTCCACCTGCCTGCTACATAATTGCTGATCAATTATCCTGTTGAACTGAAAGTGAACCTGCTGTGAAGGGTTAAAATGTGCTTTTGCAGAGCCAACTGTCAATTTGGGGATGGGGGAGTTTTACATCAGAAGTGCAGAAAATGCATAGGCTAAGATGGCAACTGAGTGAAAGATCTCAAAGAAATGTGGGAGTGGCATAGTTTTATTTTATTTTTAAAAAAGAAAGTACAGAAAGTAAAGTACTATACTTAAGTGCTACTAATAATCTCATAATAATCTTTTAATTTGTTTTGAGTATACTGAGACCCAAATCACCAAGGCCGCTGACAGCAGTACTGGGCCTGGAACATTGTCCATAAATACCAACATTTATTAAAATGATTCAGGCATGGCAAAGTACCTCATATACCTTGCCGCAAGAATTGCTAAGCCCGAGTAGTGGCAGCAGTTGTAACTTTTGGTTTGTAGGAAGATTTAAGGAAGAGACATGGGCAACATGTTATGAGCATCCAGAAGAGATCTCTCCATCATGGATTGATATCATACAGGCACCTGGATGTTTCTGAACTGCGACTGCCAACAGGACCAGTCAACAGAGCCAATGGGTAGGGATGGAGGGAGTTGCAATTCAACAACATTTGTGATGCCACATAACTCCCACTGCAGATTCACATGATCAGCTGTCTCTTTTGTTTGCACTGTAGTTTTAATGACTGTTTTTAAAAACTATTCTAAAATATTCCAAGGGCATTTTCCAATTGGGGGGAGTATACATTTATTGAATAGATAATTTGGTAACCATGCTCATGATTACACAATTTTTAAAGAAAATATATGTGTTTGGACACCTTAGCAAAAAAAATTTCGGACCAGTAAGCTGGAAGTAAGTTTTTATTTGCAGTAAATGCATAACATTGAAGTTTTTAAAAGTGCAAGTCTTCAAATTATATTGGGCCTTTTGTTGGGTCAGAGCAGTACGTATCATTTAGTTCATTTTGAGGTTTGTTTGTTAATAAACCTCACTGCATGCTGTTCTCTCAATCGGTATATTTTATTGGTGGAAAGTCAACTTTCTTGCTTTGTTGCCAGAGCTATCCACTTAGTTTGCTAGGATGCTGTGAATTCTAAACTGCTGACAATGATCATGTATAGGTTATCACAGAGATATAAATATTACAAATGTGCATTATTTCAATGTAGTGAGATAAGGCAAATGATATTAAACTTCTAAAATTATGGTTCCGTAATGCCAGGCAACACCTCTTGAAAGTATGTTATTCCTATTTCTGGTCTTTCAGATGTTATTGGACTCCAGGCTCCATAAGCTGCAGCCAGCATGGCCAATAGTCAGAGACTGGGCAGATTCTTGTCCAATAGTAAACACATGGATGGCTTCATACGCATAATCACCAGTTTGGAAACAGATGAAACAGAGGAAGAGCCCAATTTTTAAAATCAATTAAAATATTTAATAAAATGTGTACATCCCATTCTGTATTGTAAGCTTTCTAGGCAGCTTACAATAAGATCGGTTTAATCATTGAATATTTAAAAATATAATGATCTAAAAAGTTTAAACAATCTAAAACTGTGTATGTATATAGAATTGGATGAAATCATTAGGCCCTCAAAGGCTTTAATTAAAAACCGAGTTTTAACGCGGTGCTGGAATGAAGTACCAATCAGGCATCAAAGGAGAGATTATTCCATAACTGGAGGGTCACAGCAGAGGAGGTCCTCTTTCACATCATCACACAATGGCCATTTCTGCCCTACACTCTTATAGTTCTATTATTACACTTTCAACATCCCATGGAATGGCAGTTTAAGGAGGGGCATTTCGAATTCTCAGCCAGAAAGTTCTTTGGCCTCAATAAACTACAAATCTCAGAATTCCACAGGATGTTGAAAGTGGAATAATAATACTATATTAGTGTAGTACAGAAATGGCCAATGTTTGTCTCCCACTGATAGGGCACAGAAGAGAGATCCTCCAGAAGACCTCAATCTTTGGGCAGGTGAATATAGGAAGGGCAGCTCTTCATATATCAAGTCATTTAGGTCTTTAAATGTCATTACCAGCACCTAGAATTTACACTGAAAACATACTGACAGCCAGTGAAACTATCTTTAAAAAGCAATGTACAGTTTCTATAAGCTGTTCCAGTCAATGAACTAGCTGTTGCATCATGCCCTAGCTGCATCTTCCAAGTTATCTTCAGGGGTAGCCCCATGCAGGGTGCATTGCAGTAAGCTAATCGGAGGTTACGAGTGCATGGGCTACTGTGGCCAGGTCATCCCTGTCCAGGAAAAGTCATAGCAGCCCAGTGGAGCTAGTTTCTAAGCAGTGCTGATAGAAAGGTGCTGCAGTCTCATCTCTTTTTTCTGAAACAGTTAAGCAAGAAGCATGATGGAACTAGCCTCTGAGCACAGCTGGTGGGATGGCTCTGCCTTCTATCTCTCTTCTGGGTTTGGTTGAGTGGCTACTTTCAAATGGCACTGTCTAAGACATTTTCTTAGCTTCTCAGTTCATCTCTAAAGCAATGGATACACATGAATAATATGAGTTTCAGAGTCAGTTTGAGTTGTGAAAATCTATCTGGCTTGTTTTTATTTCATATCACAGAATCCCCTCCCCTCCCCTCCCCACAAGCAGTCCTATTCTGGCCCATTTCTTTACTAGGTTGTCAAGCTTATTTTCTTCCCTTGCCATGGAAATTTGTGCATGTTTTTGTGATTTTTTTTCTGTAAAGATATGAGCACTCTTCTACTTTACACCTTACAAATGCATTTTCCCCATGGATTAAAGCACACAATTATCCTGGACTTCTGGTCTGTCACATTTCTCAAATGTGTGTGTGGTTTTCAAGCAGGTTTATATATAGAGAGAGATGTATGCTTTTTTTTTTTAAAAAAGTATTTGCTATTGAAGGAAAGAGAGGAGAAAAGAGGCTCAAGCAAACTGCTGTGGGAGAGAATTCCACAATGTGGCAGCAGCCACCGAGAAGGCTGTCTCCCCATAATGGTGGTGGGACCAAGAGAAAGCCTTTTTCTGAAGATCTTAAAACTTAGGCAAGGTCATAGAAGAAGACATTCTCTTTCTGAAGAGCCACATAAGGCTTTAAAGGCAATAACCAGCACATTGAATTCTGCTTAGAAATGGATTGGCAGGCAGTAGAACTATTTCAACAAGGGGGTAATATGCTCCTTATAGCCAGCCCAGAGCCAGTGTGGTGCAATGGCTATGGAAACCCATTGGGTAACTTTGGATAAGGCACATGTTTAGAGGAAGGGAGAAATCTAGTCAAGAAAACTCTGTGATAAGTTCACCTTAGGGTAGCTACAAGACAGAAATTACTTGAAGGCACACAAAGGAAACATAGCCAGCCCCAGTCACTAGCTTGGCTGCAGCACTTTGTACCTGTTGAAGTTTCCAAAGTTCTCAAAGGTGGCCCCATGTAGAGTGCATTATAATAATCAAACAGGATGTCATCAAGGAATGTGTCAACCATAGCCAGATCTTATACTTCTAAGAATGGGCAAAGCTAGGGCAATGGTTTTAGCTGAGCAAACACATTCCTGGCCACTGCTGAAATCAAGGACATTGAGGCTTAGGCATGAGCCCTGGAATATGCCCAAGCTGTGAGCCTGAGGTTTTGGGGGATGGGAAACATAAACCCATCCAGCATTGGATGAATATCTATTCCCTGATCTGCCTTTTGAATGACCAGCACACTGCTATCCTATCTAAATTAAGTTTCACTTTGATATACCCCATTCCATTACTTTCAATGGATATTTCTGTATGAAAATGCAAATTCAATTAATTTATTTTCACCTACTGGGCCTTTTAATATTTCTTGTACAGGAAACAAAAAAGATATATAAATAAGTACACTGTAATGCTGAAATAATACAAGGGCCAGAATCCTATTGGAGATTTATGTATGTGTAAACATTCAGTGCTATGAACTGAATCCCAGCCCAGTCCCACAATCTCCACTTACTGGGAAGCAGCTTCTACAACGAATGGAGGTGTGTTTCCTTGTCACTTGGGGAGCAGCTGACTGATGATCTCATTCACCCTCTCCCATGAATGATCTCCAGTACTACAAGCAGAAGCAGGGTCCCTTTTGCATTCCGCCCTCACCCGGCACCAGAGGTTGCTTTCGTGAGGGACAGAGGTGGGGCCATCAGTTAGCTGCCTCCCAACAGGTGGGTGTCGAGCCATTTAACAGTAAATGGAGACTAAGGGACTTTCATGATCCCTGTGTAGCCCCTAAACTAAACTAGAGAGTATGTAAGGACTGTTAATATGTAACAGATATGAATGTCCAACTCTGAGTTATGCATTCATAACTGTCCAACATGATTCTGGCCACAAATCTTAGTGCTGCTATATCTGTAGTCATGCTTCCTTCCAAAGAAATGACATGGCATGCAAAAACTTGAATGGCACAGCCATTTTGGAAGGCACTCTCAGTGACTCAGAATTGTCTTCCTCTAAAGGCTGCTGGTTTTGTCATATGGTAAAAGCTTCAATTCAGCCACAGCAAAAGCTTCAAACAAACCAAGCTTCTGAACAACCAGGCACAGTGATCACATTCAGATAATGATCATAAACAACCCAGCAAGTATTCACACAGTTGTGTACCTGTGGCTTCCTCGTCTTCTCCTTCTTCTTCTTCTTATAGTATTCAATTTATATCCCACCTGTTCCTAATTGGACACAATTATGTCTTACAAATTTAAATGAATACAAAGATAGCTAGAAACATACAAAAAAATCAACACTAGAGCAATGATCAACATTAGAACAAAAGTCAGCCATTAAAAATATTAAAATAACCTAAAGCATAAACTTAATTTAAAAAACAGTTAAAAATATTTAACAGGAATCTAAACCTCAAGCTGCTTTTGAAATAGAGGCTGGCCGGCCTCTCCTTAAACTGCAAACCCTAGGATTCCATAGGATGTTGAAAGTGGAATCATAGCGCTATAACAATCTTGTGTGGAAATGGCGATAGGTATTTCCTTTTTGTTTTCTTCTCCTTTGGAGATTACATACACTTGGTTGCCTCAGTTACAGACTTGATTGCCACCTTCTGCCCACTGCATTCCATTGCAACATTACAGCAGCATCACTGTGTAGAGTATGTACAAATACAGAATGTGGAACAGAGATAGGGATGTCACAGCAGGAAAGCATCAGGAAGCTGCTGAAACCTCTCTGGAAAGGCTAACAAACATGAATCAGCAGTGAATACTTTTGTCCCCTATGATTTAATCTGATGTTTTAAAGTATGCACTATTAGTTCATTTGCAAGTTGCCTTCTGTGGGCTTATTTTCCAATAATGGAGGAGAAATAAACACATAATATAAGCAGTAAGTCTTCCTTTCATTTGAACTGTCCAAGATGCCTATACTTTTACATATTAGTCATATTTTTATTTATTTTTTATATAAGGCTTATTGCCCATGATACAATCCACTTTCAAATTGTCCTGCTAGCTGTCTCTGTCTTTGCCAATGTTTTTGTTTCAGTTTCTCCAGTTTGTGTCATGCAACCCATCCCCTACAAAATACCCTTTTTACCATACCAGACACCACCACTCTGCGGGTAAGAAAGGCCAGTGCTGATGGGCTGGGGAAAAACTGTGAGTACTCCCAAAAACAATAGCAGGCAAAACTATCCAACTGAAGCAATCAGGAGCCTTTCTGTGAGCGTATCCTATGGAGACCTTCCATATTCACTTTTCCTGCCCAAGTGTTAAGAGATTGTCAGGACTCTCATCAATGTTTTGTCACCTAAAGTTTAGGCAATCAGCCCATTTCAGACTTCTTTGTCAGTTTCATGGGAAAGACATTACCGCTTTTGTCCACATAACTTCCTTTGGGCAGTAAATAGGGTATAAAAACCCCAGCTCCAGCCTCCATAATTTGTAGCACTTTGGACATAATATATGGCATCCAGATCTCTGTTCCTTTGCACCACCCTCAGATGTGTTGTCTGAGCCACTCCGCTTGGACCTTCTGCTTCAGGGATTGGCAACTATCACCCTTTCTACCCAATTTCTCTCTCCAACCTTTCCTGCCTCATATTCCAATAGCATTGTGTGACTCTTGAGAGTGCCTGATTTCTTGTGTGTCTGTTAATTCCAAATAAAATACATGTTAAGCTTTTAACTGGAGTCCTCTCTACAGTTAGTACTGGTATACACAGATGAAAAGTCCCTGCCTTACCCTCCTCTTGCAGGCCTCCTTTGAGCTATAACTCCCCAAAATTCTATGGAGATGCTAGCATTACAGGTGGACCTCAAAGTTCCGCACTTCTTAGGGTAACACCCTCTTTAAATCTGGCTATACTGCAAACAATTCAAGAATAAAATTATTCCTATTATAAAACCCTCTACACTGAAGGTCCTTTTTAATGCTTAATCTATCCTTGACACTTCAGAATATAAATCTAAAATTCCCTTTCATTCATCTGCATTTAATGTGTTTTGCATTGTGACTATACCTGCTTAAACTATTTGGGACTCCCTCACTTTATGGGTTTTCCAGTCTGGCACCATTGAATTGTTATGAGGCATAGTTGAAATTCTTCTAGCCCACATGGCGGAGATATATAAATGACCAGGTACAAGAAGCAGGTGTTTTCACTTCAAAGAAAGGTACAGACAGGAATTAAATAATTGCCACTACATCCCTAATTAGGTAGGCATTATTATTCCATGCTTTTAAAGATGTGGAAACATAAGAGATACAAATATAAGTTATGAGCACACTGGTCTATAGACAAGCAGTGAGCCTTGTGATTTAATGGCTGTCAAAATATGATAAATTCCTTTCATTTTCTCATGAGTTACACAAATAATATTCAGGGATGTGCTGCACTGTTAGGTCAACCTCTTGTAGACCAAGGCAGAATGATTTCTACCAAAAGGGGGTCTGATCATCATTCATGCTTTAGTAATGGGCAAAGTTCCAAATACTGAGGGATTATTGATGTATATGTCTGTGTGTATCTCATTCTCTCTCTCTCTCTCTCTGTATGAAGAAAGGAGGGAGGAGCAAGAGTGGGAAGGACGGAAAGATGGGGAGGATGGTAGTTTGTTGATTCTGTTTGGATGCTTCCCCACCACTTAACCATGTACACCTGATATCTCAATTTCAAAATCAGGCTTGGAAATCTTCTGGAAGGAGAGTTTATTAAGGATGACTTGAAATATTGTACCTAACAAATATTCTAATTAAGCCCTGATATACAAACAGAAGCATTTTGATGCCCCACACCCTTTAAAAAGTGAAATATAAAAATGAAACTCGAAAAAAAAAAGGTCAACATCTCTGCATCCAGCTTCAAGAAGGCCTTGCTATTTTTTTTGGCAATACACTCCTGATTGATCTGTATCAGAGATTAAATTATACAGTATCCTTATATATTAATATCTTTAGCTAATTTTTCAGGCAATTATCACCATCCTTTTCAAATACTTCAGATCTCTCTCTCTCTCTCTTTCTTAATCTCCCTGTCTCTTTATATTTTCCTTCATCTCCCAAGTTAGAAATGAATTAAGCCCTGATATATAATTAAGCCCTGTCCTGGATATCACTGCCCCTTGTGGAAGACTGCAGCAAATCCATAACAGGATCTCATCCTATGCAAAAGTATTCTGCAGCATTTGGGATGTTCCTGCCATGGCACATAGAACAGAAAAGGATGTCCATGTTGGAAATGCAACCATGCCCAGCATGGTCATTCTCTTCTTGAGAACAACAGTTCATCAATTGCTAGTGGTAATAGCCAAAGTATTACAGAAAGAATTGTGTGAATAGTAAAAGAACTGAACAGTGGAAAATAAATAAATAAATAAATATGCAGCTGAGGGAGTGACCCATGGTCTCAGATACCTCTACATTAATGCACAGAGCATGGGAAATAAACAAGATGAACTTGAACTGTTAACACAGCAAGGCAAATATACACTAGGTATCACTGAAACCTGATGGGATGAATCTCATGATTGGAACATAGTAATAGAGGCATATATCCTATTTCAGGGAAATAGACCGAACAGAAAAGGAGGAGGAGGAGGAGCACTGTATGTTAAGAATGATTACACTTGTGAAGAGATCCATGACTTAAATCTTGGAAGCCCACTTGAGACCATTTGAGTAAAAATTAAGCGGGAGATAGAAAGCATGCCAGTGCCCAATAGCCCCTGGTCTCCTAGCTGATGGACAGGGCCAGAATTTTTTTCCCTTCTCTTTGGCAGCCCAAGAGAAATGTGAAGATTTTACATATTAAAATTAAACTCTGGAATTATCCCCATGGGGTGGCCCAAGACTAAGCTATCTAAGATGAAGGACAAGATGGTGTTCTCTCCTGTTACATTATGCAGAAGGTGACCAGATTAGTACTTGACTTTTAATTCGACACTGGCAATGTCCACAGCTCTGTCCTCTGGCATTTTGCTTCCACTATACCCTAGCATCAGGGTGACTACCTCTTGATAAAGCTAGTCTTGTCAATTTGTGGGAAGTCCAGACCAAACTGCAAGTGAAGGTATATTTCTCCACACATTGTATTCCCAATGAACCCTAACATTTATCTGCAGGAATAATCTCAAGAGTGAAAATGGTAAGACCTCTCTGAAGGTCTTTCATCTCACTGAATTATCTATTATGGCAGCCAAGTGGCAGCACCCCTTATGACACACTTCCCACCAATTTTCATATGGAAAAGGCAGAGGGTTACAAGCTTTCATTTCAAGGATCAGAAGCCAAATCACCGTGTTCTGGACTGGTTCTTCCCTTGGGAAGGTAGTTGGACACCATTGTTTTAAGATGCCTACAGTGTCTGTAGGTGATAATACCCAACCTGGCATGCTCCCATCTCCCCTTTCCCTCAGACAGGTCTAAGCAGATGGGTTATTGGATGCCACCATTGGAAGGCATTCAGATCACTGTCCAGCTGTATCATCCAGGTGATCACACTCTCCACATTCCCTCTCCAGGTGAAAGTCTGGGGCTTCATTAGGCATCAGTGCCTAAAAGTGCTAGGGGCTGCTAGATTATCACTGAGATAAGTGAAGAGCCCAGGGAAAGTGAATGCAGTGAACATAGATTGCACAATGGACCTATACTGAAGTTATCGTGTAATTCCATAAGCCAGTGTTATGCTCAAAGCAGATCAACTCAGCTTTCATGATCAGTTCAAGAATTTGATTGCATAAAGAATGAGTGACTCTGTTAAGAGATCCATTGAATACTATAAAGAATCAGTGTAAAGCCAAATAGAGGCTGGATGCAATAAATAGAAAACCCAAGCAGGAACTTGAAAAATAGCTCTAAAAAGCAATTCTAGGGTGTTGGCTACAGTGCCAGTGGGTGTCACTGTCCTTTTTTTTTTTTATCAGTGAAAAGGAAACAAACAGGAGAGGGCATGGAAAGAGAAAGCAATGGAAAGACCACATGACAAAAGATGCATTTCATTGCTGCATAGAGGATCTAGTGAGCCACTCATTTTAAATTTAGCAGCTGAGGCTGTCTTATTTCTATGCTATAGAAATTTTTATTTCTATAACAAGGATGGGGATGTGACAAAAAAAAAAAAGGTTCAGGCATGCAAAGTAAGCACTTGAATAAAGTGAAAGAAAAATGTGCAGACATACTGCACCTTAAGTGTTTGCATTCCTATTTTGTAATTATCTTAATTAAAGAGTAATTATTGCAGATATTCTTATCTCTGACAAGAAGCTACATGCCTGTCATTTTTTAAAAAAAATAAACACAAGAATTGTATTGGTAACATGCTGCAGTGATTGCTCTTAAGGTTAAGACTGTTTTAATCACAAGGAAAATACATTATAAATACCAGCGGTATTCTGTATTCAAATTCAGAGGGTGTCAGTTTCCTGACTCTGGAGGTAGTATTTCCAGAGGCAGAAGTCAACTTGTCAAATAAGTATGTTGCTTTCCCTTTGAAAAAAGACATTTAAAACAAGAAATAAATGTTATATGACAATGTCATTTTTAAGCAATCCCAAACTATAAGACTCAACAGGTCCTTGTTGTGCTATTAATTAGACTTTGGAAAATCTACTTTTGGACTACAACACCCAGATTCCCTCAGTAATCATGAAACTGTGGGAATTATGGTCCAAAAAAATAACTTTTCCAAGCTCTGATATTAGCTGAATGTTTCGAGCTATCTAATACAGAGTCAGGACCTGATTCACACAAGAACCTCCCAAAAAACCTTTTTAGATCAGGCTTAAGAGGTAGACCAGGTTCTCCAACATCCTTATTCCCACCATGGCCAACTAGGTGTTTCTGTGAAAACCTAAACCAGGGATTGCCTAAATGCAAGAGGATTCCCATGTGCTTTTTCTTAGCATTTAATAATCAGTGGTAGTCTGTGCATGATGGCTGAACTTAGCCATCATGTTTAAATCTGTTCAATTTCATTTTAAAGTTTTTATTTTGTAGTTCTTTTACTGGCTGTTTCTTGAATTGTCTTATTAACACTAATTTTAGTTGTTTTTCTTTAAAAGTACATTACTCAGAGAACTTTTGTTTGTAATACTAAACAGAGCAGAAAAAAGTTATTTTTTTGGAATACAGCTCTCACAATCGTCTACCTAGCATGGTCAGTTGTCATGTTGGCTTTCTAGGGGAATTCTGAGGATGGTAAAAATTTAACTTCCCCGGACTCTTTTACTACATTACTGTCTACCTTCTCTAAATTTAGGCAGCAACTGAATTAATCCCCAAACACAATCCAAGTGTGAATTAGTTCTGATTATATTTGAATGCTATTGTGTGTGCTTATGGCTGAAAAAAATCATAGTATATAAGGAGCAGTGTCTCCCAAGAGTGTCCAAATTTGCTGGTAAAAAGGACTTCAAGAACTGTGGCTATAATTATAGGTATATAATGGAATGTATGCTATGGACAGTGATTAAAAAAATAAGTAATAGTGGGATCATTTTGTAGAAGAAGGAAGAAGTTAAATCAGGTCAAACCTATAACACTCAAGGACCAAAAACTGTCAGTAGCATGCAAAGGAAGCAATGGTAAGGAAAATCCAATCGTACTTTCATTTCTAAGCAACCTCATTTCTGTGGTGTCTTGTGTATTGTTCAACAAATTGCTGCTTTGATTCCCAGTTGGAAGAAAAGTTCCTATAACTTAAATAGATCGGTAGATGATAAGAAGACAGGCAGACAGGATAGGCAAGACAAGATAGGCAAGATAGGCAGACAGACAGACAGATGATCTCTGAATGGGAAGCAGACTATGCAAGTTATATATTACATATCATGTAACAGTGACAAGGAAAACTTTACATATACAGGTGTTTAAAGCTACTATGTACTCTTCTGTTCCCTTCAGCCCCCAAGGTTAAGAAGACTGAGCAAGTTAGAAGGTGGTAAGCTCATTCTGACATGAAGAGTGACCAATCCGAGAGTGCAAAAACGACACCTAACACGATTTGGAAAAGAACTGAAAGGCTATAAACATTTGAGAGGAAATGTGTCATAGATAACATGAAAAGGTTGTTCCTATTTATATGACTTTTTATCTTGACCTTGTAACTCCCATGATTCACACTGCTCTTAATAATGAGTCTACAGACTGGGTGCAAAATAACAGCAAAAGAAATAGACCCCAAATTATAGTAGCTTGTTCTTGGAACAGACAGCAAAAACAAGCAAATAATTTTTACAAAGTTTATCTAGAAATACATTATGCTTCCATGCGCCTGGGGTGCACAACAGCAGCTCCAGCCTCTGAGTCATCCATCAGCTGCTGGGGTCTAATCTGGCATGTTCTGGCTGCCCTTACACACCCAGGGAAGAAGGTATGAGCCTTATGCTCAGGGGTGGGTGGGGGGTGTCTGAATTACTGTCACTGAAAACCACAGGAAATTCACACTTGGGCCAAGATTGACATAAAATGTGCTCCACATTTATCTGGTTTACACTGAAACCTCTTTACTCCTTCTCCAAGTTTGTCACAGCTATATCCATAATATAGGAGTGATGTGATAAAGTCTGACAAAGGATTCTGGCTAGGTTTGAAAGTTCAGAACTAAGATACCCTTAGGACACTTTGTCAAAGCCTCTCATACATACTCTTCAACTGTTCCAGTGTGGCAGGGACCATCTCTGTTAATCCTCTGCTATCCCACTTTCTCTGCAGCTTTTAAAATGTCTTTAAAGTGTCCCAGTTTCTCTCTCCTCCTCCCACATTCTCACTTTGTCCTCAGCTTATTTTAATTAATGTAAACTGAGTTCATAGTGCAAAAGGAGTATGCATTCAGTTATTTCAGCAGGCAGGAGAGAAGAGGCAGAGCCTTACCCCTCCCTGTAGGCTTCCCTCCCTTTCTTCCCCTCTTCTTTCCTAAATCTCCAGGGTTCCTCTGTGTAAAATGGTACTGTTGTGCATTCTTCCTTGTTAATAACTGTTGCTCTCTTGCTGCCTGGCCACATCCTTTTGGCTACACCCTGATGTTGCTCAGAGAAGATGTTCCAGTTTTCATCCATGAAATGCTGAAGGGTATGCTCATATAGAATTCCATTTATAATTTACTAGCGTATATACCCAGTGTTGCCCAGGATTTTATTTTCTCATAGGTAATACTTGTTAGAAAGATTTGAGATCTTGTGTCTCTAATTCCCCAAACTATCTTGTCTAGTACTTGTAACTTTCCCCCATATTCCCCAATCCAATGTGTATTCAGAGTTATTAACATGCAGAGGTTGGGTTCCTGAGGGAATATCCTCCTCCTTGCTGCTAGACCTCCTCCTTGCTGCTAGGCCTCACCTCCATAGCAACTGGCCTATTCTCTGGCTGAGACTTCTAAAGGCCCCTCCTTAAACTGCAAACCTCAGAATTCCAAACAATCTTCTCAGGCAGCCAATCATGTGAGGTCTTAGCCTGACACAGCCAATCATATGAAGTCTTTGCTTTTAGCCAATCATATGAGGTTTTTCCCTGACACAGAGGCACTTTTTGCATGGCATTTGCCACGTGAAAGGGCCTCTGGAGCATTGTGCAATTGCAAGGAGCTGTCCACATGACATCCTCGCAATTGCGCAAAACTGCCAGGGTTGGCAGGCGCTGATCGCGCACTATTTTATTTTTGGCTTGTAGCTGAAAATGGTGCACGATCACGCATTGCTCCAGGGCCCTGCACACACTTACCATGCGTGCGGAGCCTCCGGAGCCATGGCGCTCCCTCTTCCTGCCCCAGCACAGCCTGCGGAAGGAAGAGGCAGAGCCCTCATGTTGCCTTCTGGCTGGCAGGCAACAGCTGCAGAGCCAAAGCAGCAGGGACGCGACAGCCTCTCGCAAGTGTCTGCTCATGCGATCCCCGTGCCCCAGCGCTGAGAAAAAGTGAGTTGCAGAAAGGGCCAGACAAATGAAGTTTGACTTTTATGTGTTAGATATGGAACCTGTCAAACATGAAAAGCCTACTGAAAGCTTATGATACATATTTAAATTTTATTTTCAATTTTATTTTAAATATTTAAATCCAAATTAATCAGAAAATTAGTCTGAAACATTTGCCAAATATGACAACAAAACAAAACAAAAACTCTAGGTGGCTGGTTATGGAAAAGAGATTTTTTTTAAAATAAAAAAATGTTAAAGAGCGCACGAGGTCCTGCAACCTGATGAAAACAAGAATTCCCTCTCTTGGAAGCTTTTTGGCCGGAAAACGAATGGTATATGACATCTGTAAGAGTTGAGAGTTTCAAAAAGAACCTTGGAGGCCACATACAACTGCACAGCTGCATTTTGCCTCACTCCTGTCTTACAGTGTGGACTGGAAATAGTGTGTGAGGGGGAGAACTCATATCACTCATATTACCTAACTGTTGGACCATTCTCCGATACAATATGGTCTTTCATTGTCAGTCAAGAATCATAGAACCACAGAGCTGGAAGGGGCCTCATGGGTCACTGAGCCCAGTTCCTGCTCAGTGCAGGATCTCCAACTAAAGCATTCCTAGCAGGTAACTCTCCAAAGAAAGAGACCACATTACCTCTCTAGGCAATTGGTTCATTGCCAGAATGCTCTTACCATCAAGAAATGCTCTCTAATGTTTAACTGAAATCTATGCTCCTGTAAATTGAGACCGTTAGACCTAGTTCTACCCTCTGTAGCTTTTAGGGTTGGTGGCTTTATGGGAATGGTCCATACTCAAAGACCTAAGGAATCCATTAAGGATGTTAATGGTGAATGTTACAGTCTCTGGATCTGACAATCCTGTGGAAGTGCTAATATTGCTATGAAAAGGGGCCATTGACATGATTACTCTTGAATGCTTTCTGTGACACTGTAGAACTTGAAGGGTTCTCTGCTCATCCACAGCGCATTCCTGGCAAAGAGCACTTCTGGCAATGAAATCGTCTGGAAGATGGAGAGAGCACAAATGTGAAATTGAGGGCTGATCTGTAATTGATGAGTCTCCTGTTACCATGCATTATCATATCTACCACACTGTGGCAAGGGAAGTCCTACTTTGTTTCCTTCACCCTGTTCTCAAGGATGGGTGGTAGGTCTTGCAAAGCTAGGCATCAAACTAATTTGAGAAATAAGATGGTTGAAATACATATCTTTATTTGCACTTATAATTATCTTGGCTTTTTAAAAGGTGTTAAGTCATTTGTATCAAAATAGTTCAGTGTTGAAACATGTGTGCCATTTCATACTAGAAGATACATTGTCAGCTGGTCCCTCATCTTGTGTCCTGTGATCAGGTGTATGGAGACACTTAGCTGTATGTCTGTTTTGTAACTTGATTCAAAATGTTAAAGTGTGCACAAACTATGGCCCTTGGGCAGCTCCTCATGTGGCACCCCAAGCTACAGGGGAAAAAGAAAAGATGCTATGCCCAAGCTTCTGAAATTGCTGGGATGGAAGAGGCAACAGTATCTCCCAACCCAAATTGATACTGCTTCCAAGCTGGATGTTTTCTCACTGCTAATATAGAGTTGCCTCTTTGCGGTGACCCTGTATGTGACTCTCTGAGCCCCCTCCACCCCAAAATGCATCCCTGTTTAAAGAAACAATTAAGGTGGAAATATAGGCTGGGATCCTGGTAGTGACAATGACAGGCATAAATCCATCTTAGATCTATACATGTTTTTAATAGTTGTTGAAAAAATGCAGGAATTCATTACCTTCCATCCAGTGGGTTTGCCATGCTACTGCCAGGGACCTCCCAATATAGACATGTAGAAGCCAACAAAGGGCAGAGGGCAACAGAAATGCATCCAGCTGTGTTGGTAGCTAAATGCACAATGATGATGTCAGCATCCAGGACCTCAGGAGGACTCCTGGGAGGTCCCGGAGGATGCCTTCATCATCATGCATCAAATTATCAGAGCATAGTTCAACACTTCTCTGTACAGATAATGAACACTTGATTAGTAAACAGTGCAAACGTTTGCTGAAACTGGAGAGGGAAGCGGAACTGGCCAAAGATTGAATGAAGCAGACACAAAATACTGAACATAATATTCATAGAACAGTGGCAAAAATGTAGCCAGAGAGGATTAAATTCACACTGTCTTATAATCTCAAAGAAAATTTTTATAAGGTGATGCATCGGAGTACTTGACTTCAGAAAAAATGGCCAAAATGTATATATATAGCTCAAATTGATGTTGGAAATGTGAACAGCAAGTGGGGACTTTTTATCACATATGATGGAGTTGTAAAAAGACCAATAAATAAATAAATAAATTCTGGAATTGAACATATGTTACGGTGCACAATATTTGTCAGGACTAGTAAAATATTGGTTAGAGAAGAAATATTGTAAGATATTAAGATACATGGCCACAGCTGCAAGATTATTAAAGGTGCAGAAATGGAAGAATGCTGAAATCGCATTGAAAGAAGACTGGTTGACAAAATTGCAAGATTGACTAAAATGGACAAATTGATGATCCTGATAAGAGAAAAATAGGTGACAACTTTTGCCAAGGACTGGGAATCATTAGCAAGCTTTTTTTCAAAATAATAATGATGATGATGATGATGATAATTATAATAATTGTAATATTATAGTAGGATTTGGTAATTAGTATTTTTGGGAAGCGTGGCAATAGAAGCATTGGAAAGCTATCTGCAGTTAGAGAAGTTGTTCTTTTTTCATAGAATCAATAATAACCTGCATTACAAAAGTGGGAAACTATCTTTGTTGTCTCAGTGTTAGTGTTAGCATTAGTGTTAGTATTTTGTATTTAGTGTTAGAGATTAGAATTAGTTTTTTAGTCCTTAGTATTTAGGATATGTTCATATTGTATTGTGTTTCTTTTTGCGGAGTGGAGTGGTGTAGACAGAGAATAGTGAGTTCTGAATGTGTGGAGGGGGATTGGGATGTAGTCTCCCTGTGGCAGAAGTTTATGCTATATCTCCCCATGTAGGATCTCAGCCATAGTATAAGTATTTTTTTAAAAATTATTTAAAGGGATTTTCACTTTAACATCTCTAGTCTACTGAGCCAGAACACAAGAATGTTCTACAATTCTGTTCGTGTATTTATGTATCTTTTCCCTGGGAGAAAGGATTCAAATGAATAAATGTTGTTTCTCTCTTTTCCTTTTTAATGTCTGAAACTGGATGAGAAAGGAGCAGAAACCCAGAGGCTAAAAATGGCTCATTCCAGAAGCTGACACCTAGCATATTTTAAAATGATTATAAAATGGTTCCCCCCTTCCCTCCTGGTCATTATTTTCTTTTACAGCACTATTTTTAGGCTTATTCTTGTCAATTAAAAAAAATACCTTAGGTTGCCTTGCTTGATTAGACAACCATATGAATTTGGAGGTATTTTTGGTATGCACATGATTGCAGGATCAGAACAGTTTATCCACCATAATGAACAGAAGTGAAATTGCAGTGTATTTAAATAATGATGTGAGAGAGTAAACACTTGAGATTATCAGAGATTGCTTTTCTCCTAGGATGCAGATTCATTTCTGTTCTGCCCTCCAGTGGCTGCTCAGTGACACAAGCTCAGATGTAAAAACTGTTGCGTGTTTCTCACTATTGAATTATGGCACTATGGCCCTTTTCTCACGGGGTAATTAAATCTTCCCAGGTCGACCTCGAACAGAGGCCTTTTTCACCTTAGAGAGAACCAGGTCACATTTAATTTTTTTGATTCTCACCTCAATCCGCATGGGGGAGCCACCATCCAGCATTCGCGCGCCCTTTTTAAAAACCAGAAGAAATGTGGTTTTTTTCCTCCAATCTGCGCTCGTCCTTTCGTGAAAAAGCGACGGTGCGTACTGATTCGTGCAGGGGATGAAGAGAGGGAGGGATTTAGGCGTGGCCAGCAGAAGCGACAAGACCTCCCCCAGTGCTTTCGAGTGCTGCTATCAAGGCTGAAATTAGCACCCCAGCAATGTTCGTCAGTAGCTCGTGCTCCATACACAAAACAGCAGAAAGCAAGCAGAAAGACAGAGGGGGGAAAATGTCTCCACGGCGGCTCCAAAGAAAGGTGCGGGACGGGGGGGTTTGTTGGAGGATGTAAGGGGACACGCGTGCGTACTGACGTCCATGATGATGCTCAGAGTGTTTCTTTTAAAAATTGAGCACAGCCAATCACTGCCAGACAGGACGGGGAAAGGACACCTATGGGAGTGGCCAGGGTAATATTGTGTGAATGCATTGATGCTGCCTAGTCTTTTCTCTATGGAGCCGTGATAATGCTCCTAAAATTTCAGTCCGTGTTAGTGGGGATTAAGGGAAGACCCGCCTGGATCGTAGCGGCACGATTTCTGCACCCCGTGAGAAAAGGGCCTATGACTCCACTTTAACTGCAATGGCAACATCCTATGGAATCCAGGGGTTTGCAGTTAATGATGAGGCACCTTGAATTCTCAAGTCACAGAGCCCCTACCTCACAAAACTGCAAATCCCAGGATTCCATAGGATATAGTCAAGGCCATGAAACTGGAATCATAACCCTGTACTTGTGTAGTGTGAAAAGGTCCTAAATCTGCCAGATGCATTTCATATCTTCAAGAATATATTGCATTAAATATATTTAGAAGGCATTGTATTGCCATGCTTCAATTACTGTCATCACTAAATTCTCAGATGACAGATTACAATTGACACATTCTGGAGTGTAGCAATTGGAACCCTGAATTCAGAGGTTTAGCTCAGAAATATATACATACATACATACATATATATATATATATATATATATATATATATAATAAATAGCTGTGTTAGTCTGTTACACTATCAAAGGAAAAGGGTGTGGCTGAAGCTATTTAGCAGAACCTATAAGAATAAAATAAATAATTTAGTCTTGAAAGTGCTACTAGATGCCTTCATTTCCCCCTTTCTTTTTCATAATTAAATAACACCTCTGCACAGTGAACTGTCAACGCTCATACCTTCCTTTCTAATATTATTGCTATGTGTCTTCAGGTTGATCCTGACTTGTGGAAAACCTAACATAGATTTTTTCCTGTTCAGAGGAGGTTTGGCATTGCCTTCCTCTAAAGCTGAGAGAATGCAATCCCACTCAAGGTCATCCAGTAGTGTCCATGGCTGAGCTGGAGTTTGAACCCTGGTCTCCACAATCTTATCCAATACTCAAAGCATTATACCATGCTGGCTCTTGTATGTGACGTATAAAGCCATTTCCGCACAACACTCTTATAGCGCGATGATTCCACTTTCAACCTCCCATGGAACCTGGGGTTTGCAGTTCTGGGAGGGGTTGTCTGGCCCCTCCCAAAACTGCAAACCCCAGGATTCTATAGAAGGTTGAAAGTGGAATCATTGTGCTCATAAGAGTTTTTTTATGTATATTCCATGGAAATGTTTTATGCATATTGTAAGAATCAGAAAAGTGCACTAACCAGACTGTTTCACTGGTCATTCTGTGTTAGATGCTACATTTGGTTGGAGTTCTTACAGACTGAAAGAAGACCAATGAGAATGTTCAGTGTTTGCAGATTATAGCAGATTGTTGCTTGTTTGTAGTTGTAGCTGACAACTGAGGTCTGCTGGAGAGGTTATCCTCTATGTCCCATCAGTGAGGTCAATATACTGTGTAGGGACATGAAAGAGGGCCTTCTCAGCTATGGCACCTCATTTGTCAAATGCCCTCATCTCAGAGGCCCAACTGGCACCAACACTGGTTTTATTTAGGAGGTGAGTAAACAGCTGGCTGTTCATCAAGGCCTTTGGGCTTCACTGACTTCTCTCAAATGCTTATTCACATGGTTTGAAATTGTTTTAAATTGTGTTTAGTATATTTTCAGTTTATTTAAAGTATTTTTATTGTTTTTAATCTGTTTGTGTTGATTTTACTTGTAAGCTGCCCTGAGATCGTTTGATACAGGGTGGTGTAGAAATATTTTAACAACCACAACCACCACAGCAACAACAGTCTAGCAGTGAGAGTTTTCTGTACATTTGAATGAAGGTCTGCATAACACCAGTCTGCAACTTCTTTGTTGCGCTATGAAGACTATCAAGAAGCAGGAAGAGTATCGGGTTAAAAAAAAACAACAGTTGAAATTAAAATAGAAAATCAAGGCCATTTCTGCACTAGCCTGTTATAGTGCTATTGTTCCACTTTCAACATCCTATGGAATTCTGGGGTTTATAGTTTACTGAGACCCTGTAAATGTCCCTCCCTAAATTGCAAACCCTAGTATTCCGCAGGATGTTGAAAGCGGAATAATAGCACTATAACAGGCTAGTGTGGAAATGGCCCAACTGGCATTATGAGATATATATAGAGAGAGATTATACTAAATGTCTTATTTTGCAATTTATATGTAGAGATTTGCAAATATAGCATTAAAGGCTATTTTTTAAAATTAATTCCTCTCACATTTGAAAAAAATAAGCAGAATTGTTGACTAATTCTGTCTGTCTGTCTGTCTGTCTGTCTGCACTGGTGCACATGTGGTATTTAGAGCATTAAACCAAATCTTGAGTGATCCAGGCTGAAGTCTCCACTGAGCTTGCTGGGTGACCTTGCATTAGCATGTCTTGATCGGTCCCTCTTTCTCTCTCGCAGCCTGATCTCCTTCATAAGGTTGTTGTGTAGATAAAGGAGGGAGAAGGAGAGCAATATGTGTCACTTTGAGGTCACTGAAGGAAAAGTCCTGTATGTATGTGTGTGTAATTTAACTAACAAATAAAACGAATAAAGAATACAGAATTACATTCTGTGGTAGTCACAGGGGCAGGGAGGAAGCAAGAGTCCAACAAATGGAACCTTGAGGTCTTGTAATTCCCCATCGCCCTTTGTTGAGAAGGACACCTAAATAATCAAAGGTGGAACTATACATTAGATGAAGTGTGTGGCTGCCCCAGCAACTTTGTGTCTAAATCTCCTCCCATTCATCTCTTTTGCATTATTGTTTTCTAGAATAACTTGTAGTGGTTAGGCTGTTGGGCTGGTAGTTGGTCAACCATGTTCCCTCTTAGCCATAAAACCCGTTGGGAAATCTTGGGTCAGTCATTCTCTTACACGCTAAACTACTTCACAAGGTTGTTGGTAGGATCAAGTGGTGAAGAGGAGAGCTATTTATGCCATCTTGAGCCCATGGAAGGAAAAGTAAAGGTAAATATAATAAATAAATAAAGGGGTAATGGGGTAATCTATTACTTTTTGTGCAGCTCTCCAACCAAGGCTGCCTCAGAAATTAGTGCTGCATGTAACTATCAGCAACAACATGGAACTGAAAGCCAGCTGCTAGAAAGACGTAGCAAGATAAAGCCACTGTAATGCAGTCCACTTCAACCTGGGAGCCACCAGATGGTCTGATTGGTGTTAATAGAAAGCCAGCATGCTACCTTGATTTCTTCTGATTTCAGAAGCTAAAAGCCTATAAGCTTGGGCCTTGTTAGACCACCTGGGAACACTGGGATCTCTGGATACAGCTAGAAAAAAATCCAGCCTGGTCCTGGATAGTTGTTCCAGTCAAAGTTCCAAATATTAGATAAGTTAGCAGGGAAAGTCAGCTTTCTTTGTTCTTACTCTAAGAGAGTACAAGAATGGGGGAAACTGTAGACCCAGTTACCTCTTTTGCATTTCTGTCTTGTGCATCTATGCCAAATATTTTCATTTGTTACATTTTTATTTCCCTCTTAAATGCTGTCTCTCAATTTATTTTCCTCCTGGACACCTGCATCTCCACTTCCTCTTGATCAGTTCTTCCAAAGATTTTCATTGTTAAGCACACAAAAGGGGTGGAGCAATCTTTGTCATCTCACTTTTTCTAGAAATGAAGATGATTATGGCTCCTGGAATCTTGGCACCACACACTTCGCGGTAGAGCACAATTACACAGATCCCCTCCACATACAAAAAGATGAAAAAAAAACCAGGACAACTGTCCATGTCAGCTGATGATACTTGCACTGCACCAATTGCTAGCCCCTCCCCATCATCTGCCACTGCCAATGATTGCTGGCAGCTTCCATGTTAGTGGACAGTGAGTCCAGCCAAAGTTTTATCATGAGCATTAAAGGCAGTTCTTAAAAATGCTGAATCCTACCCTTCCTCCAATAAGCGCAGCAGTTTGGATGGCTGCTTTAAAATTCTGACTAAGGCCATTTCTGCACTACACTGGCCATTTCCGCACTACACTGGCCATTTCCGCACTGGACTGTTGTAGCGCTATGATTGCATTTTCAACCTCCTATGGAATCCTGGGGTTTGCATTTTAGGGCCAGTTGGCCCCTCCCTAAACTGCAAACCCTAGGATTCCATAGGAGGTTGAAAGTGCAATCATAGCGCTACAACAGTCCAGTGTGGAAATGGCCAACTGTTATAGTGCTATTATTCCACTTTCAACACTCTTTGGAATCTGGGGGGGGGCGCATTTGAGAATTCTTAGCCAGGGGACTCTTTGGCCTCAGTAAACTACAAACCTCTGAATTCCACAGGATGTTGAAAGTGGAATAATAGCACTATAACAGTGTAGGGTGGAAATGACCTAAGATCCATGAATGGATTCAATGACTACTCTTTTGTTGGATGCCAATAGCAAATGCCAAGATGCCTACAAAAAAAAAAAAGAAGAAGAAGAAGCACGTGTTGTATGTTATCTACTTTCTGCCATATAGAATGTTATTTCCATTTCTATTGTTTCCTCAGGAAAACCTTGTATTCTAATTCCATTATTTTTTATGTTGAAACACTGATGCAATTATCTTAAACATAATCACAAAAGATAGGATCCCTCCTCACTCCCATCCCAAATATTTATTACTTGTGTTTTTGCTGCTGCTGTCTTGAAATTCTGCAGCAAATTCTCTCACCCATTCAGACAGCCTATCTCTGTTTCATTTCCTATGCCTGAATAATCTGAAAAATGTACTAGCGTTCTATCAACCAAGGTCTCTTTTTTTACTGATAAAATGCATGGTGGAAGTGAATAATTTGTCAAACCTCCCTATCCCTAAACAAAAGGATAGCTGCAAATCAAAATAAAAAAGCATTCTCAATTAGAGTTCTCACTCCAGAAAGGAAAGGGTCATCCCCATGAACACTTTCTCCGACTTCCATGAGTAAGCATATGCTCTTCCTATCATTACCAGAAAGGAAATGGAGAAGATAGCATGTGCAGCTACAAGATGGAGGAGCAGCGGGAGGAGGGAGGAAGAATATAATGAAATCTCTTCAGTGATAAATTGCTTCTGTTTTAGAAATGGGAGAGAAGAAACCGAAATATGCTGACCGTATTGTAAAGTTCATCCTCGATGCAAATTGCCTTTCTTTCTTTTAAAATAATAATAAACAGTATACATTCTGCAATCAAAATTAATTGCTGCACAATTACATGATGCAAACATTAACAATAAGGATTAAATGGATTTCATCCCAGGACTCTGGCCTTTGCTCTGAGCGTTGACTCAGGAGGACATTGCAGTTGAGGGACTACTGCCAAGATTATTTTTTTCAGCAAGGACAACTGCGTAGGAAAGGGAGGAAGGTAAGGGGGAGATCTAGGTGTTATATGGAAAAGTATCCTGTGGTAACAAGCACCCAGAAACTTGCCTTTCTCTGGGAGTAACTAATAAACTTGTGGGAAGAACTAGCAAACTATTTTGCTGGATGGGTGTAAACCAAGGGCAACTGCACAGGAGAGGGGTGGGTATTTTTTCCCATCTTTGCTCACTTACCAAACCCCACCAATCTGTTTGGCATGCTGAAGGGCTGCCATGTCACTTCTGGCTGCCATTTTGGCTAATTTTCAGCCTGCCTGCCTGCCTTCCTGCCTTCCTTCCTTCCTTCCTTCCTTCTTCTGTTACCCTGAAACTGGGGGTGTCCCGTGAGGGGTGCCCACTTGCCAATCAAGACCAAATTTGGGGGAATTAGAACTCAGAGCACTGACTTGACTTGCAAAAGGCAGGGTAACTTAGCGAGATCTTTTAACCCAACGTCTACGGCTTCCGGGCAATGAGCAAGCCAGGTTACAATGAAAATAACTTTATTAAACATAAACAGAGTGAATCAAACACACACGCACGCTAGCTAACTAAAGGAATGAAGAGAAGAGAATTGGGGAAACAGCAGGTGATATGACACTTGATTACGATGTCCTGTAGAATCTGAAGCGATGAATGATGGGGCTCAGTGCTGGGTGCTGAGGGGAACTCTTGAAGAGGGGATGCCGAACTCTGACCACTTTCTTCACAGATGAAGACTTATCCTTTTGTTTGGCTTTGGCTTGAATACTATAGACCTCTTGAGTATAGACATTGAGTGTTTTGTAGATATTGTTATGTGGTGAGTCTACACATAGCTATATTGAGTTGATTCAGTGGCTCTACTCCAGTTGGGACTAACAAAAAGACCTAGGCTTATATTAGTGGGAACTTCTGGATTTTCCATTATCGTTGTTATTATTGTTGTTAAATGCTATCACGTTGCCTAAGACTTATGGTAACCCTATAAAGGAGAAACCTCTTGTCACTTTTTTTAACAACAGCTCTCCTCAGGCTTTGCAAACTCAGGGCCATGGGTTCTTTGACTGGGTCTATCTATCCATGTGTAATGTGGTCTTCCACTTTTCCTACTGCCTTCCATCTTACCAGGCACTGTTGTCTTTTCAAATGAGTGATGTCTTCATATGATGTGTCAAAAGTACAGCAGGCTCAGTTTAGACATCTTGGCTTCTAAAGAAGATTTCAGGCTTGATTTGCTCTTTGACCAATTTATGTGATTTTTTTTGTAGTCTGTGGTATCTGTAGAAATTTCCTTCAGCACCACATTTCAGATGAATTTATTATCTTATTAGCTTTCTTCTCTGTCCAGCTTTTATAAACATACATAGAAATTGGAAACACAATGGCAAGGGCTATTTTTTGATGAGGAAGAGAATGGGTGATGATGATGATGGACGTATCCTTACACTTGCTCCCTATTTATTTCTGAGCTCAGTTCAGGGTGCTCTAGCAGATTCATCCTATGTAACACTTCCAGATAGATAGGTGTAGCAGTTCATGTGGAAAGGGATGAGAAGGATCGTGATTCACTGCTTCTTCCCTTGACCCCTGTTTTTTATATAAACATCGTCTCCATGTTTTTTTCTGGCAAGACTCTTGTGTACCCCAGAGCTCCATGAAACCTCAACATCCAGCAGCTTCACATTTTTCTCATCAGGACACCTCTGTTCAGGGGTCTCTGATGGCTTCCATATCAGTGCAAAGGCAAATCTCTGCTGGGTTTTACTCTGAACTTTAAAAGAGCTACCCAAGGTACTGAGCTCTATCCCCCAAGAATTTTGGCACTCTGGGTAGCTCCTTAAAAGTCTGGAGTAAACAGAAAGAAAAAGAAAAAAGTTTAGAGTAAAACCTGGAACAGATTCACTGCCCCACTGTCATGAAAGCCACCAGCTGCCATGGGTTTCTGTGTAATGGATGGGAATGGATGGGAAAATGCATATATGCTGAATATCTGTTGATTATGCAGCTATTGAAGGTACAACTCACTGTCAGGAAAAAAGCAGCAATTCTACAGATATGTCAAGAGAGCTTCATGCCTTTATATCAGAGACTAGGCATTCCTGGTCAGGTTTGCTCTAGCAATGCCTAATATATCACAGCCTTTCACCTTTAACATGCCAAAGAAACTGATATTGCTAGTTTCCTAAATTCACAACCAGACAATTCATTGTAATTCAGTTATCACAAACAGCAAATAAATAATAGACTTCAAACACTTTCCCTTAGAACTCTTCTTGTTCATGTTGTGTACCTTCAAGTCATTTTCTGGCTTAAGGAGGCCCTAAGGTGAATATATCACAGGGTTTTCTTGACACGATATGTTCATAGGGGGATTGCTGTTGTCTTCCTTTACGGCTTCTGAGAGAGTGTGACTTGCCCAAGCTCATCCAATAGGTCTTCATGGCTAAGCAAAGATCTGAACTCTGCTTTCCAGGATCCCTGGTCCAACATTCAAATCACTATGCCACACTGGCTCACTTGGAAACCCTACCCTTCTCCATAGCTTCAGCACTCTGGGTACTACTTTTAAGTTTAAACTAAAACCTCACAGATATTCACAGACCCACACACATACCACTGGCATGGAAGCCAGCAACCACTACTGCAAAGAATTACTCACTTCCTTTCCTTGTGTGTATATAATGAGGCAGCTCCCAGAACTCTTGTAATAGCTGAGAGATTTTGGAAGTTGTAGTCCAAAAAGTAACTTTTCCATAGTATGATTGTACATACACATGCACACATGTGTTTAGATCCACTTCAATAGGTTGGGACTTTAAAAAAAAAAGTTCTACATGAGTTCCTGAGAGCTGCCAATTGCTCCAGAAAGAGAGTTGTAACAATTACAAAAATGAACAAGAGGCACTTAGTAGTTTGAGAGTAAACTTTAAGAGTGCTGCACTTAATATGACAGAAATCTATCTATATGCATGCCTTTTCCCTCTGAAAGTCCTAGAAAGTGCCACAGGAAACTGCTAAGAGGCTTCTAAGAGAAGATCAACAATTTGAGAGGGTGTAGACCAGTGGCTATTCAACACTTCAGAACATTCATTAGCATTGTGTCTCTTGGGAAGCTGATTTCCACCCTACCTAAAAATCGTAGTTTCAGAGACACCCTTTATGAATGGCTGCAGGAACTCCAATCACACATGCACTGTCTTATCTCCGTGAGGCCCTGGTGGAATGTATGTAATTATTCTGAAAACAAAATCCTATGTTGGATTTAGAATTAGTCCTGTACAGTAGGCCCATTGAGTTGAACTCCAGGAGGTCTGAATACCATAAAAACACCAGATCCCATCTGATCTTGAAAGCTACTCAGGGTCAATCTTGGTTAGTGTTCTGATGAGAGTCTGGCAAGTTATACCAAGCAATAGGCAATATTTCAGAAGAAGGCAAACCACCTCTATTCCTTACCTAGACTATTTTTTACCTAAAAACAACAGCAACAACACTATGAAATTCATAGTGTAGTGGCTTGAGCGTTGGACTATGACCCTGAAGACCAGGGTTTGATTCCCCACTTGGACATGGAAACCCACTGGGTGACCTTGGACACATCACACATTCTCAGCCCCAAAAGACCGCATGATAGGTTCTTCTTAGGGTCACCATAAGTTGGAAACAACTTGCAGGCAACAGCAATAGCAATAATAGTTATCTTTCTACACTGCTTATCAGTGCAAAGCACTCCCTAAGCAGTATATAATGTTAGCTAACTGCCCCCAACAAGGTGGGTACTCATTTTACTGACCTATGGAAGGATGGAAGGGCAAGTCAACCTGGAGCCCGACAGGATTGAACTCACAACGTTGTGGCGGCAGTACCAGCATTTAACCACTGCACCACCAAGGCACACAACAACAACAGACTAAAATGGCCTACAGCTACAAAAAACATGATGAAATTGCCACCAACCCCCCCAGAGGTCATTGAGAGGCAAAATGAGGAACCATCTTTTCATTCTTTTTCTTGAGTTGGCCATGGGCAGAACACGTGTCTGACACACACACACACACACACACACACCAAAAAAAGTTTTGAAATCTTACTTTTTGTTTTAAAAATGTAATAGGTAATTTCATGCTGGGTAGCAAAAATGAGTCATTTGCAGCACTCATTTGAATTATGCAGAAGAGGTGACTTGAGCTTCTGGAATGCAGACACATTGTTTGTAATTGTCAGTAATGCACATTCTGGTACACTTTATTATCTATGTTCCAAATCAGAAAAGTGGCAGCCTGTTGTTGAGATCGTATTTAAAATTATGTAGCTAGGCTTTATTAAATACTTTCCCCCCAAATTCTTCCAATTATAACGGCACCTAGGGTTGCCAGAATGAAAACTGGAAGCACCTTCCCCTCAACTAGGAAAGGGAATTTCAGCAAGTGTTGCTTGTTGCCTGGTTGTATAACAAAAAACACCTGCTGTAACTTCCTCTTCTACACAGCCATTAAAGGCACAGGAGCCCTCTCCAGTTTTCACTCTGGCAACTCTGGGCTTTTTTGCACTTTGGGGGGAAAATGGGGTGTTCTGATACTTACTGGGCTGGCGCGCTCCCTCTGCTGATGCAGGCTGATCCAGAGCAGTGCGTGCCCGTGCTACACACTTCTCCGGGGACGAAAATGGCGCTTTCCAGTTGGTGGAGGCTCTCCACCAACTGGAGAAGCTCGCCAGCCTAAAGCACACCCCCGGAAGATTTGCAGCCTCGCACTGGTGTGAGCCTGCAAATCTACACATTAGCGCAGTGACAGACTGGGGCACACTGTGCTATTGAAAGACCTCTTTTAAGCGGTCTTTCAATAGCACGGCGAACCACCAGTTCTGGTCATTTTGGAGCGGGCTGAAGTCAGGACATACATAAAGTAGTCTGGACCCAGTTCGCCCCCAAGTGCAAACGTCTTCACTGGAGGATGCTCTGCCTCGTCACTAAATCAAAGTGTGGGAAAAGCCTCTGATTGACACCTGATTACTATCAAACAAAGGGAAGCATTTGGAACTTACTATATTGGCTTTTGAGCAAAAAGGCCATAGACTACACAGGCATAGAACAGAGTGCATTCCTATGTTAGGGTTTTAACACTACTATGGAGTTTATATTCTGCTACCAGTGGTACAGTATGAAATGGCACCATGAAAGATTGTTTACATATCAGACACTTTGACTTTCTATAGGATCAGCCGAATAAATTTTGCTGCTTGAAGCAAAAGGCAAGATGGCACCTCTTCCCATTTCAAATGCTAATGCCATCTGGACCAATACTTGAATCATATTTCACCAATAGAGATGGGCAAAGAGACAGCTCTAAGAGTGAAAAAGTTGTTTATTGGCATCATAGCTACAATTTTAGACAGCAGCTCTTTACTTTCGACATCTCTATGGGTAACCAAATTGATCATGTTGTTGTTCAATTCTTTCCAGTCATTTCAAATTTATGGCAACCCTAAGGCAACCCTAGATGAGGTTTTCTTGGGGAGGGGAGGAGGATCTCCAGGGTCATAGTCCAATGCTCAAACCACTACACCACAATGGGTCTCATAATAATCACACTACCCCCCCCCTCCAATATTTGTTACCTGAAATAATTGTCTCACTTTGTCATAAGGAAAGACAGGTCTTGTTTGCCAAGTGCAAAGGCTGTACCAGACAGCTGGTATTTACATTTGTAAGATTTCTAATGGGCTTTAAAATAACAGGTGGCATTGGATGCTGCTGAAGGAACAATGATGCTGAAACAGACCCATCAGTTCTTTCACTTATACCAACACAACACTTAAAGACATCTCCCCTCCCCCCAACTCATGGCTAGTGTTATTCTGATACAGGCCCTTGACTAAGCATCCTTTTTCTTTGAAGGAAAAATGCTGTTAACATCTGTAGCTGCCTACCAAGCGGCTTTGAACTGGAGGCCTCAGGCAAGCTAATTTGGGACCTGTGAGAAGAGCAGATGCTGCTTCATTTGCTAGTGCCATCACTAGCTTATCCTGGGCTCTTTAAATATACAATGCATTCCAGCAGCAATGCATAGTATAATTATTTATAATCTCACAGAACAAAATTTTATAATTCATTCCTCACTTCACTCCAAAAGAAATTCATTCAAAAACTTCAAACTATTTTGAGAATCAAATAATACGTTAATTTATTTTTAGAACAGCCCGTCTCTGAAAATGTTAGGGACTGAACTGGAATTCAAGTGCTAGAATTGATCATTTAGTTGGCTGTGCATCTGAAAGGTCTGCTTCTCAGTGTTAAAGTAAATGGTATGAGGAAAAGACAAGGATGACTAATCTGGTGAAGGTAGAAAGGCTTGAGGAAACCCTTCAACATAGGCCTTTACTTTGGCTGATAGATAACCATTTTGGAATGACTGTTGAAGAAAGTTAATGAAGCAAGTGTAATAGCAGGCCTGCAGTTGAACAGTAATTTTTGTGGCCAAAAATAATGACCACATATAATTTGTATAACTTTAAAGCAAAAGATGAAGATATTGAAATAGTTAAAGATTTTCCATATCTTGGTTCAATCATAAATCAAAATGGGGACAGTATCAGAAATCAGGAGAAAACTAGGACTTGGAAGAGCAACTATGAAGAATCTAGACAAGATCCTCAAGTGCAAAGATCTATTATTGAATATCGAGGTTAAGATTATCCATCCCATGATATTTCCAATTTTTGTATAGGGTTGTGAAAGGTACACAGTACAGAAAGCTGATAGGAAAAGAATAAACTCATTTGAAATGTGGTGCTGGAGGAGAATTGTGAGAATACCATGGCCTGCCAAGCAAACAAATAAATGGGTCCAAGACCAAGGCCCTTTCCACACTTCACTGTCTTCTGGTACTGGGGTGCGGGGATTGCACGAGTAGCCTCTGGAGAGAGGCTCTTGCGTCCGGGAATGATAGATTAAGCTACAGCAACAAATAGACATATAACAAAGGTAAAAACATGAACACCAATTAAAATGCATAATCAGTTAAAGGGGCATAACATCAGCTTAAAAAGCATACATATTAAATACAATCAAATTAAAAAAATAAATTAAAAAAATCAATTCATAATTTTAAAACTCGTAATTTAAAAACTACCTGGATAGGCCTACCAAAAGGTCTTTAATTTTTTAAAAAAATGCAGACAGCATATCCAGCTGTCAGATCTCTTCCGGCATTGTACACTTTGGAGGTGGTTGATGAAAAAGTGATTTTAACATAGGTGTAATGTGATCACTCCTAGATGCACCAGTAACCAATCTGGCTGCTATGTTTTGCACAAATTAAAGTTTCTGAACTTCGTATAGACTAGGTAGCCCAATGTATAGCACATTGCAGAAGTCCAGCCTTGAGGTTACCAGTGTCTACACTACCATCTTGAGGTCCTCCAGCTTTAGAAGGGGGCTCTGCTCATGTATCAGTTGAAGCTGATAGTAAGCACTCCTGGCCATCATATTTATCTGGGCTGTCATTTGAAGCAACAGATCCAGAAACACCCCCAAGCTGCACACACAGTCTTTCAGGGAGAGTATAACCCTATCCAGGTCTGGCTGACACACTCCAACCCCAGGTCAGGACCTTTAACAGTAAGCACTCAATCAAGGAAGCCACCGTCCTCAACAGGTGCTGAGCAGGGCTGTAGATAACAGGGTGACTTGGAGATCTGTCATTCATAGGTCCCTCATTTATAGGATCACCATAAGTTAAAGCTGACCTGATAGCAGTTAACAACAAAACAGATCTACACGTGGACTGCTCAGCTGTCTGAATTATCTAGTTGTGATGTAGGTCCAGAGATCTAATGTGATAAAGGACACTGGGAGTGGTAAAGGAGAAAACAATCAGAAGGCATAACTATCAAAATAGACCAGTAGATGTCACCATTGCTGCATTTAAACATCTCTCCCTCTCTCTCTTTCCATCTGCTTTTAGCTTTCTTTTTTCTTCATCTGTATTTGGTGCTTCCCCTTTAACATCACCATTTTGTTAGTCATCTTAGTCTTCCTCTCAGTTCCTTAACTCCCACCTCTGCTCCCGCTTGCAACAAATAATGTGAGACAGTTATCTGGCGAAATCCTTGGTTTTACGTTGATGAGTAAGAGACTAAAAGTCCAAAGCTGTCAATCTAAACACGGAATAACAGTCAATCATATTCTGACTAAACAACCATTGTCTTCACTCTTTTACTCAGTCATTCCCTGTTCTGTTGTTAAATTTTGGAAAAAAAAAAAAAAGTAACAAAAATGGCAAGGATCATCAGGGCCAACTGCTATATTTTCAGCAAGTTGCTGACTTGGTGCTGTTTTCTCTCACCCTTGTTGTTTTATAAAGTTCAGTGGCACCACAAGGACATTCCTAGTCCTCACTTAGATCTTGGGACTGGGGGCACACTGTTATGTGGTGTTCCTCTGAAAAATTCTGGATTTCCTTGCAGACTTAGTATAGGTTCTTAGTAGTAACACATTCCTCCCCTCTTCCTGGGCCAGTTTTGTGGTCCATAACTTCCATAAATTCAACATAACTTGCTCAACAGGAAGAATGATATTGGATTATAGTGATGACGTTTATATTCCTTTCATGGCTCATCAGAATCATTGAACATTCTAATGTCAAAGCACTGCAAGCATGTGCTTTAATAAGCCATGAAATATTATTGCTTCTTGTTTTTCATCACATTATTCCATTCTTCTATGTATGCATAAACATATATTTCTCCTTGGCAAGGTCTCTCAAGCTAAGTTGTCCTAATACCAGCACCAACCAAAATTATTAATTTTTTTTTGGCCATTTCTGCCCTACACTATTATAGTGCTATTATTCCACTTTCAACATCCTGTGGAATTCTGGAGTTTGTAGTTTAGCGAGGCTAAAAAGGTTTCTGGCTGAGAATTCTAAGGGCCCCTCCCTAAACTGCAAACCCTAGGATTCCATAGGATGTTGTGGAATAATAGCACTATAATACTCTAGGGCAGAAATGGCCTTTGATAGTTTTTTTTGTTGCAGAGCTCTCTCAAACCTCTCTTTTAAAATCATCTTCAGGTCACTCACTATTTATTTATTTATTGAATTTATATCCCACCTTTCTCCTGTGATAGGATCTAAGGCAGCTTAAGATAATTTATAGCAAGATTCAGTCAGAATCTTATTTTACAAAAGTTGAGAGTGAATTAAAGTACATAATCAAAAAAGACTGAAGAGTCTAAATTCCCTAAAAGAGATCAGATCCTGTCTGATGTAGGGAGCTAAACAGGGCTAGCCATGGTTAGTGTTTGCATGAGAGACTGCCAACAAAACCCAGGTGTTGTATATTTCAGGGAAAGGAACTGGCAAAATCACCTATGAAATTGACAAGATCTCCATCAGTCAAAGGACAACTTGAAAGAATATGCACATGAATGCATTATTTTAAAAAAATGGTTAAAAACAATTAAAACACATTTAAAACATAATTACTAATAAAAGTTAAAAACACAGCACACCACGCATGTTACTGCTTGCTGTTTTTGAGTGCTTTAAATTGTTTCTGACTTATGGTGACCCCTAAATTGAAGCTATTACAGACTTTTCTGGAGCAGAGAATGTATGGCATATCCAAGGTCACCCAATGGGTTTCCATGCCAAGTGGGGATTTGGATCTGGTCTCCAGAGTTGTAGTCCAAGGCCATTTCTGCAGTAGCATAGTATAGCATTGCATAGCATATGTTATTTCTATACCGCTTATCAGCTAAGAACTCCCTAAGCGGTTTACAATGTGTAAACTAATTGCCCCCAGCAAGCTGGGTCCTCATTTTACCGACCTGTAGAAGGATGGAAGGCTGAGTCAACCTGGAGCCCAGCAGGATTGAACTCACAACCTTCTGGCTGCAGTACCTGCCTTTGAGACTCCTTCCTAAACTGCAAACACCAGGATTCCATAGGATGTTGAAAGTGGAAAAATAGCACTATAACAGTATACTGCAGAAATAGCCCAACACTCAAACCACTATACCATGCTGGCTTGATATGTTACTGCTACATTTCAAAGAATGTAGATGCTCTTACCCATTTCGCTTGGCATATTCTAGTATAAGCTGTAAACACTTACACCCTTCTTGCTCAGCATACTCAAACTCTGATGAATCTGAGCTTCTTTTGGTTCTAATCCATGATGTCCTTCAGTTTTTTGGGCTAATTTATTTTTCCTAATGAAACACTCATTGCTTCCTCATCATCTCATGTAACCTTAAAGACATATATGCAAGTGGCATGAGAAACTTAATACTATTTTTTCTTGTATTGACATGAACTGAGGAAACTGGCAGCATCACAGGGGTATAGAACTGATGTAGAAAAATAATTAAACAGTCTTTGACTTTATTATTAATGCATATTATTAATGCATCCTTCAGGGAGGGCAATTTTCCAGCTTGTTTAAAAGAAGCGATTATACGGCCGCTTCTAAAAAAGCCCTCCCTAGATCCCCTGGATATGAATAATTACAGACCAGTCTCCCATCTTCCATTTTTAAGCAAGGTGATCGAGAGGGCTGTTGCCCTTCAGCTCCAAGCTGTCTTGGATGAAACAGATTATCTAGATCCATTTCAAACTGGCTTCAGGGCAGGATATGGAGTCGAGACTGCCATGGTCGCCTTAGTGGATGATCTACGCCTAGGTATCGACAGGGGAAGTGTGACCCTGCTGGTACTCCTGGACCTCTCAGCGGCTTTCGATACCATAGACCATGGTATCCTTCTGGAACGCCTGAGAGGGCTGGGGATCGGAGGCACTGCACTTAAGTGGTTCCGGTCCTATCTCTCAGGTAGATACCAGATGGTGATGCTTGGGGACAGCTGCTCCTCGAAAAAGGAGCTTAAATCTGGCGTCCCTCAGGGCGCCGTCCTGTCCCCAATGCTATTTAACATCTACATGAAACCGCTGGGAGAGATCATCAGGAGGCATGGAGCAAGGTGCTATCAGTATGCTGATGACACCCAGATATATCTCTCCATGCCTCGGATAACAGCATCAACTAAGGATGGCATCTCACCTCTAAATGAATGCCTAGAAGCAGTAATGGACTGGATGAGGAAAAACAGACTGAAGCTGAATCCAGATAAGACGGAGGTACTTGCTGTTAGGGGCCCCAGCCCAGGTATAGAGGTTTGTCAACCAGTTCTAGATGGGGTCACACTTCCCCTGAAAGACTGTGTCCGCAGCTTGGGAGTGCTCCTGGACTCACCGCTTCAGATGACAGCTCAAATTGATGCGGCAGCCAGGAGTGCCTGCTATCAGCTTCGGCTGATACGCCAGCTGCGCCCCTTCCTGGACTCGAAACACCTAAAAACAGTGGTACATGCACTGGTAACTTCATGGCTTGACTTCTGTAATGTGCTCTACATAGGGCTACCCATGTACTTAGTCCGGAAACTTCAATTAATTCAGAATATGGCAGCCAGGTTGGTCACCGGAAGATCTAAAACTGACCATATAACACCTATTCTGAAGTCTTTACACTGGCTGCCTATTAGTTTCCGGGCACAGTACAAGGTGTTGGTTTTTACCTTTAAAGCCCTTCATGGCTTGGGACCAGCCTACCTGCGGGATCGCCTTCTCCCATATAATCCGCCCCGCACACTAAGGTCCTCTGGGAGGAATTTACTGCAGCCAATCAGAACTAGGTTGGCTGCGGTTACCCAGAGGACCTTTTCTTCTGTCGCTCCCAAGTTATGGAATGGCCTGCCGGAGGAGACCCGGCACATTACCAGTCTTGACTGCTTTAAAAAAGCAGTCAAGACAGTTCTCTTCCGACAGGCCTTCCCAGATTAGTGTTCCACCGCCTCTCATCATTGTCTTTTGTGTTAATCTTGTTTTTAATTTGTTTTAATTAACTGATATGTTTTAGGGGGATGGAAGGGTTGGAGGGTGGGGAGGATGGGGTGCATTTTAATGTTTTAATGTTTTTATATATTTTTGTAATGCCGCCTCGATCCATTGGGAGAGGCGGGATAGAAATAAATTTTATTATTATTATTATTATTATTATTATTATTATTATTATTATTATTATTATAAGATGGTGGAGAAAAAAGGAGCCGAGTCTGCATTTTTCAGACCCCAAAAGCACCAGGACAACCCAAAAGCCTCATTTAAAAAAAAAATGGTTGAAATCATAAATAAAATTGGAAAGTTATTTTTGCTCCCAAATAACTTCAAGCCATACAGAACTGCCCTAAAGCAAGAGTTTTTGCTCCCCCCTCGATCTCAAGCCACAAAAGGCTAAAAGCTGGATGAAACTCGAACCAGAAATGGCATCACATCACTTCTGGCTATGACAAAATGGGCCCATGAAGCACAAGTCAGGGGAGGCAGAAGTGGTAAATGGCACCCCTGCCAGTCGAGTTGCCTACCCCTGTTTTATAAACCAATAATACAAACTTGACAATACACACCATACCCTCCACACGCACCATGAGCACTTCTTTTTTTTCACTCAAAGCTAGTTGATGTAAGAACTGCCAATTGCATTTATATTTCCAGAGCAACTTTGCCAACCATGAATCCTGATTGGCTCATTTTTCTTTGCTGACAGGCAGGAATCTAGTAAAAATGTAAATGTCTTCTTGCTAACAGTTGGGAAACAAAAATCAATTTGAACAGCTTGCTGAGTAAATGAAATGAATGGAAGGCTCAGAAATGACAAATGCAGCCAAAGAGTGAACACAAGGCCAGCAGCGTGGCTTCCACTTAACCCCTTTGACTTGCTTTCCTCTTGCAGTAAACATCCACCAGAGATCTCCTCTAAAGAGCAACAACTCAATATTCCTTCTTCATTTTAAAGGGCAAGAGAGTTGATTGCAAACCATTAAAATTCTATCCTTGAAAGAAGATGAAATGTACTGATAGCACCAATCTCTCTGCGCGTGGGGCAATCTTGACATTGTTTATTGACTGTTGTATAGAACCCCAGAAGTCAAGTCCTGTTTGACTTAGAGAGTAGCAATCTCTGTCTCCATTGCTATAGAAAGTATAATGTTTACAACTGCAAACTCAATAAATGAGGTAAGCAGGAATATGCAGCAAAGTATCCTAATTAGAACAGAGGAACTGTTACAATAAAAGTAAGGACAGTACCGGACTTGGACAAAAGGAAACTAAAGGTCTTTTCAAGCTTCATATAGTGTAAGCAGTGAAAGAATACGGACAAAATAGATAGTGCTCACCAGCTTTTCCCTGGTCTAGTCTGCAGGGCTGCTAGAGATTCAGCTCTCTGGGAAGTTCAATTCACAAAGGGCATTGCCTGCTTAAATCTGTAAGCTAAAGGAACTCTCTCTCAGTATTTGCTTAACTAAAGTTACTCCATGTTGAATTCTAGTCAACTTTAAAGGTTGTTCCTGTTGTCAGCCCCTTGCCGAACTTAAAATTATGCTGACATTAATTGGCAAAGTAATTGCCCGGGTTTCCAGCACTTTCTGTAACAATGGCCATTTCTGTACTACATTGTTATAGTGATATAATTCCACTTTCAACATCCTATGGGATCCTGGAGTTTGCAGTTTAGGGAGAGGCATTTAGAATTCTCAGCCAAAGAGCTGTTTGGCCTCAATAAACTACAAACCCCAGAATTCCAAACAATGTTGAAAGTGAAATTATAGCACTATAACAGTGTAAGGTGGAAAGGCCCTATGTGTCTGCTGCCCTAACCTAGGGTGGCCAAATCTGTTTCATTTCCTCACACTTTCAATTTTAAAAGCTGCTAGTTCAGACTTTAGTCTCTAACCTCTCTTGGTTGAATTTATGAAGAGATTTGTAAATGTTGGTGAGTCTTGCTATCTTCAGGGACAGTATAACCCCCTCCAGATACACCTTTTACAACAAATTTAAAATCACATAAGCTTATGTAAATCCAGTTTATGAGAACATATGTCACCAAAAAGATTCCTGCCATGGGATCCCCTTACATGCCCTCAAACACCTCATTTTCAAGGCTACCATCTTTCACACATTGGGCTTTTTCGCACTTTGGGGGGAAAACGGGGCAGTCCGTTACTCACTGGACTGGCACGTTCCCCCCCGACGATCCACGCTGATCTGGAGCAGCGCATGCCCGCGCTACACACTCTCCGGGGACAAAAATGGAGGCTTCCGGTTGGTGGAGGCTCTCCACCAACCAGAGAAGCTCACCGGCCGGAAGTCCGCCCCTGGAAGATCTGCAGCCTTGTGCTGGTGCAAGCCTGCAGATCTACACATTAGCGCAGCGACGGACTGGGGTGTGCCAGGCTATTGAAAGACCTCTTTTAATCGGTCTTTCAATAGCACAGCGAACCACCAGTTCTGGTCGTTCCGGAGCGGGCTGAAGTCCGGACATACATAAAGTAGTCCGGACCCAGTTCACCCCCAAGTGGAAACGTCCTCGCTGGAGGATGCGCTGCCCCGTTTTAAAAATAAAATGCGGAAAAGGCCATTGTGTGTGGGAGTGATGGAATTTTCCACAGCCTCCACATGAAGCCCTCTGCCTGCAGATCTCATTCTGTTGCAAAGGGAGGTTTATGGCATCCAAAAGCCCTTCAGTGGCCCCTCTCAGCAGCTTCGCATTACTCACCAAATCCAGGGCCAACTCTACTATTAGGAAGAGTTAGGCAGCCACCTCAGGAATGTCAGGAAAGATTGATGGATTGCTAGTGTATTTTATTTATTATTGCCATATTTTTACAGCCAGGGATTTGGAAAGATGTTTGTATGATCCTCTGGCTCATGTGCGTAAGTAACTTGGCTGACTTTGGGTACTGTGTGTCTTGACTTGGATGAGTAAAGGAAGACATTTGGTACTGTGCCTCAAGCTGCAAAATGTTTTCTTGAGCAGCATTATTCCCAGAATCAGGAATTTAAAAGGGATATTTGCTTACACCTTGTATTGAATGTAGCATTACTGAATACAATAATACTGTTAGCGGCTGCCTTTTAGGTTGAGTTCTGAAAATGATTATCAGTAAGAATTGCTTACAGGGAGAGAGAATCAGACCACTCCCCTCTAGCCTTATCACTCCTTCCACCAGCAACTCATAATAGCAAGTCATGCTGAAAGGAGACGCAGGTATTAAAAGCTATGTTCTAAGAAGTTAGTTGATTCAAAGGCAATGGAGCATCTTCTGCCACACATGGTTTTTGCATTATTTAGCATTTTTAAAGTTAATGTCTCTAATTCAAAGGCCTCTTTCAAAGTTGGAAATCAGTATTCATAGTGCCAGAGGTAGCAAAGCAAGGATCAGCATTTTTATTACAAATACCTGATTCAGGAGGTTTGATTATGTTTTTAAAAAAAAATAGAGAGAAGAAAAGAGAAGAAGGGGAAGGAAATAATGTTGGTAAAACCTGACATCTGGCTGCCAGCCCAGAAACACTTTAAAAATATTTGAAAACAAAACAGAAAAAAAACACCATTTGGTGCTCCTTAAATTATAAGAATGTGCAAACATAGAGGTTCACCAATGAAAAGGAAAGTTTAGGAGCACTTACAATATGTGCTGGGATTTTCAAGTGTTTGTTTTAAAATAATAGCCCACTAAACAGAAAATGGATGCTATGCATAGTACATTACTAATCTTTTAATGGGTAAACATATCACAGCATTCCTGTAGTGCCAATTTGTGTTAGGCATTCATACTGATCCCTTCATTGGTCTTTTACTTTTTAGAAACAATTGAGGCATTTAATTTTTTCTTACATAACTCCTAGCCCCAATCATATAGGCAAAACCTCACATGCTGAACAACAATACCAACTAGAAAGTTGAGGAAAACTGAAGGAGTATAAAGAGGATTTGGCAAAGCCCCTCGTTAAAAAAAAAAAAAAAATGAGAGGAAGAGAAAAGAAAGGAGGCTGCAATACCAGTTCAAACAACGTGGAGAAGATCTGTGGGAAGAGCACCTATTTTGACCTGCTGTGTTTGAGTGAGTCCTAAAGGGAGGGGCAGAAGATTGAGGAATCCCTATTGGTGTCTTCTTGGCTATAAGGAGGGATGGTTAAACATGCCAGGAGGCTGAAAGCTAGGATAGACTCTTGAAACCCATCCCGTATTTTAGCCCTTCCTCCATCCATGAGGATTCTATTTCCCTTACAAGGAAATTTATCTACCTTGGCACCAGCTTTGAGAGTCTGTACCATGTGTTGGGTCAAAGAGTCAGAACAGGAATGGTGCTGCTGTATCACCCACACTACAGCCCTACCACGTTTCTTCCTGAGATTGCCAAGCAGTCTTGGAGAATCCAAAATAAAGTCTTATCTTGCTTCCTCTGTTTCATCCTTGACCTGTCTCCTAGCATAATTGTTCCAAGTGTGAGGTGCTTCTTGTGATCAGCCTCAGAAATTGTATGTGTGTGTTGTGTGCCTTCAAGTCATTTCCAATTAATGGTGACCCTAAAGCGAACCTGACAAAGGGTTTTGTGTTTTTTTTTGCAAGATTTTTGCATTACCTTTCCTCTGAGACTAAGTGTTACATGCCCAATGTAACCCAGTGGGATTCCATGGCTGAGCAGGAATTAAAACCTTGGTCTCCAGAGTTGTAGTACAGAGCTCAAACCACTATACCACATTGGATCTCTCTCAGAAAGACCAGGAGTGAAATCATCAGTTGCCTGCTGGGGTAAATTTGCTAAATACTTCAAGGAAAATGTACATGTATTCATGTAGAACTTGACACTACACAGTGTCTGGAGAAGTCCCCAGTGTTTCATCTAATCAGGCTTCAGTTATTAAGTTGCTGTGGACTGGTGGTGCCCAGGTCCAGAAACTCTGCATGAGGTTGTAGTTTCCAAAAGGAGCAGTTACATAGTTTGGGAGTTCTCCTGAACTATCCCAGTCACTGGAGGTTCTCTGTAGCTCACACAGCTCAGGGATAGCTTTGACTGGCCTACCAGCTGTAGGCTTTCCTAGGGAGGTATAAACTGATCATGACAGCTCATATAATGCTAACATTCTGATCAGCCTACCACAGTGTGATCTGCGTGGGGCTGCTCTACAGATGCTGTAAACAGTGAAAGTGCAGCTGCTGGTCTACATTCAAGAACCATATGATAATTGGAAGAGAGCTAAGGAACAGAGCCATCCCTTCAGTTTTGCTCAAAGACTGGTTCCATCAGGCTCCTCTCTCCCTTAACTGCTGCAGCAGAGAGAGAAATGAGACTGCAGGGCCTTTCTATCAGCACTGTTGGGAAAGTAGTTCCACTAGACTGGTCCACTAGCTTCCCTGGACGGGGTGATCCGGCCATGGTAGTCCATGCACTTATAATGTCCTGATTAGGTTATTGCAGTTAATGTTACTTGAGGATACCCCTGATGACAATTTGGAAGATGCAGCTAGTGCTAAATGCTAGTTTGCTGACTGGAAGAACTTGCAGTACCCATATAACATTGGTTTTAAATTTACTGCACTGCCAGTATAGTTCTAGACTAATTCAAAATGCCAGTGAAGACATTTAAAGCTTGATAGCATGCTACTTGAAGGAATGCCTTTCCCATTGAAATCTTCTGGAGGGTCCCTCCTCTGTACTCCATAAATAGGAGTAATATACTTTTTGGATACATGGGAGAAGGCTTTCTTTGCTGTTGAGTCCAGCCTGTGAATTACACATTCCTTGGTAAGTTGATTGAGACTACCACTTCAGTTCAAATGTGGCTCTTTATCAAATCCTATTGGATCTTATACACATACAGTGCATAAATATGGAATTCACTACCACCAGATGTGAAGATAGTGCTGACAGCTTTTTAAAATAAGACAGCTTCATGGCTTACCAAAATTTATTCAGTATGAGAGTAAGATGGAAATTCCAGATAGAGCATCCAGTGGCCCTTTCATACTACACAATTACAGCACTGTGATTCCAGGTTTATTGCCATGACTGCATCCTATAGAATCTTGAGGTTTGTGGTTTGGTGAGTCACTAGAGGAGCTCTCTGGCTGAGAATTTGAAATGCCTCTTCCTATTGTGCAACTTCCAGCATCCCATAAGATGGATCCATTGTAGTGAAAGTAGAATTATACTGCCATGTTTGTGAAAAGTCCCCAGAGCTGGTGAGACAGAGCAATCCAGTCAAATATTTGTGCAATTTTCAAACTAACTTATGGAGAACTGGTTTATTCTAATGTCTTTCCTTCCCCCCCAACATTGTTTCACTGATCCATTTCACCAATTCATTAGCACTTTTACTGAAGAGTGTATACTGTCAAATTTGGTAGGTCTTTCTTGTAATTAGATATGCCTAGACCCACCTCCAAAATAAGACACTGGGCATTTTTTTATCTTCCAAATTTAGAGTTCTGCCTCAGATCACTAGAGGGTGCTGTGGATAGGGGAATGTTGAAGGGTTGTTATAGTGCTATTATTCCACTTTCAACATCTGTGGAATCCTGGGGTTTGCAATTTAGGGAGGGGGCTTTAGAATTCTCTGCCAGAGAGCTCTTTGGCCTCAGTAAACTATAAACCCCAGAATTCCAAAGTATGTTGTAAGTGGAATAATAGCATTATAACAGTGTAGTGTGGAGATGTCCTGAGTTTCCCTCAGACTCACTATCAGTTTTGCTTGATGGCTTGCGGAAGTCCTCTGAGCTAGAATTCCAGGGAGATGGGCAGGGGCAGAGGTATTCTATACAAAGTATTAAATGTGTCAGCCAATGAAATAGATGCTTGGCTGATGTTCTGTAGATCGCTTTGAACCATGTTGTAAAACAGTAGCCCTTGACATCCCCTCTGTACAGTCATTGATTTCCTCCATCCCTAGCAATAAATTTTGGAACAAGGCGACAGAGCATAACAAGAGACACTGCAGAGGCAGAGCCCTGGGAAAGAGCAGTGTGAAAGGAAGGAACTGTGAAAGAGAACTCTAACAAGGGCAAGATACTTAGGGAACACATAAGCACTGGAATAGTGTGAAAGGCCAAGGAGTTCCTTGTTGATCCAAGTCCTAGCCAAGATGTTCCCCACTGACATTTCATCTCTGTCATGAAGACATGAAGTACTTTTAAGGAAATCACCATCTCAGAGTCCCTGACTCCCATCTGGACAGCAGAATGATATTACTGGTCTCCCTGTCTTAAAGTAAGTAACAAGATAATGTATCAACTTCTTTGAGTGTTTAAAGCATCTTGTTAAAAGTATTATTAAAAGTATATATTATACTATATTATCTCTTTATGATAATAAGACCAATATTTATTGTGTTATGTTTCAATGGGAATTGCACACTGATCTACATAATAGATATATACTTCCACTCCTCATGTAATTGAAAGGGAAAACATCATTGTGATAATAATGGTGTATTTTGTACCAAATCAAAGCTGATATGTTACATTTGGAGTGGAACTAGATTCACTGTGTTAGAACTGGGGGGGGGAGTTCTAAATTGTAAGATATATAGGTATATTAATAAATTTTGATTTTAGTAAGAATTCCTCTTTGAACCAGATTGTATTTTATTTTAATTATTTTATTTTAAACTACATTCTGGTTTTGGGTTATTTTTGGAAATAGATGGACAATGAAGTTTATGAAGGCTTTTTACTAAAATACAATAAAATATGGAGGATGGATATTGTATTAAAATATTCTTGTGATCTATCCTTCTCCTTCTCTCTTTTTATTATGATAATCTTTCAGTAGAGGAATACAAATCAAAATACCATTGTCACAATCAGAAATGCTAGTAATAAATATTGGCTTTGAATCTGAAAGACCTGAGGCTTTATGTGAGACTTCCAAAAACAATACAAAGAAAGGACCAGTGGCAGCCACTAGGTGGCATCCATGAGCTATGTGAAAGGACCTTCGCTCAGCTGGAGTCCCATATAGACTAGAAAGAACTTAAAACCAATGAAATAACATTAAAAATAATAAAATTTTAAAAAATAAATAAAAACATAACATCTTCCTAATCAAAAACATAACATCTTCCTGAGGTAAAAGAGAAGCTGCTTCACAGAAATCTGCCCAAATCAGCAACAGGCAGATAAATGTTTGTGAATCCTTGAGGTCTGCTCCTTGCAAGGATGGGTTCAAAAGAACAGCTGTGGGTTCAAAAGATGTCTTTTCTGCCTTTCACATATGTAGCTTTCTTAATTGACATTTAAAATAGTTCCCCAGTAGGAAAGTACCCAATAAGAAAGAAAGAAAGAAAGAAAGAAAGAAAGAAAGAAAGACAGACAGACAGACAGACAGACAGAAAGCAAGCAAGCAAGCACTTTCTACATTGTCAAAATGCACCTTGGCTCCAGCATAAACATCCCATGAATGACAGAACGAACTCCATGGAGCCTTTTGATCTAGAAAAACTGTTTGGGAGAAACAAGGGAGGAGGAACGTGATCTTCCTCAATTCTCATCTCCATGTGGCAGTCCTTTATGTCGCCTCTTCAACATCTCCTCTGAAGAGTCATATTGAATTCTATTTAAATTCAGGGGGAAGACATGTTGAGAATTTAAAGAAAAACTACCCTGCACTAGTCTCCACTATCATATTAAAGGCCAAAGTAAAGCTGGAGTTCTAGGAATAAAAAAACAATGAACTAATATATTAAGGTTCCTTTACCCCTTTTCCCTGTAGCTTTGAATGCAGAGATCAGTTACATACAGGGAAAATACAGCACAACTGGAGCACATATGTACTCCCAACATCCCTCTCTCTGAGTGTGCTGTGCTCTGCTGGGTAGGACTGAGTAGAAAGGCAACCCAAAGAGAACTTTCTACATTCCTACCAAATACCAGTTTAGAAGGAGCTTGGTGACAACGGCCCAGGGACACATGCAACTCTTTGAGAAAAATCATTACTTATATTCAAAGTTTCCTTCTGTTCCTGCAAAAACCATTAGAAGTTTCATCTAAGAACAAATGCTTAAAAAGTTTGTTTATGGTGATATTTCAATGGAACTCTATAAAGATGGCTGCAAATTCTCTCTGCAGAAATTCTTTGTACCCGTTATGGTCAATAATTCTTTCTTTCTCAACCTGGCTTTTCTAGATTAGATGTTAATCTACAGTGCCCATCATTCTTAGAAGATGCATCTGGATTTAACACAGATTGGAGAAGGCTGACAGTTTTATTACAGATTTTAACAGAAGGAGGAACAAAGTGTTCAATTCCCTCTCTCAACACATGAGGGCAGCCAAAGATTTAGTTAAAGGCAGAGATATTCACAAGACTGTTAGACTTCTGTGATTCTAAGAAGCAAACTAGATGACAGAATTTCTTGGTTTGTTGTTTTGTTTTTTTTAGAGATGCTCTCTCAAACGATAAAAAATATCTGTCACAAGATGTTATTTTCCTTCTCTGTGTATTTTGAATTTAACATGTTTTGCTTGTGATTGGCCATTGGAAGATAAACATGATTTTAATTATAAAGTCTAAGAGCTGAGGAAGATATCTCTGCCATTCTGGTTGTATGATGAGGGAAAAGACAGAAAATGAAACAACAGTACACCTGTGCAGAAGCATTCATGTTTCTTGTCTATTTGTTTGCATATCAACTGTGACTTTGCTCAGTCTCTTGAGTTATCAGCTGCTCATGTGTTTTGTCATCATGGGTTCACTGCCTGTCCCTGGGACTAGTCCCGGTTTCCTATCTGCAAATGGGCAGATGTGTTTCAGAATACCATCTCTGTGTTTACTGAGATACTACAAAGATGCATGTCATTCATGTGGCATGATACGTATCTGGATTATGTCGGGGTGACCTATGCAACAATAGTTGTATGGCATTGCTTGGTGGCGGGGAAGTTGTAAGTACAAGTATAAGAATGTAACTACATCACAAAATTATAGCATAATGGCCATGATAACTGCCACAACTCCATCCTACAGTATCCTTGGTCTGTGGAGTTCTTTGCTAGAAAGCTTTACTTCACTTGCTTAAAATACAGGGCTAAGAACTCTCTGTCAGAGAAATCAAATACCTCACTAAATCCCAGAATTCCATAGGAAGGGGCCATGACAGTTACGGTGATATGAAATGGATAGAACCATGTAGTTTGGATACACCCTAAGTGTACAAAGCTTTCCAAAACTTTCTGAAGGTTCATACAAAGCATACTATTATCTGTGTCCCAGTCTCTACAAATCCACCAGTCTGCTCTATAAGGGTACAATGACTGAGATCCTACATCAAGTAGGAGTAGCATAATGCTCCATCTTCCCAGTTTTGTGTTCTCTCACTCATTAGCTGTCAAGCCCTGGGTAGGGGTGCCCTGGCTGCTCCTTACTGATTGAAAGGAGAAGGAGGGAGGAGGCAATATAGAAGAGGAACATCCACCGGGTCCGGATTTCTAGGAGAGAAGAAAGGAGAGGGACCTCTCAGACGCAGTGCATCATCTTTTTCCTTCCCCTCAAAATGACAACCAATTGTGGCTACTACTTCTGAATTCCTGCCCCCTCTTTGCCCTCCTCACTGGTGAGGAGCAGCAGCAGTTCCTCCCAAGACATGATGGCTGTAGTGTGGGAAGTTTGGGACCAGTTTACAGGGCCCCATCCAAAAAGAGACAGAGGTGTGCACAAGCTTCACTTATGTGTGCCTAAGCCACCAACAGGATTCTGCCCAATATTCGGTATATACAGTATTCAGTGAAAGATATAACATACTTTCCCATGTATATGATTCTGTCTGGTCATAGTTCTAATGATTTATAACCTATTCATGAGACTAATTTACAGTTCAGACTGTAAGGCAGAGCTTTCTAAACTTTTCATGTTGGTAACACACTTTTTAGACATGAATCATTTCATGACACAGTAATTCAGTTTTACTAGCAAACCAGAGGTTAAACTAACCCCTTATAAGAGATACAACACATACATAAATTGTAATAACAAAATGTATGGGAATACAACATATCTCATAAAAATCTTTCATATGTATTTTTTAAAATATATGATTTATAAATAATAACATACATTTCCAAGATTGTAGGCAACACACTTACACACTGCAGGTAACACACTAACATGTCACAGCACACCATTTGGAAAGCCCTGCTGTAAGGTATGGTGGAACATAAATTTGCTATGCCAGTCTCCCAGTATTATTTATAGCTCTTCATTTTGTTTTGAATCAATAGTAACTGGTTATCAATAAAATAGGTTCAGTGGTGCGTGTAGGTCATTAGAATAAGAAATTATCTACCCTCAGCTACAATAATTAATTTCCCCACAGATTGCCTTGAAAACTAATGAACTAAGATAAAAAAAAATTGCTCACATTTATTCCATCTTGGATGCCGCAGTTTTGACCAAGTCCACAATGGATTCATCTGGGACACAGTTTAACTGTATTGGATGAGCTTTTGCTAGTACAAACTGAGGAGGTAGAACAATTTCTTGGAAGCCTGTGATCTAATCCTTGCTCTTTACATCTTTACCCTTCCTAGAGATGATAATCAGCCAGGAAGGATGAGACCTGGCTGGATCACAGAGATAGTGAATGCTTCCCTAACAGTGAAGTATATCCTCTGCTCAGGGAAGTGACTACCACCAGTTAAAAATGAAAACAAAATTTGGATCCTATAACCTAGTTTTGGGGCAGACTATTAGATAGTTTATGCTAGGGAACAGAGCAAAGGAACACAGATCTGTTGGTTCTCCTGAAGGACCTATTCTATGAAAAACAAAAACTAAGTGTTTTTTGTGCACAAACCCGTTTTCATTCAGAAAAAAAAAAAGGATTTCCTACACAGAAACAGTTTCTGTGCAGAAGACAGGAGACTTGCACAAAAACCTGCATGATTTCCTATAGAGAATAATTCCTGAATTCCTTCAGGGTATTTAAATACAATTGTACGAGATTCTCACTTGTCATCATTCTTCCCAGTGGGATTTTCCAGCTGTCAGTAACCCCATTTTTCAATCTGGAGCTGATAGTGAGCATTCTTTTCATTCCTACTACCTTGCAATTATTCCATTACCAGTTATGCATTTGGAAGAAGGGCCAATGTACTAAAACCCTGCAATTTTTGGATAGTGCCCCATTTCCTGTTCTATATTCTTTTTAGAGAGGCATAATGAAGGTGTATGGATTCCATTAGTTTTAAGTGTTCAGAACTGTTGCCTAGCATAGCTTTGAAGAAGTGTGACGATTAATGTAGAATTCCCTTTTTTTTAAAAAAAAAGCAGATTTAGTTACTTTTGAATGGCAATCATAGCATTCTTCTTACCAAACTTTCTCCTTGCAGGAAAATGAAATGCAGTAAAATCCCTAAAACTGGTTAGGTTCAGAATGAAACTGGCTTGAGTCCCCTGCTGGGAAAAGGAAAGGGTATAAATAAAATAAAAAATAAATGCTTAAATAAAACTATCTGTGCAGAGGCCAGAATGCTATAGAAGGAGGGATACCTAGAAACAGAAAAAAGGCTTGTGTGCAGCAGTCCTGCCTATGAAAGATAGCAATCTGTGGAATTTTCAGTGCACAGTCAATTCCTTTCTGCCCTCTAGTAAAGTACTCTGTGCCCTTTAGCTATCAAGGAAGGCTATTTTGGTAGGAAGCTGCTGCCGAATCCATCTTTGTGCAGATCGCTTCAACAACTGCTGAGCTTTACAGTAAAGCACACTGAGATCCTAATAAAGCCATTGATTTCCTCATTGTCAGGGGAGTGAAAGGTTACACTCATCTTCTCACTCGGGCAATGGCAGTTAATAGGAAGGTCTGAAGAAAGCCCTGCCTCGACATAAATGCAAAGTGAATAAATGAAGCAAAGAGAAAGATGGTTGCATGAATATTCTTCTCTCAACAACTCAAAGACGTCACACCTTTCAGAAATAATGACTGTGGTGGGAGCATTTTAAAATACCACCAGCTCAAAAGATGGATTGTATTTGGAATTATATCGTTACTCAGGATTTCAGAAGAATGTGCATTCTCCCCCTGCTCTCCACCCCCATGTGTGTGTATGTGATGGTTATGTCAAACTTGACAGCAACACTCCCGAGAGAGAAAGAATGAGAGAGAGAGAAAGAGAAAGAGAGAGAGAGAGACTGCTGAAGATAAGGAATTTGAATCTGGCTTTTCACCTTTCCCTTTTCAGTGTTCTGGCCATGCAACATTTTAAAGAATCCCTGTCTAAGGGAAAACAAGGTACAGGCTAATGCAGTTGAACTATTGGAATGAATTATTAGAGAGCCAGTGTAGTGTACTGGTTTGAGCATTGGACTACCACCCCAAAGACGAGGGTTTGATTGCCCACCTGGCCATGGAGACCCCCTGGGTGACCTTGGGAGTATCACACACTCAGCCCCAGAAAAACCCCTGATAGGTTCACCTTAGAGTCACCGTAAGTCAGAAATGACTTGAAGGCACACAAGAACAACGACAGAGCACTTAGATGAAAGTTTCAGCTAATACAGAATACAGCTGCCAGTGTTTTAATTGTTACAGCCAAGTCTATTCATAATTTTAAAAGAATAGCACAGTCTGCCTCTTCATTTTCTGGCCTATATCAAGGTGCTGCTGGCACTTGCCTCCAAAGTCCCAGAAGTCTTGAGAACCCAATGACCAAAAGAATGCTCTTTTCTATGTCAGCCTTCCCATGTTCTGATATGTTCAGCTGAGCCTTTTGACCAAAGTCGTCTTCTTGAAGGCACACAGTGTGGGGCTGCCCACCAAGTATAGCATGTCTTTAAAAGGGTGCCCCTTCATGCCTATGTTAGGTTCTTCTTGTGAGCAGGTTTCTCTATTTCCAGACATTTCAGTTTGAGAAATGTTTTAAATTAATGCTTTAATCTAAGAACTGCTGCTGTATGTTTTCATCACCACCTCATTTTATTGTAAATGTTACAGCTTTATTGTATATTTTAATGTTTCACAACATATTTGTTGTTCACTACCCCATAAGCTGTTGGGTGAAGGACTGCATACAAAATGGTGGTGGTAGGGAGAATGTAGGCAAATAAACCAGATTAGAGTTTTAAAGGACAATACATTTTGCACATACTTAGTTCAGACATATTTGCTAGCAGAAAAGCCACATTGCTTTTGTAACACATTCCATATGTTACCATAGTGGAATGGGAGGCAGGCAGTTTTGTACTGCTACACCCCTGTAACATCTAAGCAGAGGACCAAACTGGGTCAATGGCATGGTTCCTTCCCAAGCAATGGCAGCTGCTGGCTTCTGTGTCAGGGAAGTGGCCAATCAACTCCATGTGTTTGTCCATACTGTAAAGAAGCTACAGATATAAGATGAGTGACACTTGGCTTGTGAAAAGGATCTAGGAGTCTTAGTAGACCACAAGCTAAACATGAGTCAGAAGTGTGATGCAGCAACTAAAAAGCCAATGCAATTCTTGGCTGCATCAATAGGAGTATAATGTCTCAGTCAAGGGAAGTAACAGTATCACTCTATTCTGCTTTGGCCAGACCTCACCTGGATTACTGTGTCCAGTTCTGAGCACCACAGTTCAGGAAGGATATTGATAGGCTGGAACATGTCCAGAGGAGGAGAACCAAAATGGTAAAATGCCTGGAAATCATGCCATATGAGGAGCAGCTTAGGGAGTTGGGTATGTTTAGCCTGGAGAACAGAAGATTAAGAAGTGACATGATAGCTATATTTAAATATTTGGAGCAAGACTGTTTTCTAATGCTCCAGAGACTAAGACATGGAGCAATAGCTTCAAACTTCAGGAAAAGAGATTCCACATAAACATTAGGAAGAACTTCCTGATGATAGGAACAGTGAAAGATGCTTTCTCAGAGTGTGGTGGAGTCTCCTTCTTTGGAGATTTTTAAACAGAGGTTGGATAGGCATCTGTTGGGAATGCTTTGATGGTGTTTTCCTGCATGGTGGCAGTTGGACTTGAAGGTCCTTGTAGTCTCTTCCAGCTCTATAATTCTATGATTCTGTGACTAAAAACTGGAACAGTTTAATCCCTACTACCACTGTTATGGGAATCACTAGATGTCTCTGTTCCCAGGTGAGGATTTTCCTGCTTGAGAGCAAAAGTAAATATAGCCCAAAACAAGACAGAGTGGCTAAGGCAGGTTAATAAGGTTCAGAAAATGCTTCATTTTGCACAGAATATAAATAGGTGGTGATTCTCTTTCTTTTTTACTTCAGCACTTTCTTGAGATGTAAACTAATGAATTCCTTTGTGCTGCAATTTACAATTGTGAAGCATTGTCATTATGAAAAGCAGCCTCTGCCATCCAAGCTGCAATGTTGATGTGAGAAATCAAGTGCATTTGTCAATGTCAATGCTAGAGGATGAAATGTAATGGAAAAAGTCAGCTCTGATGCTACCTTTGATTTTAATAGGAAGCACATGTGATGGAGGTGCAAGAACACAAATTGGCATAAGAAAATGTGGTCTTGTGCATGAGTGCATTTTTTTTTTGAGTGCCCAGAGTTGTTCAGCTCCAGCTTGTTTTCTGCCAGCAGAAACAGAGCTTGAAATTGTTGGGGTTTTGTACTACAACTTCAAGAATCCTCCAACCAGCATGGCAGACTATGAGAGTTGTAGACCAGAAAAATCACTTCAGTAAGCTCTGAACTGTGGCATTTTTGTCCCTGAAGAAAGTACAATTGAGAATTTTATTTATATTTATTTATTTAAAGTATTTATATATTGTCTTCCTGTCCACTAGAGTCCCCGAGGCAATGCACAACAGGTAAAACCATTTGAAATAATACAGAAATAAAAACTTCAAAAACAATTAAGATATTATTTAAATACTGTTAAAAACAGTCTAAAAATAATCATTAAAAATAATTTTGAAACAATTAAACAGAGCAGTTTAAAAAACCAAAGGACACGTGGACCAACACCATTTTAGCTGCCCACTGGAATCTCAAAAGGGATGGGTCTAGTCTAACTTCACTGGCAGAGAGTTCCACAAGGTGGGTGCTGCTACAGAGAAAGGCCTGTCACATGTACACACCAGCCTAGCCTTGCAAGGTGTTGGGACACACAACAGAGTCTCCAATGAAGATCTCAAGTTTCAGCCAGGCTCATATAGGAGGAGGTAGTCTTTCAGATATCCTGCCGCAAGCCACATAGGGCTTTGTAGGCCAAAAACAGCACCTTGAACTGAGCTTGGAAGCAAATTGGAAACCAGTACTTACTCTAAGGCCGATACTGTACGGTACCTAAAATACAATATCCAGCATCAGTTTGTGTACCACATTTTGCACTAGCTAGAACCAGCACTAGCTTTTTCACATGTGGAAAAGGGGGAGGCAATCTGCTGTTCTCTCCCTTTCTCTGCAGCCATCAGCACCATTCCCCCAATGTTCCAGCATGTTTCTTAAGATTCTAGAGCAGATTTTCAGATATGATAGGCAAATGCAAGAAGGATAGGAATAAATTAATATCATTTGCCTCCGTAGGAAGGTAAGAACCTAAACCACAAAATCAAAATTGTAAATAATCAAACCTAGGAAATTCAAATAGAATGGGATACTTTAAATGTACATCTATCCACCCACCACAATGAACAAATTAAGAAGACTATGTTACCCTGTTTTCTCGGGGTCCCGTGAGGGACACCTAAATGCGCTCCAATTATATAAGTTCGGGAAATTAGCCAAGAGCACAAGCTAGCAATACGAGAGGCAGGGCAACAGAGCGAGATCTTTCACCCAATGTCACGGGATCAGGCCAAGTCAAGGAGCAAACAGAATTGAAACAATAATAATGGTTTTTATTAAAATACAATCAAACAGTGTATGCAGTACACTCACACAGATAACTATAGAAATAAAGGTTGGAGTGGGATAGAGGGATTTTTAAGAGGAGTTGTTGGTCTGGGTAATACTACACCTGTCCTGAAGCCCGTGTAGTCTGCAGCAGAAGTTCGTAGAGATGAAGTTTCTCAGTACGTGGGACTGAGGGGAAGGCTCGCCAAGCAAAGTGGCAGCAAGGCTGGATGGAAGTCAGGAGTGATCCAAAGAAGCTCTCAAAGTCAGGGGTTTTTATAGGGGAAAATGTGGCCGCAGGCTAGTCCGTACTTGGGGAAAACAATGAGTTTCGGGCTGGAGACAAAGCCTCCGAAAGGTCAGAATTTAGCATGATTGAGCTAAGTCCGAATTGACAATAGAGTAGACACAGAGTGCTTGACAGATGAGGATTCTTTTAATCAAGCTGCCTGCTCGGGGCAGGGAGTTCTTTGTAAGTAGCATGCATACATAATAGAGTACTTGCCTTTGAGGTCTCCTGAGGCGGCGGAATGGCTATTTCTGGCCAGCTTGTATTGTTTGGAATATTACAGTGATTAGAGGCCGTGGCTGTCTGTGAGCTTGTCTGGGGGACCTCGCAGCACGTGGAGAGGAATGGGTAAAGAAGGCCAAATTATTGATATCAAAGTGATATCTAATATCCTTCAAGTCCGGCCTAGAAACTGTGGTAACAACTATGTCTGCCATGATATTTAGGTAGCCAATTAGGTACCCAAATGAACATCCCACTTTTCTAGGTAGAAAATCCAAATCCCAAATGATAAAAACTATTGATTATGTTATCATTTCAGTTATTCAGAAGGAACTCTGAGATAGATTTGGTAGGATGGCAGCCAAATCTGTTTTTCCCAGTGATAGAATCTATGGTGAAACAGCTGAAGCCAGGCTCTTTCAAGGATAATATTCCACTTACAAAAAGAAATCTTTATATATACAGAAAACCACCGCACACAGAAGGAAACCAATAGCTGCTCCAAAATAGACATTGTGCTACCATGTCAAAAACAGGCTACAGAAATTGACCGCAGGAGGTTTCAGCATCTTCTACATTTGCACAGGCATGGTACAGCACCATTCCAGAGGAGGTGGGGACTTCCACCTCCTAAAATATGGAGTTGTAGTCTGGAAGTTGTTATCCATAAAATAATGTAAGTGAATATGTAAATATGGTTTGTACTGTAAGGTATGTTGTCTCTCTTGATTTCTATGTTTTTCTTAGAGTATGTAACAGGGAATTCAAGGTGCAACACAACTAGATACTAGGTTTCACTGATTCTGAATGCTGTGTTCTACAAGAATAATTAGATAATACTTTTCAGTACAGAGCAGAATCGGAGAAAAGGTGCATGTGGGGTATATTCCTGGAAGTATGTTAACACTTAATATGTATCTTGAGTGTATGGCCGAGTTTCACATTAATTAAATTCACATTTTCCATCAGACAGCTGATGAATGCAAAGATGATCATTAAAGCACTTTGGACCAAATGCTCTGCATTACTTTGCATGGAAGCAAAGATGTGATAATTGTAGATACTGAGTCATTTATGGATCAAAATTGGCTGGAGCAGTTCCAGCTCTGTCCATACTTATATCTCATGAAACTGCAGGGGGCAATGAGTTGACACTGTGTCTTGTTTTTGTTTTGTTTTTTTCCTAGCTGATGCTAAGAAATTATTGCAGAAATGATAAAGGTTTGCATGTTTTATGCATGCCTAGGTTTGTTTACAAAATAATCCCTTGTTGCCCAGCTTATCTTGGTTTTAACTTTTGAAAAGAGAGACTAATTTCCACTTCCTTTCTCAATGTATGATTTGATTTTCTGCCAGTTATCTCTGACACTTATTCTCACATATCAGGTGCTATATTTCTGCCTATACCTTGGAATTTCTGTCTTTAAAAAACTATTCCAATTATTTGAAGTACTGCGTACATTCCATTCCTCTTTGTACATGAACAGTGCAATAAAGAGAAGTAAATCCCACTGAGTTCTAAGTGTGCATAAGACAACTGAAACACAAAATTTTAGGTAAACATACTCACCAATTCTGGTAGTAGTCATCTTCACCTTACAGTTTTTATAAAGTTAATGGGTTTTAATTGCACATTCAAGACTAATCACCCCCAAATATACCTCAAGGATAATTCACAACAATATATTGTTAACAGGAAATCCACTTTCCTTCCTCTACCTCTGCAGACTACTGTGCGGATTGCTGGTAAATTCATTGGGAACAAGGAAACCTGAAGGAAGTGGCAGATTAGCCAGAGTCTCTGGTAATCAAAAACGCATGTGTTTCAACCCAATGAGCTCTGCCCTGTTACAATACTGTCTGGTTCCCATTCCTTATAATGGCCAAATGTTTGCCTTTGAGAAGGCAAAAGCCCTCTCCCTTTGGTCTCCTCCAGAAAATGCTAGCCAGTGGTTTACAGTTGCTACATTTGCAGGATCCATATTTATATGAGATACACACACACACACACACAGATTCAATATATTGACCATAAGTCATGACTACATGGCTAATGGTAAATGGACCTCCCATTTACCAATAACATTTGGGGCTGCCCCCTACAGTCATGCAAGACAGGATCTATCACAACTTCTTGTGGCAGAAAATTCCTGTTTAAATACGCACTTTTTGACTTGAATCTCCTACCTATATTTCATTGGATCATACTGATTCTAATATGGTAACCAAGAAGAATATTCTCTTCTTGTAATTGTTGCCTTCCCATGATTCCAGGCCATTTGCCATGGTGGCTGGGCTGACTTGGTGCATACCAGGTTGGGGGAGAATGCTTGCTACAACCTCTAGCTTTCTCCAGTCAGCATGGGCAATGGCAATGTGGTCTATGGATGATGGAGGTTGTTACCCTACACACCATGAGGTGACCATTTTGGGAAAGGATGATTTGTAGGCCTAGCCTTAAAACACACGGTTGATCTGGGTCAGACTCAAAACTCTGAGCAGTTATATCCTGCATTTTTGCAGTATATGGGGGTCATTTTCTTTGTTGCAGAGGAGAAGGAGGGTCTTCCATCTTTTAACAAGTGTTTTAAAAACATCCAGGGTGTCACCAACACTCTGAACTTAACACTTTATTCCTAAATATTAGTATTTAGCCTTTCCTTCAATGTGTTTGTATTCTCTTTTCTCTCCTCAAGCCAGAAATAAAATTATACATGTACTATTTGATGATTGAAATGTATTTGAGGTAGCCCCATGTGGTTATAAGTCCATCTGTTTGAATAACAACCATCCTACACGTGAAAATATACTTCGGGTGCTGGGACATGGCTTCAAATGAATGAATAAATCCCCAGCAGTCAAATAAATGAAGATGATTGAGCAAACCTTTGCCTTTTTCTTTCTCAAATAATCTCTTCTCCACAAGAGAAAGGATAAAAGACTGAAAATTCCCAATCTTTTGCTGGTCAAGGAGATAATACTGAAACCTAGAAACTTGGGAAACATTCCCTTACCCCCCACTCAGATCACATATGTGATTAGAAATCCAGCTGTCACCCTGTAGTCCAGAAAGAGAAGCCAGTTTCCTCAATAAACTGCTGGCAGTCAGACGCTAGTCTGAACAGAGATTCCTTAGATATGTCATATTGTGAAAGCCTCTTATTTCAGTCAGCTTTTATTTCTAAACCTCACTAGAAATCAATTATTAAATTTCTTGGGGAGTTGATCACCTATCTATTGCGATAGGATAGCCAACTTTCTCTCTGTCCTCTTTCCCATGCTTTGCCTTCATAATGGACATGAACTGAGCATGTAGCACCTTCCCTATCAGTATTTTTCTGTGCTAGGGAATGCATACTACCAATAGCATGATGGTAAATTCCAAGGTCCAGACGCACATCATGAAGAGTTCCCATACCCACATCCTCAAGAAGAATCCAACAATGCAGGAAGCTATGTTGATCCTTATCTGCAAACAGGTTTGATAGATTTTCTTCTCCTCCAGGAGCAGGTCATAAGTAAATTTAGTGGATTTAAATCAGCCAATTCAGAACAAAGCCAACCCCAAATACTTTTCATATTTTCAGATCAAGTGTCACTATGTCCACAAGAGCTTAGAAACATGGAGATATCACAGCATACTGAAGGGAAAGGTTGAATAGGTACATTTGACGTCTTTCATTGAGCTCTTAGGAAGCAGAAAACCAAACTGCAGAATATTCTGGTAATTTAAGAGGCACAAAATTCACTGGCATAACTCACTCAGCCTCTTAATTGACATCATTGTCTTATGGGAGTGAATATCTCCCAATGCCTGGGTGTTGCATTTAGCAATCCATAGTGGCAGGGCATTTGTATGCCATAGCAATGCCTTCATTGCTATGATCTTCTCATTAAACCTAGCATTCACCAGGGGCCCTTTCACACTACACAGTTATAGCTCCATTATGCCATCTTAACTGGCATGGCTGAGTCCTGCAGAATCCTGGGGTTTGTAGTTTGGTCAGACACCCTCTGTCGATTCCAGGATTTCATAGGACACAGCAGTAACAGTTAAGGCAGCACTATAATTGTGTAATGTGAAAGGGTCCTGGAACTCAATTTTAAAACTATGCTTCTAAATAAAAGATATTTCTAATAAAGAATTGGATTAGATATGATCTAGCTAAGGAAAATATTGCAAAGACATTTGGCTGGATGAGTGCCCTTCATTTATGTAACCTTCTGATTCTTTTGGGAAAAGGTAAATGGAGTTTTTTTCCCCCTAAACAAAAGAGATTATGAAAATGTCTGAGCATCATAGCTTTCCTTGATTCACAGAAAGCTGTTCACCAGCAATTCCATTTTTTAAAGAGTCATAAAAATGCTATGCAATTTCTGTGTATCATTCTATGCAAGTCATATTCGGTGAAATTTACAAACATATTTAATTTTATAACTGATTTTATAATACCAGCTAACATATAATTTATTATCTGAAATCATGGCTGGAACAAAATCCCAGTCTCATTATTCATCACCATTCCCAGACAAATACATGTTTTTATTTTTCTTGTATGTGTAGAAGAGTCCCACGCTCACCATTCCCTGATAGACTGATTGAGTAATGAATTGATTTACACACTTTTCATATGAGTAGTTTTCAGATTAGATTAAACTTTAAGAACAATGTTTATTCTCTTCCCTTTCTCGCATAAAAGTTTCATCAGAAGTGCTTGCTGAAACAATAACTGCCACAAATTAAGCTTGTGTTTTCTTTCCAGAGACAAATTAAAAAAAAAGCAAAGCACATTAAATACAAGATAAGTTATATCATTGAGGACACTCATGTACTGGGAAAGCAGACATGTTTCATCATTTGAGGGAACCCTTCTGCTAAATATGTGCTAAATGTATTAAGTTTGCCCTTCCCCCAACTCAGAATGCCTATATTTTTTACCCACTCTGTTTATAAATTTGCCCCAGTCCAAACTAAACTCTGTCTCTGCCTAGCCAAAGGTAAATATGTTTAAATCCAATTGATTTCAACAAATAGGAGATTCTGTGGTGCTTATTTCCAAGTAAATACATATAGGAATTCATAGAAAAACAGATGCTTAAGTTTTCCCCTTAAATTCCTTAGACTTTGGTTGGATCATGTCTTAAATATTTTGCAACATAATGTTATGCTATCAGTTATTTCTGAATTGTCTTCATATGTGAGAGAAGGGATGATATGAAAATCAGTAGCCATTCTTGGATGGCTATCCAGCATGGCTCACCTGGGTGCAGTCATTCTGCATGAAGAACTATGTGGTACAGAGCCACATATCTGAATCCCCATATCTGAATGTCTCTATGACCACCATTCTAGGCTGGGTGGACAGCAGGGGGAGAACTGCAGAAGCAACTGGCTATATTCCCATAGCCAGACATGAAGCACTTACATCATCCTCTGAGGTCTGCTGGAGTCCTTCAGAGGTCTCAAAGGCTGATACAACCATTTCATGTCCAGCTAAGGGGACATAGCCACATGCTTCTGCAACCCTACCACCACCTTCTGCCAGGCACAAAATGGCTATGGGAGGGGTAAGTTTACTGGCTCTGTGGTAGGTTTGGGATGATGCTTTGATCACCGTGGACACAGCAAACAAAAATAGACATATGGAAGCATAAGGTTAATTAATGGCTGTATATGTCACTAGCTTGAGAGCCAGAATGTTGTAGTGGTTTGAGCATTGGACTATGACCTAGAAGACTCAGGTTCAAATTCCTGCTCAGCCATGGAAACTCACTGGGTGACCTTGGGCACATCACACACTCTCAGCTCCAGAAAATCCCCTGATAGGTTCTCTTTAGGGTGCCATAAGTCAGAAACAACTTGGAGGCACACAACAACAATGTCACTAACAGATGCCTGCCTCTCAGGTTACCTGGTCTGGCTTCTTGACAGCACTAGTATCTTGTTCAAAAAAGTACTCTAGTTTCAAGGAACAAATGAGGCCACTCTCATGGTCAGACAGAAAATGTATATGGTTTTCTTTTACTGAAATCTCTTCCAAGACATGTGTTTTAAGGGATGTAGCTTAGTCGTTGGAGGCCAGGGGGCAAGCATCAGGAGTGTGGAGAGTGCTTTCCATGTGGTGCCTTCATTGGGGCTTCTGGTGAGAGAGATAAGGATGAAGAGAGAAGATGGGATGTGAGATGGGGGCACCTCTCTGCTACTAGCCAGCTCCAGCAATGCCTGGCTGTGGCTGCAGGAGATGGAAATGCCAAGATGATGCAAGTGAGTGCTCTGGGAACCACTCTTCCTCTCAGTTGCTCTCTCCCCCTCACCTGCCCAACCTCCTCCTCTGCTAACAGTATAGCTCCCCAAGTGGGATGGGCAAGGGGAGTAAGGAGAAGAATGTGATCCTGTGGTAGGAGCCATCAGAACTTTGACCCCCTCCAGCAACCTTCCTTTGCACCAGCAGCTGCTGCTCCTGCAGTTGCTAGCCCATCTCTGGCCTACGGCATAGCAGACAGGTGGGGTGCTAGGCTATCCCCACTGGCGCTTGACGCAGAGGCCCTTTCTAAGAGTTCCAGATGAACACCAGGTCAGTACTCCTTCAATAGTTATATGAAAGAGGGAATTTAAGCAAATGTTGCTTGTGTTGAAAGCAAAACCTGCTGAAATCCCTTCTTCTATATAGCCATTAATGGGACAGGAGCCTTGTACTGGTTATCAGCTGGCAACCCTAGACTTATCCTGCCCAGCCCAGGAGCTGCCCCACCTCCCTACTTCAGCAATCAGACTTGCAAATTTAACCCATGGCCGGCTGCAAAACAAAGCACGCAAAATCCAAGACACACAGTTGAGGATGATCACAAACTATGACAAACAGATATCTTTCACTACTTGAGGCTCCTCTAAATACATGTGAAACACATCATTTAATTTGATTCTCAAGTTACTAGAAAAGTGATAGTGTTACCCTAAGAGGTAAGGGAGCTTGAGGTATACCGACAATGCCTTAGAATTTTGGGGAATTATAGCTCAAAAAAGCCTGTGAGAGGAGGGTAACATTGGGATCTTTTTCACCTGTGTTTACCAGTACTAACTGTAGAAAGGACTTCAGTTAAGAATTAACAAAGTGTTTTATTTGGAAATAAGTAAATACACAAGAAATCAGATACTCTTATGCACCATACAAGGCGATTGGAATGTGAGGCATGAAAGGCTGGATAGAGAGAGAGCTGGGTGAAGAGGATGATGGTTACCAGTCCTGAAAAAAGGGTCACATCACAGCAGCTCAGATAGCATCTGAGGGTAGCACAGAGGAACAGAGGTCTGGGGCACCGTATGCAGCACAATAGGTCTAATGTACAACAATTTGATGGGGCTGAATCTAGGGGTTTTATACTCTGTTTCCTACTCTGAAGGGTGTGCATAGACAAAGCAGTAATGACTTTCCTGTGGAACTGACAAAGCAGTCCAGAATGGGCTCCTTATCTCTAGGCGACAAAACATTGATGGGAGTCATGACAATCTCTTAATGTTCTGGTTGGGCAGGGGGGATAGAGAAGATGTCCTTAGGGTGAGATTTAAGGGATGGCCCCTGATTGCTTCACCTGGCAGTTTTGCCTTCCATTTTTTTCAGGTGTACGTAGAGCCTGAGGTGATGAAAGGATTAACATAAACCCATTAGTGTTGGGTTTTCTTGCCTAATCAGCTCTGAACTTACGACCTGACCGTGTCTAAGGTCATGCTCTCCTGGCCAGTGTGTCTTCAATCATGTTTTCCATTGATAAATATGTTCATTTATGAAAATAGCACATCCTGCAGCATGGGGGGGTATAGGTATGGTAACAATAGTGGTATGCTGTCTACATGTAATGCTGTATCATTTCTTCCTTTTCTCCTCCATTACATCACATCCCAAGAAAAACAGTGCAGGAGCATGTTAAAAAGGGGTGATTCTCATATATACACAAGGCTACATTTGCCCAAGGCCTGTGTGATATGTAAATATTTGTTCTGAAGGTGCGGCAGGACTTGCAATTTTGATGAGGTTCCGGTTTTCCCTGCCTGTGGCCTAGCTCCAAGTGCTTACTGTAGTGGTGTTACGTAATTTTATTACTAACTTATTCTGGAATATGATTCCATGAAAGTATTCATATTTCAGCATCAGGCTCAGATTCCATATTAAACCTGCTATAAAATGTTGATTTATTAATTGAAAACTGCAGCCATTTGGATGAACTGTGAGAATAGGTGGAAAGTCAGGAGACTGATCTTCTCTCTTTTTGCTGCCCTACCTAGCTTTGCATAGAAAATCCATTTCATTTTGCATGCTGTTGATCTTTCTGTCACCAGCCTCTGATCTTTTGCCATATATGGTGCTGGCAAGTTACCTGTGCAAAGGAGTCTCCCAATGTTACTAGCAGATCCTCTAATTGTCCTGATTTGGCAAGGGCAGTCCTTATTAATTCTCTTTTATCCCACTTTTCCAGTTGTTTTTAATATGTTTCAATTTTATTTTCCTCCTCCTTCTCTCCTCCTTTGTCCTTAGCAGACTCCAGTTGCTGCAAACTGAGTTAAAAGTGCAGAAGTTGTTTGCACTCTATTAATTCGGGACAGAGGGAGATAAGAGAAGATGGTGGAAACTTGCCCTTCCCCATGGGCTCAGGTAAAAGCAAACTGCTGCACCCTCTCCTAGATTGTATGTTCTGCTTTATTAATAACTTTTGTCATCTTGATCATACTCTGATGTTGCTTGGCCACACACATCCCAATTTTCATTTGTGAAATGTTGGAGGGCATGCAGTAGTATATCTACCTGTCCCAGTTTGGCATTTGACAGTTCTCTGTCATCCCACTTTTTTAGCTCCTTTTAAAATGTCCCCATTTTTCTCTTCTCCTTCCACTTTCTCACTTTGTCCTCAGCTTACTTAATTGTTGCAAACTGAATTCAAAGTGCAAAAGTAGTTTGTAGTCAACTCAATGGGTGAGAAGGACGGTAGGGGACAGAATCTTGCTCTTCCCCATAGACTTGGGCAAAAGCAAACAGGGAGATTTTAAAAGCAGCTGAAAAAGCTGGATAACAGAGGACTGCCCCTGCTAATTTGGGACAGTTTGCATATTGACCTTTGCATATTGAGCACAGGGCCTCATCATGGTTTCCACTTCCAGGAGCTGTGTAAGAGGAGCCAGCTGCTCATGGTTTGAAAGCCCTCTGAAGGACTTCTCTCAATGCAAAGCTCTGTGTTGATGCTGGGTAGGGAGGGGGCTTGCAAGTGTTTCTACCACTATTTTAGCTCTGCACACATTGAGGTGAACAACTGAACAGATTTTGTTCATTGTGCTTGTAGTACAGTAATCTCTCTATCTCTCTCACACACATGTGCACCTGCACACACACACACACACACACACACACATTTGCACATGGTTTTAATTTTTCACTGTAACTTCATTTTTCAATATGTATTACTTTTCTGGCTGTAATTACAGTGGTCATAGCCAATGTTCATATTTCTTGCCATACTTTTATTTTGTGACTCTTGGTTTACCATGCAAATAATATTAATTGGCAATGTACAGTAACTGGATGAGATCTATGCAAAATACTGAAGAAGTTGGAAGTTGAAACTGAAGTTGAAACTCTGAAATTTCCAGCAGACAAACAAGAGCCAACAATAAACACAATATTTTATGGTTTGGGTTCTTTTCCATGATAAAGTTATCAGAGGAGGAGAAGTCAGAGGGAAATGACATGCTTCATCATAAGTATTGTTCTGATTAGAAACAAACCATTCAAAGAAATGAAAGCCTTTTCTTTTCCATGGATATACCCAAATCCTGTACTTCTTTTTGTCCAAACCTAATCCTTTGTCTCAGTGTCAAAATGAAGACTGGGAGCTAAGAAAGATGCCAGGCTCTTGCTGAAAGGAGGGTGTATGGAATGAAGGGAAGTGACAGGGAAAACTTTCTGGCAGCTTAGGTATGTGCTTATGAGCAGGCACTTCAGCTTGTGGCACTGTGAGATCCTCCTGTCCTTTTGAACTACTCATATCAGACATAATGTTCCCTGGGAAAACAGCAACTCTGCAAGTGATTATGGTAGTGACCTGGATCTTTGCCACCCAGCACAGGTTTTTCTCAGCAAAAACAGGAAAGGCACTTGTCCGTATGATAAAGGAATCCAGCAACTGTTTTTTCTTCCTCTCCTTTTCTTGAGACACATTTTTTGTATGTACCAAAATTCACATTATAGGTTGTGTCTGTATGAGAGAGGGGGTGCATTTATGCATTGGCTTACTTCTCGATCCTTCTCTACAGGTTTTATGAAAGAAAGCAGGGGGTGAGTACACACCAGCATTTTCACCAACATGCCCCAGAATGATTTTTATTCTGAGCCATAGATATTTTTCTTGGCTGAAAAAAAAATGAGAGGAGTCAGTTGTTTGGGGACACCTGATGGGCATGGGCTGCAGGGACCCTCCACCCTCCCTAGGCTGGTTGCAACCTATGGACCACATAATTCATACCAATGATTTAAGGCAAACAGAAATTGTGCAATGTTTGAAAGAGATGTGTAGTTCAACTTTATTTACTTTTAGCTGGTAGGCTAGCACAAGACATTTTGCTGTCTGAAGAAAATTGGAAGGTGGTTCCCCACCCCACCCTACTTCATTCCATGGATGGAATCCCAGCCAGAGTGGCTATTGAATTTTACTGACAACAGGACAACATTTTCCGCAGCACCTGATGATCATGATATCACACCCGACTCCCAAGTATCTGCTGTCTGAGGCAGCTGTTTCACTCTGCCAAATGTCAGGGCTGGCCTGTTAGCTGCATAAATTCTTTATGTTCAAAGAGGTTTTCTCTGCATAGATAAGATGACATAGGAATGCATTTTAAAATTTGGATTCTACTGGTTGGATGAAATTGGGCCAAACTCGCTCTCAAAGATATAATTATTCTGTTAATTATAGCCATATTTTCTGTTCAGTTTAAAGCCATAAACATTACAGATTTTTCTGGATTTGTTCTTTTTTAGGAAAAGAACTTTACTTCTATTGCACTTCATTACATTTCAGCATCCATTGTTATACCTTTTTTTTAAAAAAAAAACCAAATTCACTGTTTCTGCCTTAGAGTTCTGTGTGCTCTGGAGTCAATCCTAGGTACACATCAAGATGAAACTTTGGAGAGTAACACATTCTTTAACAAATGTTTCATGAACCTTTAGGTTCCCTTTGCCATTTCAAATAATGACTTGACTAGATTCATTTCATTTCCCTGCCTTGATTTTCTGGCAAATCAGAATGTGATATTAGACTCTGATAGAAACATAAATCCCCATTTGTATTTCAAAATGTCACTTTTGATTTTGTTTGGTTCAAGGAAATGAGAATTTTGCTTGTAGGACAAGAAGAAGAAAAAACTCAGGCTCTGGACTGATTCCAGAGAAATCAGGTTTAAGAAACCATACATATGATATCGAGCCAGTAAGAAATCTGCTGCGATTTCATTTTAGAGGTATAGACATTGGTTTGAGCAGTGTTTTTTATATCTATCGAGTACATTTTTTTAAAATGAAGCCATTCTGTGTTGTAATACTTGGACGAAGTATTTTAGGTGAATATAGTCAGCCTGTACAGCATTATTGATATGGGAGTCATTATCATAATATATACAATTTATATGAAATTTTTCAAAGTTTCCCTGAAGAACAGTATCATAGAAGTTCATGATAAGCTTTTATTATATATTATATCTTTTATCATACATTATTTCATCTAACATATCACTTTCATTATGTCTTGTTATTTTCTCATCAAGGAGGCTAAGGCCATTTCCACATGATGATGCTCCCGTGCATCGTTCTATCACAGTCCTGGCAGCACCCCTGCTGGGAAGAGATTGCACCAGGAAAGCACCCCTCCACCCCTCACCAGTTCCCTGTGGAAAAAAGTGCAGTGGCCCTGCCTCCTCCTTCTCCAGTGCAGCCAGACAGTTTCCATGGCTGCACCGGGGAAGGAAGCATTGCCGGCGTGCTTCTGTCCCTTCCACATGGCCAAGAAGGGCAAGAGCACTGTGCAATGGCAAGCGTAAAATGGATTTTCTTCTGTTTTGCAAATACCATGCGCTTGGGGAGAACTTGGGGAGAAAATGCACTTGGGGAGAAAATGGTGGCAGGCTGGCAACAATGTCATGCGGAAGCACAGCCAGCTGACCACTGTCATCCTGGCCCCACAGTGGCAGAAATGGCCTAAGTTTGGAATTGAATTGTTAATTTGGGTGTAGAGCTGGGTCTTTCCTTTTGGTAATTTTTTTTCAGAAATGCTGTAAAAACATCAACTGTTTGGGAAAAAAATTGCACGGTCTGTGAATCAGCTTAATTTGTTATCAGAGATGGGGGGCATTTCTGAAAGCACATTAAGCTTTTCAGTGCCTTTGATCCCAGTTTTGGGGGGAAAGTAGGTAAATAAGTTAATAACAGCAACAGCAGCAGAAACAACAACAATTAACTTTCTCACAAATTACAGCATTAATCCACAGATATTGATCATTAGGTAAACAGTCTTGCTTCCCCCCAAACAGCTTTCAGAAGGGTTAGACTTACTTTTTGTAAAAAATGAAAGCTTGGAATGTGGACCAGCTAATGGTTCAGATGGACAGCTTGTTGCTAATCTGGGTAAAACCTGGCAAACAAGACAATATGGCAACCTTAAAGGTGCATGCCACATGATCCCAGCACTAGCAAATCATACTAACTTTCAGTCCTGAAGGCCATGTTTTCGGTTTACAGCAGAAGCTGGTAGTAGTCAGAGGCCATTTCCGCATGAGGCAAGGGAATCGCTCCGTGCCATTACTCACCGGATCTTCTGGCTCCTCAGTCTGGTCCAGGGTGAATCGGAGCAGTGCGAGGTCTTGGATCCGCCCTGCTCTGGTTTCCAAAATGGTGGCTTCCAGTTGGTTGTGGGTCCCGACCAACCGCTGAAGCTCACCACGCCTAAGGCCCACCCTCCACAGATTGGTGCAAACCTGCAAATCTGCACAAGGGAGCAGGTACGCAATGGCGCGCTCCCGAAAAATAAGAAACCTCTTTTTTCCAGTCTTTAAAAAGTGTGCTGGAGGACCAATTGGGGGCATTTCGGAGCAGACTGAGATGTGGATTTCTGGTAAGTAGTCTGAACCTAGACTGCTCCGAGGTGCAGACGAACTCCATAGAGGATGCACTGCGCCATTTTAATTCCCCTGTGCAGAAAAGGCCAGAGTCTCCATTATCTTCACAGAGATCTGGACAATCCCAATCCTATAGGATTATATTAGTAACCAAGGAAAATATTTCAGTTAAATTGTTCTGTTCCTGTAACATCAGATGTTGCTCCCTGTTCTAGGATAATTTAATAAACAGTGGTTTGTTGAAGGCAACTCTGTTTAGTACTTTCTCCCATTTTTAAAACATTCACAGTTTAACATCCTATAGCAACCTGACAAGTTTTATTCACAAACTGAGAAAACGTTTGCCACTCCTATTAGTGGAAAATAAATGCACTAAAAAAAGAAGAACAAGAGGATCTTGCTCCCTGCTTTCATGTTACCTCTATTTGAAAACAGAGTTTATCCTAAGCATACCTTCTACAGGTACTACTTCTGAGAGCATTTGTGCTGCCTAATCCTGTATGTATTTTCCCAGAAGCAAGTCTCACTACCTTGAGTAACAGGTTAAGTATGCTTAGGAGTGAAGATTTGCATGATCTTCTGAGGGTTTGGCTGTGAAACTCAGCACATAAATAATTTAAATAGCTAGTCAAAATCCATAGGGATAATAAATGTACAGAAAATTCTTAATTCTTAACTAGCACAAACTAGTCTTCTGAAAACCAACTTTCAGGATTTATTTTTGTTATTGACATTCTAGGCTTTGGAAAGAATCCACCCACTAGGCAACCTTGGGCAAGTCACACTCTCACAGCTTTAGAGGAAGGGTATGACAAACTTTCTTTGAATAAATCTTGCTTTAAAAAAAACTATGATAAGAGTGTCATAAGTTGGAGTCAACGTTGTCCAGAATGTTATCCAGAAACGGGATATTATTGGAACATAATATGTGGAATAGACTGTATTTCTTTTTGACTTTTCAAATATTAAAAAAAAAATGCACTGATGTTTTGGAGCAAGATGAGAAGATGTCTGAAGACTATTTTTGGCCTAAATGAGCTTCAGGAAATAACTGATCATGTGAAACATGGCATGACAGATTCTGAAACCATATCCAAGGAAGATGGACTAGACAGAAATGCTAAAATCTCAATGGGCCATAATGAAATGTGCTAGATTATCTGACTGATGTGATGGTTTTGTGGGAGGGGGGAATCAAAACCCCATGTTACTCAACTTCATTGGTTGACATTTTTTCCCCCATGGCGCTTTCATTCATCATGTTTTCTCTGTGGATGGGTGAAGAATTTATTGCATTGGCATTTCAATTAAAATTCTCAAGCCAAAGCCAAATGTGGACCCTGAACTCAATTCACAACTGGATTTCTGTACATTTCAGAGCCTGCAGTATGCTTTGCAAACCTCATACCCCTCACCTATCCCAGTCTGGGCAGGGCAGCTGTGTTTTGTTCTTTGTTCTCCTGCTTTCTTCAGTTTTTTTTTCTTTTTTAATCTGCTTCTTCCATCCTCAGGCCTAGAGTCTGAGCAAAAACACTCTCAAGTCCCTGGCCTCTATAGAGGTGCAGTTATGGGCCATAAAAGGAGCCGTGGCAGCACCAATGTGAGCAGCTCCTCTTGAGGTGACAATGAGGTGCAGCTGCTCAGCATGCCTGGCTAAGTAGCTCAGCTAGGCTAGGGAGGAGGAAGTGGCAGCTGCAAAAACAAGGTGGGAGGTTGCAACAGGCTGTGACTACTCAACCCTTGCTATGATAGAGGCTACCACTTCCCTTCCTCCCCCTCTTCTTCTTGTGGAGCTTGAGATGAAGCAAAGCAAGGCAATACTGGAGCAGCCTGGGACCAGCTGCTAATGCTGCTGCCACTCCCCTCATGTTCACTACTTGGCTCTGCCCTTCTTTATGGCCCTGTGATAATGGGCTCTTCCTGTTATCTAGGCAGTATAGTCAAAGGGGGAATAGTTCTCACTCCAGGTAAACAAGGGGTTAATGAGGTGTTACATTTATTGGGAGTCAGCATCACAGAGGACATTAGAGATCACAAGAGACAATCGTCCAATCAGCAAGAGCAGATGAGGGGAAAGATGAGAAGCTTTGAGATGCTTCAATCAAGAATGTTTAAAAATGCTTCAGAGATCACAAGGCAGAGAGACAAAGGAACATCAACCAGAAACAGAGGCTGGGTAAAACTGGGCCCAGCCTCCTGGCTTCTTCCCTCCCACCATCATTCCAACGTCTGGATAATAATGTGAGTAGATTAGGAATGTTCTTAGCTAGTTGTGTTATGGGTTTTAGTTCTTTTAAAACTCTGCCTGGAATGATCTAGGCTTATCTATAACTTCATAACTGCTAAGTAACGCCTGTAGGAAGTATCCTTTATGAATAAGACCTCTTGCCTGCTTAAAATAAAAGTTTTCTTTAACGAACTTTCTGTCCACACTCTCTTCTCCATGTGCCTATCTGTTGCATTTGTAGATATATTCCTCCCTTGAGCCTAGATAGTCTTCCCCAGTGGCTTCCTACTGAGTCACAAGAAAGGAGAGTTAAAAAGGAGTTCAAATCAGTAGGTGGTAGCAGCAAGTCTTCCAAGGGCAAGGAGGAGTTCCCATCTCCTGCTCAAGGGCAAGAGACAGCATCAAGTGGGAGAACCCCCCACCATTCCCCCTGCCTGGCTCTAGCTGCAATGGTGTCCCAGGCTAACCACCCCACTCCCACAGCCAGTTGACTGAGCAAGGGTGGTAATGTGGGTCTAGCAGTGACCGTTGGTGCTCAGGCAGGGCTCAGAGGAAGAATATAAGGAGGTGATAGCGGCAGCAATGTGTTTCTGGGTGTCAGTGCGTGTTTATGTGCGTGGAGGGAAGTGAGTCTGTATGTCTGTGTCACAAGGAGGAGATTAGAGTCTTGCTCTCTAATCACAATTATTCATTTAAATTTAAATGCTATTTAAGAGAGAGAGCGCTACTTGGATGTATACCCCATAGGGCATTCAGTGATTTCTGTGGGACTTGTTTCCGGATACATATGCTTGTGTTTTGACTGTACTCTGTTGTTCTACTAGTGTTCTGTTTTTCATCTGTGCAATGCTGGAGGGTATGAAACCTAAAATTCTGCATGCAGGAAATGAACCCATCTGAAAAAAGGAGTGGGATTCTTGCATTGGCTCAGCAGCCATCTATGGGTGAAAGGAGCCTGTTCATTCACAGAAAGTGAGGTTTGGATCCAATCCAATGTTTGTATGTGATCAGAATAAGATATGATTGGCCTTGGTTCAGGCACTTAACAGAAGCAAAGAACTATTTTCTTGATGGAGGAACAGTCAAGTAAGTGTATCTCCATGTTGCTTCATTACATCTATCATGTAATATTGCTAATTAGAAACAGACAATTAGAAACTGCCATGTGGCAGAAACAGAACTGTAAAATCTCCCTCTGTGCTTGTTCTCCTTTCTGTTTGTCTACTTAGTTTAGGCTGCCATATATGCAGTTCAAATCAGGAAGAGGGCAGGTGCCATTTGTTGTATCAGACTAGATCCAAAACTTTAAAAGATGAGGATGATGATAATGGTGGTGGTGATGATGATCATGATGATGATTATTTTTGGACTACAGCTTCTAGAATCCCAACCAAGATGGTCACTAGCCATGCTGGCTGCTGGAGTTACAGAGCTGCAGTGAGACCAAGTGTGGTATAGTAGTTTTAATATTGGACTAGGACTCTGGGATACTGGGGTTCAAATCCTTGCTCAGGCATAGAATCCCACTGGGTGGCCTTTGGGCATGTCACACTCTCTCAGCCTTAGAGAAAGGCAACAGCAAACCTCCTTTGAATAAATCTTGCTAAGAAACCCTGACAATGGGATTGCCATAAATTGGAGTGTACTTGAAGGCATGTAACTACAAAGACCAAAAAAAAGCAACTTTTCTAAGGTCTGGCTAAGAGCTCATTCAAACTGATTAAAAAGACCAGAAAGTCCCTGATTTTGTTTCTGTTCTTCTAATTTTGTTGTGGAGATCCATACACTTTTTTTTAAATCCCAGAATATTTTCGGTGGCTTCCCAGTCTTTTTATACCATTCCCTGTGTCATTTTATTTTAACCCAGTATAAAATCAGAAAGAATGGGAACAAACGCTGGGACTTTTCAATCAATCTGGATCTGCCCTAAATCAAACACTGTGCTGGCATCTGAAACAGACTTTTTCCCTCCTTACAGTCCTTTGCACTGCCAGAAACTAGATTTAGAGAGTTTTCTAGCCCTCCATAGGGATTTAGGGGCCTTCAGAGGTTTACAGTGGAGATTTTTTAAAAAAAGCATCTCCAGGTTTCACAGGTTTCAGCTATTCCACTAATAGAAATCTATCAAGAATAACTAGGTACTGATTAAAATAAAATCATAATCATATACAACAATTGCCAAAAGGTCATCTATGGAAGCTAGTGGAATGATTGCAACCAATACAGAATTGTCACCTAGTTTATAAAATTAGTTCTAAGGGGAAATATCACTAAAACAATGCCTTTCTCAGTTTGGTGTTTACTAGCTAGTAAAATCAAGACACAACCAACTGTCACAGAGCAAATGAAAATTAATGTGGTATGTGATCTTTTCATTCTTCATTTCTATATAAAGATGAGCAAACATGGAAGAATAAACCAAGAGTGCCTTAATTTTTTTTAACCTTCTTCCACAATTTTTTAAACACAAATGCACACCAAGAAACCAAAAACAATAAATTTGGCTGTTTTTGAAGAATGCAATGAAGCCAGTCAAAAAATGCTTAATCTAGCTGCAGTTTCTAACATTGTAGGAACTTAGGCAGGTTATATAACATCCTAAATAGTACTCTTGGCCCTGGCTAGAGCAGATCTGAGATTTACTTACATATTGACTTATCTTTCAACAATTGATTTAATGGGTCTATTCTGGTGGGGCTGACCAACAGGACTCCAATGAATTCACACTGAGATGAACATCATCTAGACATTAAAAAAAAACCACTTTCACAAGAAAATGAGCAACACTGAAATACCTTATAATTCAATGGCTTCTACTACTACTACTACTACTATTATTATTGTTATTATTGTTATTATTGTTATTATTGTTATTATTTTATTATTATTATTATTACTACTACTACTATTAGTGTGTCCTCAAATCATTTCCAGCTTATGTTGACTCTAAGGTGATCCTATCACAGGAGATTCTTGGCAAGTTTTATTCAGAAGGGTTTTGCCGTTGCCTTTCTTTAAGGGTGAGAAAATTATGACTTGCCCAAAATCATCCAGTGGATTGTCGTGGCTGATCTCATGGAGTTCTAGTCTAATAGTACCTCTGGCAACAGGAAACAAAATTATGGGGCATACAAACTGAAGTGCCTTACATTATGTGAAGACAGTAGGACACTGGTCGTATGTGAGAAAGCATCCTTACCCAACAAGTGCTTATTAATGATTCTATGTTGTTCTAGTGAATGAGTGATTTCTCAAGATGACTGCCACAACTTTTAAGAATGCAGTGCTATTAAAAATATTTTAAACTGATTTGGATGAGATGATAGTGGGGATGCTAATCAATTTTCCAGATGACACAATTTAGGGATAGCTATTAACTAAAGGGGAGAATATCAAGATTCAAGGGGATCTGGGCAGGCTGGAAAACTGGGCCAAATCTAATATGATAAAATTCAATGGAGAATTCAAAACCAGTGAGCTATGTAGTAGTGGTCAGTTACTCTAAAAAGTGGATATGTTTCCACACTTGATTGCCATCTGCAGCATTCTCTGAGAGCAGAGATCTTCTTAGTGTGGAAACGGTACACAGCAGACAAGTCCATGAGGAGCTTGCTGCTGAAGACTGAAGGTCTGAAAGTCATTATTCTATCATATTTGCAGCAATAACAATTGCTTCTAAATTTCTTTAAAGATTCATGAATTTTACATTGTGTTCTCCATTTAATGTTTGTCTGCAGCCTTCTCTAACTTAGCTTCCACTGCTTATTTCTTGGTGTACAAAATTTAATAACTCCTGTGCTCACAATCTCTGATCATTAATGGATGGACTATTCAGCTTTCTCACATCAGTTATCATTAGGCTGCAGTTTCTAAAAGGAGTTGAGGGATCTGGTTGGCAAACTGTTCCTTAAACATTCACTCCAATTATGCAAACCATTAAAAGATTTGAAAACTAAGAGAATGCTAATGAGAATGCTTGGCAGTAATGTTTCCAGTGTAGTTTAACTCAGGATACAAAACTATGGTTAGTTATTGACTAAATATGTCTCCAAACTTTCTGGGCATGAAAAGAGTGATATTCAAAATTTGATTAAGGTTTAAGAACTTCCTCTTCCAAAGCCATGCAGAGTTCATGCTAGCCTGCCACTGGAAGCTGCTGATTCTGATGTCAGTACAGCAATGAATCTGCTCCAGGTTGGATCTATCCAAGGTGCTTAACCTTATTCCCCAAATAGGTTCAGCACTTAGACAGCTCCTTAAAATTCTGGAATAATGGAAGCTACAATTTCCTATGAGTCCTGAATTGTATTTGTTAAATATGACAGATTTAGTAGACGATATGAATATAAAGAAATATTGGAAAATATTATTATATATGATAACAACTGCATGTATTGAATACGCTAAGGTATGGAAAACACAGCAAATACCTACAATAGAATAATGGTGGGGAACCTTTATTGAAAATAAAAATGCTGACATAGTCTCTCAAAGATTGAAAGGGAAATCAGATGATGAAATTCAGAAAGAATGGCAAATTGTAGGTGATTGCTGGGTGACCTTTGATAGAAGTCAATAATTCATGGTAATATGTGGAAAAATTTCATTGTGATGATTACGGCAGGTATCATGAAGCAGGAATATGGTAATGGAAATGCTATGTACTAACGTGTAAAATGGCTGAAAAATGCATTACAATGATATAACAATGTTAAGAGATTTTGGAAATGAAGTCTAGATCAGTTTGGAAGATTCAAGAAATAATTCATGTGAAATAGCAATAATAAATGGTTGTTTTAATTGTGAAACTTTAATAAAATGATATCAAAAAAAAATTTCTGGAATAATGGAAATACTCTTCTAGCATCCTGTTACTCCAGAAACTTTTTTGGTTTCAGCACTTTGGATAGATCCTTAAAATAAAGATTAAAACCCAGAGCAGATTCACTGTTCCATTGAAATGGGCTACTAGCTGCCCCTGATCTAAAGATAATAATGCAAACATCATCCATTCTGCCACACAACACAAAATGCAATATATATAAAAAAGGAGGAGGAATACAGGCGGTGGGGGGTTGATAGCACCCAGGCCTAGGGCCATGAATCTATTTCAGATTTTAATCTGAATTGTGAAAGAACTCTCCAAAGTGCCCAAACTATTTGGGGCACAGTGTTGCCCTGTTCCCGGGAGGGGCGCCCAAATACCCAAAACACAAACTCAACTCTGGGGAGAATTAGCTGGAGCACTCACTAAAGCTAGCGAGAGGCAGGGTAAATTAGCAGGGATCTTGCAACCCAATGTCTGTGGGGTCAGGTCAGTCAAGCAGTCAGACAGTTTTAAAATAGCAAAAATTATGTTTTTATTAAAAGACAAACAAACAATAAAGACACCACAATCACACAGCTAATGAAAGAATGGGAAATATGGATTTTCAGGGGAAATGGGTGATATGACACCTTTCTCGTAGTCCTGAAGAAGTTGAAGATGGTAGGGAAGAAAGCTCAGCGCGGCTCGCTGAGGGGAGCTCGCCGGACAAAACAGGAGCAAGGCGGTTTGGAACTCGGGAGCGATCTGGGGTTAAGCGAGCTCAGTTACTGGAACTGAGGGGACGGCTCACCAGACACAGCGGCAGCAAGGTTGGATGCAATTCAGGAGCGATCTGAGGTGGTATCGGAATGGGGGGTTTATATAGAGTGAATTGTGACTGCAGGCCATGCCATACTCGGTGAGAACAATGTGAGTTTGGAGCGGGACAAAGCTTTGGAAAAAGTCAGGTTTAACATGATTGGCTTAGCGCTGAATCAACAATAGTGTAGCCAGTATGCAAATACAAGGTGCTTAGTTAGGCTTTGTAAGACTATCTGCTCAGAGCCGGGCGCCTTTGTTAGTGTCGCGCTTAAGCAAAAGGGTGTTTGCAGGAGAGGACTCTGAAGCAACGGAGTGGCTCTGTTCTGCCTGCCTAGGTGGAGAATGGAATGTCCAACACTTACCGGCCATGCCTGTGTATGTGCTTGTCCGGAGGCCTCACAAACACGTGGAGAGGGGTGGCAGAGGAAGGCCGAATGGTTTTGATATCAAAAAGAGATATCTAGTGCTATCACTGGGTGAAGCCAGGATGGAATGGGGAGGGGGGTGACTTTTCACTTTTACTTTTCTTCTTAGCCAGTTTTTCTTTTTAATTTTACTTCTTGTTAATTCCTAAGCAAGAAAAAAAAAGACGCAAAATCATGGCTGGAGAAATTTTCTGTTGTGGGAAGCAAATATCTATGGAAGGATAAGATTTTGGATCTGATAGACTCCAAATCTCCTTTAATCTACCCTAACATGTCCATGAAATGCCTCCATTTTGCTTTGACTGCCTGTAGGGCTCTGCCCACAGGCAACGGCAAAAGCACAATTTTCTCCTTCTAGAAAAGACAGAATGGGAAGTAATACACTATGGCTCCTGCAAAGCCCTCCAAATGAAAGATATGTTCCTTTTAGAGGGATGCGTTAGTATACTGCTGGTTTTGTGCTACAGTACTTCAGAGAAGTGAGTAACGGGAATGTTATAACTGATTACACCTGATAGACCTGTTGACTGGGGACAAGTGAGGATTGTGTCCCTTGTGTGTGATTGCTATACTATTTTGATTGCCAATGTATTATGTTAATCCTCAAAAACCCACCCATGTTAATTTAGCCATACCTTTAAAATAGTCCAGGTCCAGTTCCTTCCAACGAAAATATGTGTGGGGGGAGATATATTCTGAACATTTTCATAAAAGCAATGATACTGCTTTATGATGCAAAGTGAAGGCACAGGAGATTTGCTGGAGAGAAATCTGCTGAAGAAAGTCTTTCAAAAACGTTATAACTCTCTCCCCTCTCCTTTTTTTTTTTTTAAACTAGTCTGTTCAGGACCCCCACTCCACTTTAGACTTTCTTTATCAATTACCTCTGCTTGAAAATGAAGAGTCGTCATTGCAAACTGCCAGTAACTTAACAAAATGATTGACTGTGGTTGCTTGTAGTCAGCAGAAGGTCTCTCCATTACAAATTGCTTGTCCATTATTCTTCTGACAGGACAGACCACTGGAGCTTGAATGGCACTTACACTCAATCAAATTCTAATGTTGATTGAAAATGTTGGGTTTCATAGTTTCTTGATGTGCCCTGCAGGGGCAAGGAGAACTCCATCACTGCATCGTGTGCTTCTTGCACAGAGGCACTTTTAAAGACTTTTCAGTTTCACCACTGTGTTGCCTTCCACATACATGTATATGTGGAACTGCAGATAGATGTGTTTGATTGTACTATGTCAGTGGGAGGACCTTTCTGACATCTGTTTCATAGTCAGTTACTTATGGGACCATGCCAGCTTTTCGTATTTTCCTGATCTGTTCCAGTGTGATTCATCCTCAGCTGAAATTGCACTGCAGAACTGACACCTGTGGTCGAATGTGGCATTTTATCTAATAACTGTACTTCCAATTAAACCAAGATGCAACCCTCAAGGCCACTTTTGTAGCTATCAAGCACTCACCCCACCCAAAATCTTTTGAATTTTTTTTGAAAAATATTTTTATCCCAAATGCCCCCTGCATCCTCTCAGGACTTGGGGTACTGACAGGCTAGACTGTTGCAGATTTTTTTCCCCAAAACCACAAGTTAATCCCAATCACTTTCTGTTTTGGAAAAACATCCTCTCCAAGGCCTCAAGGAACTAGGGCTGGAGGTACTTGGCAGATTGTCTACTCACTCCTAAAGCTTTAAAACAAATCAGAAGAAAATCAGGGTGGGTAGAAGCATGTGAGACAGCCTTCCATGCAACCCCTTAATCTCAGGAAGTTATCAACCACAGTCCAAATACCTAATCCTTTATGACATGTTTTCAAAGCTGAAAAAGGCTGACAGCTATGAGGTTTGAAGAAACTTATGAGGCTAGAAGTAACATATCGCAAATTATGGCCTTAATTGTAGCATTTTATTTTTTCACGCTTGTCAGTGATGTGACTTTCTGGGTGAGGCATAGGGGGCTATTCTTTTTAGCTTTTTGTGCCCTGTCCAAATTAACAGTTGTCCTTCTGGGGAAAGGACTGTGCACTCTTGTTTCTTTGCTCCACAAGCCAAGATCATCTGCTTCTTCATCTGAATTAACTCCCTGCTCCTTCCCCTCCCTGCTAGTAAAGAGCAACAGTGATTGGGAGGTCGGAAAATATGGACCTGCAAGGGCAGCACATTATGCTCCATCTGCTTGGTGCATGTTCTTAGCAAATGCTTAGTCACATCATTACTATTTTTCTTTAGTGTAACAAGTAGTATTTGCTCATTATTCCTAAATCATTAATTTGGGGGTAGTTTGGGGGTACCATTAATTTGGGGGTACCATAGTTTCTAGTCCAGACTTGTGGTATATTAGATATCATTTGATATCAAGAATTTGGCCTTCACTACCCATTCGGCTCCATGTGCTTGCGAGGCCCCTGGACAAGCACGCACACGGGTACAGCCGAAAATAGCTGAACTATTCAAAACAAATCCAGGCAGGCCAGTAATTGCCGGACTGCAGCTTCAGGAGACCTCCAGGCAAGTACCCTTTTAAGATCACATTATGTATGCACACTGTTTACAAAAGACTTCCTGCCCCGAGCAGGCAGCTTGACGAGCCGAATACTCAACTGTCAAGCACTCCACGTTTGCATACTGTCTACCCTATTGACAACGCTGTCATAACTCAATCATGCAAAGTACTGACCTTTCGAAGGCTTTGTCTCCAGCCCAAAACCCATTGTTATCCCCGGGAACGGACTAGCCTATGGGCACATTTTCCCCTACAAGACCCCCTCATTTTAAGCGTTTCTTCGGATCGCTCCTGGCTTCCATCCCGCCTTGCTGTCGCTTCGTTAGACGAGCCTTCCCCTCAGCTCCACGTGCTGAGAATCTCTGCTTCTACAGACTTTTCTTCAGACTACCTGGCTTCAGGACAGGTGTAGTATTTTGCATGCAAAAATCCCTCTTAAAACCCTCTATCCAACTCCCACCTCTCTTTCATTAGGTCTGTGTGAGTGTGTTTGCATACATATATTGTGACTGTGTTTTCAAAATAAAGGAAAACAATTATTATTTACTTCTGTTTGCTCATTGACTTGGCCTGGCCCCATAGACATTGGGTTCAAGATCTCGCTAGGTTGCCCTGCCTCTTGTATTGCTTAGCTTGTGCTCTTGCTAATTCCCATTCCCCATTGTGAGCACATTGAGGTGTCCCTCGCGGGACCCCAGAAATCAGGGTAACAGAGGAATCTCTTTGGGAATTTTTGGCTATTTTAATTTTTTTCAATTAAAAGGAACACTTTTTATTAAAACTAATGCTAGCAACATGTTGTTGATTCATCACTGTTATATAAGGAGTAATCACAGCTTAACTCTCCATTTATAAAAAAGGTGAATACTGAATTACTTTGTAAATGTAACATTCTGGACTATGTTCTCGTCCATTTCTACAATTAATTTGCACTCACATGATCCTTTGATGCATGGATAGTCCTGTCCTTGAGCAAGATGGGATAAATGGCTATATATAAAGACTTTGAAGTAAGTATGCCTGTAAAGTTGCTAGGGCACCAATCTGCTAATAACGTTCTCCTACACCCTTCTCTTCAATAGTCCCTTTCCCAATTCTACTCTTCCAATTGGTCTTTTAAGGAAAATCCAGTTGTAGTCCATAATAGATGGGCACTACAAAAATGGGACTACAAAGGATAGAGAAAAAGACCTTCTGGTAGGAGATATTGTTGCTGCATTTCCCCTTGATGGCACCAAATTCTTAAAACAGACAAGCATGGTCTCTAAGTTGACATCTGGAAATTCCGCTTCCAACTTTAGGATTTTATGTATTTGGATGTAAGTTTTATTTAATTTTTTTTAATCAATGGCACCATTTATATCTCCGGACCAAAACTAAAAAGCCCTTTTTAAAAAAAATCAGAAGCAGAAAAATTGTTTTGCACAAAGATTATTGATTAAATTTTCACAAAAAAAGTTCCCAATGCAAAAAGAGAGGGAGAGAGAATGCGTAAAACATTCCATAATCTTACCCAGTATGAAGAAAACTGCATTTTTTTTCATTCCCACAAATGAGAATGAAAAAGATATCAATTTAAATCATAAGTGGGAAATGGGTGAGAAACACTCCAGCTAAGTGACAAACCATGAAATACACAAGAAAAACTATGTATAGTTTCATCTACAACAATTACATTTTACTGTGTACTGAAATTCTGACAAAAATAGTATTGAGCAAAATAATAACAGCTAATCTCTCCCCATCCCTCAATATAAGAAGCATTTACAGATTTAAACCACAATACAAATCAGTATTTTACATTTCATAATACTGCAGCATTTCATAATACTTTTTATACTACTCATATAAAAGGGCCCTATGGTTTGGCATCTCTCTTGTCTTATGTACAAAATAAGGTTTACAGTGACTTCGTGAAAGGATTAAACTCTACCATATAAAATTATGGCTGGTGTCCTGTTAGTGTCATATACCAGTGGTATCACTGGTGTAAGTCTTTTTAGTTATTATGGAGGGAGGAATGCAACATCATCCTCATGCAAGAACTCCCATTCCCTTACAACTCACTTATCACTTGCTGTCCTTCCTAACATGGCCATGTAGTGGCTGGCAAAGGCATGAGGCAGCTGGGAATCTTCTGGCTATGTTCCTATAGTCAGACATATGATATTGAAGGCATCATCCAGGACAACCCAGAGGCCCTCTGGAGGTTCCAAAAGATGGCATCGTTGTTGAGCATGTGGCTACAGGGACAAAACCAGACACTTCTTTGCTGTTCCTCACTCTTTTTTGTGGCCATGTAAGGGAAGGGACAAAAAGTGGCAGGCAGCTTTTAAAGTAGGGGAAAGGAAAGGTGATGTGCAGTTCTGTCTGGGCAGAATTTTTGTCTCATCATGGGCAGTATGATGTTGTTGTTGTTATATAATCAACAATGTTTTATAGATTATTACCTATGTCAAATGATGTTCAATAAAATTTTCGCACTAGAGACTGTTTTATCTAACAAAACAAACATTTATTTAAAATTTTAGTTGTTCATTGATAAATTTCTACAGGTCTTTTGATGATATTAATTCATGTGGCTCATGGTTTTGGACCTCGTTCCAGTTTTCTATAAAATGAAAGCAATACAAAGCCATTTAAAATTTGCATTGTGTCATTAGCATAATAGATGGTCGCCATATTAACTTCTCACGTCCACCATGTCATTCAGGCACAAAATAAATCCTTTTAAAAAATAAGCTTTAATCTGAAGGTTTTAATTGAATAGACATGCAAGGTAATAAGGCATTCTAACAGTTTTAGCATCTTTGCTTTGGCATACTTCATCTTTGGCCATTTGCTAGAAAAACTATAATACATCTTGTCTGCACTTAGAAGTTCCTTGAATGCGTTCCTTCAGAACTGCATTTAATGACAAAGGCAGGCAGAGGCCCCAGACTGCATTGTAAATTTCAGCAAGAAAGCACAACACAGCTCCCTTTTCCCTTAAACAGAAAAATGTTTTACCATTACTAAATAAGATAAATATCCAACCAATTTAGGGACTAAAAAAAGGCTAGATAAAGGTTTATTTTTGCAGATTACCACATATCCTGGATACATGTGACCAAGCAACATCAGTCTGTGGTCAAGATGGCAAAAGCTGTTAATGAGGAAGAACACACAAGCTAGGAGAGAGTACAGCTATTTGCTCTGGCCAGAGCCTATTGGGAAAAGCAAGATTCTGCCTCCTCCTTTCCTCTTCCCCCACTGAGTTAACTGATTGCAAACTACTCTTGTAATTTGAACTCAGTTTGCAGGAAAGAAATTAAGGCAAGGACAAAGGGGGAAAGCAAGAGAAGAGAGAAACTGGGCCTTTTTAAAAGCAGATGAAAAAGTGGCACAGCAGAGGATTAATCAGGCCTGTCCCTACCAAACCGGGACAGTTGAAGGGTATGTTAATTTGATAGCATGATCCTGTATACCTCTGTTGCATTGTGTAGACATCTATAATGTATTGAGCTTTGTACAGACACATCTATCTTGCTAGAGTTCAGCTGGATTTACTTCTTCCTGGTAAGTATATAAGATATCACACATGTCTAAGGCAGGAATGGTTAAAGTGTAGCCCTGCAGGAGGACCTCAGAGATGTTTTTGTTGCCCTCAGCCCCTCCAAACAATCCTGTGTTTCCCCTCCCCTGCCCTGGTGTCTCTTCTGGAAACCTCCAAGAGACATAAAGTTCTGCCCAGGCCACTCACCCGCCTGAGGCAGAAGAAGAACTGTACTGCTTAACTTTTAAAAGAACCAACTGATAACTTCTGACAACTTCTATTGTTGCTTTGTCTTTTTTGGCATAGTTTGGAAGTTAGTGTGACAGGGAATGCTGGAGCAGAAGCCATGCAACCTGTGCCTATCTGCAGTTGCCCACCATTGATGTAAAGGATGTTTCAGTCTTGGAATATCTAGTTATATTCCCCCCCGCCACACACACACACACACCAAAAACAGGCTAGGCCTCCTGAACCTTTTGTCATTGGGCCAATGCAATAATTTCAGCAGACTATGAAGATGGCTCACTATCCCATGCAGGTCTACACAGAATTAAATCCGATGGGATTTATTCCCAAATGAATGTAAAGACAAATCTCAGTTAATAACTCACTAGCAATGAAGCTTTTTGGTTTTTTTAACAAGGATTTTTAGACCCACTCAATCCCATTCCCTTCTTGCTCTCTGTCTGTCTGTCTATCTATCTAACTGCAGAACTGGCAGTGGAATATTAGTGAAGGATGGCTAGAGAAAGGCCATTATTTGGTGTCAGGTTGCAGCAGCAAGTAAAAAGGCAATTTAAAAAACTGAGCTAAGAAAGAACGGGCTTTTGCTGTGGCCAGTCCTATGTTGCTAGCTGTGTGTTCCTGCCTACAACAGGCAAGGTAAATAGCAGCTGCCTCCAGAATCCCTTACTGAGCCTGCAAAATAGAAAGAATACATGAGCTTGCCTCACGAGCAATTCCAGACATGCTAAGAAACCACAGATCTATAAGTTTGGCCACCAAAATGAAATCATAAGAACAGTGGAGGCCGATGAAAGAAAAAGTCATTCCTAGATGTATTTTGGAAGCAGTTTTCAAGTGGTCTCTAGAAGGTCCAAAATGTTTTTGTTTATTTATAGAAGGCTTACTTGAACTGATTAGTTAATGTCATATTGACATACTGTTAGTTTGAAGAAAAATACGTTGACACATGTTCACTTGCTTTTCTTTTCTGTGGTATAGGACTCTGCACCTATGATTTCCATGTTACTTCTACCTCTGTTGCCAAATTTTCTGTTAAAGAAGTAATTCTCAGGAACATATATAATTTGATATCTGAGGTATATCTATATACAACACTTTCACCTTAAGCACTTAAGTTTAAATGGATCATGCTGTCACTCTATGTAACTAATTTTGAAATCATCACCAGTACAGTTGTATAAGAAAGTAAATACTGTACATATATTTGCTTTAAAGCTCAAAGCATTGTTTTCTCATTTAAAAAGCCAAAGTGAATAAAACAAGATTAATATATTTTAAGTTATTTTTACAAAAAGATAAAGAGCTAAAAAAATTAAGAGGCTAGATATAGATTTTCTATCACCATTATGATAAGCTTTGGTAAAAAGGTTACAAAGCCATAGCACCAATAAGCTCCAATGGCAGTCTTTATGCCTCAATATGCATGAGAAGTGATGAAGATGTAAATTTTGGCCAGGAAAGTTGTGTATGTCCCTTGACGCCAAAGCTTCATTTCAACATCTAACAAAAAGTCTTTGGGTTCCTTCATTTGTCGCTGAAGATAGACAATGCCTGTGTAGGAATTCAGCTTTCTGGTGCTGAAGTAGTTCTCTTCATTTCCTTTGTTGATTGTAAGGATTATGTTGTCTCCAGCATAAGCAGGTGAGGGACCAATTCGGAAAATATGAGCTGGGACAACAATGTTAGTTTGGAAGTTAAGCTGATAGTAAGTAATTCGCAGTGGAGTACTTTGGCAATCCAGATAGCTGAAGCAGTTGATACGTTCACATCTCCTGAAAGAAGAAGAGGAGGAGGAAATATTTAGCACAGCAGGAACTGAGATTCAAAAGAGACCCATCTGGGTGATTTGCAGAGTCTCTGGGGGAAAAAAACCCACCTCTCTCTCATGTATTAGGCAAAGACACAGCAGAGCTGCAAACATTGACTGTGCAATTAACAGCTGCTTGTTCTGCTTTTACAACACTCTTTACACTGATGCTATTGTCAGCATAACAGCCAAGTATCAAAAGATCATGAACCTTGAAAGCCTCTGCTGGAAGTACCACAATGAGCACACAGAGGAATACAGACAAAGTCATGCTGTGTATGTTTGCCTGGAAAAGGAATCTGTGATTCATCAAAGTGCCGTGCTCTGATCAGGCTATATGAAATCCAGCCATGCTGACAAAAGCAACTCTGAAAGGCAGCACTTTTTTTTTTTTTTGGCTTTTATTTCAAACTGCACAACTGTAGAATAAGGAGTCACACCAGCGGCTCACTGTCTTCATTTCTGTTTGCAACATCTCTGAGAATACAACTGGGAAATGTTACTTTTTAGATTACAGGACCTTGAATACTTCAGCCATATGGAAGATTGTAGGAGCTGTAGTCCAAAAGGTAACTTTTCCCAGATCTAGAACTTCCAGGGCAGGCTTCCAGGGTATTTGTGCTGTCAGGGATTCTGTCTTTATTCTCACTATATGATATTATTATAGAAGGTCCCTTTGTACCACTGCAAAGGAATTGATCCTGTGACTTCTTTATTATTTCTCTTGTGTTATAACTGTGACAAAAGGACCACACGTGGACACGGAAAATGACACTAATATGCCACAGGAGTTTTCAATCTCTGTCGACATAAAGAATACCACCACACTGAGAAGGCTCAAAGACCTGTTGGAGTATGCTACTGCAAAGGGAAAGGGTCATAACTCTTTGGTTGCTGTTGTTAACTGCTGTCAAATCAACTTTGATTTATGGAGACATATATAAATGAGAGCCAGCATAGTGTAATGGTTTGAACATTGGACTGCAACCCTGGAGACCGGGGGATTCCCTGCTCAGCCACTGAAACCCACTGGGTGACCTTGGGTGCATCACACACACTCAGCCCCAGCAAACCCCATGATTGGTTCACCTTAGGGTTACTATAAGTCAGAAACAACTTGAAGGAACACAACAACAACAACATGAATCAGATAAATTGCTCAGGTCTTGCAGACTCCAGGGTTATGATTCCCTTGATTGAATCTACCCTCCTTTAATGGGCTCTTCCTTTTTTTCTATAGCCAAGTATTGATTTGCTCTAGGAACCATTTATTTGTCTTTTTGGACGTCCAAGGTATCTGCAGTACTCTGTACTCATTGGTACAGAAAATTATGATACTATGTATGCAGAAAGTTCAGTCCCTTCAGGTTCAATCCCTAGCAGTTCTGAGGATGGCTGGGACCTGGATGGAACCTGGATAGTCATTGTCAGCCAGTGACAACAATACTGAACTGAAAGGATCAAGATCTGACTCAACATAAGCCAGTATCCAATACTGCTAAGGTAGATTACATCTTGCACAGCTGTAAGAAGCTAACAAGGATGACCACCCTATTGCTGCCTCTTCTCACACAGTGAATCACTTATCAGATATAAGGCATTCTCAGGGATGGGGAAGAAATTGTTTCAGTTCTGATTCAAAATGAAAATAGACATTTTGCATCTCTCAAGACTGACAGTGGAAGGGAAGACATCTTACCTCTGAAAACTATATATTTAAATCCTGTGATTTATTTCACAAGGCTAGAGGTACACAAAACCACACATTTCAAATATGTCTATGATTAAAGCTGCATGCTTTCACACAGATGGACTTCAGTACAAAAAATGCATACAAGAATGCATAAAAAAAGTGCATACATTCTGAAAAAGTCATACGGACATACACATGAATTTATGTGTTCTGCAGGGAAAGGAGTTTTATAATCTATTATGTTAATGGAAATGAACAATAACATGATTCAGAAACTGGGAATGTAAATGAGAACAAGATTGATGTATTTCTATATTTCTAGGCTTGACTTCAGCAGTTCCAAGGTGACACTGTGCCACAGTGTTACTGAACCACAACGGTACATATAGAATCAATCAGAAATTTACTTTCTATAGTCACTGTAGACAGGCAATTGATTTTACTGCTGTCTGCAACCCCCCCCGCCAAAAAAAACCTCTCTGAAGCATGCTTTTCTGAGGCACACAGTGCCTATGAAAAAACTCTCAACCCTTTTGGCTCAGTCCTATCCATCTATCTGATGCAAAGTGGTCCCATTAACATCTGTGGAATACAATGAAGCAGAAGCATGGAAGAATTTAGTCATGGTTACTTTAAGAAGTTATCTGTACAGTGATTGCAGTGACACATCAAAAGAAAGCAAAACAAAGGCACTCTCTACTAAGATTAATAAAACAAAATCAGAATCCTTTTCTTTCCACAGTTCAGAGATGGGAAAGTGATCATGTGGCCATCCAGATGTTCTTGGACTGCATCTCCTGTTAGCATTAACTAGCATAGTCTGTAGTGAAAAGTCACAGAATCATAGAGTTGGAAGGAATCACAAGGGTTACCAATCCAACCCACTATCAGGACAGAAATCCAATGCGAAAGCATTACTGGGAGGGAGCCATCCAACGTCTGTTTGAAAAATTCTAACAAAGAACAGCCTACCAACACTCGAGATATTTGATTCCACTGCCAATCAGCATTTATTATTGGGAAGTTATTCCAATCGTGTAATCAGCATATTCTTTCTTGTAAGCTGAACCTGTTGATTTAGGTTCTACCCTCTGAAACAGGAGGAAACAAGTCAAATCCATCTTCTGCCTGACAGCCCTTTAGATACTGAAACATGGCTATCATATCATCTGTCTTTTCTTCTCTAGGTTACCTATAGCCAACTCCCTCATAAGACTTGGGTTTCCTTGACCTTTACTATCTTGGTTGTCCTCTTCTGGACATGTTCCAAGTTGTTGTATCCTTCTTAAACTGTGGGGCCTAAAACTGGAAACAGTGGTGTAAGTGAGGTCAGCCCAAAGCAGAAAAAAATGGTATTATTTCCCTTGATTTCGATGCTATAGTCCTGTTGATAAAGCCGAGCAATGAATTAGCTTTTTGACCACTGCAAGATGCTGCTTTGCTGCCCTCTCACACTCTTTTCCTCCTGTTTAGATTCTGTCTTCTAAGATCCCTAGATCCTTTTCATATATATTGCTATCAATCCAGGTGTCACCCATCCCATATATATGTACCTGATATTTCCTGCCTAAATGTACAACAGTAGCTCACATCTATCCCTGTTGATATTCTTTTTAAGTATTTGGTTCCATTTCCCATCCTGAATTCTGATTCTGTCTTCTGAAGCATTAGCTATTTTTCCCAATTTTATGAAATTAATTTGATGAGCATGTCCTGAATATCTTCTCAAAAATCATTAGAGAGATGTTCTACAACACTAGGACCAGGACAGAGGCCATAGCACCCCACCGTCACTTCTCTCCAGGAAGATGGAAACTACTGTTCAACACCACATGGAATGCCCCTGTTCTTCCTTCCCACTACAGGTACTAATACCTGTTCTGCTCCAGAGGAAACATTGTAGTTCACTGGACAGATGGGTAGTGTGGGTCTGAGAGACCAGGATCTAGGCTTACTACCTCTTGGGCAAGTCCCTCTAGCCTCATTTTATAAGCAATTAACCAAGTTATTGTGAAGGCTGAACTCAATAAAAGATGTAAACTCCTAAAAAAAAAACTAAATAAGTTCCAGTATTAGTTAGAAGCATTCAAAGACCTTGGAAAGAGCACAAATAATAGAGGCCTGAATCCTGTTATTAGAGGAGATCTGTTGAATCTCTAGTGGGGATTAACAATACAATCCAATAAAGACCAGAAGCAGGATGGGTGAAACAAACAGCCTGTGATCAGACAAAATAATTACTGAAGAGAATATTTTGAAAACTCTATAATATGTGAGAAGTGGGGTAGTTGGTATGGATTTGACTTACATATCAGACACTTTTCTGTAGTTTGGTGGGCATTCAAATAAGAGACATCGGAAGCTCCCTTGAATATTATAACAAGACTCTGACGAAGAACAGTTGTGAGTTCCCATTGCACATTCATCGATATCTGGGAGTGAAATATAAAGATTACACATCACAGTCACAAAGCAGTGTAGTTGCAGCCTTATTCCAAAACTATGGACAATATGTCACTCATATCAACAGACTACACATTACAAAATCCAAGCTTCAAAATATATATCGGTGATACCTTTATTAGGCAAACCAGGAGACACTCCCTCCCCCACTCCAAGCAGCTCTCATTGCTCACTGGCTTCTTCATTAGGGTTTAATGCTTGAGACAATGGGTCTTCCTGGATTGCCTTGTTTGTGTATTTTTGATAGTTGGTAGAAGATGCCTGGTTTAGGCTCTTGGGTGTGTCCATTTGAATTCGACTCTGTACATTGGTGGAGAATTATCTGAGTAATTTGTATCGTTCCTTCATCAACGAGATCTTTAGAGAGGATTATGTAAAATTCAGTGTTGGACAGTTGCCTCCAAGTCTCCTGTATGTAACCTTACTTATTCATGATGATCACAGCTGTCTAGAACCATTAAGGTATCTGGACATATGAACTCAGTTCTCAGACCATGTTCTATCAGCACTCCAAGCTAAGTGAAGTTTACAACTAATTTCCCAAGGAGAATTCAGTCTGTTCACAACCTCCCTGAGAACACCATCCTAGCCACTATGGATATGGAGTCCTTATACACCAACATCCCACACCAGGATGAACTACAAGCCATCAAGAATACCATCCTGACTGAGGTTACAGCACACCTAGCCACCAAACTCTGCCAGTTTATGCTCACTCATAGCTACTTTACTTCTGAGAATAACATGTGCCTCCAAGTCAGTGGCACTGCCATGGGCACCTGCATGGCACCACAAATGCAAACATCTTCATGGCTGATTTGGAACAAAGCTTTCTCAGTGTATATACCCAAAAATCTCTCCTCTACCTATGACAACTTGATGACATTTCTGTTTTCTGGACACATGGAAAGCAATCACTTGAGAAGGTTTACCAAGATTTCAACAACTTCCACCCTACTATTAACCTGACCCTGGAAGAATCCACACAACAAATTCAGTTTCTTGACACCACTGTGCAAGTGTACAGTGGACTTCTAAGCAATATGCTCTATTGAAAACCCACAGATAGCTCCACTTACTTACATGCCTCCAGTTTCAACCAAGAATACACTACCAAAGCGATTATTCACTGCCAACCCCTTTGATACAACCACATCTGCTCAGACCTGCAAGAAGAGACCCAGAGCTCTTGGATTTACAATAGAGTACAATATCAAGCTACAATATACACATAAGGACATGAAGAATAAAAGCAACAAGCCAGGAACATCTACTACAGGACAGACCAAAAAGACAAGATTACAGAACACTCCTAGTGGTTACCTATGGTCCCCAGCTGATACCACTCAAATGCATCATCAGTGAGCTGCAACCAGTTCTGCAGGAAAATACAGCCCTCTCGTAACCTCTCTAGTTGGTCTACAAAAAGTCTCCAAATCTTAAACAACTACAGTGGCCCCTCCACTTTCATGTGGTTTTGGGGCACAGAATCCTTGTGAAAGTGGAAAAACAGCAAATAATTCCCCCCCCCCGATCCCCTTCCAATTCCTTTCTGGGGCTTCCCCTTCCCATTCCCTTGCTTTTTGCATTGCAGGGCCAAAGGCAAGGGAATGGGAAGGGGAGCTCTGCAGGGGAGAAGGAAGGCTCATGCAAGCCTCCCCTCTATTCCCTTGCCTTTTGCCTCAGTACAGGTTCTCAGCACTGGGACCAGAGGCAAGGGAGTGAGAGGAGGAGAATAAGAGGGGGAAGGCAGACAAGCACCTCACAAGTAATCAAATTCACAAAGATCAAACCTGCAAATGTGGAGGGAGGACTGTACTCCAAACAGGACGCATGACATAGATGGTAATACTTGGACAAGATTCTGCCATAAGCCATGATACCAACCCTGTCCCCACATCTATTCTGGGAGCAATACCACACAGGCAAATATATCCAATGTGATATATTCCATTCTACGCCAGCAATGCCCCTCTACACTCTACATTTGATAAACAGGGGAGTCTCTTTGTAAGAGGCTAAATGGACACAAATGTGACATTAAAAGTGGGAATAACCAAAAACCTGTTGCAGAACATATCTACCTTCCTGGACATAAAGGACAAGTACAAGATTTAAAGGTTTCAGTCCTTGTAAATGGAAATTACAAACAAAGACTAGAGAGACTGCTGAATTGAACTATATTTACAAATTCCAATCTATTAACTGAGGTATGAACAAAAACAATGGCTATTTCCACACTAGCCTGTTATAGTGCTATTATTCCACTTTCAACATCCTATGGAATCCTGGGGTTTGCAGTTTAGGAAGGGGCCTCAAAGGATGTTGAAAGTGGAATAATAGCACTATAAGGCCAGTGCAGAAATGGCCAATGTCTTCATGGCACATGACATATATTAATACAAGAGTCCTTGCTACTGTGACAAAAAGAATCTTCTTAAAGGAGGTTTTGAACCCAAGGAAACCGACTTCTGGTAAGCAGTTCTATTGCTTTCATACATCAACACTAACGGACCACCGTAAAAAAACTGAAAGACCCTTTAGGACAAGGGCCGTGATTTATATGAATCCTATTATATTTCATCCCTCTCCCACACCTATGCGTATATGTTTATACCTGAGCATTTATTATCATTTTGTACTGCATCTGAAGAAGTGGTTTTATAGTCACAAATGATCATGCAAAAATAAAAATCAGTTACTCTTAAAAGTGCTGTATTATTCCTTTCCTCTCCCTTCCATCTTCTTTATGCTGCAAGAGAACTAACAAGGCCACTTTTTGAAAACTTGGGTTAAATGGTTAGTGGTGCGAGAACACCATAAGTCCAATAAAAATAATAATTAAAAAAGACAACTAAAGTCAGTAAGTTTTCACACACATAGGAGATTGCACACGTGCAGGGTGTCAGTGAGGTGTTGTTGGTAAAGTGTTACACTTGGGAAATCCAGGCTCCAGTTCCCACTAAGCTATGAAATCCAGTCAGTGATTTTGGGCCAGATTTTCTCCCCATTGCAGTCTGACTTACCTTAAAGGGTTGTTATGAGGATAAAGTATGGAAGAAGGAAGCCAAACATGCTACCGTGAACAAATCCCAAAAATAAAAATATAATATAATAGTGCCTTTTCTTCTTCTTTTTGAACCTGCCTTTCATTAGCATTCTATTCAGACACATGTTGCTAATAATTTTTTTTCTTTGCATATACTTCTTTACATTATTTGATGCATCAGTGCAGTACTGTCATTTCTAGTTTTTCAAAAAGGTCACAGTTGCACATGTGATGTTACTTATAGTTCCACAGCATTCAAAGGAAGTGATTTTCACAAAAAAAATTTAGGAGAAGAAAAAAAAATCCCTTTTGTTACTGATACAAAAACAATTATTGAACAATAAAATGAGATGGCAAAATATTAAACTGTGGTTCTGAAGATACTAAATACCAGATGCAATGAATCCAGTTCAAGCAGAAGGGAAAGGGGGTGGGGGACTCATTTCATTTTTTTGTAGCTACACAGAAAACTCTCAAATGTCTAGACAGTATTTGGAGGTTTGAAAATAAAATAAATGTTACCAGACAATCCATGTGGCAAAGTACTGTGGTGAGATTTGCCAGTGGTCATACAGGAGACTGGCTCCTAAAGAAATACCATAGTCTTCCCTGAGGGTCAAGAATTGCTCTTGCATGGAGTGTGGCTTGCTTTAAAAGCCCAAAGAATATTTTTAAAGAGGAAGTCAAAGAGAATTAAAGTAAATTAAGCCCCTCCTCAATGATTCTTAAAACTAGGTGAAAAAGTAAATTGTTTCCATATGGTACTCCATGTCCCAAAACGATTTACTTCTCCATCTCGGCTCTCTGAAGCTTTACCACACAGCTTTGAAAACAATGATCCATAACATAAAACTTTAGCATGCCAGTTCAAACAGATCAGCTTGAATTCACAAAGCCATAAAAAGACCATGAATGAAAGGGAAAAGGAGGGGGGAGGCCTTTATTAAATCTCAGAATAAAATAACTGAGATAAAAAGATATTTTCTTGTTCATTCTCTCTATATCTAGAGCAGGAGACAGATCAAAGCTTTCTGTGCAAACGTGTCCCATATTCAAGATCTCTGCAGTCTGCAAGTGGATATAATGTTCAAAGAGTCTACATGTCATGTAATTCTAACATGCATGACATCATCTGTCCAATATCTCACCCATATCTAAGAAGGGACCCCACAATATGGACCTACAGCCATTAGCAGTATCTACTCTACTCCAATGTTGTAGCTGCACAGGGCTTCAAGAAATCATATGTGAATATTTTTAATCTCACTCCTCCTTGAAAAGTAGTAAGGAGAGTATCAACGAAGTCATTCAAGACTGAGATAATATTCTAAATAATAAACATCAGAGCATCCTCAGTTAAAGGCTCCAAGTACTCCCAGCTTAAAAAAAATCCTCAAAAGCCCTTTTAGACTCCAGTGAGTCAGAAATTCTAGTAGAAGTTGGGTGTACTAGGAAAACCAAGCAGAAACATCAGTTTCTAGTTTTTGACAACAACAATTAATTGTTGTTAATGAGAATATTTTCATAGCCATAGGTTTGAAGGCATATCAAACAACGTTATGCAGCCAATAGGGATAAATATTTTCTGAAATGAACTTAAATGAACAATATTTTCTTAGCATTGCTGTGAATGTCTGTAGTCCCATCTGACTACTAACTGTGGGCTAACTATATACTACATTTCATAGCATGCAGCTGAGCTTTCCTTTCACGTTACTGCACCCAATCTAAATTTTGACTACCATGAACATTAGGGGAGATTGAACTTTGCCCCCAAATCTTCCCACATGTGTTTTCCAAAAAAAAAAAAAAGGGGGAATTGCAACTGATGCTAATGGAGTCCACCACCTATTGTAGCTCCCATTGGGCAGAGCAGTAAATAGCCGTGAGGGAACTGTTTAAAGAGCCCCTACTTAAGTGTGATATACCTGATCCAAACGGGGGTGCCCTGTACTTAGGACTGTCATTCTTTTCTTATCAGTTAAAGGACAGATAGTTCATGCATGCACACTCACTGATCGAGTCAACCATGAGAGAGTCACAAAGAGCAACCAGCTCGGGCCCTTCCTCTGTGAAATGTGGAGACAGTTCTCTTAAAGACAACCATGCATGGGCATGTCTGGCAAACCAAGGAAGTCCAAGACTCATTGGTTGTGCTAAGACAGCACAGTGTGGCTGAGGCCTGTAACATCTCTGAAAAAAAATCAGTGAAATGAAGGATGCTTCTTGTTGCAAAATATACCCAGCTGCAATCAGTAACCTATGATGGTTGACTTATACATCTCAATCTTAAGAATGAATACTCTTTAAGAATAAATAATTTCAAAAGTTCTCTGCTGGGCAAGATTATGAGAGGTCTATGTGCAATTTATAATATTATTTTACACTTTGGGAACGCCAAGGAACTTTTTTAGTGTTTTGTGCAAATAAAATAAAATACCAAGATAGAATAGTGACCAAAAAAGATTGGATTCTTGGCCTCAAATTTGAAGAGGTGTGCTCTCAAACCATGTTTTTTGCAAATAATTCTTCTGAAGAAAAAACAAGACACAATGAAAAAAGTTGCCATTGTTGACCAATGGAATGTGTCAAGGTGTTGAGATATCCTTTCTCACTGAAAATGAGTAATTTTGAGAACATTCTTTGCATTGCTAGTTCCAAAACATGTCTATTTAGACATAAGTCCCAGTGTGTTCAGTGTGGCATTGTTGTTGTTGCTGCTATTATGTGACTTCAAGCTGACTGACTTATGATGACCTTATCACATGGTTTTCTTGGCAGGATTTATTGAGAGTAGGTTTGCCATTAGATTTCTGTGAGACTGAGACAGTTTGAGTTGTCCAAGATCATCCACTGGGTTTCCAATGTCCATGTGGATATTTGAACCCTGGTCTCAAGAACTGTAGTCCAGTGCTCAAACCACGATGCCATTAGGGCTCATTAAATGTGTATACACTAGGACTGCAGGTTAAAAATATGCTTAGCCTGGATGTGAATGGTTAATGTGAGTCTTCATTGGACCACATATAATATTGCTAGTGATGCAACAGAAGGCAAATGTCTACACAATTATTCTCTACTTCCCCTTCCTCCTGCTTATATCTACTTATATTGCACTATGAAGAAAAAATGTGCCTTCACCTGGAGAACAAGCAGAACAGCTGCCTGCATTCTTGTACACACACAAGAAACCTTTCCTTTCATTCCTCATTTCTCTTTTCATTTTCTAGGGCTTCCACTATATTAGATGTACTCATGTTTATTTTTGTTATAGCCATATAATACCAACTAGTATGATAAGAGTTCATCAAGGCAACAATCGAACTTTAAAGCTATGGAAGCACCTTAATCTCCTCCTTACCTCGACAAGTTCTTCCATTTGCTGACATTGTATAGCCTTGGTCAGGACAAGCACACTGATAACTTCCAGGCACATTGAGACAGCGGAAGGTGCACAGAATACCTGCGCTTTGGGCACATTCATCAATATCTGGAACAAAGACAATGACAAACATATAAGCACAGCTCAACTTATTCTCCCAGAAGAATTGTCCAAGAGTATTGGCACTGGAAAATTCTAGAGCATACCTTTACAAGAATGACCATCTTCTGCTAACTGATAGCCTTGTCTGCAGTAACACTGATAGGAACCATAAATATTAGCACATTCCTGACTGCATGGATTGTTGTCACATTCATTGACATCTGTATAAAAAAAGTAAATATAGAAATCATATTTAATCAGTCCAACTACTACCATTTCACAACTGAAGCTAAGGTACCAGCTGCACCCATTCCTGGAGATGTTAGATCTGGCCACAGTAACGGATGCTTTGGTTCCATGCCTTTGCATTACTGTAACACTATGTGGGGCTGTCTTTGCAAATTGTTCTGAAACATCAGCAGGTTCAAAATGTTCCAGCCAGACTTGTGACCCAGGCTGGTCCACTGGCTACCAATCTGCTTCAAGGTAGAAATCATAGGGCTGGTTCCAACCTATATGGCTTGGGTCCAAACTATCTGCAAGACTGCATCTAACTATATGAACTTTCCTGAGATTTAAGATTTTCAGGGGATGCCTTTCTCTTAGTCCCACCACTGTCATAGGTACACATGGTGGGAACATGTGAGAAAGCCTTTTTGGTAGCAGCTCCCACACTACAGAATTCCCCCCTGCAGCAGGCCAGATGCCCCATATGTGATCTCTTTTTCCCAGCAAGCAATAATCTTTTATTTTTGACAGGACTTTGACTTTTAAGTAGTTATAACAAAAGGGTCTTTTCAATAGGAACCTATATCTTTACTATGTTTCAAAGCTATTTTTAAATGATTTAAATTAATGTCTTTGTTTAATATTTTAAAACTTTTGTACTATGCATTTTGTGTTTTGTTTCAGCTGTGTTTTGTTTTGTAAGTTCCTTTGGGTCTCACCATGGGAGAAAGGCAGGATATAAATGAAATACATTATTCAAGTAAATAAAATGTTTATATCATTGCCAGTATTATTGAAGGTGGAAGACACCAATTATATATGAGCACTACTGTATGGTAAGGACGTAATTCTTCACTGATTTTCTCCTCAAAGAAAACAAGAGGCAATTTTAGCAATCTCCTTCTTGCAGCAAAGACTATTTGCAGCTTAAGACTTATTCTATGTAAAAGTCACACACAGTATTTTATACAGGAAACAGTAGTGGGATAGAATGTAATAGGATCCAGAAAGATGCAAAAAAAAAAAAAAATAGGGCAAGGGTCATGATGTGCATCTTTCTGGATCCTATTACATTCTGTCCCATTTCAACTGTATACATATATGTTTTATGCCTGGGGCCTTAATACTACTCGGTGCTGCACCCAAAGAAGTAGGTTTATATCCATCAAAGATCATGCAAAAATCAAAACAAGTTAGTCTTAAAGATGCCGCCAAATTTCTTTTTTTCTCTCCCCATTCCTTCCTCTTTTAAAAATAAAAATTGATTATTTTTTGTCGATTAAGCCCATGTAAAACCACTGATGTCTGTGTTGGATTGTAGTGTTATTGCTTACAAAACTCATGTTGTTCATATTGCAATTCTAGATGTAGTTTGTGTACATGCATTATTTTGATACATTTGACTTCAAAAGAGTTAGCAAACTGATACCTTCACAGTGCTTCCCATCATAAGCCAAACGAAAACCAGAAGAACAGGAACAATGGTAAGACCCCGGGGTATTTTCACATGAGTGTTGACAGAGTCGGCCTGGGTAATTCCAACATTCATTTATATCTGCCACAAAGAAAGTATCAGCATAAACATAAAACACATGTGAGAGACAGAAAGAAAAGGAAATAGCAAACAAGTTGGGGGTTATTTGTATAAAGCCATCTATCTCAGATGTTATATTTCCATACTCTAATTAGCGTGAACAAATGATAAGGTACAGAAAGTTCTACAATTAGGAATATCTAGTCTTTCTCTTTTTGTGCATTTGGTTTCCATGATCTCAGATATTCTTGGATATTTTTTCTCCAATGAGTAAGCACAAGTTTTCATCTGAATATGAAAATTACACTGAAAAGAGTTGGACATAAAAAAAAATTGTTTCTGCACCAGCAAAACTGGAAATTTATTAGAAATTGAACTTTATAGACTCAGTATCAACAGGTAGGTGCCTCCTGCAATTTGTTTAGTATTTGAAGTGTTTTACTTGGTCTTTACATTTTGTATCTCTATTCTGCCCAAGTATTTTTATTTATTTATATGCTTTTATTTGGTTTTATATATCCTGTATGTATTTCATATGTTTATATGTTTGCCATATTGTTGGGTCTTTGGACTATAATAAAGACTATATATATATATAATATCAACAGGTATCAATTTTCTGAGAAAATATGAAGATATTATCTGTCTGTCTGTGTGCTCTGTGCTAAAGTATGTGTGTGTACTCTATAGAGCCAAAGAGTTTTTAAGTTATGGATAACAACGAGAGGAATAGGTTGACTCCAATCAATGCCTACATTAAAAAAACAAAAAAACAAACAAACTGGGACATATTCTTAATAGCATGTCTGATAAACAGCCAAGCTAATGTCTGTGTATGAAGCAATTCTAATATCTTCTTCTTTGAGCTCTAGTACTGGGAAGCTAATAATTGTGCTGGCAACAACAGCATGTAAATACTAGCCTGAGTCCATGTCTCATCAATCAGCAATATTGTCTCTTCCTGTGCTATACATACCAATGCAAGTTCTGCTGAATGAATCATACTGATATCCCATCTTGCAGTCACAGCGGTAAGCTCCAGGTAGATTGTGACAAATTTGTCCCTCTCCACAACGATGCACGCCGGTCTGACATTCATCAACATCTGCAGAAGCAAATAGTAGCAATTACTCTCACTGCAAGGGGCCAAGCTGCTGGTCACTTTCTGAATATCACTGTTTGCAGTCTTCAGTATTGAATGAAGAAGGTTTGCATCATGACAATCAAAATAGAACAGAAGCACTGTTAACTTTTTTCCTGCCACTGCAGGAAAAGTAATTAGTGATCCCCACTCCCTTTTTGCCAAAGTTGGCTTCATGAAGTTCTGTCTTTCTCCATGGACACACAGTGGTTTAAAAATGAAATGATAATGCAGCTTGCAAGTCCTTTGATAGTTTTTAACAAGATTCTACCGCCCAAAACAGTGCCCTTGATGTCATTGAAACAGCTACATTCACACTGATACTTCATCTAGAGTTGATTGTAATGCTCTCATGTATAAAGGCATCATTTGTCAGGAATGGATAAAACTGTCTTTTAATATGAAAATCAATAAATATGAAGCATTCTAAGGAGTGTGTCTCACACAACCCCTTTTCTGCACTCAGATATACTAAGATATATGAAAATATTGCATTTTGGGGGCTAACATCCTACTAACAACAGTAAGTAATGTGATAAGGCAGCAAATCAGGGGATATGACTGACAGTCAGACTTGTAATTGAAAATACAGTTGGTTTCCTCAAGTGCAGCAACATACAGCCAAGATTGTGGATGTGTTCCTTTAAAAGATCAGTTCCTGCAGGAGAGAACAAACCAATTCTTCAGTGGGAATCCCCACTGTGGGATCCTCTTAGAAAACTGTTCAGTTTTGGAAGAGTTCCTCCAGTCTCTCACCACTTATCTTTTTCCTGTTCCTCCAGCCATGTAGTAAGGATCACAAAGGTTTCAGCTTTTGAAGATCCTTGCTTGATCACCCCTTGCCTGCTCCATTGAGGGACAGGTGGTGAAAAAAGCAAGAGATTATCATGTGGGTTATATTTATAACCTAATTTTGCTCCTCCCTCAATGTCATTGGGATAGGAATTAGCCTATGTGAGGTAAAGGGGGGGTTATTCTCCTATTCAATGCTGTCTCCTGCATTCAAGTAGGAAATGGGACCCCTACTTTGCCCCTTGGAGATCATCTAGCTGCCACCACCTACTGATTTTAAATCCCTATCATGCAGTAGCTCAGTAGGAACCTACTGGGGATGGAATCTCTCTGTGGAAGAGAGGAATTCTATCTGCAAGTGCAACCAGCAAGGCATGTGGATAGACAGTATGGACATAGATCTTTAGAAGGAAAATGTTTTTATTCTAAGCAGGCAAGCACAATGACAATGACACAATGACTAGAGGGTCAAACAACAGTAATTAATTGATTGGAATCTTTGTTGAGAAAACATAACTTGTAAAGAGGGTATTGTGTGGGATTGGATTGATTTAATTATACAGTATTGATACATTGATACATAGAGGAAGGTTGATTAGATTTAATTAAACTAGATTGAGGAGTAGAAGAATTGAAGAGATAGACAGACTTTTAGAAAAATGTAAAATAAAATTGGGTGGAGCTCCTTTAGTAATATTTAAGTGACAGGAATATTAAGTATTAAGATTCAGAACGCAAATATATGAAGGGGAGGAAAAGGAGACAGAGGATGAGAAAAAAGAGAGGAGAAAAGGAGAAATACAGGAAGGAAGAGAAAGGAGAGATAGGTAAATAGTATAGCTTTAGAGGGAGGGGAGACACAGGGATCTATTCATTTAAGTACCTATTAATCTGTAATAAGAGAAAATAGAATAAAACATAAGTGAGGAAGGAGTAACATAGAAAATAAGATAAAAAGTTTAGTAAAGACATGGCATCAGGACAGAAAAAGACAACACAGCTTATGTTACAAACACAAACACAGGGAAGAAGACTATCAATAGAAGGAAAAATAATGGATCCGAATATTAGAATATTTATGGAAGAAATTCAAAAATTAAGAAGTGAATTAAAAGAAGATCTTAAAGAAATTCGAACCGAACTAAAATAAAATTTCAAAAAAGAAATGGAAAACGTAAATCAAAACTTAAAACAATTAACACAAGATTTTACAAGCATAGATAAAAAGGTAGAGTTATTACAAGAAAAGACACAAAAAATAGACTCAGAAACTACAAACTTGAGAAGAGAACAACAAAAAGAAGGCGAGGCACTGTGGAAACTAGAATTAAAATACAGAAATAAATGTGTGAAAATAAGAGGCCTACCAGAACAAACAGGGGGAAATTTGTATGAGAGAGTAATGGAAATGTTGGCTACATTTTTAGGACAAAGAATGGGGAAATTTGAATTAGAGATAGATAAAATGTTTCGGGTGAATTCACCAATTGCTAAAAAGAAACAGTTACCATGAGATATAGTGGTTTACTTCACTACGGAGAAGACAAAGGATCTTGTATTGGAACAGAGTTACAGAGAAAAATTGATGATAGAAGATAAAGAAATAAAGATATTTAAAGACATACCAGCAGCATTACTGAGACAGAGAAGAGAGTACTCTTTCCTAACAAGACAGTTACAAAGATTAAATATAAGATATAGGTGGGAGATTCCAGAAGGGATCTTCTTCTACTTTAGAGACAAACCACAAAAAATTATGACAATAGACCAAGCAAAAGAGTTTTATAAAAATATATATGCAAGAAGAGCATGTGGACAGAAGAGAAGAAAGGAAAAAAGAAAGAGTGATAAAAAAATCATAAGTACAAAAAAGAATTTGGTACTCAACAAGAAAAAGAACAAGAAAGAAGAGTAGACATCATAAACCTATCAGATCAAGAAGAGGACTTAACTATCAGTAGAGACCTCAGACTAAGAGAAGAGTAAGGAATAAGAAAGTTAGGATGAAGATAATCTCCTGGAACATTCATGGTATAAATTCATAATACAAAGGAAGGCAGGTGTTTCATCAATTAGAGAAGATAAAAGGGGAAATTATATGCCTTCAGGAAATTCATATAGATAAGAAAACTGAGAAATATTTGAAGAACAGAAAATTAGGAGAATGTTTTAGAGCACTTTACAAAAAGAAGAAAAGGGGAGTGGCAGTATATGTTCATAAAAAGATTCCAGCAAAATTAATATTCAAAGATGAAGAGGGAAGGATCATTGGGATAGAGATTCAGATCAATAAGAAGAAAACATTATTTGTTGGAACATACGCACCTAACGAAAAAAGAGGAATTCTATAAAAAAAAAAACTAGATGATTTGATTCAAGAATATGAATAAGAGAATTTGATTTTGGCCGGAGACTGGAATAGAGTACTGGATACAGAAAAAGATAAACAAACAACAAAGAAAAATAAGAGGAAAGCTCAGGAGAGATTGCCAAAGACATTTTTCGAAATGGCACAAAACTTAACATTAGTAGATTCCTGAAGACTTCTTCACCTGATGAATAAAGACTACACATTCTTCTCGGATGTACATCAATCATTAACAAGAATAGATATGATTATAGTATCTAAGAATTTATTAAAAGAAATTAAAAAAGCAGAAATACTCCCAAAATTATTGTTTGACCATAACTCAGTATCTCTGACTTTCAAAGAAATAAAAACAAACAAACAGTTCAATTGGAGATTAAATGATAATCTTTTAAAAGATGAAGAAATTTTTAAAAAGGCAAAGGAGACTCTAAAATTCTTTTTTCAATAAAACATTAAAGAAGGAACTAAAATGAACATCATCTGGGATACAAGCAAAGCAGTAATGCGAGGCTTCTTCTTACAGCAGCAATATTTACAAAAAAAAGAAAAAAGAGGAAAAATTTAGAAAACTGTCATTGGAGCTGCAAAAAAACCAAAAGGAATTAAAGGGAAATGTGGATAAGAAAAGAATAAATTATGAAATTAAAATAATTGAAAAAAAATCTCTCAGTTGATGACAGATGAAATAGAAAGGAAATTGGCGTATTTGAAATGTTATCAGTTTGAACATGCTAATAAAATTGGGAGATGGCTCTCCTATAGATTGAAGAAAAGAGGGAAAGAAACTTAAATCACAGAAATAAAAGAAGGAAAGAACTTGATTACAGAACAGGAGAAAATTATGCAGACATTTGTAAAGTATTATAAGAAACTATTTCAAGAGAAAGCAATAACCTCTCAACAAAAAAAAATTGAACTCAGTCATACTTAAAAAAGCAAATAATTAATACGGTTTCGGAAGAACATCATAAATATTTGAACTCTCCAATCACAATGAGCTAGGTCACGAAAACAATTAAAGAATTGAAAGAGGGGAAATCCCCAGGCCCCGACGGATTTACAACAACTTGCTATAAGAAATTACAAGATGAATTGGTAACACCATATTATTATATGTTAAACGAGAAGCCATGTCAGTCTGCTGCAACCAAAACAGCAGAGTCCAAGGGCATCTTAAAGATTAACAAATGTGTTATTGCAGGTATGTTCACAGATTTTATGACCCATTTCATCAGATGCCTGAAGCAGTATCTGGAATACTGCTTGTATCCATTGTACACATGATTGGAGGGTTAATAGTAAGATAGCGAGGTCAGAGAGAAATAGCAGGAAGCATTCACAGTGGCCAGAATCCAGTGGCATATTTATGCCAGATACTCACTGGTTTTTCCAGGATTAGCCACCCTTCTTGCACCTGAAGCCCTCCAATGCATCTTAAGAGCCTGCTCTGTGAATCTGAGAAACCTGCTGGAAGGATCCTGATTCCACTGTGTTGGAGGCCAAAATGTACAGCCTGAGATTCTGCACTGAGAGACATACATCTGGCACACCGTTACATTTCCCAGTGCTGTCCCCCCAAACCCACCTTTTAAGTGACACAACACAGCCCTATGTGGCACTTTAAGCATTGTTGGAGATTGGGGTGGGCTACAGGAAAATAGCTGGACATATCTCTGCTATCCCTTTCCTCACCAATGACATGGAAATGTTTTGTTTTAAGGGAGGGGCTGTGTCACTTAAAAGGTAGGTGGGGAGACTTTGAGTCATTGCACAGTCAGTGAAGAATTCTGACCTCTGTTATGACCAAAAGAGTGGGTTATAATAGCACAAGTAAATCACTAACATAACTCACTCAGAGAATGCCAGCCACTGCTGGAACTTGGACATTCAGTGGTATGAGTCAGGACTAACCACTGGATTTAGGCTGTGGCGTGATAAGAATCCTCCGTTTTGATCCAAGCTTGTGTAAGACTTTCTTTATCTTTCTTTATCAAGAGTTGTGGCCAAAGAAAATAATGTGCAGCCACATAACACACCACATAATACATTAGGTCAACAGCTATACTGGAACCTTGTAAGAGACTGAAGACTGAAGACTCACTGCATATGATGCAAAAGGGAAGCTGTTTTACTCTCTAGTGAAATAAACAAGACCTCTTTGATGTTTAATACTGTTCTTTTCTCTTGGGTTGTTGAAAACCTCTTCTCTGCCAATAAGCTTACTTTGCCTGGTATTACGATACAATATTGTTAGGAAAGTGAACAAAGAAACTGGAAAATCTCCTGCATTAAATAAGAAAGGGGTGCATAGACTTAGCGCCTGTTCAGCTGTTCACACTTTGATGTTTAGTAGGAATATTTGCTTCTCTGGATGTAAATTCACTGTAAGAGTGGTGGCAGCAACCCTGATCTTGTTTAACTTCTGACAAAGGCATAATGTCTTTTACACATTAAAAGACACCCTGTGATGGAGTCTAGGCATATTAGCTCAGTTAGCTGAACCCTCCCAGGTCAAAGAAAGCCCCCATACATAAATGGAACATGGTTTTCTCACCTGTTCCATCTACTCTTGCATCCTGGATATTCAACACTATATTCAAGTATTTGCTTAACACATGAGGATTAAAAGGGAGTTGTAAAATAGGGACACACATGCATGCACTACCTCCAACAGCTGGGCATACGTAGAAGGACCCGCCTTTAAATGTTTTATAAAACATTTAAGAAATGTTTTGAATGCATCTTAAGAAAGCTTTGAATGCATCTAGAAGCCTCTCTGAGATTTGCAACACACGCTTATCAGATCTGAGGAGGAAAGTGCACCTAGACACACAGACACTGTGGAGAGCTTCCATGGACATGCAGATTATCCCCAACTTACTTCTAGCCCTCATGTAACCAGATGACTACCTGAAAGGTGCTTGTACATCAACCTACAAGCCCACACCTGAGAAGTGCAAAAATGCCAGTGTCTACAAATCTATTTGATTTAATCCTCCACTGGATAATTTATTTAAAAAAATATGGAATAAAAACATTCTATCAGTATATGATATAAAACACATATATTGTTTGTGACAAGCAAGACTGGATTCCTCCCTCGTATGAGTCCAACCCAATTGCATCTGAATGAATATTATTAAGAAAGGCTGGAGTGAAAAAATGAAATGCACAAATATTGGAAAGGGATCTAGGAGTCTAAGAAGACCTCAGTCTGCAGTGTGATGCAGCAGTCAAGAAAGCCAACACAATTTTTGGTTACATCAGTAGGAGGATGGTATCTAGATCACGGAAAGTAATAGTACCACTCTATTCTGTTTTGGTCAGACCTCATCTGGAATACTGTGTCCAGTTCTGGGCACTTCATTTCAAGAAGGATATTGACAGGATGGAACGTGTCCAGAAGGGGGCGACCAAAATGGTGAAGGGTCTGGAAGCCATGCCTTATGAGGAGTGGCTTAGGGAGATGGGTATGTTTAGTCTGCAGAGGAGAATGTTGTCATATCGAAGAGGGAGTGGGCTTCTTTTCTGCTGCTCCAGAGACTAGGACAAGGAGCAATGGATTCAAACTACAGGAAAAGAGATTCCACCTGGACCTCAGGAAGAACTTCCTGATGGTCAGAGCTGTTCGGCAGTGGAATATGCTGTCACAGACTGTGGTGGAGTCTCCTTCTTTGGAGTTTTTTAAACAGAGGTTGGATAGCCATCTGTTGGGAGTACTTTGATGTGTGTTCCTGCATGGCAGAGAGCTGGACTGGATGGTCCCTGTAGTCTCTTCCAACTATATGATTCTATGATTCCATGATTCTATGAAGGTTGAAGAGAAGGAAATACAGTTTGTTAGTTAAGTAACAGTTAGCAACCAGTTACTAACCAGTAACAGTTATTAATCTGGTTTTGGCCATCTAGGAGCAGGATGGTAAGAGAGAGAAGTGAAATTTCAGGGAAAGATCACAGTAAGGGTGGGCAACTGACCACAGAGCAGGGGCCAATTTTCCACCCTACAGCTCCTTAGATGGCTGTACCAGTGCATTTCAACATGCCCAAAATGATTCAATATCACTTAAGGCTACCATTTTGGCTAATTTTCAGTCAATTTTTTAGATTTATTTTGTGTTTTGGGGAAGCTTGGGGGGCTTTGTAGAGTCAGGGGAGGTAAACTACTATGGTTGGATACATTTTGCATGGTTTGGGGGCAAAAAAAGTCACTGAAAATTGGCCCAATTAGATTTAAAAATTTAGTCTGGAGGCTTTGGAGGTTTCAGGGGCCATACTTGGGGGTCTCTAGAAATGCATGTGGTTCATGATCTGTACTTTACCATCCCTGGATTAGGGAATAAAAAAATACATCTGAGGGAACTGTGAAGGAGACCTATCATTCCATAGTTATGTATTTTAAAATAAGCCTAGAAATAAAGATTTAACCTTTTCTCTGTAGATCTCTTTACCCAGACCTATTTGGTACAAAAGAGCTATTAGGTTCTGGCCATGCACCTATAGTGACATGGGGACACACAAATCTATTTTTTTTTTTTTGTAATCTTATTTCATTTAAAAGAACCTCATGGTTGGTTCTAAAGAAGGGTAAAATTTGGATAGGAATTTTGGTGCAGGTAGAGCTGGCCCTCCACATTTGCTAGGGTGAGGGGCACAAGACCCTCACAAAAGGGGGGAAAATTGCAAATATCAAAATGTGCGTGTGTCTGTGGGAAGGGGGCTGAGGCATGGTGGGAGAACTGGCACCCAAGGGCCAAACCAGGTCAGGGAAAGGAGAGGCAAGGGGAGAGCTGGTCAGCACGATGGTTTTATATTTTCTCTCTCTCTTGGGTGTGTGTGTGGGGGGGGGCATTGGGAGAGGATTTGTGGTGCTGAGAAATCAGGCTGTGAGCCATCCTTAGCTAGCCTGGCAGCAGCAAGTGCAGAAGGAGGAGGAGAAGGACAACAGGCAGGTTTTCAAAGGTCTGCATGGCCTGATTGGAGCCACCGAGGCAGAAGATTACCCAGGGAACGGGGAAAACACATGAGGTGGTGGTGAGGCCAGGTCTTGAAGAAACACAAATAATCAAATCTGCTAAAGTCAAACCTGCAAATACATAGTGCTGACTATAATCTTAAGTCCTCTAATACTGTTGAAATTGAGCGACAAACCTGGATTTGCCACGTTTCCTGACCATTTTATTTATTTTTTAACCCACCTCTTTTAAATAAGCCTAACAATGTATGAATCAATAAAAGAACAAGTCAAGAGTTTCATTAAAGTGCTGTCTCTTGGCTTCTCCTCCTTGCATCAGAGCAAGCAGTACAAAGTTAATTTTAATACAGATTTAAATCTGCAAATTAGCAACTTTAGTTGCCATTAATTCATTTGTTCAGCCTTTTGATTAGTTTCTGTGAAATTGTGTGTTCCACTGAGTCTTGCCTTTAATTAGGTCCAGAGCATTATTCAGTCAGAAGTGCACCATATTTCATGATAGCTACAGTATTTTTCAATTAAATACAAGAGGAAAGTGCTGCTAACCAATCTAGTGAATTAGGAGGAAAGAACGTTATTGGGAAGATGAATTTTCTAAACAAAAAGATGTGACCATCCAGTTTTGCTGCAGAGACTTGTCCAGATGATCTATTTCTATTACCACAAGTTAATCCAGTTGAAAGCCATACCTCTTTAAAAAAAGAAAGGATGAAATAGTGAGGTGTAGGGGGAGTAATTAGAATGAATACATGTTCTGATTTTGTTGTTTATATTTCTTGCTTATTTTTTTTAAAAAAAATCATACTAGGATATTTAGATCGTAAGGAAGGTAGTTCACGTATGCCCAGAATGCAATATGGCTTTTCAATAATAGTACCTTACCAACCTTTCACGATGGTATCTTACCAGTTTTTCACTTTATGAAGGCCCACTTTTTGTTAGCAATTTTTGCATGCCTTTTGCATTATGGTGACTTTGCTTGTTTTACTACACCAGCTCTCTTCCAGGATCACTATAGCCTGCAAGCATTTTCTTGTCTGTCTTTAGCATAACACCATGTGTTTGATTATGCAGAAGTAATTCGTAAACAAAGCCACTTTTGTATGTTTTACAAACAGTAACCTTGCCTCATTCTCTGCAACATCCTGTGAGAGTGGGTGTGACTGGATGTTGTTCAGCACCTGCCTTATGAATTGATCACTCTGCTTGAGAGGTCTACTATTATCTCATACACGTCCCAAACATTACAACCACACCTTTGGTGTTGTCTCAAAGTGAGGAACACAAAGAGAAAGAGAGAGATCTGAGAGATATGATGGCAATTTTCACAGCAGAACAGATAATGGCCTCTCTTTGCTGAAGAACATGCTCCACCTATAAAACTTCAATAATTTTCCCCTTGCACCAATGGTTTTATCACATCTTGACCATTTTCTAATCTTTTTCTAGCAAAGAAGCCCTGCCAAATCAGTGCACCACTTTCTGGGCTTAATTCAGAAGAAAGGATTGGAATCATTACAATACTGTACCAAGTCTATCGGGCAATTGTTGTATTTGTTGTTGTCCTTGTCATTATTATTAATATCCCACTTTTCCCACCAATTCGGGACTCAAAATGTCTCACAATTTCAAAGAACAATACAATTAAAAACATAAAAAAGTGAATATTAAAATAAAATTAAACTATTTATAGAATTAAAACAACTACACCTCAGTAAAGGAATGAAATGCAATTTAAAAAGATAAAAAGCTCATAAAAACAATTAAAACAATACATCACTCCCCCAGCCTGCCTTTAAAAACTTTCTGTTTTAAAAGCCTTTCTGAATAAAAAGGTGTTAACCTGTCAGTGGAAGGACAACAAGGAGCAGGCCATTCTGCCCCTCTGGGAAGGGAGTTTCAGAGTCTGAGACGGACCTGCTCATATTCCCAGCAACCACGTTTGCAACGGTGGTGGGACTGAGAGGAAGGCCTCTTCTGATGATATCAGAGCCTGGGCCACCTTATACAGAGATACTGTTATTGGTGTTGATGTTGGTGTTGTGTGCCTTATAGTTATTTCTGACTTACGGTGAACCTATAATGGGTTTTTCTGGGGTTGAGACCATGTGAGGAGCCTAAGGTAACCCTGGATTTCCATCACCGAACCCAGGCCATAGTCTAACACTCAAACCACTACACCATGCTAGCAGTATGCCAAATAGCCTGAAGATGAGTCATATAGGGTTTCATTGGCCATAACCAGCACCTTGAATTGTCCCAATGAAGCTGTTTCAACAGGGGCATAATACAGTCTTGGCAACCTGCCCCACTTAATATTCTGGCTTCTGCTCCCTAGCCAGCTGAAGTTTCCAAACATTCCTCAAAGGCAGCCCCGAGTACAGCATGTTACAGTAGTCCAAAGGGGATGTAACTAAGGCATGCGACCCAAATTTCAAAGCTGAATCCAGGAGTACACCCACATTGTGAGCATGAGTCTTCAGGAGAAGTGTAACTGCATTTAACACAGTCTGAATCTCTATTCCTTGATCTGCAATAAGTTTCAATTTGTTTGCCCTCATCCAGGCCATTACTGATGACAAACACTGGTTTAGGACCAGGATAGCTTCCATGGATTGGGATGGAAAGGGATAGTAGAGCTGGGTGTCATTCCGCATATTGATGGCACCGAACTCTACTACTACTTTCCACTCCAGTCCCATAAGCCTGCCCTGGTTCTAAAGCAGTGTCTGAATCCTGGAATGCAATCCAGAAGCATTCCGAAGTCAAAGATATCAATGGCCACCAAGGGGTCCAGGAGAATCAATTTGGAAATAAAATAACCTTGAAGAGCTACCCTAACTCCAGTAACTGGAGTTGCTGGCAACATCTCCATCAATACAACAATATCATAGTGCATCCATTTGCTTTACAACATAGAACTAGCTTTTGTATATTCACTTTCATATATTCAGAACTTTAATAAACACAGTTCATTTCTTTTCTATACCCTGACAAACTCAATAGAACTTTGAAAAATTATTCAGTTTTGCAAATTGAAATATGTGGCAATTTTTTTCTTTTTTTTTAAAAAAAAGAAGTCACTTGTCCTTTCACCAAGTGTTGACTCTTCCAGAAAGGAACCTGATCATCTTTCCTGTGCAAATATGCATGAAATCTGAGTGACCGAGAAATCTGCAGTGTCTGATGTACATCAGTTGCCTTTTTGAATCTGCACACTATATGCAGTAGAAAGAGGAAAGCATGGGTAACTTATACATCTCTAGCTTTACTGCATGGATGGGTACAAAACTGGCTTCCTTTTGAGGCTGCTAAAGTAATCCAACACAAGACAGAACAACATTCATATTTCTTCAGCATCATTAAAAACATCTGCTATAAATTTTTCTGTATACTGATGGGAATTTGGCATAGATGCATTATGTACAAAAGGATTTCCAAACAATATTTGAATATAGGTATTAGAATTTGCAGAAGCATTGAATCTAACCAAATAGGCAGTCAGGTTCTTTAATCTGAGTCTTACCAACACATCTGGTCCCATCTTCACTTGAATGATATCCTCTGCTGCACATTAAAAGGTTCCTCTGGCATGTATAAGACCCAACGGTATTGATACAGTTGAACCCAGCCTTACATGGCTCAGGAAGTGATGTACATTCATTAATGTCTATGGAAGAAATCATATATTAATGTATCAGTGTATCAGTATCAAATTAATCAGAGACCCATCTTCCAGCTGTTGTTTCTTTTCTATTCATTTGGCTTTGATTTATTGTGCAATAAATCCCTGGCTGATGGGAATCTATTAAGCCAACATTTAGAAATTTAACATTATGTAAATCCCATCTATAATTTTATTTTAATTGTATTTTTTATAAAAGGAAATGAGTTTTAGAGGAAGAAATTATTGGAACGTTAAAGGCTATTAAGCATGATCAAATATGGGTAATATAAATGTATCAGCAGCTCATTTATCTGGAAATATATTGTTCAAGTTAAACTCACCGACACAATTACCCTCTGGATCTTGTAAAAATCCGTCCATGCACCGTTGCTTTGATTCACAATAGAATGATCCTTTTGTGTTTTGACATACAAAGTTTATCTTGCAGCTGTGAGTTTTCCTTTCACATTCATCAATGTCTTTAAAATAAGATTAAGAAGGCAATTAACTTAGATATTGCTTTTAAAAGTCTCCTGTAGTGGCTGAGGTCCTCTTGAATTTGTTCATGCATATATGTAAACTCCAAAAAAGCAGGTACACTTTTAGAGGGTGACTCTACCATGGGCTGCTACAATAATATACACTTGGCTCTTCATATCTGTGGATCCTATAACCATGGATTCAACCAACCACGGCTTGAAAATATTAAAAACAAACAAATTTTGCCATTTTACATAAGGAACACTATTTTACTACACCAATGTACATAATGGGATTTCAGCATCCACAAATTTTGGTGTCCTGGAACCAAACCCTATCAGATACATGTACTGGTGATATATTTTACAACAATATACAATTCTTTTCAACAGTAATATTTGACTGGCTAACACAGCCCCACTGCGACTTTGTACACCTCTCTGCATTACAAGTATAAATGTGAAGGAAACATATGCACCCTATATTCTTTCCTAAATCCTTCAAAATTTGCTATGCCTCTTCATTCCATGTCAAAGAAGCTATGCTGAGGGTACTGAAAGAAACACAGATCAGACTTTCTATTGTCAAACCATTAGTGTAACCCACTATAGTGTGAGCCTTGGTGAATGTGCAAGGGGAAACTTCTTGCATTAGTGGATGCAAATAAATGACAGCAGGTAACCGTGGCCATGTATTGCATCTGCATGCCCCTGCCACTGCCATAGGAATCTGAGATCACCCTTCATGTAGCTCCAGTCAGTAGCTGGTTCTCTATAGTGCCACTTATTTATTCAATATCTGCCACTCAGGGGTCAGAAGATCCAAGGTACTATGGAAACTGTGGCTTAGGAAATTGTCTGTGCTTTGACCATCAGTCTCATTCATGCCTTGGTTGTGATGACTCTGAGACACCAAAGAAATAGAGTCAGCTTCTGGCATGTTATATGATCCTGTGTAACTATGCCAGTGGGGCTTTCCACTCCATTGGGATTGCATATGAGCTTGGCCACAACCAACTAGGAAGCTAAACATTCCATTTTTTTTTTAAAAAAAAGTAAAATCCATGGAAGCAGAAATCCAATAACTGTGCTGTTAAATACAAGATCATCACATTTTATGATAATTTCATCATTCTCCAAATTGTGAAGTCTTTCTGCCAAGAAAAGGTGAAACATCCACAAGTTACAATTACCTCTAAGGAGATACACATACAAAACCATGGAAATGAAAGCAAATAATGAGGCATTACTTATTACAGGGATGCTTGAATTTTAGGCTGGGAGCCAGTCATAAATCTGAGGACTGCTCAGGCACCTGCTTTGTGATTTTAATATGCTAGACTTGAAATTAGCTAGCATATTACATGTGCCTGTGAAATGCTTTATAAATTACATGTTGCAAAACAATCCATGTATCACACTTTTCAAAGTATTTTCCAAGAAATAAGAGCTATATAGAAAGAGGTGACCCCTACAATCCAGAGACAGCCCTACTATTAGGAAGAGGTAGACAGCCAACTTATGCAGCAGATTTTGGATATCATAGAAGGATTAGTTATTTTGCTTGTATTATTGCATTTTCTTCCAGATAGGGAGGAGGATTTGCTGTTTCTGTGCACAAAGAACATGGCTTATTTTGAGTACTTAGGTGGGTTTGATGGGGTAGTCTGGCAGCTCTTCCTTTGGAAGCATAATGTCTTGACCCATCCTACTGCTATCTCACTCCAAGAGGTATCTCCATACATATTACATAGTTGATTTCTGTCTCTAAAGTTAAATTTTAACTTTGATTTTTTTAAAAAATAAAATAAAACTACCATATCAATCATCTGATCAAGCCACCATATGTAGAGTTTGCACAGGCCTCTCAAAAATCATACTGCAACTCTCTCATCTAAAATATGTTAGAATGTTGGCCAATTTCAAATTGAACGTACATTGTTGGATGATGTTTAAAAATGGTTGAAGAATTTAAAGGTCAATATTTTGCATTAACAATCTACTCAGATCACTACCTTTTAATTAATTCTCTCCTTGACATCCCTAAAACTTAATTAATACTTTCTCCCCTTAGCATCCCTAAGGCCATTTCCACACTAGACTGTTATAGTGCTATTATTCCACTTTCAACATCCTGGGGTTTACAGTTTAGGGAGAGGCCTTGAGGTGGAAATGGCCTAAGTCTGCAGCTGTGAAGGGCAAGAAAATATTCAAATTGGGAAAACGTAGATTTGAATATTTGGAAAAAATTCAGCCCACCATGGCACTACCTTTCTGTGGTGGTGAGATTGTGTGCTGCTGTCAAGGAAGAAGCTTTGCTGACCAGCAGTGCTGCTGGATCAGGTCTCCCATGTCAGATAAGGTGTTTTTTTCCCCTGAGGAGCCAGACTAAATATGCCAAACAGCTTCCTGGCAGCAGGAGGAGGAGGAGGTAACTCTGGTGGAGGATCTCTCAGGGACAATGACAGTGGGTTGCACAGTAAATCTCATTTCAATGTATTTTATCATGTAAACCCTTTGATGAGAACAAAAGGTTTATAGAATAAAATGAAAGAAGAGATAGTGTCAGAAGATGAGATTCTGAGGTCAGATGGCACTCATTGAGCTGCTGGGTTAATACTAGGACTCAAGTTGGACTTAAGTCACTTCAGTGACTTGACTCAGACTCGACTCAGTCATAAATGATGCACTTACTCAACTTGAGACTTGTATATTTTTAATGACTGACTTGATGCCTTTGGTTCAGTAACATAACACATTCATCCAGAAAACTTATGACTTTGAACAACACCTCCATCTCTTTTTTCCTACTAGTCACATGGCGATCTCTCTCAAGCCCTAAATGTGGGTGCATTTCTCAGAGGGGAACAGCAAACAGTTTAGGCAATGGGCTTGAGGCAGGCTTGGGGTCTGCTTAGCAGCCTGTTCCTGCTGCATATTGGAGGAGCCTTCTAAAACGTTTCCTAAGAGTGAAAGACAAGACTTGCCTCCAGAGTGCAGGGTGCATTTCTCAGAGGGGAACAGCAAATGTGTTAGGCAATGGGCTTGAGGAATAAGAATCCTTCTTTCTAAATCTTTTGCATCTTCAGTAATGGGGAGTAAGATAGGATCCTATTCCCCACTTCTAAAGCTGCAGATGGCAAAATTGCAAATGTGGAGAGCCGACTCTGCTTAAATTGTTAAAACTGAATTAATTTCTCTCTATCCACTAATTCTGGAATTGTGGTTGGGGTATAAAGTTGGCTTCCAGACTTGAGACTTGACTTGAAAGTATCTTCAAGCACTTGAGACTTGACTTGAGACTTGGAGTAAAAGACTTAAATACATCACTGCTGCTGGGGTAGAAGAGAGCACAACTATGAGTAGCACTGAGTCTAATGATACAACTGGACTCAAGCTGAAAGCATGTTCAGCTGTTGACATACCCAGAAGTGAAAAGATGTGAGTAGCATGAATAAAGGGAAGCTAGAGATTGTAAAACATGAAATGGAATTATAAACATTGCAATACTTGGAGTGAGTAAGCTGAAGCATACAAGAATAGGACATTTTGAATCAGATAATTATACAGTTGTTTACTCAAGAAATGAAAATCTAAGAAGACATGGGTAGCGTTAGTAGTGAGGAGCCATGTAACAAAAGCAGTCAAGGTACATAGTACAAAGGCTGACTGAATAATATGAGACTTCAGGGAAGCCCATAAATATAATCATAATCCAAGTTTTTGCCCCAGCCACAGAGTCAGGAGGGGAAGAAAGATTCTACTCTATAATCCAGGAGGAAGCTGACTGCACACCAAAACAGGGCAGTTGGTAATCATCGGTGAGTGGAACACAAAAGTAGGAAATAGAGCAGAACTGAACATTGCAGGAAAATTTGGCCTAGGATAAAGAAATGAAGCAGGAGACTAACTGGCTGACTAACGAAAATTTGGTCATCACAGACTCATTCTTCATGTAATGAAAGAGGTAATTGTATACATGGACATCACTTGATGGCCAATGTAGAAATTAGATAGACAACATAACAGGAAGCAAAAGATGATGAAGCTCCATTCTGTCTGTAAAAACATGATCAAGAGTGGATAGTGCATAGATCATGAACTGCAAAAATATATATTAAATTGAAAGAAGGACACTAAATCAATCGTTGTGCCAAAATACAACCTGAAGAACATCCCTTTAGAATTTAAAGATAATGTAAAAAAACAGATTTGCACTATTAAGCCTAATTGACTGGGAGCCAGAAGAACTCTGTACTGAACTCTGTACTCTGTACTGAAAGCAGGGACATAGTGAGGAAGAATGCAAAAATTCCCTCTAACCAAAAAGAAAGAAAAGCATCACTAGATGGTAGATGAAACTCTTCAAGCAGTTAAGGACAGACAAGAAGCAAAAGTAAAAGGGGACAGAAATAAGGTCAGAATCCTGAACACAATGGTTCAATGACTTCTGTGCAGGGACAAAGAGAACTACTGTAACCATCAATGCAGAGAAACAGAAGACTACAACAAGAAAAGGTTGAACAAAAGGTCTTCGCCACAAGATCTGAACATTCAAAGGGTAATTTAAACGAAGAGTAGGGGTGCTTTATGATCAGCAAGGGAACACACTCCCTTATCAGGGAGAAATAAAAGACAGGGAAACAATACATGGAGAAACTATATAAAAGAGATGAAAGGATGACAGATTCATTCAAGGAAGAACCATTTGAAGATGAACCCATGATTTTAGAAAATGAAGTGGAACCTGCACTCAGACACGTGGAAGAAATAAGTTACCAGGAACAGATAGCATACCAACACAGCTGTTTCAGGCAACAGAGACAGAATCCACACAAATTCTAACTAAAATCTGTCAACAAATATGGAAAACAAAAGCATGGCCTACAGACTGGAAACACTCAATACACATTCCAATTCCCAAGACAGAGGATATCAGGGATTGCCACAACCACTGAACCATTCCATTAATTTCCCATATAAGTAAAATGATGCTCAAAATTCTACAACAAAGACATTTACCAAATATGGTATGAGAAATGTCAGATGCCCAAGTTGGATTCAGAAGAACAAGAAGCAGGGAGGGGTCGTATTGCCAAAATATGTTGGATAATGGAGTGCACCAAAGAATTTCAGAAGAAAATTAGCCTGTGCTTTATAGATTATAGCAAAATCTTTGATTGTGTAGATCATGAAAACCTATGGATCACTCTTAGAGAAACTGGGGCACCAAAACATTTGATTATCTTAATATGTAACCTATATTCAGGACAAAAGGCTACCATTAGGATAGAATAGAGATGGAGAGAAAAAAAGTGATTTCTAATTGGCAAGGGAGTCAGATAAGGCTACATTTTATCACCCTATTTATTTAACTTGTATGCTGAAGGTATCATATGCAAAGTTGGATTAGATTTTGAAAGAGAAGGTTTGAAAATTGGAGGAAGAAAAATCAACAATTCAAGACCTTGGATGGCCTATGCTGAACAGGGATGGAGTGGGAAACCTCTCCTGCTTGGTTGGTGATTTATTACATTCAAGTGAGTACAAACAATTTTCATCATAAATATGCAAAGTGCAGTCCCCATTGACAAAGTACTTGAAAATGAAATTAACTGCTGAGAGAGAAAGCTAATACAGCAGTCAAAATTTGAAGATTAAGTGGCAATTTGGACTGGAAATAAGAAATAATTTGGCATCTACAAGATTTAAACAATTAAAAGGTATATACGGAAGCCATATTTAAGAAAAGGGAAATAAACATTGTCTTTGATGCTGGAATTTAAGCACAGAGTGATTTATATGACATCATAAACACAGCTACCAGAAAAATGGCCAAGCCTTAATTTCTAAGATATCTAACCAGATTTTAGACCTGAATAAACATGTAACAGAAAGTAATGGGAATTTAGAACAGAAACATAAGAACTGTTCTTATTTTATTTTATCATATTTTTAGAACATCACAATGACAAAAAGGCTGTTTTTTGTTTTTGTTTTTTGTTTTGGATGCAGAGAAAGCATTTGATACTATTTCTTGGGGTTATTTATTTCAAGTATTGGAGAGATGAACTTTGGTAAAAATATTATTCAGTCTACTCAGTTCAAAAGGCCCAGATCTTAGTAAATGATAATGCAATAATGAGATCTACTGAAATACAAAAGAGGACCAGACAAGGTTGTCTCCATTCACTTTTACTGTTTATTTTGGCACTTCAGATCCTATTGAGAGATATCAGACAATATGACAGAATTTCTATGGTGAGGATAAGAAAAAATCAGTATAAGCTGAGAGCTTATATGGATGATCTTGTGATAATGACACAAAACCCACTGGACTTGATGAAGGCTCTTTTGGGGGGAAAAATAAGGCATGTGGGATATGCTCCAGGTTTGAAGTGAATTGTGACAAAACAAAATTGCTGACTAAAAATATAACTTCTGAAGAGAACAATCAACTAACTGTTCTTTCAGATTTAAAATGGAGAAAAGAGATTAAATATTTGGGAGTTACAATCATGAAGAACAACGGTTTATTATTTCAGAACAATTATCAAAAAGAAATTAAAAGAGAGTTAGAAAAACAGAAAAAAAAGTTAAATTTATCCCCTTTGGATAGAATTCAGTAATAAAAGCAAATGTTTTGCCAAGGCTTTTATTTCTTTTTCAAAGGATCCCCATTATAAGAAATGGAATGCCTTTTGTGGAAGGGCAGAAAGAGATGTCTAGATTTGTCTGGCAGGCAAAGAAACCTAGAGTAAAAATTAAAGCACTGCATGATGCTAAGAAAAGGGGAAGCTTGGAAGTCCCTAACATCAGATTGTATTACAAGACTTCTTGTTTTGTATGGTTGAAGGATTGGATATTCTTAGAGATCTGAGACTCTTGGAACTTGAAAGTCATAATTTAACATTTGGTTGACATGGTTATCTTGCATATGATAAAGTCAAGGCACATGCTGAATTTAAAAATTATTGTATTAGAAAGAGTCTCCGATGAGTTTGGCATAAGTATAAACAGAGATGTTTTCCCTAAGATAATATTAGTTACTTCACTGCAGAAAACATTTTTTAAAAAGAAACAATAGGTTAAACACTGGAATTGGTTGCTTTGTAATCTATCTTCTGCGTTTTGAACAAGATAACTTAACTTTAAATCAAGAGAGATGATTCTTAAGCAAGACAAATATTTTTCTCCCCACCCCACATTAAGAGACATTCCTTACTCCAAATGTATAAAAGCAGCATAGACAAGATTTAGAGATAACAGAAAGAAGAAGTCCAAGAAAATAGACTTTTTAGAGGCACACCTGCTGCAGAAACACCAATAGGAACAGGCTATGAATATTTTATGTAGTAATTACAGATGTAAGTCTAATGGGGGAAAGAAAAGGATCCTATGGTCCTGCAGAGTGAAATGGGGAGGGGGGCAGCCTTGATTAGGTGTGGAAAATTACAGCAGTGTGCAGAGTGAGACACTAAAACCTAAACCAGGAGTGGGAATCATGTGATATTGTTGAATAAAAGTTCCCAGAACTCCTGATGATTGCCTATGCTGTCTACCACTGCTGGGAAACACAGCCCAGTAACCTCTGGAGCACTACTTGATTTCTACCTCTGGTGGAGATGATATGAGAGAGAACTTATCTGAGGAGCAGGAGATCTGATAGCCTGCAATGCAAAGTATCAGCATGGGAGCATCATCTTCTCCAAGCACTTGAGCAGTAACATAGCATCAAGCCATGCTTAGTCAGTAAAGGAGGCTGAAGCACCAGTACTCTCTCAAAGAAAGAGTACAGCCTGCTACAAATAATAGCTTTATAATATCTTTTGCATAAGTACTCTTCTGGCATTCCCCTGAACACATGGAGAGCTAAATGAGAGTTGGGCAGGTGGGCAGGCATGCAAACCTCACCCTTCACTGTCTCCATGCATCTGATAGTATTGGACACCTTTGTGCATCAGGCATGAAAACCTTCAGAAGGCTTTGTGACCATGCTTGGATGAATGTGGTTACAGAGGTCTCATGGCTGGAAGCCCTGCCTTTTCAGGGTTTTTGATCAAGTAACTCCATTCAAGAAAAGAAAAGAAAAGAAAAGAAAAGAAAAGAAAAGAAAAGAAAAAGAACCATGATCACAAATTCCTCTACATACTTTTGCTTTCAAAGGATAAAGATCTTTCATAGTGCTAAATGTGGGGAGATCGTTGAGGAACCAGGTTTATGTGTGCACCCATACTATACCAACCATTTGGCCCTCCATATATTCAAGCAAATGCCTGAAGAGAGTTAAAGTCTCTAATATTTGCCTTTATTTACTTATCTACTTAATCACTCTAGTTTATAAAGAAATGTTCTGATTTTAAACTAACTCCCAGGATTACACAATTGGACTGTAGCCTGTGATTGACAGATAATTGTAACTGTAACGGACAGACCATATAATTGCTATTGTATGGTGGGCAAGGGATAGAGAATTCCAAGAAAAAGAACTGCTGCTTCCATACCCTCTATCATTTCCTGAATGAAAACTGGGACACAGGTGGCCAAGCATCATCAGAATATGTTTCAGCTGGCAAAATAATGAGGAGGAGAGGTTACAGCAGTTTGCTTTTGCCTGAGAATACTGGGAACGGCAGGATTCCACTGCTCTTCTCTCCCCCTCACCGTGTTAACTGAGTGCAAACTCCTTTTGCACTTTGAACTCAATTTGCAGCAATTGAAGTAAGCTGAGAAGGCAGGAGGAAATGGGACGAGAAGACAGAAAACTGGAAAATTGTAAAAGCTGCTGAAAAAGTAGACAACAAAAGATTAATGGGGATTCTCCCTCCCAAATCGGGAAAGTGCTTTCAAAGCTCTGCAGACCAGCCAGGACAGAAGCTGTATGTGTAGGAACTGCTGGAGGGAAAATAAGTCTAGAAGTTCCAAGGTGGGCTGATTTTCCTTTCCTTAACTGGGGTTTATGAAAACAACAGGAGAGTTTCAGATCCTATGGAACACCAACAGTGGAAGAAGAATAGCAGTACAACAAGGAGAGTGCCATGATGGACCTCCTTCTCTGCCTACAGATGGAGGTAACCCATAATATACTGTGGCCCTAGAACACCTTTACAGGGTTGCAGCCCTAATGTTGCCACATTTGTTTACATTGGGACAAATCAGTGGTTCCCAAACTTTGGTTCTCCGGATGCTTGGGACTTGGGACCCTGAATTTCTGACTGTTGGACAAGCTAGTTAAGGCTTTTGGGAGCTGAAACACCTGGAGAACCAATGATGGGGAATCACTGGTGTAAATTATGACTATATGCTAAGAACATTGTATATAAATCATATAAATTAGTTCACTCATTTTTCTACAGGCATGGTTCCAAATAATAGATCACTAACTTTATGGTTTTAAAAAACTTATGTGTTTTAGTTCAAGATCTTGACAAACAGAATTACTAATAAGACATGGGCCCTTTCTGCACACAGTTATTAAGGTGGGCCAATGCGTCTTGCCACGGAGGTCTTCTGCACTTTGGAGCAGACTAGGTTCAGTTTATTTACCTTCGATCCACATGTAAATGCACCCCCATGTGGTGGTAAAGCATGCTATTTGAAAACCAGAAGAAATCGGTTTTCCAATTTTCCAGATCGATCCAATTTGTACTTTCACAGTGGTGCAGACATGTACATTCCCACCAATGCGAATTGGTGGTCAGGGGAGGGCTCATGGGAGAGGCCAGGGGGTAGTATGGACTTTCGCACGTATGCACGTACACAATGATGTACTAAACCATGCAAAAAAAAAAAAAAGGGGCCAATCACAGCTGAGGTGAGGGGAGTCGCGGGAGTGGCCACGGTGGAGGCAGTGTGGATTCATGAACTCGCACTCCTCCGAATCAGAATGGAACATACGCAGTAGCTGTGCAGAAGGAAATGAGGGAAAGTCCACCTTGTTTCGAGCCCAGAAAATCCAGTAAGAAATAGCAAAAACCGATTCACTAGCCTCGTGCGGAAAGGGCCATGGACTGAGTGCATGAGCCATTCATTTGAACAACGGATCAATGCTTGCTCAACAATAAGTAAAAGTTTTTGCCTTACCAACACATTCGCCATCCTTAAGTTCATAACCTGATGGGCAGCTGAGTTGCTGAAGACATGTAAAGGATCCAATTGTGTTAACACAGTGTTCCCCTCTCTTACAGGTATGAGCATCTGTTACACATTCATTAATATCTGAAACAGGAAACAGATGTAAGCATATCACACACTAAAGCATTCACCTCTTTTTAAGTCCACTGCAGGCCAAACCAAAACCAAAACACCATCCCCTAAAATATTTATTAGAAGTGATTTTGTCCCAAAAGAACAGTTTACATAGTGTTATATTCAGAGCTTGCTGCCAAGGTAGACTAGCTTAGCAGCACTTCCATTTTATAGGTAGAAAGTTATGAGACACACTTCTTCTTTTGATTTTTCACTAAATGATGCGTTCATCAAGGTCACAGTGGAAAGAACTGATTAGACACAGAAGTTAGGAAAGCTTTGATAGCAAGCTTTGCAGATCATGCACAGAATGGAACTAGTTAAGACAGCAAATCAAATTCAGATTTCATGTTCATTAAAACATTTTTAGAAGGGACTCAAACACTTGGGCGCCACAGGTCACAAAGGACATCCGTCACTGAGGTGATAAAGCAACCTGGAATTAAAGTCACAGAGAAGGACACAAAGAAGAAAAAAACTCTTTGGTAAGAGCAATACAACTACCCATTACAAATAGGAGTTTAGAACTGGGTCTGGGAAGAAGACTAACGATTGGGGGAAGATTCTGGGCGTATTGACCCTGTGCCAGGTTCTTGGTCTACTCACTCAGCTATGCAGTAACAGAATCTGATAATCATTTGATCTCAAGAGAATTCTGGATCCAAGGAGGGGATTCTGATCCCCAGTGTAAACCCATTCAGTAACATTTATTAAGCCAGGGATAACCAACCATAACTATCTGAAGGAGATGATAAAAGAGAATCTAGGCACCAAGGTATCTTAAAGTATAATACAATAATCAAAGAAGCCATGAAAATAAGGTTAAGATTGGGATATTACCAAGTAGTAAATACACAAAAACTATTTGTGAAGGATGCAAAATGTGTTGAATGTTAGAAATCTAGAATATGCAAATCTATGATTTGCAAGATCATTGAGTAGTCTGTAGTTGCTAACTCCTGATTGGGGGCTTCCGTAGATTACATATCTGAGATAATGAAAGTGTTATAACAACAGATTTTATTCAATATATTCATAATGGAAAACTGCTAAACTGCCTGATCTTACAAATCTGCTAGGAAAGTTGTCATCAATTGTTAGTAGGAAAATATCTATTGTGTTGTCCTGTACTTCTATGAGGTTGCTAACTTTGCCTTACATTCTAAATGATAAAGGAGAAAAAGATTAGCTTGGTCTCAAAGTGATTTCTACCAAAATATATGTCCATATGTTGATAGAGAATTTAACTATCTGCTGTCTTTTAAAGTGGGGATATTCAAATAATTTCCTAGTGCACAGGAATGGCAAAAGTCTAGAAACATATTTTGATAAAAACCCTGATCAAAGACATAATTTCCCCCTAAGATACAGTGATCTGCTAACAGGTTACTTATCTTAGGTATAACAGAATCATAACAAAAGTAATATATCAGGTGGCAATGATGTCACCTTATTGGTATAATTAATCATGTTGCCTAGTTACTTTCAAAAGCCATTTTTAAAAGCCATTTTAGGCATTTTAGAGGCAAGTTGGCACTCTTTAAAGGTTCTCTTAGTCCTACTTTTTTAAGTACTGAAAAGTAAGAAAAAGGAGCAAAAGTGTAACAAGCAAGGCAATATGCAATGGAACAAGTTACTTTTAAATGACTGTAGCAAGGAATGACAATGATTTCGTTTTAAACTGTCATGAGCAATGGGAAAGAAATATTTTTAAAAAGTAACTTTTCAGGCTCTATGAAGGCTGTTTAGCCCCACACCAAGGCTGAATGTCTCATGCATGTTATAGGCGAACTTCTGCAATGAGATGCTTTCTATCTGTGAAGACTCCTCATGTGATTTAAAGGCCCAGACAAATGATTCAAGCAATGTAAAAAGAAAAAGAAAAAGAAAAGGGGCAGGGATAAAACAGCATTAATGTGACTTTGGTGAATGTAAAGACAGGGCCATAAGAACCTGTAGAAGGCTAGAATTCCTTCACCTGCTTTCTCCTATTATAGATAAATACCAGTTCAGTTTAATCTAATTGAGAGCTTACACAAGGCTGTACTCCCACATGTAGTAGTAGTAGTAGTAGTAGTAGTAGTAGTAGTAGTGGGGGCAGACTTGTGGCAAGGATGTGGAACCTGTCAGTTTCATTTTTTTCCTCATATTTGAATTTTTTAAGTTTGAAGTTCTTTCCTTGGAAAATATGAAAAAAATATGAAATTCTTGATAAACTCTTTAAAGATATGCTGAAATTGAATTCTGCCTTGTTTACGCTGCCCAAACTCAGTTGGTACACTATTCTCAGCATGAGGAAGACCATCTTACAACTGAAATATGGGTATTAAAGATGAATGTCCACTAAGAAAAACAGGAGATAGCAACCTTAATTCACATTTTTTTAATTATTTATTTGTATCCCGCCTCTCCATATGGATCAAGGTGGCAAACAACTTACAAATAGCATGTATTTCGATACATTTTCTATACATGCCCCCAACAAGCTGGGTACTCAACTCATTTTACCAACCTGCAAAAGGATGGAAGGCTGAGTCAACCTTGGAGCCGGGCAGGATCGAACTCACAACCTTGTGGCTTGCAGTACTGGCATTTAACCACTGCGCCACCAGGGCTCCATTTCTCTATTCTCCATTTCCACATCTAGTATAGCTGAAGATGTAAGGTTTCAAACTCAGAATTTTAATATAGTTAATGCCTCATAGGCCTGGGCCTGGATGGACAATTTTCCCATACTTGATTTTTTTCCCTATAAATGCAAGGGTTTTTTCCATCTTAAATATGAAGATATAAGGTAAATACTTAAAAAATGAACTGAAATGAAATTCTCACATACCCCAGGAAAAGGCATCTACAGAGACAATCTGTTGTTGTTATATTTATTTTTATCCCACTTTTCTCCCCACGGATACTCAAAGTGGCTTACAGCCGTTAAAAGAAACATGACTAAAAACTGTCATATACAAAAGTTAAAACAAAGATTAAACTATAATAATAATTATAAACACATTAAAATACATATTAAAACAGCATTGAAATATCAATTAAATAACAATTAAAATGACCAGCACCGACAGAAATTACATATAAAATGCCTGCTGGAAGAGGAATGTTTTTAGCTGTTTCCTGAAGGTAGGCAGGGAGGGTGCCAGTCTGACCTCTTTGGGCAGGGAGTTCCAGAGCCTGGGGGCAGCCACTGAGAAGACCCTCTCCTGCGTTCCCACCAAATGCACTTGTGAGGGTGGTGGGATCAAGAGAAGTGCCTTTCCTGCTGATCTCAATGCCCCGGCCAGTTTGTAGGGGAGGATACAGTCTTCAAATAACCTGGACCTGAGCCATGTAGGGCTTTAAAGGTCATCACCAGCACTTTTAACTGTGCCTGGAAGCAGATCGGTAGCCAGTGGAGCTGTTGCAGCAGGGGTGTTGTATGATCCCTGTAACCAGCTCCAGTTAACAACCTGGCTACAGCTCTTTGGAGCAGCTGAAGTTTCCAAGCGCTCTTCAAAGGCAGCCCCACATACAGCGCATTACAATAATCCAACCGGGATGTAACCAAGGCATGTGTCACCACGGCCAGGTCTGACATCTCAAGGAACAGGCGCAGCTGGTGCAAAAGCCTTAATTGTGCAAATGCACTCCTGGCTACTGCTGAGACCTGGGCTTCCAGGCTCAGAGTTGAATCCAGGACCACCCCCAAGCTGCAAACCTGTGTCTTCAGAGGGAGTGTGACCCCATCTAACACAGACTGAATCCCTATTCCCTGATCTGCCTTTCAGGAGCACCTCTGTCTTGTCTGGATTAAGTTTCAATTTGTTTGCCCTCATCCAATCCATTACTGATGTCAAGAACTGGTTTAGGACCAAGACAGCTTCCTTGGCTTGTGGTGGAAAGTAGCAATAAAGTTGGGTATCATCTGCATACTGATGGCACCGAACCCCAAAACTCCAGACAACCTCTCCCAGTGGTTTCATGTAGATGTTAAATAGCATGGGAGACTAGACTGAACCCTGAGGGACCCCACAGGCCAAAGGGTAGGAGGTCAAACAGGAGTCCCCCAGCACCACCTTCTGGGTTCAGCCCTCCAGGAAAGAACAGAGCCACTGTAAAACAGTGCCCCCGAGTCCCATCCCCGCAAGGCGACCCAGAAGGATACCATGGTCGATGGTATCGAAAGCCACTGAGAGGTCCAGCAGAACCAACAGGGACACCTTCCCCTTGTCTAATTCCCGGCATAGGTCATCCACCAAGGCTACCAAAGCCATCTTAGTCCCATAGCCAGGCCTGAAACCATATTGAAATGGATCTAGATAATCCATTTCATCCAGAAATTGCTGGAGCTGAGAGGCCACCACACGCTCCAGAACCTTGCCCAGAAATGGAATATTAGAGACAGGTCAGTAATTATCCAAAATGGTGGCTTTTTTAGTAGTGGTTTTATAACAGCCTCTTGAGACAAGTTGGAACCTTACCTTGTCTCAGAGAGGCCTTAACCACACTCTCTAGCCACTCGGCCAGTCCCCCTCTGGCTTTTTTAATAAGGATTAATTTAATAAGGATTTAATATTAATAATTTAATAAGGATTTAATAAGGTTTTTTTAAAATAAAGGCAAGGATCTAGCACACATGTGGTAGTTCTCATATCTCCAAGGATCCTGTCCACATCCTTGGGCTGTACAAATTGAAAAGTATCCATTATCACTGGACAAGCAGAGGTCAGATATCTACATCTACATGGCCTATCCATAATATGCAAACTTTATGTGGTAGAAGTTCAATTTAAAATGTATGTATATATCCAAGAAAAAACCCCCCACCATAGTGCATCTGAAAGATATATGATGAAGTTTTTGGTCTGTTTTTAAGTAGGACACACACATTTTAGAAATCCCACTGAGAGTCAAGGTATAGCTAGTCTTCTGGGCATGATAAAGTCAAAATCAGGTAAAGAGGCTAGTGTGAGGGGATTGAACAAGATGAACAAGAAAACAGAGGACTTTTCAGAGGAGCAATAGTATTGTGCACTAAAGAAGAGTTCCTCTAGTAGCCCCCAGCCACCAATAGATCTGGGCATAGAATCAGAACAAGATACTGGCAGGAAAAAAAATCTCCCTGCAAAAACATATAACCATATATCCAGGGTCAGATGAATTGCATTCTAGAATATTAAGAGAACTTGTGATCTAACATATTCTCAGAACCTCTATCTGTAATCTTTGAGAATGCCTGCACTACCAGTTATAGCTGTCTGATTCCACTTTAACCATGATGGCTATAGTCCACGGAATTCTAGGATTGGTAGTTTGGTCAGATATCAGAAGTCTCTACTGGAGAGACAGCTGCAGTACTAGAGCAATGAATTGTGAGTATCTTGCCAAACTGCAAAGGTATTATAGGAAAGAACCATGACTGTTGAAGTGCTATCTGATTGTTGTAATTCTGAGGTGCAGATCCACGTTGAGCAAATGTGAAGAACAAGTGACCTGTTAAAAAGCAAATATCCCATTTTTTAAAAAAAAATGGGGAAAAAAAGAATCTGCAGGAAACTACAGATCAGTCCACATGACTTCCGTATTAGGGGAGATCCTAGAACAGGCTATACAGGGGAAATGTAGGTGTGTCTTGATAACCACAACAATGTACTGAGGGATGAAGAAAACAAAACAGATGTGCAAAGGACCCAAAGTTGGGAGGGGCAGATCATACTTCTGAAGGCAGAAATAAACTTCTAGGTGACTTTGAGGCAAAGGAAAACTGGGCAAAAACTAACAAAATGTCAACAGAGGAGAAAATACAGAGTTCTGCATTTCATCATCCACCCATCCAGAAGTACATAAATAAATGCACATATATAGACTGAGAGAGAGAGCCAGGGTGGTTTAATATTTTGAGTGTTGGACTACAATGCTGGAGACCAGGATTTGAATCCTCAGCTGTGGAAATCCACTGGGTGACCTAAAGCAAGTAACACTCTCATCCTCAGAGGGTAGCAAAGGCAACCCCCTTCTGACTCAAGCTTGCCAAGGAAACCCCATGATAGGTTTGAAGGAACACAACCACAACAATATAGACCAGAGGATAGCTGTCTTGGCTTCTAGCTGATCACAGATGTGGAATTCACCACCATAAGATATAATTTATCATTGGGGACTTGGATGGTTTTAAAAGAAACATGATAAATTCATGGAGGATGGAGCCATAAGTATGTACTAGTCAAGGTGGCTATGTACCACCTCTAGTTGCAGAAACAATATGCCTCTGTGTATCAGTTGTTAGCAAGTGAGAGATGGATGGTACAGTTACTATCATCTCCTTCTGGGATGCCTCCCATAAGCAACTGCCTGATCACTGCCAGGCTTCTTTTATTTGCCAGTCCTGAAGCCTGGAAGTGTATCTATGGAGTATAACCTATAGGGTATAACATATAAGGTCTAAAATAGAAAGGAGAAAGCCTTGTGCATTACAGAACCTTCATGTTACTGGCCTAGCGACAACCTCATCCCAGGTGGAATGCCTACTCAATGGTAAACAAGATTTCAGAATGTCTAGCAGATTTGACTGAGAATAAATTACTAGCAGGTGCACTGGCTGATGCAATCAGAATACAAGTAGCTGAAGACTCCAACAGGACCTGGAGTGATGTTGTATTTAAGATCTCTGTTTTGATTAGATAACATCAACAAGGTAATGTCAACACCTTTGTTTTGATAGGATAGCTGATAGATGGGCACAGGCTAGGGAGAGAATAAGAAAGCCAAGAAGAGGCTGAGATCAGACTGCTCCATCAGTCCTCATTGTATGAACAGAATGCTATAATGTAGCCTCTATGATCTGCTGTTCCTGCTAATTGATAAACTATCCAGGCATGCTGGACCATGGTAGTAAGAGAGAGAAAATCTTTACTCTCATCTAGGCTATGCTAAAATAGATATATATCCCATTATGATTGTGATGGCTGCCCATTAAGATGCTTATGAATATGTAATGGATACTGCTAGATTTAACAATGCTTATGAATATTAATCCTTGGATGCCTGACCACCGTACCCAGATGCCTGTTCAGAGATATCTAGTTCCCCAGCAAAAGAGATGGTATTTGTAATGGGGAGGATGGGGTACATTTTAATGTTTTAATGTATTTATATATTTTTGTAATGCCGCCTTGATCCACTGGGAGAGGCGGGATAAAAATAAATTTTATTATTATTATCATTATTATTATTAATATTATTATATATGGCTGGTGTTATATTATTTAAGATGATAATGTTATTCTGTGTAACCATTATAGCTAATCCTGTTACAAAGATGCAGACAGAGAGGTTCAGTCTCTATGAAGGTGTGACATGTTACCTGTCATATACTATAATGTAATGAAGGTATGATGCCATACATGCAATGTAATATAATATGATGAAAGCAAAGTGCCTAGACATTGAAACGTCTGTGATTCTTCCTAAAAGGAATGTATAGGTTTTATATCTATGATTGCCTATAATAAACAGCCTAAAAGATCACCAAAGAGCCCGCTCATTTTCTCATATAAATATCCTAAGATTCCAACTCTTAAGAATACTTAAGTGGAATCCTGATGTCAACTCTGCCTGATTGGTTTTCACCACCATTACAAGTTGGACACTCAGGTGGTAGAAGATGATAACAGAACTCTAGACAGAACCCAGATTAGCTTAAAGATGGCAAAGACTCTCTGTTCCTCAGTCTAGGGTGAGGAACCATCCCTGTTTCACTGTGTGAAAAGATTTTTCAAGGAGCCGTGGTGGCGCAGTGGTGAAATGCCAACTGCAAGCCACAAGGTTGTGAGTTCGATCCTGCCCGGCTCCAAGGTTGACTCAGCCTTCCATCCTTTCGCAGCTCGGTAAAATGAGTACCCAGCTTGTTGGGGGCATGTATAGAAATGTTTCGAAATACATGCTATTTGTAAGTTGTTCGCCGCCTCAATCCATATGGAGAAGCGGGATACAAATAAATAAATAAATAAATAAATAAATAAATAAATAATTTTTGGATACACAAGCCTTTTGTGTGATTCACTATGGACCACCTAATGTTCTTACAAACATAAATGAGTAGTGAGATGAAGATCCGAAAAATAAAAGGCTAATGGAATTTTATATTAAGCAGCCACAATCACAGTTTCCAAAGCACTTATAGTTTCAGTTTACTCTGCATTAGCCCTGCCTCACCTGGCATACTATGTCTAGTTCTGGGTGACACAATTTAAGGATAACAGAGACAAATTGGAATGGGTTTCAAGGAAGGCAGTGGTGATGATCAGCATAAAAATGAGAAAAAAAGAAAAGGAAATTGGCACACTTAGCTTGAAGATAAGACTGAAGTGGCAGGGGAAAAACATATCCTAGCCTAGGTCTAATATGTTTAACTTTGGGGGGTCAAATTTTGTTTCAACGTTATGAGAAATATGCTTGTGGTGCATTGAACAACAGAAGCAATTAACAAGAAGGTTGCAAGCACAAAGCTTAGAAAAGTTGTTTTTTAGATTTCAGTTCCCAAATGTCTCCAACCAGCATGGCCACCATGGGATACTGGAAGCTGTAATTCAAAAGCAACTTTTCTGAGTTTTGGCTGGGCTGTCCCTCTCTGAATGCGTTGAAGCAGAAGTTGGACAGGAACCTAGCGTGGGGATGCTCTATTGTTGCCTTTCCTGCCTTGATCAGGAGGTTGGATGAAGTGATTTGAATGATGCTTGCAATTCTGTCATTCTCAAAAGAAAAGAAAAAACTGTGAGTGATTACAGGAGGAAGAAAACAAAATGTAGATTGCACACTGAATCCCCAAGTGACCTTGACATTTAATTAAACCAAGAGTGATATGGAAACATGAAAACATAGAAGTCTCCAATTATATTCCCCATCAGTAAGATTTATAAATAGCTCTTTCCCTAGAAAGATATACAAGTCAAAGAAATTTCACAGGTCTGACTTGTACGTTGATCGATTTCAAATGTACATGCCTTCAAATGTACAAGACTTACTTGTACAAGGAAATGCAATATATTTTTATTTTTGAAAACGTGAACCTGTCCAGAAGCAATCTAATGCTTCCAATAACTTATCTGTCAAAATGTGAGGTCTGATGTCTACCAGCAAAATAAATAAATAAGCAAACAAGTGGAAGGTATTAAAAATAGAAATCTAATGCAAAGTTCAGAGAAAAGTTTATTTGCATCCCGGTGCTATACATGTGATCTTAACTGGACTTCCTTTCAAGCAAAAATGCCCTAGAATATTAACCCTCCTACACTTCTTTGGGCTACATGCTGCTTGAAATATCATGGTAGCTGTCACTGTGAGTCCCATTCAGCCTATCTTCCTCTTTTTTGATGTTGTCACTTGCAACATTGTTATTGTTTACAGCACTAATAAGTGTTCTCATGTTCTTTTCTAAACATCAGGTTCACAAATATGCTTAGTGTACGGACAAATACACTGAGACCTAAGGAGAGCTTTTTAAATAAAATCTTTTTTAAGATTTTAAAATAGATAAATAGTTTTTCTAATATCACTTCATCTTAGCATTGCATACTGTGAACATCTGGATAGTTTTATGGAAAGGAACCACAATGACATCAGTCAAACTGTTTCTGAGTACTTGCAGAACTCCCCAGTCTCTATCTATTAATTGCATTTGCTCTAGTGATCTTTCTTCAGGCTGTAACTTGGGATATATTCATAGGCAGACTATCCATCACAAAATGACTGCCCACAATAATTTCTTGGCGTGGGTCCAGGTACATGAACACACACTCACATATACATATATATGGTTGGGTGCTGTAGTTGGCTGGGTTCCTATCAGTGCACATTCCTTGAAGCAGCAGTGTGGGTCCTGTGATCCTCTGGATGTTGATGAACTATTTATACCATCATTCCCCACCACTAGTCAGACTGATGAGGGATAATGGCCAGTGGTATAACAATCCCTTGGGAAGGACAAGTCCTCCACCCACTGCCTTAATGGCACACATGGATCTCCAGACATTAGAAAGACAGAATCACAACACTGGCAAGGAATACTAGGACTATCTAATCCAACCCCTGCCACGAAGGAAAACACAGCTAAAGCATCCTTGAGAAATGGCCATCCCACCTCTGTTTAGAGAAGCAGAGGAGATTCCATTACCCTATGAGGCAGTTCCACTATTGAGCAGCTCTTACTGTCATGAAGTTGTTTTTCACAGTTAACCGGTATCTTCTTTTTTTGTAACTTGAACCCATTGGTTCAAATCCTATCCCATGAATCTGCAGAAAATAAGCTCACTTCATCCCTACATGATAGCCCTTCAGCTATTTGGAGATGGCTGTCACATCATCTCTCAAATTTCTTTTTCTTCAGGTTAAACACACCCCAATCCCTCAACCACTCTGTAAGTGCTTGACTTCCAGACCCCTTAAAACCTTGGTCACTCTCTTCTGTTAGACCAGGGGTGGGCAAAGTGCAACTACAATGCCAAGACAACAGTGCTTGGTAAAGCTGAAGGCAGTAGGAAAAGAGGAAGGCATTACAGGTGGTTAGACTCACTCAAAGAAGCCACAGCCCTGAGCTTGCAAGTGGAGCTGTTAATAATCAGGGCTCTTGGAAGTCTTATTTTCATGGGATTACCATAAATCATAAACTGGCTTGACAACAAGCAACAACAACAACAACAACAACAACTGAAGACCAAGAGAAACCGGTTTAATGGAAAACAGCAACTAGGATTGGAGACCCAGAGAAGCACAGCAATTCCCTGAAACTCAAACTAGTACTGTGAGACCTGGCAACTCTGTCCTTCTCTGAGTCATGGATAAATCCCACAAATGCAACCTCTAGTCTGTCTTAGCTAAAGTAGACACATTGAATCAATCACTGAGTGGCCAATAAGATTCATGCCACTGAATCAATTGCTAATGACCAGGTCAACAGTGAGTAATCCTACTCACTCAGTAAGTCTACTCTTGGTAGAACAAGCAATTTAACTAAAACTCCCAGAATCCCCTAGCCAGCCTGGCAATGGTAGAGTTGTAATCCCCAAAAGTAACTTTTCCAAGTTCTGGCTGGATAATGTATAAACAGACAGTAAGTTTTCCATACGTATTCAGGAAATCTACTTCTGACTACATCTGAGCTTTGAATGCTTTTATAATTTAACTTAATGAAAATCAGCATGCAATATTCTTAACTCATCCATTCTGGAGGCATGTCTCACATACTGATGTTATTAAAAACTTCAAACATTAGAAGCATGCAATTTGAAAAGTCCTTTACATTTCTCCCCCAAATACTGCACAACAGAGCACTAAAACAGATTAGCTGGCCAAAAGATTATTTATGGTTTCATCAAGGGACTGAGACAGTGACCCAATAAGTTATAAACCATAATATGCTTGTGGTTTTCCCTGTATCCAAAAAGTCAAGAAAACTTTAACAATGGCAAATGTACATCATGCAGCACACGTACCCGTTGAGGCAAACAGAAAGACAGGAAACACGTACACTGGGAACATGTGTCAGAAACAAAGTTCAATATTTTGCATATCTTCTTGGTTTTAATCTATCACCATTTGTGCTGCAGCAGGGATGAGGAAAAAACACAGCCAGAAGTCACATGTGTCTGTCTGAGAGGATACCCATTTCCTCCATCTATGGCATTTTAAAAGGAAAGGCTTGTATCTTGCACCAATACTAAATCTTTTGCCTCAGTGACAGCACAGAGAAGGAAAGGAAAAACTAAAGCAGGGTTCTCTGCTTCAGGTGCAACCTGGAAGTGTCAGGCAGTATTGAAACCAGGGCACCTAGGTTGCCAGAAAGCGCATTCATTTCTGCACAAGACATTGTTTCTGCTGATGTCATTTGAGCCACATGAGGCCAGACAGTTGTTCATCCTCCTCCTCAAGATCCAAATAAGCCCTCTTCATGACTATAGGAGTATAGGAGATGTTCTTCAAGTGAACTTGATTCTTCAAATCTCCAAGCCACACAGAACATCACCCCTTGTCATATCCTTAAACATCTCCACTTAGCTGTGAACTAATCTAGTTATTTTAAAGTACAGTCAGCCCTTCAATGTCAGGCACTTCTTCCTTCTCAGCAGCTCCAATCAGGCCATGCAGGCCTTTAAAAACACACCTCTGGTCCTCCTCCACCAGCAGCTGCCTGGCCAGCTAAGGACAGCTCACACCCTTATTTCTGAGTGCCACAAACCCCCTCTCAACGCCCCCACACACCCAAGGAAGGAGATGGATGAAAGACAGGAAGTATAGGACTACCAAGCCAGCCCACTCCTTTCGTTCTCTTTTCCCTGACCTGGTTTGGACCCTGGGTGTCTATTCTCTCAATCATGCCTCAACCCACTGCAGACACACAAACATATTGATATTTGCAACATTTTGAGGACTGACTGTATTTACATGCTACCTGTTATACACAACATACTCAGGGGAAGTACAGCAATTAAAGTACAAAAGCCATGAAAAGTATTGTTAAAACACAGTACAACTTGTGCAACATGGCCAGCAAATCATCAATCAAAAACTGAAACAATGGGTAATACTGACACAAATAAGAAAGTTTTCAGTGTGATCCAAAGTGGCACAAAATCAGTATATGTTTGATGAGTTTAACATAGAAACCAGTTATCCTTGCAGAGTCTGGGGTCTGAAGATAATGATTTACAACTGTTATTTTGGAATGTGACTAATCAGAATGCTCTTATTGCAATCCAAGCACCAGGTTTTAATTATACATTGTTGTTGTATAAAACTTGCATGCAAAATGGGAGTTTCTACCCAAACAAATGCATAGTAGAAGTCCATGGCATAATAAGAACGCATGCCAACTGCAAAGTTCCACTCCACTTTGCAAGGAGCCATCTCCTAACCAATCATTGTAAGACACTCTTAGAGCTTCTTTTGGCTGAAGTGGGGATAAAAATGCTTTAAATCACTGGTGGCAGAGTGCACCTCTCCAGATGTCATTGGACTGCAACTCCCATCAGGCCAAGCAAGCATAACCAGTGGTGGCGGAGAGAATAGAAGTTACAGTCCGACAACTTCTGGAGGGCCACACATTCTCCAGCCTTGCTATGAAATGAAATAAACTACCTCATGCAACAGATCAGCTTCCCATTTCAAACACTTACTTGCTAGGACAGTATATAGCAGGATGCAACCATCCGTGTTACTATGAGCCCCAAACAGAATAGCAGCTTTATTATGTGACTATTAGATTAGCAAGAGAGTGACAGAGCCACCAAAAAGTTACTCTAAGTCTTATAAGTTTGTTATGTATTTTTAAAATCAGGGGTTGGGACAGTTATCTTTGAGACTACAACTCCCCAATTTGCTTGAATAGGTTGTGGAAGCTGTAATACACAAAGAAACTTTACCAAACTCTGTTCTTTCTTGCATCCCTTCCCCATAGGCACATATCATGATGTGCAGATTTACATGGCTCTCATATAAATGCATGGATCTGATTTCCCAAGACTACAAAAGCAAACGCAATAAAAGTCTAATTGTCCAGACCAAGGCAGGTAGCAGAACAGTTGTGTCACTATAACCCATTTTCTCTTGTCTGCTGGAGTTGAGCCATCATAACTTTGAAATTTTGGGACTGTAAAGATCTGAAGAAGTCATTGCTAGGGCAAAGCCAAACAACACAGAATAGATGATGTTAAAAACAGTTCCAGAAATGGGGCATGTATTTTCACAGATTGAAATACAGATAGAGAGACTTATCACAAACAAGAGCAGGAGCTGAACACATTGCAGAGCATGAAGACTGATGGTGTCAGAGCAAATTGTTCACACCTATCATCTTACCAACACATTTTCTATGCATGTTGAGTACAAAGCCCTCTGCACAGATAACACTGTGGTTGACACAGTAGAATGATCCCCGTGTGTTCACACATAGTTGTCTTCTGGAACAACTGTGAATACCTGTAAGGCACTCATCCAGGTCTTTATCAACACATTGAAGTCAGAAAGGGAGAAATAAAATCACATTAAAATTACTCCTGGGATGAAATAACATTTCTTCCACAGTAGAATGCTCTAATTAATAATGTAACTGAGTTACAGTTCTATAATTTTCTCTGGTTAAATTTCCAAATCACTGAACTGATTCAATAATTGTAGGATATGGATCTTCATCAGGATAACTTTGCATTTTCAACTACAATGTATAGAATGTTTCTTCCTCTGTCTATTTAGAATTTGTGGGGTTCTTTAAGTCTTCTTTGTGATGTACCAATAGGTCAGCCAGCATGGGATGCTGGTTTGAGCACTGGAATATAACTCTGGAGACCAGAGTTTGAATCCCCACTCAGTCATGGAAACCCACTGGGTGACCTTGGGCAAGTCGCATTCTCTCTGCCTCAGAGGAAGGCAAAGGCAAACCCCCTCTGAATAAATCTTACCAAGAAAACCCTAGGGTCACCATAAGTCAGAAACAGCAACAACAACACCCAATGGGCCAAGGAGGAAAAATTATGGTGAGGAACGTTCCTTGCAGCAAAAGAAGAAATGAACTAACTTCTTGCTTCCACTAGTCATACAGTATGCATGGAATCCTGCTTTGCATTATATTATCTATGATACCTAAGAAAGAACTGCTGGACCAATGCATCTATTATCACATGAGTCTTCTGGGCAACAGCATGGGGACAGGCAGGAGCCAATCCCCCCAAATAGCACAACCTGGTGCATGTACTATTTTTGGCTGAAAAGCTTTGGGGGTGTTCTGGAGGGAAGGCAAGCTTTCAGTTGTTCATGGGCAAAATATAACTGAAACTGAGCCAGGAAAAAGAATTAAATAGGGTGGGTATCCTTTGTGAGACTGCAAGGGTAGTACATCTGATCCAAGGGCTAGTTTCCCCACTCTGATTTAAACTAACACCACTCTTGATGATTTCCCATGGAAATGCCCTGAAATCAGGGCATTTTCTCTATGCCCTCAATTCCCTGCTTTTAAAAAAATCAAGTTTTGTAGTGCCATAGAGGAATTTCCTTAATTGCTATGGTATGATCATCAGGGTCAGTCCTACCACAGGGCATAGTGAAGCAACCACTTCATGCTGAAGATGCTGGCAGTGGAGAGCAGCAATCTTGCACCTGTTCCTCTTCTTTTCAAGGACATAGTTGTGTTCTCCACACAGCTTGTCCTGGGAGCAATAAAGTAACCTGCTTCATTGGGAGTGGTGGAAAGCGCCACACCATTGTCAGTGTCAATATAAGGTTATTCTGACAATCCAGGCAACTTCTTATGTAAAGCCAGGGGAGATTGTCATCTTGTCCTTCATCTCAAGAGCAAAATGCCTTGGGACAATGAGATTTCATGCAAATAACTCCATATACAACCCTTGTGCCCCTGTGCAAGAGCCATTTAAAATAGCCTCCATATTGTGGGTGTTTCATGCTGCATGAGACTTCAAGTAGTGGGTAGAAGTGGGAGCAAGTTTGCTCTGGTCACAAAAAAGGCAGTGAATGAGATGTTTGTCTGAGTGTAGTAGGTGCTGAGGCCTACACATCTATAAAAGGAAAACTTTGTAACAACAACGTCACAGGATTATGAGGGACATTGCCTATAGTATTGGGAGGAATGAACAACAGACATCAAAGGCACAAGACATCATCCACATCATAGTAAATCTGCTCATATCTATTTCAAATACATTTTACTCTATAAAACCAAGTAGACAGAACAGCATTAGCTTACCTTCACAAGAAACCCCATCAGACATAAGGGCAAAGCCAGGAAAACATGAGCATTCAATTGCCCCTTCCACGACATTACATATGTGCTTGCAGGGACCATTATCTAGGAAAAACAACATGTTGAAATACACAAGAAAAAAAATTCAGTGTACAACTCACTTTAAAGTTTCAAGGCTTCCTTCCTCTAATTATAATTCTTGTCATCACTCCCAACTGTAAAACGTAAAAACAAACAATCTATTCTCGTAACCTTAATCACTATGTACAATCCTCTTTTTTATAGGCAAACACACCTGTGTCATTCATTCCCATCTGCAAGTCTGAAATTACCACATACAGCTGTGTTGCCCAAACAATCCTAAATAGCTTGCATGAAATAACCTTGAATTTGGAAGCTACTCTCAAATTACCTCAGCACGTTACCCTCTGAGATTCTGTCCATCTCTTTCTTTGGGCTAATACTGGAGACAAGCAATGTGTGGACATGTATTGAAAAGAAAAGAGGCAAGGAAGCTTTGGATTTTTTTTACAGTATTGTTTAAAAAAACACACCTTCTTCTCCATCTTACCTCTAATACATACCTTTACACTTATCTTGTTCTTCACGTAAACCACTGACAGTCACAGGTGGGTTCTTCAAGATTTCTGGTCCAACAGTGGCTTTGTCTCCTAAGGCAGTGTTGGGTCCTTCTTCCTCAAAATCTGTTCATAAAGGGAGGAGGGGAGTCAGCTATAATTGCTTTGCTTTCTATCTGTCAGTTACCACAGAGATAGATTCCAAGCAGTATTTAAGCAAATATGTGTAACTTATAAGGAAACATGTAAACAGCCCTGCCCTATTGTTGAGATTCCTTTTTGGGATCCTGGGATTCAGGCAGGAATTGTTGAAAAGGTTTGACTGGACTAAAAGCAGTTCATGGTTAATTGGTGGCTTCCATGTCAATGTGAGTTTGACTGCTGGAGACCAGGGTTTAAATCCTTGCTTGGCCATGGAAACCTACCGAGTGACCTACAAGCAAGTCACACCCCTCAGCCTCAGAAAAAGGTAAAAGCAAACCCTATCTGAACAAATCTTGCCAAGAAAACCCCAAGAGTGGTTCGCTTTAGATTGCTATAATGACTTGAAGGCACATAATTACAACAATGTCAATGGGGATGTGAATACACTCTGGACTGAAGTCTGAACTTCAGAGGAGTTATCCAACATGCTGACGCCTATCTCTAAAACAAGTTTGGGGCTTTGGATAGATCCTTTAAAGTTCAGACTAAAATCTGTACTTATTACCCCACTGATATGGGATCCACTGGCTGCCACTAAAGGCCAAGACATTCTCAGTCTAAACACCCAAGATCCTGTCATTGGATATGGAACCTTTTGATTAGAACCTAAATTATTCTGTATTCATAACATAGTACAAGGTACAATATGGATATGTTTGCACTTCTCAGTGGTCTTGATCCACTCAAAAGTGAGAATCAAAACAAATTGTAGGGAGCATTAACATGGTATATCATTTCAAAGACGGTACTTGGTAGTGCTTGAGTCAGAAATGACTGGAAGGCACCCAACAACAAACTTAGTAGTGTTTAACTTAACATGATTTAATACTGGCTGGAAGATATTCAAAGCTTAGAAATTTAAAAAGTATGTTTTCCAATCATTTAAAAATGCAGACATGTAGACATAGATGGTTAGGACTAAATGCAGACACAAATAAAAGATTTCGCAAGGTAAGAATATGATAATTAATTTGTAAGTTCTAAATTATCATGTGCAAATCAACCTGCCTTTCTTGATCTACAGTGGGATTTACAGGTATGAAAAATATCTATTTGATGTCTTGGATTACATGCTGCAAGGCACTTTTTACCATTGCAAAACAGTAAGACAACAAACTACCTAAATAATAATGAAGGTGATAGTAATGTTTGGCAGTAGAGCTGCAGATTTTCATTGTTATATCCAGAAATCTAGACAGCAAAATACAATGTATCTCAGGTGATAGCCTATTCACCATAGCAATATGACCAGACCATCCTTTTTGTATGCCTCTGTCTTTATACAATGCTCAGAGACTCTTTCACACTCATAATTTTAGTACTGTGGTTTCACTTTAACTGCCAAGACAGCATCTAATGAAATCATATAGTCTGTAGTTTGATGAAGCATTAGAGAAGCTCTCTGTCTGTAATTTCTAAGTGACCCAAACTACAAATCACAGGATTCTACAGGACAGAACCATGGCAATTAAAATGGAATCGTAGCCCTGAAATTGTGCATCGTGAAAGGATTCCAGGTCTGCTCTCAGATACAGGTTTTTAAGCCTTGACTTTGCTACTATGGACATGATCTGCACATATGATGATGAAAATAAAGACCTGCAATTACTGCCCAGCAATTTTAAGCAAAGTTTTCCACTTTAAAGCCTGACGGTCTGGCAGAACAAAACAAAGCCAGAGCAGCATGACTGGGTTCTCTCCAATAAGACTGACAAATTAATGTCTGATATAACTGGAGTTTCAAATAAGGACTGGTAGCAGAAATGAAATAAATTTAAAATTAATATTATTTCTCCATTTCATTCTCATCTCCCCCACCACCCTTCGTTTGTAACAAAATGCAAATATCCAGACCCAGAAAACCCTTCCTTACTGAGGAAAGATTAAAAATGCAAACCAAGTTGCAGCAACATATGTTTTCATTAAAGTTAAACACAAGGCAGTACTGCTGCTAGTGGGACTGGACTAATGGTTCAGTATTCCCTCTGAAACGCTAATGAAACGTACAGTTTTTGCTTAGAAAAATCATGACCCTTCTGGGGAGATTTTGTTGGACTTTTCCAAAGTGAAAATAAGGGAGAGGGAAAAAAAGTGAGGAAGTGAGAAGGTTGTTTATTGCTTTTGGCTGGATGAAAATAAATGACTAAAATAACTTTCTGTTTCTCTTTCTTTCTTTCTTTTTCTTTTTAAAGAAAACAAAGGCTGGAAATACAAGGGAAAAGAACTTTACCACATCTTAGGTAGGTGCAGCACTAGGTGATTATGTAGGGCAGGGGTTGGTTCCTTAAATGGAGAAATCTTATTGGGTTCCATTACCATATATATATATATGGGCGTGTATGTATGTATATATATATATGTACACACACACACACATACACACTCCACAGTCCCCTGAGTTACACAGTCATTGTCGTCTTCTTCTTTGTCATCATCGTCTCCTCCTCTTCCTCCTCCTCCTCAAATGCTTGTTCTACCCACACTCCCTGTAACTAGGTGAGAAGCAAGCTTGACTAGTATTTCACAAGCCTTCAAAATCTGTAGAAATGGTTTTGTTTTGTTTTGTTTTGGCTTATGAAGGGGAAAACCTCACCTCTACCTTTTCCCTCAAAGACATGATGTTCTGCTGGAATCAGTGATTTATTAACCCACTCTGAGGATGAAGTGAACCTGGAGATGGCTCTATATGGAAAATTCTTAATTTGCAACAACTTCTGGAAGATTTTTTGCACTCATCTTTGGCCAAGGGATACTGCAAGATTCCATGTGTTCTCCGTGCTATTAACATGCATGAAACCACTGGGTGATGCCCTATGGAGGCTGGGGCTCCAGGGTTACCAGCATACAGATGATATGTAGCTCTGCTTATGTTTTCTATCTACTCATACCAGGTATGCTGGAAAACACCTTAATAAGTGCTTGGAGTGGATTTAGAAAGGATGAGTACTACAGATGTGGAAACACTCTGATCTGAATATGATTCCTTCAGTTGTGTGGATGAGGATGTTCCTGTATTTAGTGCTGTTTGTGCAAGCCCAGGTGGCATCATTAGCCAGAAGGGGCATTTACCAATTTCACTTGGTTGCAGTTATTACCCCACTTGGGGAGTAAGGATCTCAGCCAAATTATAGATGCTGTGTTATATCCAGGCTGCACTGATCACTCACAAACTTTAGGTGCTGCAAAATCTGGCTTACCAAAACCATATCCAGAATGGGGGGCTGGATCATATGACGCCAGTTTTGTACCAGTTATATTTCTTGCCTGTATGTTAAAAAGGCCTAATTCAATGTTCTGGCTTTGAACTTTAATGCCCTAAACATTTTGAATTTAGATAATATAAAAGATACCCTGCACACTTACAAATCTGCCCACATGTTAAGAACCTTGCTGGAGGCCCTATTCACTGGCACACCATTACATTTGGTAAGATTAAGGGGCACTAGAGATAGGAACTTTTCAGTGGTGAGCCTTTTACCCTACAAATTTTTTTCATCAAGAGATATATGGATAACTCAATCTGTTAAGAGGGTTTTAAAAAGTATTTGTTTTCTTTTGTTATCCACTGGAAGATGATAAACAGACACCCACACACCACACCCACACACAAGTATATTATTTTGTTGGTTAAAAAAAGGTAGAGTTGTTGGCGTTGGTGCATTGCATTGCAGTGGTTCTCAGACTTTTTACCCTGTGACCCCTTTACATCTACATGAGGATGTTGCACCTCCTGTTCCAAGTCCTATCCTATGCACCCCAATCTTTCTCACAGGCTCCTCTTGCCATATACATCCTACATCTTAATACTGAGCTCTTATGGTCACTAAGGGACATGTACCTGCTGCTCCAACAACAGAACATCCAGAGAAGCCAAGTGGGAAAAGCATTTTAAAAAGGAAACTGATTTTTGCTGTATCTGAGATTGGAGGAAGACATAACAGGGGGACACTTTGCATAGCTTTTTTACAGAGACCAGTCAGTCTTCAATGATGTGCACACACGTGTGCACACCCACACCTCTTTTTCATACTTACTGTACTTGCAGGCTGATTTCTTCCCCCCCTTGAGCAACTATCACCCCCCCTTTAAGTTTCCATCCCACAGTTTGAGGACCACTGTTCTAGTGTATTGTAATCATTTCATTCCTAAATTTGTCTTAATTTGTTTTATTATTTTACAAACTATGTATTTTCTGTTGTAACCCAACAGGTTACAAAAAGCCGGGGCTGAGACTTGGAAGACTGCAATCCCGAAAAGCAGCTAAGAAATATATTAATAAATGTGTTTGGCCTGAGGGTCACCAGGTGCTTTGTCATCAACAGAGGAACACTGAATCCTATTCACATGTGAGCTGACGCCAATGCTGCTGTTTTTGTTGTTTCATTCATATCTTGCCTTCCTCCCAATAAAGATTGGTGGCTAACAGCATATTTAAACAATACAAATTAAAAAACTATACAGGAGCATAAATAAAAAGAATAAACATAAGATTTAGAAAGCAATTAAACAATTTATAAAGTTAAAACATTAGACATTAAAAATATTAAAATCCATTAAAAGGCCATATACAAACCTTAAAAACAGTACTGCACAGCATTAAAAGCCCAGCCCTGGTCAGACTGTAAAAGCCTGATGGCATAAAAACATTTGACTTGCTGATGGAAGGATAAGCAAGGATGGGACCATCTATCTGGGAGCATCTATCCAGAAGGCTTTCTCTCTATTCTCATCAAACAAGCACAGAAAGGTAGTAGGACAGGGAAAAGGGCCTCTCCAGATGGTGTCCAGATGTAACAGGCTCATAAAGGGAAATATGGTCCTTCAAATTGTGCTCAGAAATGGGCCAACAGCCAGTGGAGCTCTTGCAACAAGGGAATTGTGTGCTCCCTGCCACCAGCCCCAGCTGACAATCTGGTGGCAGCTCTTTGGGCCAACTGAAGTTTCTGAGCACTTTTGAAAGGCAGCCCCATGTAGTGCGTATCACAGTAGTCCAAATGGGATGTAACTAAGGCAGCTACCATCACACTTAGTAAATAAAGAATTACTAAAGATGAAAGTATAGCTCTATGTTCACTATGAACTTTCTCAGTTTTGTTTCTGGTGTATTGTCTCACCTGGATTACAGCTGAGCCCATCATCCTGCAAAGTAAATCTTGGGAAACATGAGCACTTGTAGGATCCCACTGTGTTGATACAGAGGTGTTGACAGAGCTCCCCAGGATAGGCAAGGCACTCATCCAGGTCATCTCCAGGTAAGCTGTTTGACAATTCAGCTTCATTACTGATCGACAAAGCTTCATTTCGATCCTCAATCTCTGAAACTGCCAACATTTCTGAGCCATTAATCATGATAAGATGCCAAGGGAAAATGCATTCTCTGTATATAAAAATGAAAAGACTTTGAATATTAGCAAAGAGCTCAGGAATCTGACAGATCTTAGGCAGTAGAAATAACCCCCCATACACACACACACACACACACACACACACGCACAACACCATCAACCATGACTTGACCCATCTCTGAATAACATTGGTTGCAATAACAGAGGTGAAAGGAACATAGGCCATTGCATCTCTCTCTCCCAGGTTTCGTATTGTCAGCCTTTGCCTGGCCACAGTGGGGTACTCTAGTGGCATTTCCACTGACACCATACCTTGAGGCACAGCAGAACTGCTTTCCTGTCCTATGGCCATACAGAGTTTTCCACTAGACACATGCCCTGCAGACTGGGAAGGTGCTAGGCAGCTAATGGAGAGCCAAATGACCAAAGCCAAATTGCTATGTTTATCAAATGGTGGGCAACATGTGGGCCATGAACAAAGGTACGTGGTATGCAGCTTGCAACCCCTCCCCAAATTATGATGGGCAGAAGGTGAATGCCCTCTAAAACAAGCAACCTCTCCCCAGAAAAGTAGTTTTATAGGAGATTGGTTTGCCCTCCAAATTTGATGGCTTGCTATAACTCCCTTGAAAATCAGCATCTCCTGTTTGCTGTAGTGTAGTTTGATTAATTTTGGTAGTGTAGTTTGATAGGCGAGTTGAAGGCACATATAGACACACAGTTTCAGAAATGTGGTGGTACACTGTGGCCAGCAACACATTCTGGAAAAAGAACATTATTCCCCAGACCTACCGAAGTTGCCCAAGGCCCTTAGATCTAGTTTACTTCTATAACAATGGAATCAGACACAGTATGCATGAGAGGACAGAATAAAGCTGCATTGAAAAGATCCAGGAATATGAGATCTTATTCAGAAATGTTATACACGCATATGGTAGCTTACAAAGGGTGAAGCAAATATGCTACAAAGGAAGCAAATCCTAACAGAGGTTCACAGAATTAGCTCCATTCGCCACACATACATATCAAGTACATAAAGTAAAGATGAAAGGAGATATGTACACCCAGGAGAGGGGATCTGTTTTGAATGGAGAACATCTTTTTTCAAGTTCTATCTAGATCCTTGCCTCTAGGCAAGCTCTGAGCATACAGACACATGAGAGCACATTAGGCAACTTAGCTCTCCATTCATTCTGCTTTCCTTGCTTATGAAGAGTTTGGTGGGGGGTAGCTCCTTATAAAGGTTAAATGCAATTGATCATGACACTGGAGGGAGGGAAAACTCAGAGAGCAGGAGAACTGAACTTTAAAGTGGCCATTGATTAAAAGGAATTGCTTTAGTTCTTAGTGCACAGTTCATTTGGTCAGCAAATGTGCAGGGCAAAGAAATAAAGGAAAACGGATTTGCCTCAGGCCATGCATAATAGGCAATGGCTAGTGTAACTTCAGTATTCTTAAGACAAATTTCATGCCCTTTCTTAAGAAACATACTTTCTACCACGTAAGAGGTAATCATTATATGTTTATTGCATAGTGACCTATTGATATATTGTACCACTAAGGGCAGGGGGAAGATGGCAAGGGACATTTTCTCAGTAAGCTTCTACATTAGCCTTTACCAGTCTCTTACACTTCCTGAATGTGTTGACCTTCAGACCACATCATCCTTCAGGCAATATTGTATGAACAGGTGAAATTTTGACTTGTTTCTATGAACACACACACACCAAGTGAAATTCAATGACCTCTATTAGAAGAAGATTATTATAACAGCAGTATTTTTGTTCAAAAGTCATTCTTTAGCAGCATATGGCATGTTATTAAAAAACATCAAAACAAAAAAAACCACACATACAGAAGTAACTGTTTTGGAGTTTTTAGTGTGTGTGTGTATGTGTAATTTATTATTTGCTATATTTCCAGTTCCCATCTCATAAGGAATATCATTGCATATTGAACAGTCAAAACTCACAATAAACCATTTAAACTGCAATAAATAAAGCAATGAGTAGCAACAATAAGATAAAAATTAGATGAATAGTTGGATTAAAATGTGTGAAAAGTAGAAGAAAAAAGCAGTGTCCAGATTTAAGAAGGACAGTAAAGGGACATTCTGCAAGAGAGATGACACAACGAAGAAGGCATTGAACCCTTCCAGAATTTGGACAAGTTTTAGAAAACAGTTCAAGAAATCCTGACTGCTCCTCACTTTAATTCCTGCTTCAGAACCCTGTCAAATCCCACATCCTGGATCAACTGTCAGTGTCATTTTATACATATCTAATTAGAACTAGGTTGTTTGCACTGAAATAGTTTACTTTCATGTAAGTCAAAACAGGATTCCAGGTATACCACCAGCCTGGCATCCTGTTTAGGCCTTAGTATCTTGCTCTTGTATTTTTTGAAGTTACTTCTTCCTGTATTATTCTGGCCTTCTGGTGAAAGGCTGAAAAAAATACTATGTACATCAGCTTTTAATATGAAGCATAACTGATAAATGGCTTTAATTCATTATTTTATGGATTGAGCTTTATTTTGTTTGTAAATGCAAAGGTAGAATGTTTGCCTTTTCCAAGAAAGGGTGCAAAGTTCCAAATGTACATGGAACTCATGCAGCCTGCTACAGAAGAAGTTCCATGTCTACCCTGCCCACATTTTAATGAGAAATATAAGCTCCTTGATCATTTCACCAACTTCTCAGGGACCAGTTGAGACATTTTCCTGCCTGATGCTAAGTAAAAGATAGTGATGCTTTTCCATCCCCCCGCCCCCCGAGAATCTGTCTTATTGACGGCTGAATCTTACGTCGCAATACAACATTGGTGTTGTGTTCTCCACTACACCTGAAACAGAAAGCTACCGGTAACTTAGAGGTGCTATGAAAAGTTGTGTGTCTTCAGTGAGTCTATTCCTGTAACAATGGAGAACTTACCAGTGGTTCATGAGGAAGAGTCGGGTGTTTCAGGAAACAGCCTGCGACACCTCTCACCTGACACAGTCACTTCACTCCATCTAATGGCAGGGCTGGCTCTGTCATTTTTCATAATGCAACTTATAGCCTTCCTTTTCTCCTCTTGTCTCCTTCCCCACTCCATCTTTGAAATTCAATTACTTTCTCCAGCAGAGAATTGCCTTTCTAATGTTAGTTTGTAAAATACCATACACACTGATGGCATGCAATAAATAATAAAAATAATAACTTTCAGTTGTAATGAGCTATTGACCACAAATGAAAGATTTCAGCACTTTCTGCTATTTGAGTGTTTGCCCAAAGTTATTTGTATGCGTTTCCAAATAGCAAGGAAGTTTCCCCTTCATCAGCTATGAAGTAAAGAACCAAGGCTTGAATATATATATTTAATTGTAATTTTCAGAATCCCCCAACCAGCTTCATTGTTGGTAATGTTGTCTGGAGGATTCTGAAAAAGTAACTTTTATAGGCTTTACAAAGGAGTAGAGAGGCTTCCTTTCCAAAGTGAATTAGCAATCTTGTTTTGAAAGCACAGTTCTTCAAAGGTTTGCAAAGCTTCATCAAATTTCAATTATTTTGTGTCACCCCGTATCTAACACTCTGAAGAGAGAGAACACATTGTTCCCTTGCTTTGAGCACAGCATTTAAAAAATGTTGGGGGGGGGGATCAAGAAGTAATGAAGGCAGTGAACGGACAGGAATCAGAACAGTTTCAAAAAGAAGGGGGAGAAAATAATGAAAAAGAAATAATAATAATAATACTAAGATATTGTAAAAGCCCTCTAAAAAAAACACAGCCTCTAAAGCACAGCCACATGTTTGTCAAAAGTTGTTCATTCTTCCCTAAAGCAGCTTCAGTCCAGAGGGAAGGAAGGTGTTTGCTTCTGATAAGCTCAGTGTAGCAACTGCAACTGGCTAACCAGTGCTTTGTTTTTGTGTTTTACAATCTCTTCTATTTCTTTTGGTGGCTTACCAGCAGTTTTGGATGAGAAGAGAAGCAGTGAGAAGACAGAGGTTGATATCAATTTATATTTTGACCTGGAGAATTAAAGTAGGCCTCAGTTGAGCTAAGATTTCTTTTAATCCTGCAAATTCTGTCTGAGCCCATAATTCCAGTAGATCAAAATCTTGCATTATAATAAAAGAAAACTCAGGCATGACCATAGCACGAGATACTTTGGTGTCAGAGAAAAGCATTTCACGCTACTATAGCAACTATGTGACCATTAGCAAAGAAAATCTGGGTGCCAGTTCTGCCCTCTTAGCTGCTCTGGCAGCAATATTAAGGTTCAGATGTCACACATAAATTCTCCCACACTATCTAATACACCATACCCTTAACTATCCTGATCTGACAGGGCCAGATCCAATTAATCCTCTGTTTTCTCACTTCTCAGCTGCTTTTTAAAATGTCCCAGTTTCTCTCTCTTCCTACCACTATTCCCCTTAGCTTACTTCAGTTGCTGCAAACTGAGTTCAAAGTACAAAAGCAGTTTGTACTCAATTAAATCATTCAGGGGGAAGGCAGAGGAGTGGGTAGAGACTTGCCCTTCCCAATAGGTGCAGGGAAAGCAAACTGTTGCAGCCTCTCCTAGCTTGTGTGTGCTTCCTCATCTATAACTTTTGCCATCTTGACTATAGCCTGATGTTGCTTGGCCACATGTGCCCCAGTTTTCAGCTGTGAAACCTTGGATGATATGATATTTGCCAGGGGTTCTCAACCTTTGATACTTTTGAAGTTGTTGGACTTCATCTCCAGGAAGTCCCAGCCAAGTATGACTAATTATGAGGTATTCTGGAATGTGAAGGCCAAAACATCTGGAAGGCCAAAGGCTGAAAACTACGAATATACACTACAATAATCTAACATTTTTGTCTAAGTAATATTTCTCCTTTCACCTATTATATGAACAGAGGAGAAAAGGATTTTGCCATTCATAAGAATGAAAAGAAAGATATAGGTTGCACTAGCTCTACTGCACACAGAAATAGCTAGGGGACACATACCTCTCTCTTCTTTTTGAAGATCTGAGGACAGATTGCAGTCAAGTGAGTGACCGGATGGATGGATGAATGGATGGATGGAGTGAATTCCATCTGAAAAAGTGGGCTGTAGTATACAACAGCTTATGCTGAACTACATTGGTTAGTCTTACTGGTGCCACAAGGTTCCTATTTCCTTCTCTTTTTATACTGAAACAGACTAACATGATTGTGTGTGTATGTGCCTTCAAGTTGCCTGCCAACTTGTGGCGATCCCATGAATTTCATGGGATTTTCTTAGGCAAGGAATACTCAGAGGTAGTTTTGCCAGTTTCTTCCTCTGAAATATAGCCTACAGCTCCTGCTATTCGTTGGCAGTCTCCCATAACACAACTAGCTCTTGGAAAATTGCTTCCTCTAAGTGTTGCTCCTAAATCTCTCACAGCTTAATGCAAACTACATTCCTTTAGTAAGTTTTGGAAAGAACTGAGATAACATGAGTTGAAGAACAAAGAATAACAAGAAAGAGAGTGACTGGTTGGCTGTCAAACTATGAAAAACAATTAACCATGGATATTCTATACAAGTGTCAAAGGTGGGAAAGAGAGTATGAATAGTTTAAGTGTTGTAAGTGTGATCATCATTGGTGGCTTCTGGCTTCTATTTCAATGGGGCAGTGAATCCACTCCAGGCTTTAATCCAAACTTGAAAGGAGTCATCCAAGTTGCTGAACCTATTAAGGGGATAGCTCCTTTAAAATTTGAATAAAAATGTAGAGCAGATTCAGCTTCCCACTGAAATGCAAGCCACTGCCTTGCATTGGGTGTCCATGATGTTCTTTGCCATAATTGTTTTCTTGTGGGTTTATCACTACCTTTGGTAGTTTGCTTTTGTTGCAAACAGGTTGTAAAGGAGCTTGCAGGAGAAAAAATCAGATTAATGCTTTCAGAAATTAACATGCAGAAATATCAGGGCTCATTAGAAAAATAAGCTTGAGAGGAAGTTTTTAGCCACTTTGCTTTCAAGATGCTAACTATATTCACTTATTGATAAGGATTCTAATAGGACTATGGCTGTGGTGCCCCAAAAATGTTTTTTCTTCCCATTCAGTACTATGAAATTATAGCTTTCATGAGACTTTGGGGAGGAAAAATGGAGGATTTCAAGATTCTTGTTTCAGGCCAGGTATTTTGGTTGCCATCTGGGGCCTGGGAATGGACCAATAAGTACAGAACGTAAGCTAGTATAGCCTATAAAATATAGCATAAAATATATAAGCAAATGTTGGATGAATTAGAGTGTGTGTGAGAATTTGGCTTTAGCTTAACTCTGGGGAAACGCATATTCACAAGTCAAGACATGACCAGGAATAAACTACACTACAGATGGGAGCAGATGTGACCTGTAATAACCTTCTAGCTTGTGCACTGGTTGATGTAATTAGTATCTTTGGGCAGCCAAAGATTCCAACTGCATCTAAGTGATGGATAGCTGGTTATGAACTGAATTCTGTACACAGGGAAGCCTTATGAAATATCTGTATACGATCTAAACAGACACTATGGAAAATATGAAAGAACCTCTTGATGATGGATACAGATATGTTGGATTGTTAAGATGATAAAGCTACTGTATGTGTTAACTGTTACAAAGCCTGTAAAAAGGTGCAGAGAGATAAAGGTATTATGAAAATGTAATTTCCTGATGGCCATATGATGTAAATGAATGTGCCATTCCTTACATGCAATGTAATGTAATGAAGCTCAGTGCTCAAATATTGACATGTCTGCATTTCTACCTAATTTCTTCCTATTTGTTTGTATATCTATGAATGCATATAATAAATAGCCTAGAAAGTACCAAAGAATGTGATTACTTCCCATGCAAATATCCTGAGATTCCAATACTTTAGAGTGCTTAAGTAGAGTGGTGAAATTAACTCTGACTGTCTGATTTGGACCCCATCACGGACACTCAGGTGACCAAAAGCTGGTAATAGAATCCCAGACAGAATCTAGATTAGCTGACGAGTGTGGGGGAAAAACCCCACGGTCCTAAGAGACAGGGGTAGGGAACCAAGCCTGTTTCACTCTGGTATAAGGACCGCTATATTTACATGGAGAGAATTCAAAGAAAAATTAAAGCAGGATGATTCAGGGTTGGAATTCATTAATAATGCTGTCATGTTTCTTAGAGATTTAAAGATAATGACAACCATTTATTTTACTAGTTTACTTCTCTTATTTGGTCATGCATTACATGTGCCCCTTGCCCAGTTACAGGTGTTATTTTTCAGGGGGAACAGTGGATACTGTGCAGCGGAGGAGGTGAGAAAGCCCTTACAGTAGAACTCTGCTCACCATTCTCATATACCCATGTCAGTACATTTAGTACACTGTTAAAAAAGCTTTGTTTAGCCCATCCCTTGCTATATTGGTTTTCAGACCCTGTGCCTGTTCTCAGTTAATAAATGTGATGAAACTGAGTATTGATTATAAAAGCACATGTCTCTACAGGATTCAGAGCTGCCATAGCATTAGTATTCCTCCACTCAAACATGCACATATGTTCTTTTTAGCAACCTGCTGTTCTTTCCCATCTATCTGGCTGCTGTGGAAGAAACAGAGCACATTTGCTGAGAACTTTAAAAATTAGGGCAAGGACAACATGTTATCACATGAAATTAGGTTGAGGCCCGTGTGTGGTCATACGGCCACGGTTTTCCTACCTTCTTTTGTAATGAAACAACATTATATATCCAGAGAGACTTTATTGTGTTCATGTAGGAATTTAAAAATGCTAGCCTTGCCTTTAAAAAAGAAAAAAAAATCATTAAATATCCATCTCTCTTTTTCACATTATTTCCTGACATGAATTTTGCTGTAATGTATCACTGTGTTCTGTTTTATGTAAAACCCAATTAAACATCAAAAATAAAAGCATGCTGCATTAATTACTTTATGATCTCTAAAAGCATAATTTATGGGAAATTAAAGGAATATAATTAAGTTACATCCCCTGAAGGTAAAAGAACTGGAAAAGTGGGAAATTATTAGAACCTCCAGGGTGACAGCTGGAAATATTGCATCACCAAACTACCAGAACAGGCACAGTTGTAATAGAAATTATGAAACTTTTCTGCCCATCTACCCTTTTATTTGAACCAAGGCTGAATGAGCCCCCCGCACCCCAAGCTTGGTGTCTGCTGCTCCAGAGCCTAGAAAACAAACCAATGTAGTCAATGACAAGCAATGAGATTTCACCTTGTGAGTGGAATGGGCAGCATTAAAGGGTGTGGAATATCCCTCACTGGAGGTCTTTAAACAGAAGTTGACTGGACATCTTTGAGAGTGCTTTGGTTGTATATTTCTGCATGGTAGGGTATTGAATAGATCACTTTTGTGGTCCCTTCCAGCTCCTAACATTCTATGATTCCATAAGGCATACATTCACTGATTTCACCAGGCACTGAAAATTGAGAGGGCATCTGGGTTTCTCACTTTATTCCCCAGCTTATTCTGTTCCAACTTCCAGTGAAGAAAGAAGTTGCTTACAATTATTTAGTACTTATGGAGAGAGCTCTCAACAGTCCTCCAAAAAGGATTACTTGAAGAGATCAGTGAATTCATTTATTTTAAAATACTGTTAAAGTAAAAATGGCAAATATTATTGCATTAGTAGAATTCCTGTCATTTTAAAGACAAGGAAGGTCATGGCTCAGCCTAGACAATACTATACAATGGTATGTGCACTTAACAGAGAAATGTAATAGCCTCCATAAGGCCAATGTCCACGCAGGTGGTCAGTGCCACAGAATGGAAAGAATTATACATATATAGAGATGTGTGTGTGCGCGTGCGCACATGTGTATTAGGACACCCCGAAAAGGGAATCCTAGGTAGGTAAACAACCTTTGTCATTTGAGACTTATTCCATAGGCAAAAAAAGAAAAGAAAAAAAAAGCAGCACATTTTTTGTGCAGAAAACAGATTTCTTTGTGTAGAAAACAAGTTCCTGCAAGGAAAATGATGTCTGTGAGCAGAAAACATGCACAGAAATGCTGGTTTTGGCACAGAAGATATTGTATGTTGTGCAGGAAACTTCCATTTTGCACAAAACATTTTGCATAAAAAAAAAAAGTCCTTAACTGTGATTAGCCTTTGAAAACCGCAGTTTTCAATTACTTTCTTGAGGCAGGGATAAAAATGGTAATTTATTTATTCCTTCCTGCAAAGTTGTAACTTATAAAGATTTATATCCCTGCATAGAAGCATCTGTCCAGGATGGGACAGAATGATGGCAATGGCATTTATGTATATGCTTTTAATCTGCTTGAACCTTCATTGAGAAATTATACTACTACAGTTCAGGGAATTGTCTATCTTACCCTCTCAATTCTCTGACCACTGCCTATCTCTTCAAGACTGACTTGTCAACTGCAGTCTTGTCATTTTCTTGTCAAAAAAATCAGTTTCAACCTAATTGCAGTATAACATTCCCTGGAAGGAACAATGGAAAAATAGAAAAGACAACACCTGTCATTCAGTGTCATTTTACATCACTGAATGGTTTATGAAAGAAGTAGCTTTGACTAAGGACCTTTTCACACTATCCAATTATAGCACTATGATTGTACTTTCAATGCTATGGTTTTATCCTGTGAAATTCTGGAATTTAAAGTTTAAGAAGGGGTACTTAGAATTCTCAGCCAAAGGAACCCTGGTTCTTCAGCAGACTACGTATCCAAGGATTCCATGGAATTCAGCCAAGGCAGTTAAAATGGAAACATAGCACTGTAACTGTGTAGCATGGAAGGGTTCAAGAAAAAAACTAAATAGTATACCCATTGAAAAACTGAATCTACGAGCTGCATGAGAGGCAACTGAAGAACAACACACTTGGTTATATCCTATGCCATGTGAATGGATTTCTTCTTGGAACTACCCAATTTTGCCACTGTCCATTGTGTTATCAAACAGGGAATGAACTCACTGCATTCATGAAGTTCATTCAGAGAAGGAAGCAAAATTACAATACAAAAATAAGAAAGATCTAAATGTAGCTAACTTTAATTAAAACTGAAGTTAAATCTGACGAAAGGTTCTAAAACATTTTTCATTTCTCTACCATGATGTCGTGAAGCCTGAGACAACATTTTCCTAGGTTACAATAGCCTCAAGCACCTCTCCCTCTTGTTTCTATACCTAGGTGGAACATTATTGTGTATTATTTTACTGGTAAGTAAGATTATTTCTATATAAAGCTATGTTGTTTTCCTCAGTTACCAAACCCTTTCAGGCAATTCATATTAGCATTTGTCAAGCAGGGTATACATACCTTGAAGGAATTTTATCTTGCCTGATTTTGGAAGCTAAGCAGAACAGGTCTGGTTAGTACTTGGATGGGACATTGCCAGACAGTACAAGGTGCTGTAAACTATATTTCAAAGGAAGGCAATGGAAGCCACCTCTGAATATTCCTTACCTAAGAAAACACTATGAAATTCAGGGGGTTTCCATAAGTCAACAGGTGAATTGAAGGTGCTTATGTGCATGTGGGCATGCACACACACATACACACTTATCAAATGCATTTATCAAGCAATAAGATGACAATGTACTAAGATCATATTTCATCTGCAAGTGTAGCAATTGCATTCTGAGAGAACTCTATTGATAACAGCTGATCTGTGAAACACATTTTCTACTCAACTGATGTACCATAGTAACTGAAATTCACATGGGATAAATACGATTTTATGCATCTACAGAGCCAATATTTTTATATCTCAGCATATTGGAAATACATTATATACTCTCATTTTACAATGCAATTGGATATCTTTCTGTCCCAAAAATAACTGTAAGAAATTGTACTACTGTTTGACAGTACATGATATTCCTTCTCTTATATCATGGACTGACAGCTAGTATAGTAGTATACCCAGAATACAAGGGCCTCTAAAGGGAGGTTTGTTTTGAGAGTTTTTTGGGGGTTTTTTTGAAGAGAGAGAGAGGGGGGAGGGATTTAATTTCTTCCACAGTGTGTCTATGTTGTAACTGGCTTTATATTTTAAGGCTAAAAGTTGTCCATCTGCCAATATTAGGACAGACATGGCAGCTTTGAATTTTAGATATTAAAGCAAAGATATTAGGGCAGTAAAGGAATGAGAGAGAAGTGTAAACTTCTTACATTATGTTTGCAAGGAGTGTTTTGCCTTTGATGAACAGTGCCTCGAGTGAAGATAAAATCAGAAATAAGAAATATAGTTTTATTGAAGCAGAAGTTATGATATCTCTGTATTAGATATATCATATACATCTTATACCACACATATATTTGTATGCTTTTCTGTAATTTGATTTCATGTGTCTTCTCTCTCAGGAAACAGATTTCATGTTCCATGTTGTATGCTGATGGCATGTTCTGTATGCTAACAACCTCCATTTCTGAATCTTTAAAATAAAGGGGAGTGCGCCTAAGGAAATCCTGTGAAGAAGTCATGGGGCTGCCATAAGTTGGCAGCCAACCTGAAGGCTGGAAACAAACACACACACACGCATGCACACACATAGACATTGTCCTTAACAACCCCTGTGCAAAATAGGCTTGGTCTCTTGGTAAAATGTGACACTTTTGAAAAGTGTAGAAACAAGCCATAAACAGAAAAGACAGGAGCAGAATCAGTTGCTGCGCACAGCAAATAACGGCTATAACACTTGGGAATCATCTAAATCTCTTGAAAATGGTTTGCTAGATACAGCAAGTTCCTTGGCTTGACAGTGGAACACCTTGTCTACCTCCAGATTGACTGTTTTTATGGAGTGAGAAAACTACAACTTGCACTCTGCTTCCTGTAGTTAAGAATGCAACACTTACGTTTCTCTGGTGTCACTGTTGGCAGTGGTTCAGGGTGTCTCTTTAGCTCGGGAGGGATGAGATGGTCTTCTCCTTCACAGCAGGAAAGCATCACATGGTTGCAAGGATAGCCAAGATTCGGATTGGACTCACAGCTCTGTCCCTCAGTTTTTACTCGTAAGCCCAGTGTGCAGCAATCACAACATTGCTGTAAGAGAAAGGGACCATGAACACAACAGAGGCAGGAGCTTACTGAACACTAGCCTGTCACTGGCAGGAACAATCACAATCAGAGTTTGCACGCTGCAAGACTCTTAGAGATGCTTTTGTGCTTCACCAACACAGCAGACCTTGGAAATGTTACTTTTTTTTTTTTTTTGAAATACAGCAGCACAGCCACTGGGGGATTCTGGGAGTGTAACTTTTCTAGGCTCTGCCAAACACACAGAGAGGCAAGAGCTATGTTAAAGGACACTCAGGATCAGGAGTAAAGGGTTAGGTTTTGTTCTAACCACAAAAATGTATTCAACTATATTTTACTCACCTCTCCAAGGATGGCAAACTTTCATTTACATGACAGAAAGTATTAATGTATTATTCCTACTGGAGAAAGTACAAAAGTATCATTGTACGTTAAAGTATATCGTAGGGGCCAAATCTGCCTGTACTCTGTAATTTGTACATTCAAGTATTTATCTTTCTGTGGGCATGCACAGGTGTGGAAACTTTCTCCTGAGAGAGGCTCTTCTTGCTTCTTCATTAATGGCCTTGTACCAGATGGTTAAAACTATCTCATTTGGGAGGGCTTTGGGGCTGTGAGTGATTTTAAGCTTCTGCACTGTTCTGTGTTTTAACTTTTTGTATTCAGCAGTTTCTTATTCCTCAGTGGACATGTAATTGTTTTAACAGGTACTTTGCCCTTTTCTGCCTTCTGCTGATTTTACTAACTCAGTAATTTGATTTGTTTGTTTTAATCTGTTGTTATTAATCTTTGGCTTTAGACACCTACCCCCAAATATTTACCTTATCCTTGCTTAGGGCAACATTTAGATGTTCTTCCCACCTTCACAGCAGAGAAGGGTATGAGCAAGGGGTGACTTTCATGTGAGTTGGGTGCCCCAGGTTTAGCCTGAACTTTAAAGGGACAGACCAAGCTACTGAAACTGTTTGGGGAATAAAGTTTAGCATTTTGGACAACAATCATCAGCTAAAATTTAGAATGTATTCAATGTCCTACTGACATGGAACTCACCAGTCACTAAGGAGTTTAGCTACCGGGGGAGAGGGAAATGAAAGCTTTGCACCCAAACCCAAGAATTCTTCTCCCACCAAAATGAATTTTTCCTACACACTTTGACTAATTTAGGTTTGATATTAGTATTAATAAACATGAAGGTCCTACAGTATAGGGTCTTGTTCAAATTATAGTCTCCCCATCAGAGCTCCAAATCACCAATTTCATTCATTTTTCATTACACTGTCTGTCTAGGAATGTGTGTCAGGAGGAGGAGGAGGATTGGGAGTGTTATTATGATTAATATCCACTTGTAGGCTCAAGATGGCTTAAAATAATTAAAACCAACATAATTAAAAATTCACACCATACAAAAGTTTAATATGTAGTTAAGCTATTTAAAAAACTGTTAAAAGCATAAAACTATGAAAAAGAAATCAGCAAATATAAAATCCAGCACATTATGCAAGGTAATCAGCCTTCCAAGGCCTGCCAAAACAAGAAAGGTCTTTGCCTTCCTGTGGAAAGCCAGCAAGAAGGGTGCCAGCTGAATCTCTCTCTAAGAAGGTAGTTTTAGAGTCTGAGATCAGCCTCTGTGAAGGCCCCTTCCCATGTTCCCCCCTGGTTAGGTTGCTAGAGTGCAAACTGAAGACAGTTCCTCAACCTCCAATGGTTGTGTAGAGGAGTAATTCCACAACTAGGTAACAATCAATTCCCTGATACTAAGCTTTAGACAAAGAAAGATCCTACAGGGTAACAAGCTAGATAGAATACAGAGGGGAAGAAAGCCATCAAGAGCAGCCGAAAGGCTAGCCCAGCTATGAGGTGGAATGACAGCTGCTGTCAAGAAGGCATGAGTCTCATGGCGTTCCTCACTCCTAAATTAGCCTACTATCTATCGGATAAGGTCAGGATACTATCCTAAGAGTGATGTTAGATTCAACTACAGTTCAATGAGCTTTTATAGGTGGAATGGGCAGAGGGGGACTTTTTTTTTTCACCTCAGGCAACAAAACATATTAAGCCAGCACTTCAGTGTGCCAAGCTCTCTTATGTGATAGTGCTTGAATCCTAGAAAAGTTCCTGAGCATCATGGCTGTGATTTCTGCCATAGGCTGTTTTAGTTGCTTCCTTCTGCCCCTATCTAGCTTTGCCCAGTGTTTGGAAAAGTCACTCTTTTAGACTACATTGTCACTCAAATGTGGAATTCGCTTGCCCAGCGCAATAAGCCAATCACCACACCAAGGTAGGAATTAGAACAGGAACAACTTCATTTTTGTCTGTGCAACCTGGTGATAGTGCACAAAACAACTCTTTTATAGCGCTTTTAGACTTTTCAGCAAAACTTCTAGCAACTTCTCTTAACTCTGATTGGTCCCCTATCATATGTAACCCTTTTGCTACAGAGTACGGGCCTGCCTCATTATACAGCCCCTTTAGACCAGCTTGAACCAGTTCTTTCTGTATTTTTCTACTCTGGTATAAAGTGGCATTTAAGTTGACTGCCCCCATCTCTTTTCTTTGCATTTCTGTCACATTATCAACTACAACTCCCAGAATCTTCAACAGCAGGTAAGTGGTTGCAGTACAAAAACAAACAATCCCCCCCACACACACACCAATTTTCCAGCTCCTAGACTTTATGGGATCCATTTCACACGGGAACTAAGAGGGGCCCTGGAAAAAAAAAATAACTGTGATTTTGTGACATTTGAATTGGCAGAGCATTATGGAATGCTTTTGCTTCACTGAGGCATTTCTTTATTTTCTACCTCCTGAGTAGGAGGTACTCCTGAACTGGGCTAGCAATAACCATTGATACTCCTGCATGTATCTGAAAAACTACAGCACTTTCCACACTTCACAGGGTATTCTATCTGACAAGGTAGAGAAAAGCTTCGCATAGCTGACAACTACAATATCAACACCAATTCCTCAGCAAAGCTGAGGGATGTTGAGCAGTGATTTTTTATATCAGTTTCATTTCTTATGAAAGGGGAAGGAGAGAATGAGATTTGGGAGCATTGTAAATGGAGTGTGCAGCTCAGCTGTGGATGGCCTAGCATTGCTTACATGAAATACGGTGCCAACTAGTTTATGTACAGACCCATTGCATAGGTAGGTTTTGGTGGTGGTGGGGAGGTCTGCCATTTCTCTTTTGAGCTCAGTTGTTTTCCAGTAGTAGGAGGGGAGTTTAGCTGCAGACATTGTGAAGGTTGGATGGGAACAAATGTTGTTGTAATCTTCTATTGCCCCCCCCCCGTTTTCCACAAGTTCCATTATTGCTAGCAGTGTGATCGTATCTTGCTCATGCAAACCATAAAATGTTGCAGTTGTAAGGTGGTGTGACTGCCACCTATTCAGACAGCAATTTACCTATCCAGGGGGTTATCACATGGCACTGTTATACGATGATACTGTGTGCCTTCAAGACATTTCTGATTTATGGCAATTCTACAGCAAACCTATCACTGTGTTTTGTTGGCAAGATTTGTTCAGAGGAAGTTTGCCTTTGTCTCCTTCTGAGTATTGGAGAGTGTGACTTGCCCAAGGTCTCCCAGTGGGTTTCCGTAGCTGAGCGGGTATATGAACCCTGGTCTCCAGAGTTCCAGTCTAACACTCAAACCACTATATCATGCTGACTCTCTTATATTACAGTAGTCCTGTCATTGCCTGGAGCATATGACATCTTGGCTCTCCCGCAGCAGTGATGTTATTGCTCATTTGGGAACTGATTCTTTACTACTTGAAATATTCCATTAATAGCCCCCTATCCCATCCTGCTTTAGTAAGCACTTTTGGTTTGACTGTCTTGTTTCCTTTGTTGTGATTTTTAGGAGCTTAGTGGGTGTGGTTTCATTGCTTCTTCCTTGGGGATTACACGGGAACCTCCAGCAGGAAAACCTCAGATTACATCTGGTGGTTTGGCTGAGAGGACATCAGGATTCCCAAAAGTTCGAAAGACAACAATTTTATGTTTGTTTTGTGGTATCATCATCATCAGAAGTAGCCACACTACTACTACTACTACTACTATTATTATTATTATTATTTTATTATTATTATTGCTGCTGCTGCTGTTGCTACTACTACTACTACTACTATTTTGGGGGATATAGTACAATTGCATAATTTCAATGTAATTCTTCTAATAAAAGAATCAATGCACAGAGAATCATAGGGTTCAGGAAAAGTTTAAGGAGTAAACAAAGAGTAAATATACAAAGTTTAAAGAGTAATAAATAAAAGCAGTGCTGGGGAAATATTGGTTAATGGAAAAAGGCACAGAAAAAATGGTGGAAGTGGCATGGTATGCATTTAGCTTCCCAAGCTGGGTGGGGAGTTGGGTGGCTCCATAAAAGAGTAATGATATAATTGTACAATTGCAGCTTCCTTTCCCCCCCACAACATTACCATGGTACTGTCATATTTAAAATGCAAGAAAGCAAACGCAGGAACTAGTGCCACTGAAGGAGAAAAGCAGTGATTGTCCAGAATGACTGCATTGCCATTCCACTACTTTTCCAAGTGCAGAAGAGGTTGTTTTCAAATGAAACAGCCTGAAACAATTGACTAGTGTGATAAGCACCATAGTTTCTGCCTTATTTCCTAGGTCCTAGGCATATTTGGTCAGAGTGCAGTAGCTCTATTTCTTCCTGTGTTCTGCTATATGTCAGATCTATTTGTGTGAACCAGCTCCTCAGTGGAGCTGCACGTGATTTAACAGCTAGAGAGGCAGACTATAATGAGGCTTTATGGGGAACATCATTGTGCAAAACCCTGTTTCCAGAACAAAAGCTTCAGAATCATATTCCCCCATAAATGTAATTCCTTGTAGTCTGTGGCAGAATTTACATTAACGAATATGACAGTTGACCTGTCCCTACTAGTAAATGTTATGATCACCCATAGCTATTTTGGAAGATGTTTAGAAACTGACAATTCAGGTATAATAGACCTGTTGTCTCTTACTGAGAAAGTTAATTTATCTCAGCAGGTAATTATAGCTGCCTCCAAGGCATCCAGTTTATGATTCTATTTGCAGATTGTTAAATCAAGTCGCAACTGCAGAACTGCACATAATTTCCTAACAAAAGAAAAATGAGTATTAAGAGCTATCCCTACCACCAACACACAGCTTTGGCCAGATCCAAGATGATATAAAGTGAATCCCCAAAAGCAGAAGAGACATTTATTTTAATGTCTTTCAATTTATTTCTGCAATTAGATGCAAAAGAGCCAGGATTATGGCAATTTATGCCCAAATAATTCCTGCCATGATGGCAAAGAGACAACCTAAGCACCCAGTCAGACTAAGGCATAGTATTTCCATCTTGTACTCGAATTGCCAACTTCTCCTTGACTCAACATGACTGCAGCCATCCTGTCTATATGAGTGGCTAAGCCTGTTTTAATTCTGTTGTCCTCAAAAGGGACACAGCAACAAAAGCTAAGCCTCTTCATGATTGGTCTGGCCTGCAGAGGACATAACATTGGTTTAAGCCGCCTTGGGTCCCATGACAGGAGAAAAGCAGCATGTAAATTAAATAAACAAATATAGCAATTTTCTGAAGACTAAACAGTGATTGCCATTTTTATTCCGGGTTACATTTTCCTTGAGATTATTCAGCCTTCTCTGAGTTAACATACTTATCTCACCACATGAGCACTAGGAACTGGAGCCACACCTCATCCACTCCCAACTGTCCCATGTTACCATAGGAGGTCTGGAACGGAGACCACAGAGTTTCACATGACTGGAAGCCTGCCTTCATCAGGCATCCCATCACATGGAATTGTGTAATCACATTCAGACAAACACAGTTACAGCTTCTTCTCAGACAACAACATGGAAGTGGGAGAGGCTGGGCTGGAGCACTTGCCTCCAGCTCCTTTTTATTCAAGCTAACACTTGAGATATACTTAATAACTGCCAGAAAGGGAGCAGGACGGGAGTTGTTGGAATTCATCAGGAGCCTTCCACTGTGCATTTAACGAAATTTGTTGGGATGGCTTTATTCCACTGGGCTTTCAGAGAAGCAGAATGTGTTTATAAAGCAGTGAAATATGGCCAGGGTATCATTATTTGTATCATTTTTATGAACTGTTTTTATAATGTTCTGAAGTATTTGCTGCATTGTTTTATTATACTCTGCTTTGAGGTCCCTTGTGGTTGAAAAGCAACCAAGAAATTCAAATTTATGTATGTAAATATATGTTTATATCCTTCCTAGGGGGTCTGCCCTCGACTGAAGAGTCATTATGGATCATGCATGAATCTTTAATAGGCAAAATCATAGCGCAATCTCCTGCCGCATTCTTATCTTTTATGTAACACAAAAGACTGTACACTTTCTTCTCTTCTACCTTTCTTCTTCTTTTATAAATGTTACCTTATTGGAAATTTCCATAGGAGTGGCTCCTATCCTTGGAACAAAGGTGTGAAATAAATCAAACAAATAGATAAATAAATGTTTCTATATTTGGGTTGTTCTCATATGAGAATATTGACTGCTTTCGTACCTTGGTATGCTTTAAACTGACAGAGAATTTTTAATGATTAAGCCCTTGCAAGCCTTTTTCTCAACATTGATTGACTTAATTAAAGAAATCTACTGTTTTATCATTTTTTTATTTTATTCCTTCCTTAATAAGAAGGATGAAAAGTGGTAGACATATCATGACACTTAATAATGAGAAATAATTTCAGAGGACCCTGACAAGAAGCCAGAATACTTGCAGTACCATGGCTAGTTCTCCCATGAGGCAGGGTGAATTCCTCACTTCAGGTGGCACAAGGGGAGGAACAAGAAATGTTGACCCCCAACTCAGGTTGGGTGAGCCCTCTATTACCAATAGAGTGCTCTCTGTAACATCAACCAGTTCTGCTCTTCCACTCTGACAAATGTTGCATCGGGAGGTTGTTGATAAGGGCCTTCCTCTTAGGACACCATTGGAATGAGGCACAGCACTTGGAAGAACAGGAAAACTTCTCCTGACACCTTTCCTCTCCTGACACCTGTCTGCCTCTGCGGAATCGCTCTCGTAGAGCAAGACATTTGGAGTTGGTTAGGCTTCCCAGATGGCAGGAATATGTCAGCAGTGGGAGGCGGGGGCTCAGGAGTGAGAGATCTTGTGCTGCTGCTGTGTAGGACTGCTTCTTTAAATATGGTCTCTTGTCTATGTCAATCTCAGTGACACAGGCCACAGCCTTTTTCCTCCTAGTAGTGCATCTGCATCTTTTCTGAATCTGCCCCCTGCCTGATCTTCTTTGCTTACCCATCTAGCACCACCCTTAAGGTCTACTGATCCAGAGAGTAAAAGCATATATACAGGCCATTCCACAATGCATATATGGAGCTGACAGAAAACAAAAGAGAAGACCTGTGTCACACAAAATAGACATGATTTGCAGAAATACACCACTGTTTGCTATCAGTCAGTAGGACTGTAAAATATATTGTGGCTGGGAAGCAAAAAGGTCGATTGAACTTCACAGTGGATTCTAGGCACATTGAGCCAATGAGAATTTGTTTTTATTTTCCATTCCAAACAAAAACAATTTTTTTTTTAAAAAAAAACAACCTTAATGTGGTTTGCAATGTTTTCCCTGCTCGCCCAGACGTTTTATGCTTGCAACACACCTGTGAGGAAGCACAGGTTAAGAATAGATTACTAACTCAGATTCATCCAGTGAGGTCTATTGCTTTGCAATTGCAAGCCCAGCTTTCCACAATCTTAGTCCAATATTTTACCCACTACCTTGGGAAAATTAACTAATCAGCAAAAGAGAGACAAAAACAAGGGAGACACCAACACCAATTTTTGGTAATTTCAAAATTTAGAAGTGGACATGAGGTCATATTTTCTCTGGGTCCCAAAATATTCTCAGGGTCTTCTTCTTTTTTGTCATTCTGAGACTAGTGACAAGAGATTATATGCTAACAGAAATACATAAAGTTCATTTCCTATTGCAAAATTCTACCATTAAAAACAATTTAGGAAGCTATTAAATACAGCTGCACTGATAGAATGCAACTCCAGTTCTCTCCAAACTCTAAATTAATACACCAAAAACTTCACAATGTAAATATACAATGTTCTACTTGCTGAAGCATTCAAGACAAAAGCACCACATAGTAATAGTGTACAGCTTAGATAGAATTAGAGTACAACTCCAATATCTTAACCAGCATGTACAATCCAGTGGGGGAGAAAGTGAGTTATAGTTCAAAAAAGTAACTTTTCCAGGCTCTGGCCTTCATAACAGAAGTGATCTATAAAACAAATCTCAGTAGAGGAGTTTGAATTGCATGTAAAAACTATTGAAGTTATGATCTAAAAATTAAATTATTCTGTAGAGATAATAAATGGCCTCAACAATTGAACCCTGTGCTGCACTGTGAATGGCCTTACATTTTAGGCACTGACCAAAGTATTTATAATCCGAGACTGTTAAAGATAATATGGTTAGATGGGCACAAAATATTGGACACCCAATTGAGTTGGATACATGGGTGAGGGCATGGAAAACAGATATAAAATTTACACCAAGTTTAAACTTCAGAGAAATTTTTTACAAAATGTTACACAGATGGTATATGACACCTGAAAGGTAGAAAAAAAATAACTAAAAATGGGGAATGGAAAATGTTGAAAATGTAATGAAAAGGTGGGGTCTTTTTTCATATGTGGTGGACCTGTAAGATAGCAAGAAAATTTTGGAAGGAAATACATGATGAAATTCAAAGAATGTACAGTATAAATTTTGAAATGAAGCCAGAATTTTATTTGTTAAATATGTTAGGGTAACAAAGAGAAACAAGATCTCACCAGAAGACATTGTTATATGTAATAACTGCTGCAAGATTGACATATGCACAATACTGGAAAGAAAGAAACTATGTTGATATAAAGGAATGGAAATTAAAAGTCCTGGATATGGTACAGATAAAAAAGTTAACATTTTTACTAAAAAAATAAGCCAGTCCAGAACTTTGAAAGAGAATGGAGAGAAGTCTTGAACTGGATAAAGATATAATATAAGAAAAGGAAAAGGAATAAAGTAAGATTGTATGTAATGTAAGTTAACAATGTTATAAGGTAATGTGTAAGCTGCAATGTAACAATGTTAGATGGAACAATGGCCCTTTCTGCATGAGGCGAGGGAATCGCTCCCTGCCGTTTCCTACCACTTCTTCTGGGGTCCGAAGCAACACGGACTGTGCCTGAAGCCCTTCCGCAGGGCTCCTCCTTGGTCCAGGGTGAATTGGAGCAGTGCGAGGTCTGTAGATCCGCATTGCTCTGGCTTCCAAAATAGTGGCTTTCAGCTTCCAAAATGGTGGCTCCCAGCTTCCAAAATGGCGGCTCCCACTTCCAAAATGGCAGCTTCCGGTTGGTCGTGGGTCCCGACCAACCGCTGAAGCTTGCCATGCCTAAAGTTCACCCTCCACAGATCAGAGGCTCGCATTGGTGCAAGCCTGTGAATCTGTACAAGGGAGCAGGAACACAATGGCGCATTCCAGGAAAATAAAGACCTGTTCTTTCCGGTCTTTAGAAAACAGGCTGGAGGACCAATTGGGGTCATTTTGGAGCGGACTGAGGTGCGGCTCTCCGGTAAGTAGTCCGCTTCTAGTCCGCTCCAAGGTGCAGACGACCTCCGTGAGAGGACGCACTGCCCCGTTCTAACTGCCTGGTGCAGAAAGGGCCAATGTAAGATTATATTTTAAAGAGAAATTATGTATGAACGGAATGTAAACAAACAGACTCAACTGGAAAGATAGAAAAAAGCTTGGAAGTGGGGAAGGGGTTTTTTATTTGCAACTTAAAATTCAATAAAAATATTTCAAAAAAACAACAACAAAGTATTTATAATCCACTTTTATATTACAAGATCAGATAGGACTAATATATTTCCAGTTACAACAGTTAGAAAAAAATACATGGGGCATTTTCCTTTTTGTTTGTTGTGCTTTTTCCTCTTTTTTTTGTTGGTTTTTTTTGGCCTTTGTTGCTTTGTTTAGTTTTATTTGAAATGTGATGTTGTTTATCGTGTGTCAGATTACTGTAAAATGAAATAAAACTTACTTAATATTTAAAAAGCACTAAAAATATGCGGGTATATCCGATGGCTATGTACATTGTGATAATGTTTAATGGAATTCTGTGCAGCAAACTTCACTTTGGTTGTGATTTACGAAAAACAGGGGACACAGCTGATAAGAACTCAAACCCTGGACTCCAAGAAATTGACTAAGTTTCATTGTTTGGGATTCACTGGGCTGAATGCAGCCACACAGATTTTTGCTGTGCAAAGATTCATTCCTTAATTTAGCATCTACACCCTCTTTACTTATGAGACAGAGTTTCTACATTCACTTCTTTAAAGAAGCACTTCTTTTTCAAAGCTGGGTTACTTTAACTGCTTAGTTCAGTTTCACGCCAACAACTGTATCTTTGCAGGGAGGAAAAACTGAAGTAATCAACTTGCCTGGTTATCTGTAATAAGATTTTTTTTAAAAAAAAAAACAAAACCCCTATTTGTGATAGGCTTCTTAGCCAAGGCATTAATGAAATTCTTATCAGTTTTTTTTTTTTTTTAAGAACATGAAAGCTCTGAAATTCAAGACCCACATCTGGTACAGCCAAGAAATTAATGGGAACAGCCAAAATGCTTAGGTAAGTGAAATTTCCATTTCCTGCCCGATGCCTTGCAATTAAGCAAAAATTAAACCACACATGTCAAACATCTTAAAATGCAGAAGCTTGAGCTGATTTGTATTAGCAGTAGTGCTACAAAGATTTCAGCAGAGTATCTTGCCTTATAAAATGATCCTCCACAGGTATCACTTTCATCTGGTCCACACAAATCACCTTCTCTGGCAGCAATCATACCAGCAATGCAGCTGTTTTCCTTTAAATACGAGACACAACACTGCTTCTGAGCAATTCTACAACAAATAAAAGACAGATTGCTTTCAAAAGGCAGGCTGCTATTTCCAGGCACCCTCATGTTATAAAAATGGAAGTCATTGGCTAAACAAAATATCTCAGTGAAGTGAAAGGGCAAGTAAATCATGCCTAGATTGAGTCCCACTGATTTCAGTGGGTCTACTCAAAGCATCACTGATTCTGGACCTAACCCACTAGACATAATCCAATCAAAGTGACACATGATGAACATAAGCAAGAGCCATGCTGGATGAGTCCAAGTCTACTCCAATGTTCTGTTTATACAGCGGCTGAACTGTTGCTTATGGAAATATCACCAGCAGGAAATGAATGGAACTTCACCCTCCATCTTCTGCTTCACAGTGGCCCTTTCTGCACGGCATTTGCCATGTGAAAGGGCGCCTGGAGCGTTGCGCAATTGTGAGGACCGATCTGCACGATGCACTCACAATTGTGTGATGCTCCAGGGGCCGGCAGGCGCCAATCATGCACTTTTTCATTTTTGGCTGGTAGCCAAAAATGCTGCGTGATCGCGCATTGCTCCCAGACTCCACGCATACTCACTTGGTGTGCAGAGCCTGTGGAGCCGCACCAGTCACGCTTCCTGCCCCAGCACAGTCTGAGAAATTCCCAGGCTGCACTGCAGAAGGAAGAGGCAGGGCTCTCACACAAGCAGGCAGTTCGTGCGGAGCTGAAGCAGCAGGGATGCGAGAACCTTTTGGCGGAGGCTGCTTGCGCAATCCCCGCACCCCAGCACTGGAAAAAGGTAAGGTGCGGAAAGGGCCAGTGATTGGAAGGTGATATATGGACATCTGGACTAGTAACCAATGATGACCCTAACCTCCATAAATATATCTAATCCAACTTTAAAACTGCATAAATTGAAAACCTTCAATATATCTTGTCGCAGTGAATCCTACAGTTTAATTCCACATTATAACTTAATCCACAGCAAACATGGATTCTGTACAGTGCTCTTGTTTGGCATATTGGATCTGGATCATATAGCCAGTCTCCACCTATTGTAGCAATCAAACCATGACACAAGGCAGAACTGTACACTGTGTTCTAAAAGCGTACAGTCTGAGGGCTTCAGATGACATTCTGAACGTAGCACATTTTGTACTTCCATCACAAAGTGCACATCTTGCCCATTAAGCCTCTGTACTCCAATCAATATGAAGTCTAGCTGTTCTCTTGGTAAATTGTGTCATATTAAGATACAAACAAAAGAATACAGTCTTATGAACAATGTGGTACTTACATGTGAAATAAGAGTAATGGCCATTAATTAAGACACAAAATCGTTCTTTAAGAAGCTCATTCATTTTTCATTTGAACTTTGTTTCCAGTTGTCTTAAGACATTTCTTCCTCACTCCTAAACAGTCTTCTCCTCCCCCATTGCAATAGTTTTGCTATTTGGTCCATATTTGGAGATGTGTTTGCATGTGTGTGCATATGTGTATGCACATGTATTCAAATCACTTGTCAACTTATGGCAACCCCATGGATTTCAGAGTGTTTTCTTAGGCAAGGAATACTCAGAGGTGCTTCTGCCAGTTCCTTCCTCTGAAATATATACAGCACTCAATATTCAGTGGTGGTTGCCCATCCAAGTACTAACTAGGGCTGACCATGTTTAACTTCCAAGACCAGACAGGATCTGGTTCTTTCAATATATTTAGACCTTTTCTCTTAGCAAACTGACACAAGGAATTCAGTGAGATTACTCAGTCCTCTAGTTCCTTCTAACTGTGTGCACTAGTTCTCTCAGTCTTCCTAAGGCAAAGGAGGCAGCCACATCCTGAGAATGTCTGCTGACTCCTAAAGTCTGTTTTGGAAAAATTATACTCAATCTCTTGTGTAAGTTACATTTTATCATATGTACATAGATTCTGGAGAGGGGACAGTCTTTGAATTTAACAGATATTCTTGGGATGGGGCAGGTTTTTCCCTCTTCAGATATTGTTCTTCATAGCTGTAGGTAATTCCCAGTGAGTGATCTGCAATAAACCAAGCTACTGTATTTTGTATTTTGCAGGGCCTACAAAGTTTCCATTTAATCATCTAAATGTTTACATTAAAATACATATATAACATGCACTGACATACATAGACATATAACTTGTTTAACCTGTCTGTTTGCCCATCTGTTATGCTATGCAAAACCAGATGCTTGATGCAGTCATCAGTGTGTTGCCTAATGGGACCATTAGGCTGTCGTAACACTTTAGATCTGATCAATCAACTACTTTGGACACTTACAAAACAAACACCATTTTTATCCCTACACTGCACATTTATGAAATAATGTTGGCCTAGCTCAGAGCTTTCCAAACTGTGTGTCACAACACACTAGTGTGTCATCTGCAATGCATAGGTGTGTCGCGCAAAAGTAACGGGTGGAGAGACTGCTGCCACCACAGTGGTCCAGGCCCAGGTGAAGGGGCTGCCTTCACCACTGTCCCAGACCAAGGAAGACCCCAGTGAGGGCAACAGCCGTGGCAGCAGGCCAGGCTCAGGTGGAAGGGCTATCTCTCTCCCCACCGCTGCAGTTTCCTCGGGCCAAGAAAGACCCCGGTGAGGCTGGCAGCAGGCCAGCCTCGGGTGGAGGGGCTACCTCCACTTACTGAATTACTTATTGAATTACTGTGTCACGAAATGATGTGTGTCTAAAAAGTGTGTCACAAACATGAAAAGTTTGGAAAGCTCTGGCCTAGCTGATGAAAAAACCACAGCCTCTTACATAAAATTGCTGGTTTGGGCCCACTTTACACATTAGGTGTGAAACAAATTTAAAGCATTCTAAGCACTCAAATGTTTGCTTCATTCAAATCACAGACAAAATCATCAACGTGAGCCCAGGCAATGTCTAGCAAACTTTTATGTGTGTATGTCAGTATCTGTGCATACATCCACAAAAAACCACACCATCATCTGGAAGCTATTCATGAAATGTTTATTCAAGATGGATGATATATCATATTCTAAATTGCCAGGTTTCATGAGTTCTTCAGTTTTAGTTTACATACCTGCAAATATCACCATCAGTTCCACTTACTGGGATTTCTGTACATTCACTGTTGTCAATAGCCCATTGTTGCCCAGCAGCACAGCATGTTTCAATTAAATCTTTTGTTGAACCTGAAAAATGCAAGGTACAGCATATGAAGAGAGGCAGCATGGTGGAGTCTTTTCAATATTAGAGTAGGACTCTTGGTGATCAGAATGACTGCAGACAAGCTGAATATATCTGGGTAACTATAGTTAAGTATATAGTATTAAACTAACAGAGGCAATGTGATATAGAGGTTTGAAAGTTGGATTAGGACTCTGAGAGACCAGGGTCTGAACCCCTGCTTGACCACAGAAACCTATTGGATGATCTTGGGCAAGTCACACTCTCTCAGCCTCAGAAGAAGGCAATGGCAAACCCCTCTCTGAACAAATTGGTCTAAGAAAATACCATGGGAGATTTGCCTTAGGATCACCATAAGTCAGAAACAACTTGAAGGCACACAATAACAACCACAACTTAATTAAGCGGTTGATATTAGTTATACTTCTGTGCTCATCTAAAAAAAAAGAAATTAAAAATCTTTATGATGAAAAATCAAAATTTACCTGGAATACATATGCCCTAAGGAGAACTGTGTGCACAGCTTGGAAAAGTCACTCATTTCAGGTATAGCTTCCTTAAATGCCACTGGCCATGCCATTTGATTGGAAGCTCCCCACACTAAATAACATAGCATAACAAAATAAATTAAATTCCAGAAGTTGCTATTTATCTAAGGCAGGGCTGGATAAGCTCATGAGGTCCAGCAGCTATTTTCTGTCTCTGTGATGTGCAGCTGGGTACACTAATCTCCCCACCCACGAAAAGTAAAAAAACAAACAAACCAGAAGTGGTTAAAATGGCTTCTGGCTTTTGAAAACTTCTGAGCAAGGAGCAAAACAAGGGGGGTTCTGTCTTGTTTTAAAGGAGAATTGCCCTTTCTGAAGCTTTCTAGAAGCAAGAAGTTCTGGATGGATGGGAAGACAGGAGGAGAGCCTGGAATGTAAAAAAAAAAAAAAAAGATACAAGAGAGTATGTATAGTCTTCAGGCTATTTGGTTCCCAGTCGTAATCTAAGGGCCTTTTACAAATCAAATTTGGCTGCTAAGGTCTTCAGGAGAGACCTTCTTGAGGATCCCATTACCTGCCTGGGCACAATTCACCTGAGATTATGGAAAGCAGCACTCCCAGAGATGGTCAGCTCCAAGTTTCACTGGTTAATGCATATCTTCAGTCTGGTCTCTCAGATTTGATTACTGTAATGACCTTTGACTACGTTGGTTGTTTCGAATGGTTTTAGTGACATTTCTGAGTGCCTTGAATGTTATATTTTAGTGGAAAGGATACATGTGAAATGCAAGAACACATACAAACATACATAAGCATAAGTAAAACTGAGGACTCTTTCACACTATATAACTATAGTACTGTGATTCCACTTCAACTGCCATAGTTCCATCCTTTGGAATTCTGGGGTTTGAAGTTTAGGGGGTGGTACTTCAAATTGCCAGCCAAAGTGCTTTAAAGTCTCCCGAGTCTACAAACCCTGGGATGCCATAAGATACAGCCATGACAGCTCATATGGAATTATACTGTGTAATGGGAAGGGCCCCCAAGAGAGTCTGTATTTCTTTCTCACTGCATTTTAGAAAGTTTGATGTTTTCTAAGTATGAGTAAAATAAATTTATTAAATTTATTTTCTCTGTTACTCATGGTACAAATGCCATAGCATCCTTGAACAGTATTTATCATGGATTTTTAAAAATATTGACAATATATTTTGATCTATGCTGAAATAAGGAATAGTGCAAAAGTGTGCTAAATTTTGTACTACACAGCACAGCTAGCCAAGTATTGACTGGATTCAATGAAGAGAAGTCTGATCAAAGGTAAATCTGAAAAGCTCAACTACAGACTTTCAGTACTCAGGCTCAACATGAAGGTCAAGGGGACAACTCCAAACAGAGTGGTTTGTAGTTTCTAGCCTTAGGCATACTTGGTTAACGAATTAGGGGGACAGCAGCAGATGGCAACCCATTTAAGAGTCCAGTGCTGTCAGCAAACTAAGAAAATGACAGGATTATGAATGTTTATTGTTAATTTATTTTAAAAATCTCACATGTAATTGTTTGTTTTGCAAGCCAGCAATAACAGTGCCTGATGTGCTGACAAACACCCCCTCCCTGAAGGAGTATCTTCTGTGATGCCCAAAAATGTATGCAAAGGCTTCTGGAAACAATATGGCTATTATTATCTCAAGACTAAACATTATTTTTTGTGTGTGTGTTTGTGTGTGCGAAGTACAGCAATGAGCACACTTAGTAAGGAGTGGAAAACCCTATGGAATCTCCGTAAGTTGACAGGTGGCTTTACGGTACAAATGTGTGTGCACACACACATAAAATTAGGCAGATTTTTCTGTCACAGTTGAACTTGACCATTATTCTTAATATCATATAAAGGAGAGACAGACTTCTCTACAGAATAAATCTATCAACAGTAATACAGATTTCCACATTATTTTACTGTGGTCAGCTCAGGTGGATGGGGAAGAAAAATATGATTACCCAAACTACTGTTGATTCATTATGGGTTGTAACTTGTAACAAGTTATGTCCATGCTTTGGAAAGAACAGAAGCACTTACTAAGGTCCTCTGAAGCAAGAAATTGGATCAGGACAGCTTGAACTTATTCAATTCATGGAAGAATTGGGTATGTGTTCTGAAAATGGGAAAATCTGTCTGTTTCTGAACCATGGCACCCAAATCTCTCTTATTTTGTTCCATTTTCACTTCAATCTGACTTAAAAAAACCAAAAACAAATCCTCAAAAAGAATGGGTGAGTGTATTTATGTAATTACGCATTCTATTTGAGAGAAATCACACACAAGTACGTATTTATATGCATTATATGCATTTTCTATCAAAATACAAATTTGAAGTCTTGTTTTCTCACCAATATTTAGTTAAATGTACATTTTAATTTCTCAAAAGCTGCATTCACAACATCTGAAAAAGTGTGAGATTTAATGGATAGCTCAGTTCCAATCTGTGCATTAGTCTGAGGGTTGTGAATCAAGTTGTTTCACACAGAGATTCTCAAAAATTGAGTTCTTCAAGCATTCCTAGAAAAAAGTGGGAGCAATCATTCTTACTTATGAGGTGGCTTAATATTCTGGAAGAGCATGCAATCATCTTGCTATAAGAGTTTGAAAAAAATAAAGTGTAGAAATGAAGTAAAGAATTAAATTAAAAATAAAGTATAGTGTGGATAATTTAGATACTTAACATCTTCAAGGCAGATGCTTCAGGTAAGCACATTGATCCTTTATACTGCTAACAACACTAGGATTACACTACCAGATATCTTTCACCTTATTTTCTATGATAACTTTCACAGATAGTGTCCAGTTTAGTGAAAATAATATTCCTACTCTATTCTGATTTGGTCAGATCTCACCCAGAACACTGTGTCCAGTCTTTGGTACCAAGAAGGATATTGACAAGTTGGGATACATTCAGAGAATGCCTAAGATGGTCAAAGGTCTGGAAACCAAGTCCCATGAAGAGTAGCCTAAGGATCTTGCGTATTTTTGAATCATAGAAGAGAAGGTTGAGGGGTGACATGATAATCATCTTGAAATATCTGATGGGACATCAAACTTGATGGAGTAAGTTTGTTTCTGTTGCTGTAGAGACTAAAACACAAACCAATGGATTCACAGTGCAAGGAAAAAGATTCCAGCTAAAAATTAGAATGAATTTCCTGACAGTAAGAGTCGTTTGACAGTGGAACTGACTTCCTTGGAGGAAATGAACTTTCCACCATTGAAGCTCTTCAAACGGAGATTAGATAGCCATCTTTCAGTAATGCTTTTTTTGTGTATGCATATATTGAGGGAGTTGGACTAGATGGCAATTGCAGTTCTATGATTCTAGCTTAGAAACTAAATGCCAGACCAACTAAAAATAATTTATTGCAACACTTTCAAAAAAGGCTTAGGTGTGGCCCTTTCTAGAGCAAGAAGGATCTAAAGTTGCAGAACTGCTGCTTCAAATACTCTTCCATGTGGTTTTAAGAGTTGGTTGTTTTACGCCTTGTTCATTTTTGAGTATGTTAAAATTCAGCACTATTGTTTGCCTGGGCTCTTGGAACTCAAGAATATATTTCAGTAGCACGTTAACAATTTTCTTAGAACTAATAAAAGAACTGGTGAATATATAGTATTTCCACTCACGTGTAGCTTGGAAGCCCAAAGGCAATTGGATAAAATGTTGGGTGTTAAACTATCTTTAACCTTTATTTTTCTAGGGAAATATCTCTAGGGGAGTCACAGGTCAGCTATCACAGAGAAAATAGTGGAGAAGTGAAAGTACATGTTGATTAAAAACCACCACCCAAAAATTCAACCCTACATGCCCTTTCCAGAACAAAGAGTGCTTTTTCTTATATGTCTCACAGAGTTTCATTATTAAAAGAGACAAGTTTGATTTGGAATGGGCTATATTTGAAAATGAGGCTGAATTGCATTTTTATACAAATAGTGTAAATACTATGGCTGAGATTATCAGCATCCACAGCAACATCTAAGTTACACTGAAATATCCATTTGAATAAAAGAGTAACAGAGGTTCTGAATTGCTGTTGTGACTGCTTACCCATACTCTGCAGTCACATAACTTACATTAATAGATAGGCAAATACTATTAAGCTTTGAAAAAATCTGTACAGATAATTACATATGTTGTAGTTGCTTGCCTTCAAGTTGTTTCCAACTTATGGCATCCCTAAGGTGAATCTATTACAAGGTTTTATTGGCAAGATTTATTCAGAGAGGGTTTGCCTTTGCCTTCATCTGAGGCTTAGAGAGTATGACTTGCCCAAGGTCATCCAGCTGGTTTCCATAGATGAACAGGGATTTGAACTCTGGTCTCCGGAGTCATAATCCAACTCTCAAAGCACTATACCATACTGGCTCTCTAATTATATATAGATAGGGAAATAATATTATGTCTTGAGTGCAACTCAGCTTATATATAGATAATTTTATACTTAACACAGTTTATATAGCTTTGTAGGTTTTCCCCTATTTTTTTCTATTCCTTCTGAAATTACAGACCATTTCCTTCCAAATTCCTGCTATCATACGTGTCTTCTTCTTATAATATCCTTCCTATCATTTCTTTTCTATGATTCCAATAATGTTCTCTTTACATTCATAGACTAAGGTTTGTTTCATAAACCTGCTAGCTTGGATTCACAAAGTCCACACATCAAAATGCACATATAAGAAGTAGAGAAACAGAACTACTGAACCCAACACATGCATATGTGAATGACTATCAGCCTGAATGATTTTGTTAACTTTGCTCCTAATACAAATGAACAGCCAGGCTAATATGCCTTCTGGCCAGAGTGTTCAATAATCCTTCTCCTTTGAACTCTGAACTATTTGGGACAGAGGTCAAAGAATTTAGCATGCTTACTCTGTATTTCTATGAGAGCATCATTAGCTCCAAGTTTAAATGAAAAAGAAAGAAGGTCTTATGGTAAAGATCTTTCAGTCTTAAAGACTCTGTTCCAGTTTTCCCTAGTATGATGTTGTCCAGATGGGGTAGATGATGACCCCCACCCCATAGTGCATCACAACTGGAGGGCACCAAATTGGAGAAGGCCAACTGTTCACTTTAGGAACCACAAAGGTCACATTTGTTTTCCTTGGGTTAAGATTTAAATTGTACCTCTTTAAGTCTCAGAGATAGATTGTTCATCTGTTCACAGTGGCTGTTGTACTACATCCTCTGTTTTGCTACTTTCAACCTCAAAAGTGCTAAGTTTCAGAGCTGCTTTTACCACCCCCTTGTATCAACCTTGGCTACCATTTGGGTACTTGTAACCTGAAACCATGGCTTCCACTGTAACCTGAAACAGTAGCTTCCACTGTAACTTGAAACAGTAGCTTCCACTAAATGATGGCTTCACTTGCATATACGTCTAATCAAGAGAATCAACATGGTGCAGTGGTTTGAGCACTGGACAACAACTCTGGAGACCAGCACCTAGTTTCCCACTCAGCCATAGAAACCCGCCAGGAGACCATGGGTGCATCACACACTCACAGCCCCAGAACACCCCATGATAGGTTCACCTTAGGATCACCATGTCAGAAATGATTTGAAAGCACACAACAACAATAACAATGTGCAATTAAAAACAAATCTAGGTGCATCACTCTGCACTTGGCTCTACCCAGCTCCAAGTTATTAGCTGGAACTAATAATTGCTTACCATAGCACAATAGCTTTGTGTTATTTAACTACTACATCCATAATGCCTAAAAATCACAAGCTTTAACAATTTCCTTCTTCTGGTCTTTGAAACTTAATTGAACATGGATTCCTGCAAATGTATCATGTGAAACTGAATTTTATTTGGAATTTTCCCCTTTGCTCTGCTACTGTAATGGGTGTCAGGAGCAATCCTATCCTTTCCAGTGTGCATAATGTGTGATAGTATCATTCTGCTAGGTCTCTTATTAAAGAAAATTCCAAAGTTTTCTTGACCAACTTTTTGACATTGTGATTGCGTATGGAACATGTTATAAATCCCTTTTAAAATGGTGATGGATGAAACGGAACATAAGAAGACTATCTATTGTGTTACACTGTCTGTACAATGCTTCAGTTAGAAAGGTATTCCCCAATATGTTACCCCAGATGTCTTCAACCACAGTTCAACTTCAGCTACATTATCTGCGCTGGCAAAGAGCTGCACATATTATAATACAACTCAAGGTAGAGGAAGGCCAGGCTGACCAATCCCAAATAGCATTTCCAATTTATTTCTTCTCTGAGTAAGAGTATCACACATCTACTTATATTTAAGCCATGCTTCATTTTCAGTAGCCCTGGAGCTCTGCTAAATTTTCCTCTTGTGCTTTCAATGCACAATGCAATTCATTGAGGTAATTTTAAGCTCTGATCCCATCATGCAAATTTTGTATCAACAACTTTTTTTTCTGACTATGTTTTCCGCTGCTTCAACCAGCTCTTTAACAAGCATGTTGATCCAAGAGGAATATAATTTGTTACCTCCACCTGATCTGATCTCAATGCATCCATTATTACTCTCAGGCATTCCAGATAACATCAGCAGCAGTGCCAGGAAGATTAGAAACACATTGAGACACTAGTTGGATGAATCATATAGAACTGAGGGTGGGGAGGGGAGATAAATAACCACATGGCATTAGTCCCAGTTGTCCTATATTGCTGTCCAATTCACTGACAACCCTAATCCACAGAACTTGCAGCTTATGTACATATGAAACACAAATATCTAGCAATATTAGTATATTTAATCATTTGTATATCATTAAATAGAAATGTTTGTTACAAAAATCACCCCCTGGTGGTGGTTCAAAAAAATTTAGGCATGCTTAACATAGGCTCTTATCACATGCCAGTCCTGTTGTGAAATGGCCTTGGTAGCGTCACACGATTGCGAGGACTGTTCCACATGACGTCCTCACACTTGCAAGATGCTCCTGAGGCCATTAGGGGGCGATCATGCATTATATTATTTTCGGCTTGTTGCCAAAAATGATGCACGATCGCTCGTCGCTTCCGTGCCCCACACGCACTTACCTTGTGTGCGGAGGCTCCGGACACATGGCCATCACACTTCCTCCCCCAGTGCAGCCTGGGAAAGTACCCAGCTGTGCTGTGGAAGGAAGGGGTAGAGCGCTCACACTTCCTTCTGGGCAGCACGGAGCTGGTGCGGAGGGGAAGTGGAGGGGACACAAGCGCCCCCCAGATGAGGCTTTTCGCACGATCCTCACGTGACGCCAGCGGCACCAGTTAAGGTGTGAAAAGGGCCATAAGTTGGAAATCTATAGGAGTTTTAGCTAATACATCTCGGTCTTTGCAAGGAAAAGGGATGTGTGTTTTACTCTTGTTGAATATATTGTTATAGTTATTATTATGTATAATAAATAACCACACCAAATATAAAAATTATACTGCGTTTTCCCCATTAAATTTGAATTTGCACAGCAGGTTGCCTTCTCTCCAAAACTGAAGCAGCAACAGAGATTTAACAATAGAATGAGAAAGAACTTTGTATCTTGTAAAGCTATTAGCAGTAAACTACAATGGATTATTCAATGTTTATGTTTCCAAGGGTGCTTTCCAGCAGGGATGTTTCATTAATTGCAGGGGCAAATGAACTGCATCTCAGAGTATTGAAGGAACTTACTGACATACTCACAGAACCACTTGTTTTGTTTTTGTTTTTTGTTTTTGTTTTGTTTGAGAAATCCTGGAGAATAGGTAAGGTGCCAGAAAATGGAAAATACATGCCAGCATTGTCTCTCTCTTCAAAAAAGGCAAAAAGGAAGATGCAGGAAACTACAGACCAGTCAGCCAGACCTCAATACCAGGAAAAATAATAGAACAGATTATATAGGAGTCCTCCACAAGTATCTTGTTGACAGCACCATGATTAGTAGGAGCCAGCATGGGTTTGTCAAGAACAAATCCTGAAACATTGCAAAAGCAATGAGGATGATAAGAAGTATTGAGAACAAAACATATGAGCAAAGGTTTAAGGAGCTGGGAATGTTCCCTTAGTGAAAAGAAGCCTGAGTGGTGGCACAATTGCAGCCTTCTTCTCTGCTGCCTCATAGGTAGAACTGGGTCTAATGGTTTTGTATTAGAAGAGGGTAAATTTTGATTGAATGTTAGAAGGAATTTCTTGAGAGTCAGAGCAGTTTGGAAATGGATCCAATTGCCCGTAGAGGTGGTGGCTCGCCTTCTCTGGATGTTTTCAAAAAGAGGCTGGACATCTACCTGCTAGGGATGTTCCACCTGGAGATCCTGAGTGGAGCAGAGGGTTGGACCTGAGGGACCAAAGGACCCCTTCCAACTCTGTGATTCTATAATTCTGTTAATTATTTACCCTTTTCTTCTTCACTCAAAACTTACCCAGTAGTGCCAAGAGTAATACTGTGCAGAATATTTCTGAGAACAGACAAAATATGGTCCCCATGTTACATGGCTTTTCATTCCTTATTAAGCACTGAATGAACTAAAATTAGTTTTTAATGGAGATTAGAGGCTGGGGAGAGAGCCAGCATGATGTGCTTTGAGCATTGGATTACAACCCTGGAGACCACAGTTCAGTTCTCTGCTCAGACATGGAAACCCACTGGATGATCTTGGGTGCATCACAGAAAAAACCCTGTGATAGGGTCACCTTAGGGCTGCCATTAAGTCAGAAATGACTTGAAGGTACACACAACAAAAACAACAACAACAACAACAACAACAACAACAGCGAGGGGACTGGTAATTTGCCCTAGCTGACATTGCTGCACACTGTGATGCGAGAGGGATAGATCATCATTAGGTTGCACAAGTCTAGGATTAAGGAGGAGGAAAATGGCATATAACAGGGATACACAAACCTGTGGTCTTTATCTGAAGCCTCCACAATACCCCTACTGCCACTTCAAATCCCCAACCCTTGCCAGTCAGGATTATTGGGAAGATTTTTGCTTCTTGCCCCCTCATTAACTGTGATGTAAGCAGGATTGCTTCCCTTGCTCTGTCAATGGCTTTGTCATTTCCCTTCCTTAACAGTCCCAAAACAACTCAGACCACTGCTTTCTATGGCACTAATGTCATGTGACGGGGTCTTTAGCCTCCCCTTACCCCTCAGTGACTCTTAAGCAGTATCTCTCATAGCAGCAATGTTGAATAGGATCACTCAAATGGCATGAGTAGGGTTGGAAAAAATACTCAAAGCTATTTGAATGAGAGATTTAAAAAATGGGGATTCTGAGTGTCAGGAGAAACCCCAGTATGGAGAATACTGGAGGGATAGAACCTTTGCAATTTGGAAATTATTCTTCACAAAAACACATGCATGCGGTTTTTTGCTCAGAAGCCAGCATTTTCTGTAGAGAAAATGGGTCTCCTGTGCATAAATCATTCTTTTGTGCTCAGGAAAAAAATTATTCAGAAAAAATGCTGCATGGAAAAGGTCATTTTTACGTAGAAAATACTGTTTCCTATGCAGAAGCCCCATGTGTGCATTTTTGTGTTGAGTAAGGTCCAGTCTGTGAATAGTTCCTCAAAACTGTACATCTTCTGAGGACTTTCTTTCAATGAAGAAAAAAGTAATAAAATTATTCATTCTTGCTACAAGAAACATTTACAGAGATTTACTTCTGTAGGGTGAAGTGAAATGACTTCCCTGATGCAAACCCCATATTTCAAACCACCAACAGTCACAGAAGAACTGACACTAGAAGAATTGCACACTCCACCAACTCCATATTTCACAACATTTAAAAAAAAACAAACCTGGATGATCTTTCATTTTGGCTTGAGCAACAAACTTTTGGTTTACTTACTTTTGTCTCCCTTCTATAACCTCTTCCCCCACCAGCATCCTCTTCACATTTCCAACACTATCAGCATGGAAGGGATGTTGACCTGAACTGCAGCTCCACTACTTCTATCAATCATGTCTTCCTGTTTATGATGAAGTTTTGAGGCAGACCCGTACCTATGTTCAGGAGTAATTTTGTATTACATAATTATACCACTATATTTAACTTTAACTGCAATAGCCCCATCCTATGGAATCCTGGGATTTGTACTCTGGTGAGGAGTTAGTGCTTTGCAGCAGAGAATTTTCAATTTGTCTCCTTAAACTAGAAATCCTGGGATTCCATAGAATTAGAACTATGGCAGTTAAACTGGAACGACAGTGCTATAATTGTGCAGAATGGAAGGTGCATGAATGCTTGATTGGGACCCATGGGACTTCTGTAACTGCATTTTGGTTAATGGCGATGCATTGTCTTTTCATACCTTTCCCATGAACAGAAAAAGGTTGCCTGTGGAGAGAGTAGGCCATTCCCCTCAACATTTACAACACTGGAATGCATGAAAGAGGCCTCAGTGTGAAACTGGAATCCTGCTTATCACAGAATGCAGGGAAGTCAATTATCATGAAGGAAAAGGACAGCAGGCATTGTGTCCTTTCTCACTACTTTGGCAATATCAAACGTATGGGCAAGATCTCTAGGTTGCAAGTTGGCCACTCTATCTTGGCTGTCCTGAGTTTCACAGATAACAAGCAGAGCCAAAGGTGATATAAATGTGGCACTGTGGGTTGGAAGTTCCTTTAAATGCCAAGAGTCTCATTCCAGATAAGGATCTTCACAGGGCATTTTGCCAAGGGTCACTATTAAAGAAAGAAAACTACAGACATTAAATGTCAAGATCCCTGAAAGGCAAGGCCTAGGGCTTGGGTGCTGCTTTTTCATTTGGTTTTAATTCTGCAGACATCAGCTACTTTTTGATACTAAGTTTATAATTATAAGTGGTGGTGGTGTTTCTTTTACTATATTCTGAAGCACATGCACATAAAGTCTAAGTAAGCTTAGGTACTGGCTTCTTTATTTTTTTACTTTATTAGCTCTTGCAAATCAGTATCTGTGCAAGAATGCCAGCAGTCATGATCACAATCCACAGTATTTCCTGGAATAATGAAAACTTTCATAGTCCAAATGTCTGTTTTGATCCACTGAACTCAGGTAGCTCTGGAGTCCCTAGGAAATCTCTGCAGCTAGGGTGCTAATTGCTGCTAAAATCCTTTGGGGAACAGATGGCTTAAAGGAATGTAATTTCCTTTGCCTTCCTTCAAGGGGGAAAAAACCATTTTTTAAATGTCTACAGACATTTAAAAGTGGGAAGAACCAATGGCAAGGATTGTCTATTTAGATTATGGAAATTACTGGCAACTACGAGGAACATGAAGAGCATTATTATATATAGTCATGACTACTAGTTAACCATATAGAAATAACTTTCCATATTCTGACAACTAGGCAATTCACATTCAAAAATACTGTACTTCTTAATTAATTAATTTTGTTGCTATGATCAGGATTCAGGAATACACCTAACCTTACAATATATACTTACATATGTGGGTGGTCTGATTTATATAGGTAGGATAACCATTACAGCTTAATAAATAGGATAACTGTTAAAATCTGGGATGCACAACACTCTTAAATACTGACAGGGGAGCACCTCCAGGATTTATGTATGCAGATCTCTTTCTGTCCCCTCCTGCTACCCTCACCCACATAGCCCTAATCAACAACCAAGGCTTACAGAGAGTGGAAGTTGAAATGTCTGAGACTGTGATATCACACCACCAATTGGAGAAAAACACTTGGTTCCTAATATTGAACTCAAGATTAACTACTGACATCTCTGAGCTGCAGACCAAGGTTCTCATAGATGCCCCACCACCACCACTTGCCAGTCCGGTCCTTCTGAGGCAAACAGCACCTCCCACTCCACAGCATTATAAAATGGGGAGAGGGGAGAAATCACTCAAAGGTGTCGAAATACTTGCTTCTGGAGCATATTATCCCATAATCATCATGAAATGAGGGGCTGGAACCTGAAGGAAGTAGTGTGGACACAGAAAGTCATAAGATCTTAAAGTCACTTTAAATCTCCATCTTGCATTGGAGTAAGATGCTTTCTGAGGTAAAATAACTTAATCTTGGCCTGCCTTGTTGTCCCTGTATGCAGATAATGGGTTTCTCAGAAGGATGTGCTAGGCCACTTTTAAACCATGCCCCTACTAATGTGTTGTTGTGTTTCTTCAAGATGTTTCCAACTGATGGTGACCCTAAGTTGAACCTATTACAGGGTTTTCTTTACAAGTTTGTTCAGAGGGGGCTTTGTCTTTGCTTCCTTCTGAAGCTAGGACAGTGTGACCTGCCTAAGGTCACCCAGTATGTTACCCTGATTTCTGGGGTCCCTTGGGGGACACCTCACTATGCTCTATGTGATGGGGAATGGAAACTAGCCAGAGCATGAGCAATAGCAATGCGAGAGGCAGGGTAACCTAGCGGGGTCTTTTTACTCAGTTTTTATGGGGTCAGGCCAAGCCAAAAACCAAATGAAGATGTCCAATAAAATGATTTTATTGAACAGAAGTCTCACGCATCAACACAATCACTCACACACTCACTCAAGATCTATTAAGAAGCAAAAGAGAGGAAACTGGATAGGTGAATATTGAAGGGGTTGTAGCTAGGGTAATACTGCACTTTTTCCTGAAGTCCTTGGTCCGAGAAAAACAATGGAGAAGTGGAGCTCCATCTCAACGGATGGAGAAACGGTCAACTGGGATGACCAGGAGTGATCCAAAGAACCACTTCAAAACTGGGGCTATTTGTAGTGGGGAAGGTACCTGGAGGGCTAATCCTTTCCCAGGGAGAACAATGGGTGTTGCAACGAGGAGGAAGCTCCACAATGGTAACTTCCTTTGCGTGATGAGATTACAAGGTCTTGCCAAAGTCTCAGGATCTTCATTAGGCTGTGGTGTGACTTTCTGTAAATGGTCCTTGCCTGATAGGAGTTTGCTCAACTTGGGGCAAACATGCTAATCCCCTCAAGTTGGCTTCTCAGGGGCTGAGGACCCTTTGTCTACTGTGGGTTTGCACAGCTTGAAGTCTCCTGGGGCTACATGACTGGGGTTTTTACTGGCCTGACCTGGTTTTCGATTGTTCGACTGTTGCTGCCTACGTGTTCATCTGGGTAACCTCTCAGGCACATGGAACCATATTTTAATCTCAAAATTGTAGACCCCAGGATAGGGTTTTCCAGTGGAGTAACAAGTGGGTTTCCATGTCCAAGCAGAGATTTGAACTATAGTATCCAGAACTATAGTGCAATGCTTAAACCACTACACCATACTAGCTCGCTACAAATGTCTTGTGCCTTTAAAAACTCATCTCTAGTGCCTAGGTATATTAGGCATTTTAATGCTATGCATGGGGTGTCCTAGAGTGGTGAGTCTTTCTATTTTTGTTTCTGTTTTTGTTGCTTTGTGCACATTCAACTTACAGAATTAGACTGTAAGCCTGAAATAACATCCCTTGAAACCAACATACAAGCAAACAGCAGTGCTTTATAGTGGATTAGCTGAAAGAAGAAACAGTATAGAACTGAAAGTTTTACAGAGATAGTCATGGCAATTAGGCATCAAGCTTACATTGAACATAAAGAGGAATCCCATTTACATTTTGCCCTTGAAATTTCTGGCCCTGTATAATTCAGGACAAGCTTTCAGAAGTGCCTCTGTCAATGTAGATAAATTCCCACAGTGGGGGAAGAAGACCCTTCAGCTATATTTAATCATTCTTCCTTCCACAGCATTTCCCTTTTCCAAGCAGTTAACATGTATTGTTTATTACTGAATAACTAGGAGAAAAGTGTCCCCTAATTTCATTATCCTGTTTGAAGCCCGTCTACCCCCAGCATCAGGACTAAAAGTGTGGCAACTCTATTAATGTCAATTGAGTTTTTTCCTTTGTTAAGGCCCTGAATGTGGTGAGTAGAGGCTAAGGGGGAAAATGACTGGGATAGGTCCAAACCTTCCCCACCTTCCCATCTGCCTAGAAGCACTCTGGGCATTTAGCCTCAATTGACTTTAGAAAGATGCTGTCTGTCATTATAGTGATCTACAAGAAAATAGCTCTGTAGCTATTCATTGGGATTTTCACTCTTTAGCTGTTTCATCCTCAGATGTAGGAACAAATAACTTCCATTGTTTTCTCTGTGGTATAGGAGAAAATGGATATTACTGCATGGTATTCATCCCACATTCACTCACTCGATATGTTCCAGGTAAATATATGTAGTGTTTCTGCATTAAAAATGTGCAGATTTTCTGTGCAAAACCCATTTTTTGCACAGAAAAACCATGCATAGTTCTGTTCAGGGTAGATGATCTTGGGCAAGTCACATTCCATCCACCTCAGAGGAAGGCAATGGCAAACCTCTGAAGAAATCCTGCCAAGAAAATTCCTTGACAGGGTCACCAGAAGTTGACAAACAGCAACAGATTTCCCAGAATACTTCAGGATGTGTGAATACTGTGATTGAATGTGGAGAAACTGCACAAAAAACCTCACTGCTGTGTTATCCTTCCTGATGGGATTTCTTGAGTGATCTTTGGCTCTTTTTTTCAGCCAGGGCATGTATAAGGACAAGTATTCTTTCTGATAATCTTGTCCACTCATTATATCAACATGATTAATAAATCATGTAAACTCTGCTGTGACAACTGATAAAGTGTACTTTTGTTGGCATTTTTGGGAAGAAGTTAAAGCATAACATGAAAAGAGAGCTCACTGTTCATCTTTCACTTTTGGATGAATTTTCAAAAGTGTTTTGATAATGAAAGCGAAAAAAATTGGCTGATTCAAAAGCATCCTCCAAAAGAAAATGGTGGAGGGCAACTTCCCCACATTCAGAGGGACTATGAGAATCACAGCCTATTGATTCTACAGTTTTATAACAGAGGAAGAGTTTTCCGGAAGACTAGATGGTGTTTTCCTGGCCTTCTACATTTTGTAGCAGTGAAATATGCTGGAAGTTACCTGGTTGCTTAGGCAATGCAAGTTGCACTTTCTGTATAATCCTTTGATGTGAAACAGGGGACATGAAAAACAGCAAAACACACATAAATTACGAAGACCACAAACCAACTAATAATCATTGGGGCAGCAATTTGCCCCACCACGAGGAAGAGATGGAAAAAACTTCAAGTGATCCACTCCTATAAAGCTCAGCTGAAGGAGCAATGGAGGGAGCAGTACTGCAGGCAGTGAATATGCCTGCTAAGATAACAGGCTCAACTCTAAACTATAAAGAGCATGACGAACTGTCTACCATGCTATTCCCACTCAGAGTCTCAAGAGGGATAGTGCCTCCTCCCCTAGCTGCCAGCACTTGGCTTCTGAAGAACCACATCAACCTCAGGAGAGAGAGAGAGAGAGACAGAGAAAGAAATGTTGAATAATCTGAATTAAGAGATGAACATGAAAAGACCAGGTCTGAAGATATACTTAAGCTGTCAATTAGCATGTGACAAGCATGGAAGCATGCACCTTACCTCAAGCATTTTATAAAGTGGAAAGGTAATTCACATATACATATGAAGAAAGGAGTTTTCCTTTCCTCTCCCCACCAAAAAAAAAAAAAGAGTGGGGGGAGAAGAAGTTCTAACAGATAGAGACACACATACTATACTGTGAAAATTGTGGCTAAGCACTGAAGTCTGCAGAACTTTTGAGATTTTTGTGCAACAAAACACTTTCCAGAAACACACCCTTCTGTGCAAAAATCATGTTTTTTTATTCACTCTGTCAGGTGAGGATGAAATTGTTGCCCCCTTGGTAAACCCTGTCCTGGGGTTTACAACTTTCATATAAAATGTAATCTAACCCACCAGAGAGGTCACCCGGATGAGCACGTAGGCAACAACGGTCATACAATCGAAAGAACCAGGTCAGGCCAGTAAACTCCCCAATCATGCAGCCACAGGAGACCTCAAGCTGTGCTAACCCACAATGGACAAAAGGTCCTCAGCCTTTAAGGAGCCAACTTGAAGGGATTAAGAGGTTTTCCCACAGAGTTGGGCATTGGAAGCAATAACATCTTATCAAGCAAGGACCATCTACATAAACTCACACTGTAATCCAAAGTGGCAGAAGATCCTGATACTTGGGTAACACCTTATTATCTTCCAATATCAAAGAAGGTGCCAGTGAGAAGTTGTTGTTCCTTTGCTGTCCCCTTTTGTTCTCCCCGGGAAAGGATTTGCCCTCAAGGTAAATTTTTCCTACAAATAGTCCCCATTTTTGACTAGTTCTTTGGATACCTCCCGGTCATACCAACTGACTGCTCCCCCCTCCCGACAGTTGTGTGATCCCGTCAGTGTCTCTTCGCTGAGTTCCATTTCTTTTGCTGCTTTCTGGACCAAAGACTTCAGGAAAAGGTGCAGTATTGCCCAAACTACGAATCCTTCAACAATCCCGCTGTCTTATTTCCATTCTTTATTTCTCTTTAACCCTTGGATGTGTGTGTTGATGAGTGGTACTACTGTTTAATAAAGTCATTCATTGGACCTTTTTGTGTGATTTCTGACTGGGCCTGACCCCGTAAAAACTGGGTAAAAGATCATGCTAGGTTACCCTGCCTCTTGCATTGCTATTGCTTGTGCTCCGTTGAGCTTACTTTCCCCATCACTTGGAGCATATCGAGTACTCCCTCTGGGACCCCCAGATTTTCAGGGTAACAGAATCCCTACTTTGTATCCAGTACCCCTTTAGCCAAGAGGTTCCCCACTGATCCAGTGAAGGGCACTTTCAAAACTAACGTGGCATATGGGCACAGCTCCGCCTCTCCACAAACCAGAACAACCAGCAGAAAAGCCACTGGAATGATCTAGAATGGCCAACAGAACATCACTTGGAATGTTACTACTGGACAATGCCTTCAACTCCCATCATTCCTGACTACCTGTCATGCTGTCTGGAGCTGGTAGAAACTAGAATCCAACAATATTTGCAGGGCCACACGTTTCACATTTTTATTGTACAGCTAGCTCTGATGCCACTGTTGCTGCTTTGTAGCCTAGTGTTCTGTAGTCTAATAGTGCTACAACATTCAGTTGCCTCTGTGAACTGGTGGTCTCCATGGCTCCTCACTCATAAAGACTCACACTGGGTACCTCTGTGGGATGGACAAAAACCAGCTCACATTCTCCTTACCATAAGGAAGTCAGGGCCGACAGGACTCACTGTTCACCCACCTATTCCTTCTCCTGCCCTCTCTCTCCCACAAGTTCTCTTGCCTCCCCTCTTCCTACCCTCCCCTATGATACCTTACTGAGGCAGTTATTTAACATTCCTCCTCTTCCACTGACTAAGGAGAGGAGATTCTCTTTAGTTCAGAGAGGAGATTTCAGGCTTTCAGAGAGAGAAGCCAGACTAATGTGTCTCTTAACTTTAGAACAGCTTCATATTACTGCATTTTCCTGTGGAACAAACTAGAACTGCTTCAGATTACATACAGTGTCACCTATAGCTTACCGTATATCAACAGTTCAATTAACCTCTATAACACAGGAGAGTGGCCCCATGTATGATGTGTGAAAGAATCCTTCACAAAACTATGAATTAGTAGAAACATTATTTCTATCTGGCAAGCATCTTCTATATTATGTTGTTGTTGTTGTTGTTTTAGAATTCCCACACATCAGTTTCATAATACTGAAGCATGCAGAAACTTTGAAGAAAATAAGCTGATTACCTGCTGTACGTGGGTTTATATTGAAAACATGTAGGATGCCAGCAAGAATGCCTGGCTCATCATAGCTATACTTTATTCCAAAAGAATGATTACTTTTTCAAAGGAACTGACATGCAATTTGAGGATCAAGAAAACCATGCAAAATATCCTTTCTACCCAGTATTCTGTATATTATATGATTTTTTTAGGAACCTCAACATCCTGAGAGGTGCTGAAAACATTTCCAATCGTCTGGGGGCATGGTATACAAAGAGCCAAAGCTTAGAAAAAACTACATTGTGTCCAGGAGAAGGCAGCAAAGATGGGAGGGAAAACCTTTCTTAAAGGAGTTGGGATATAGTTAATCTTTAGGTAATTAAGAGGCAGTATGAGAACCATGTTCCATTATTTGAAAGGTGGTCACTGTATAAATTTGCTTTATGGTGCTCCTGAATCAAATGGGTTCTAACTAGATATAAGGATGGGAAAAACTTCCTGGCAATATATGTTATTCAATAATGGAAAAGATTCCTGTGGGAAGTGGTTGATATTCCTTTGTTAAAATGCTCTAACTATAGTGTGAAAGACCATTTACCAGGGTGCTATAATAGTGGATTTATAGTATGAAGCAGGAGTTGGGCTAGATCATTTTTGAGTACCTGTGAGGTCTCACTATTTTGTAAGGGACAGAAGGCGGTATGGGATAAAGAGAGGGCAGTAAAAATGAAAAATGCAGAACTGGACAATACACCTTTTAATTTGAAAAAGTGTTAGGGTGTATGTTTGGGGGTAACTAAACTTTAGCCAGCCAGCGTGGTGTAGTGATTTGAGCACTGGAGTTGGAAGAGAAGGCGGGCCATCCAGTCCAACCCCTTGCCATGCAGGAACACATATCAAGGCACTCCCGATGGATGGTCATCCAGCCTCTGCTTAAAAACCTCCAAAGAAGGAGACTCCACCACATGCTAAGGCAGCATATCCCATTGCCAAATGGCCCTGACCATCAGGAAGTTCTTCTTGAGGTTCAGGTGGAATCTCCTTTCCTGCAGCTTGAATCCATTGCTCCTGGTCCTAGTCTCTGGAACTGCAGAAAAGAAGGCTGCTCCCTCTTTGACATGACATACCTAGCTCCCTAAACATACCTAGCTCCCTAAGACGTTCCTTATAGGGCATGGCTTCCAGACTGTTCACCATTTTGGTCACCCTCCTCTGGACACGCTCCAGCTTGTCAATATCCTTCTTGAAATGAGGTGCCCAGAACTGGACACAGTATTCCAGATGACATCTAACCAAAGCAGAACAGAGTGGTTACCTCCCTTGATCTGGACATCACACTCCTATCGAGGCAACCAAGAATTGTGTTGGCTTTCTTGGTTGTCACATCACACCGCTGATTCATATTCAGCTTGTGGTCCACCAAAACTCCTAGATTCTTTTCACACGTATTGTTATCCAGCCATGTATCCCCCATTCTATATTTGTGCATTCCATTTTTTCTGCCTAAGTGTAAGACCTTCCATTTCTCTCTGTTGAAATTAATTTTCATAGAATAATAGAGTTGGAAGAGACCACGGGGGCCATCCAGTCCAACCTCCTGCCATGCAAGAAAACACATCAAAGCACTCCTGACAGATGACCATCCAGCCTCTACTTAAAAACCTCCAAAGAAGGAGACTTCACCACATTCCAAGGCAGCATATTCCACTTCCAAACAGCTCTGACCAACAGGAAGTTCTTCTTGTTAGCTTTGGCCTAACTCTCCAACCTGTCAAGATCATTTTGGATTTTGATTCTGTCCTCTGGTGTATTAGCAGCCCCTCCCAGTTTGGTGTCATCTGAAAATTTGATCAGCATGCCCTCTTTTCCTTCATCCAAGTTATTGATGAAGATGTTGAATAGCACTGGGCCCAGGACAGAACCCTATGGCACTCCACTAGTCACTTTTCTGCAGGATGACAAGAAGCCACCTTTGGGTTTGGTCAGTCAACAAATTACAAAGCCACCTAATAGAAGCACTGTCCAGCCTGCATTTTACTAGCTTCTTTGCAAGAATGTCATGGGGAACTTTGTCGAAGGCCTTACTGAAATCAAGATATTCTACATCCACAGCATTCCCGTCATCTATCAAGCTTGTAACTCTATCATAAGAAGAGATAAGATTAGTCTGGTGTGACTTGTTTGTGAGAAGCCCATATTGACTTTTAGTGATCATGGCACAGCCAGACATGGCTGCTGTCTGTTTAATGATCTGCTCTAGAATCCTTTCGAGTATTGATGTCAGGCTGACATTCCCTTTTTGAAGATGGGGACAACATTTGCTCTCCTCCAGTCTGCTGGGACTTCTCCTGTTCTTCAAGAGTTCTCAAAGAGTATTGCAAGTGGTTCTGAAATTACTTCTGTTAGTTCTTTTAATATCCTTGGATGTAATTCATCTGGCCCTGGAGACTTAAATTCATCTAGTGTAGACAGCTATTCTTGTACTACTTGTCTGCCTATTCTGTGCTGCATTTCCCCCCTTCCCCACCTGCTCTCCACCTCCAGGTTGAATATTTCTTTTCTTTTGTGAGAAAACTGAGGCAAAGAAGATGTTGAGCAACTCTGTCTTTCCTCTTTTCCCTGTTAATACTTGGGCATCTTCTCCATGCAGTGACCCTATCACTTTCTTGTTTTTCCTTTTGCTGCGGACATATCTAAAAAAGCGATTTTATTGTTTTTAATCTCTCTGGCAAGCCTGAGTTCATTCTGCACTTTAGTTTTTCTGACCTTCTCCCTACATATCCTGGCTATTTGTTTGAATTCCTCTTTGATGATTCCACTATTTTTCCATTTCTTGTACATGTTTCTTTTAACACTTAGCTCAGGTGAGAGTTCTTTAGACAACCATTCTGGTTTCTTTAGACACCTGCCATTTTTCCTCCTTATTGGCACAGTTTTAAATTGTGCCTTCAATATATCACCTTTAAGAAACTCCCATCCATCATGAACTCCCTTCTCTTTTAGAATTCCTGACCACAGAATTTCAGCCAGTAATTCCCTAAGTTTACAGAAATCAGACTTTTTAAAGTCTAGAATGTGTGTCTGGCTACACTTGGTTTCCCTTTCTCACTGAATGACAAATTACAATAGAGCATGGTCACTCCCACCTAAGGATCTCACCACTTCCACCCCATTAACAAGGTCATTCCTGTTGGTCAGGATCAGATCTAAAATAGTTGATCCCCTTGTTGCTTCTTCCACCTTCTGGACAATGAAATTGTCTGCAAGGCAAGTGAGGAATTTGTGGGACCTTGTGCTCTTGACAGAGTTTGACTGCCAAAATATATGAGGATAGTTGAAATCTCCCATTACTACTCTATCTCTCCATTTTGAATGTGTGGTCATCTGCTTCAGGAAGGCATCATGCAAAAGCTGGCTTGGAGGTCTGTAGTAGACCCCCACAATGACATCCCTATTGTTTCTCACTCCCTTAATTCTTACCCAGATGCTCTCAACCTGGCCTCCTGGATTTATGTCATGGATCTCTTCACAGGTGCAAACTTCCTCGACATATAAAGCTATTCCTCCTCCTTTCTTGTTTGGTCTATTTCTCCTAAATAGGTTACCCCACCCTATCACTACATTCCAATCATCCCAACCGGTTTCAGTGATGCTTATTATATCATATTTATTTTTTTGTATTAAGAATTTCAGTTCATCTCGTTTATTTCCCATGCTCTCTGCATTAGGGTCAAGACATTAAAGACCATATGCCCTTCATGCAAGCCCTTTACTAAAGTTGCTTTTCCTCCCACTGTTGGTCTCTAGTACTATTTGGCCTGCTCTGTCTATAACATTTGGGTGTTTCTGCCCAGCACTTGCTGAATTCCTGCCTGGAATAATACTGACTGTCTCCCTCCCCATCCAAAATTCTGGATTCTGGATAAGAGAATTCAAATCCCCACTTGACCACGGAAACTCACTGCATGACTTTGGGCAGGTCACAGTCTTTCAGACTCAGAGGAATACACTGGCAAAATCCCCTCTGAACACATCCTTGCTAAGAAACCCCATGACAAGTTCAACTTAGAATCAATTTAGGTCAGAAACAACATGAAGGCACACAACAACAACAAAAGCTTTAGATTCGTTTGCAGCAAGATTTTCAAAATTTCAGTGAGGTATGATGCAACCCTTGCCACCAGGTTAGCTCATTTTCTAATCAGCCTGGAGAAGGAGACAGCTGAAACACTGGGCAGATTTTATTATGAGGGGAAGCTGGGAGGACAGAGAAAAACAGCAAGGAAGTGGAAAGAGAGGAAAGCATTGGGTCATTTCAAAGAAGCAAAGAAGAAAGCTGCACTAGAGGGGATGGAAGGTATTGTTAGTGGGAAAGGAAGGCAAGAAGGATCAGTGGAAAACGAACAATTTTGAAGTGCTACAATGTCTGCAATAAAAACCACGAACCCTTTCACACTACACAAGTCTAGCCCACTTTAATTTCACAGCAACATCCTATGGAATTCTAAGATTTGCAATTTAGGGAGGGATATTCAGAATTCTCAGGAAGGGAGCTCATCTAGTACCTCACTAGAACACAGGCCATCTGAGGAATTGTACAAATAACAAAAAATACAAAATAACAAAATACAAATAACAAAAAAATGTGTAGATTGTCTTTTTTGTTGCATATCAGTCCAGTTCTTAAGGAGAGTACAGCAGCATCTCCAGAAATTTCTGTTGGATTTATGGTATGTATAAGATTTGTTTTATATATATATATATATATATATATATATATATATATATAATGTTCTGTTAACTCGACACATTTTACATATGTGTGTTGCTCTTTTATAGAAATGGGCCAACTGAATCCTTGGATCCTCAAATCCTCCACAAGGATTTGAGATTTGCATATCCAAATCCCCAAGCCAAAAGAGGCGAACTGAATCTCTCAAATCCTGTGGTGGTGGGGAGTGTGATCTCATGCTCCTCACTCTTTCCCGGCGATTCTGCCCAAGGCAGGGGGAGAAGCTGGTAGGGAGCACAAACTTGAGCTCCCCACTCCTTCTCTGCCTGCCCCCAGTATGATCCTGCCCAGAGCAGGTGGGAGAAGCTGGTGGGGAGTGCAATCTGGTGCTCCCCGCTCTTCTCCTGCCTGCCTCTAGTGAGGTTTCGAAAGAATCAAGATTCATGGATTCCCAGAACTTTCCAGGGATTTGGAAAATTCTGGATTCGTCCCATCCCTATTCTTTTATATAATATTGTATTTGTTTTTAATACAGCCCTTGAAGAAGGCCAAGCAATTTACAAACAGGCCAAAACATGTTGGGCTTATTTAAAAGAATAAAATGTGTTCCATCTATAAGCATGTGAAGCCTAGTCTCCTTCTTTTGTGTGAATTAGGTACTTAGCCAAATTCAAAATATTTCTTTTGAGTCAAAAGTCCTGATACAGCTCATGGTCAGGCTGCTGGAGAGACTACCTTCTCCCATATACACCCCCCCCCGAGCCTTTATGTTCTGAGTTCTCTTTACTGTGCCATAGCCTCTTGTTTGTAATTAGGGTTGCTGGGTGAAATGGGACTGGGCTCCTGTTCCTTTAAGAGTTGTGTAGCATAAGAAGCAACACCTGCTGAAATGTCTTCTATGCAACTGTTAAAGGTGTAAAAGACCTGACCCTTATTTCACCTGGCGATGCTAGTTGTACTACAGAGAAGTACTTCCTTTGTTATGACTCTTATTGCGTGGAACCAAGATTATGTGGCTTCCAAGTGTTAGATGTTTCTGGTAGCTTCTCAGTTGGATACAACAATGGAAGTCCCATCTGTTTATTTGATTATTTTTCTGATTACTTTCATAATTGTTAGTGCTGTCAATCACCACTCGCTATAGTAAGACTGATTTTTAAAATTAATTTATATTATTGTTTTATCGCATAATTCTTTTTGCTTGCTGTTTTTATTACATTTGCATTTTTAAAAAGTATGAAGCACTTTAATTTGTTCAATGAAAAGTGGTATAGCTGAAGGTTTGGTCACAAATAAAGCAAAAATGTTATACGAAAAGTGGTATAGCAGTGCTCTGAACTTATAAATAAATAGTCATAGAAACATAGCTGATAGTTATAGTTCAAAAACAGCCACTAAAAAAATTGCTCTTGTTTCTTTATGTGTCTGAATCAAGTTTCAAGATAAATATTGCAAAATAAACCTTAGTAGACCTTTGAATCCTTGATTGCAGGCATAATAAATACCAGACATCTGAAGTAATACAATAAACAAATGGTGTGATTCATATGATTCATATTCTTTTGGCCACAAAAAGAAGAGAATGTTTTAAACTCATGGTCCCCAAAAGAGACAATTGACGGCAATCATTTCAAATGACAGATAAGCCTGAAAATCACCCACATCAAAAATGCCAAATATATCTTTCAGATCATCAGGCACTAAACAATGTTCTGATAATATTCTTAAGATACAGTACTCATAGACAACATAAGAGGCTACCCTCATCTTAACTTACTTTCCTGCTTAATATTAACTTACTCTTCAGCTTAATATCAACATTTAATAAATGAAAAAAAACACCCAAAGATCATCATGACATCAAAATAATGATTCTAAATTTTAAAAAAAATGAAGTTTTCACACATACACAGTGTCAGCACAGAATAGAAGGCCGGACTCAAGGGATAAGGAGACAAATTCATACAGCAAGATTCAATTATATACTTTGGTTTCCAGTATCAGTAGAACTGGCATCCACTTACCACCACCACTCTTCATAGTGCCAAAGAACTGCTCCAGAGGGTTCCCCAGACCAAGGATCCATGCATATTGCAGAATTATAGTGCTAGTATTATACTTTACAAGCCAGCTTGGTGTAGTGATTTGAATATTGAACTATGACTCTGGAGATCAGGATTTGAATCCCTGATTGGCCATGGAAATTGACTGGGTGACCCAGGGCAAGTCAAACTCTCTTAGCCTCAAAGGAAGGCAAAGGCAAGCCCACTCTGAACAAATCTTGCCAAGAAAACCCCATCATAGGTTCACCTTAGGGTTGCCAGGTCAGAAACAATTTGAAAGCCAACAACAAAACAATTCTACTTTAGTAGCCATAGTTCCACCCCATGGAATCCTGGGATAGGCAGTTCAGGGAAGGACATTTAGACTTCTCAAGCAGAGTGTTGCAGTGCCTCACCAAACTACAGTTCCCATGATCCCATGGGATGGAATCAGGGGGATTAAAGTGGAATAATAGCCCTATAATTCTGTGGCGTGAATTGGCACCAGTTCTGTGAAACCAGTGGGATCCATTGAAAGGACAGTACTGATTCTGCAGCATAAAAAGAAGGAAGGGATGGGGAAGGGAAAAGAAATGTAGCAGCATCTTTAAGATTATGTGTGTTCATATCCATGAAAGCTCATGCTAAAATAAAAGCCAGTTAGTCTTAAAAGTGCTGCCACATTCCTTTTTAAATTTCCCCTTCCTTCCTTCTCCTTATGCTTCAAGAGATTGCACTGCAATGCTAAGCCATGCTTCACTATAGGGTTTAACAAGATCTCTCTCTCTCTCTCTTAACTGAGGGGATGAACTTATCCCATGGTAAATTTGTGGTGAGAACCAGTCTAGTATAGTGGTTTGAGCACTGGACTACAACCCTGGAGACCTGGAACATTTCTGCACGACATTCTTATAGCACTCTTATAGTGACCGGCCCCTCCCGGAACTGCAAACCCCAGGATTCCATAGGAGGTTGAAAGTAGAATCATTGCGCTATAAGAGTGTTGTGCGGAAATGGCCCGGGGTTTAATCCTCACATGGTCACGGAAACCCACAGGGTTACCTTGGGTGCATCATACAGTCTCAGCCCCAGAAAACCCTGGGATAGATTTGCTTTAGAGTTGCCATAAATTGGAAACAGTTTGAAGGTACCCACCACCACCACCAACAACAACAACAACAACAATGTTGTGGTACATTAAGTTCAAGAAACTCAGTGATCTTAGAAATTCTTTATTTCCGTGATTCGCAGAGAACAACAGTGTTGCCATTATGATTAAATAAGGGTTTAGTTTTCAACATAGAAAAGCATCTCCTCACCACCAAGTGCCTCAAGGGTGATAGTCTGGCAGTGACTTCCCTTAATTGTCATCACTGTTGTTGTCATCATTACACAATGGATTGGCACTAAATACTACAATTACAATAATTTTCAAATTGCCGATGGAACCATGAATAATTGCAGGCTTTTCAAAGCATACAGGTTTGAAAGGTTACAGTGATGGGAACATATCACGTTACTATTTCCTGTAGCAACATCTTGACCACAGAGTTTATTCCCAAGGGAGATTAAGTTGGCTCAAAATTTCTGAGTTTCCAGAAGACAGAGAACACTGTGCTATTTTGCTTGGCCTTTGATTTTTAAAGATTGACTACTTTTAGCTGTTTTTAATTATTTGAGGTTCTAGAATAATTTTTAATAGGAGCTTTACTTTTGTCTTAGGTTGTTTTAGCCATGTATTATATGTTTTTAATTCATGGGTTGAGAGGCAATTAACAGGTAAGTAAATATCCAGTAGTGCTCTAAGCAGTCAGCCAGTGGGTCCAGAGATGACTTCCTGAAAGAATAAGTTTGAAGAAATCAGTTGTTCAAAAGTAAGCCAGCTCTTTCTCAATGCTGGAAAAAGCAATTTTGGAAAAGAGATTATGCATGGCAGTTTGAAGTGTATATTTCGATGGGAATTTCTGTGGAAGGAGAAAGGTGCGTACGAGTGTTGAGCACAATCTGCATGCCTAACATGTGCCACCACAACATGCCCATGTATTTAGCTAGAGTATGTGAATATACTTTGTTCCTTAATGACATTTAGACGTCATTTAGTAAATTACAAACAGTGAAAAAACATCTTGTGGGCCATACCAGTAATGTAGAACACAAGAGACATCATGAACCCCACTGGTGGGAAGGGAAACTGATTAGATGTGGAGGTCATGAACTGTGCAAGGGCAGAGGCTTAAAATAAAATGAAAGAGGAAGAGCTCGCCATCTCTTCTCAGCCCCCATTATTCCTTAATAAATTATTCTGCTGCAATAATTGATTATATAGCCTCCTCCTTTCCCCACAAAAAGCCAACACCATGAAGAAATTGGTTAATAGCACTCAACTGCTTGGCTGTGATTGTCATACAATACAGTAACTCCTGTGAACAAAATGAGTATAACACCAATGAGTTACTTTGCAGGGGTAGTATAACTCATAGTTTAGCTACAGTTCCACATTTTTCAGAAAAGGCATAATAATGATGGAATTTATCTGCAAGAATTGGCAAAATATATTTTTTTAAATGCTTAAAATTTCAGGGGGAAAAAAACAAATTATCCTTATATTTCTAGATTACCTAGTTCTTATGAACATTAGCAGAAACAGCACCATTAGAACAGAAGAAGTAGGATTCATTGGTACTGCTTGCCATCCTGGGGAAGCTGTCCTCCAGAACATGCAAACAATTGAAGTCAGGCAACTGGACTCTCAATAGGAGTGGTCCCAGAGATCACTCTAAACTGCTCACTGACTTTCTGCATGGCCAAACCCTAGTGGGTATGAAGGGCCCACTGTACATTAAAATAAATAAATTTGAGTGGAGGAAACAACCCTCCAGCTAGTTGCATAGGGACGTGGGGGCAGGGGGGTGATTCGCTCTCGGCAGCAATGTGTTTGGGGCATCCTGGCCCTTGGCCATGCCTCCGCATACCCTGGCCATGCCCCCACACACCACAGCCATGCTGCCATGCACAGTGGCCATGGCCCTTGCGCCATAACCCTGCACCCCTCCCCCCGACCCTCCACCCACTCCAAACTCTGCCTCAGCTGATCAGGTATCAATGGGCGGGAGAAACATGGTGATCCCTTGCTTCTTTCCTCAAAGATAAGTGTTCAATTATTACTAAAGCTGTTTGTGATTTTTTTTTTAATTCTCTTCTTTTCACTTCGATGTCAACTGCCTGTAACTGGGAAGGGGGGAAATTAAAATGCTCTAAAGAACTTAAAGCATTGCAATGGTAATCTTCTTGTTTTCCTCATTTCCAAAGTTTTGGAGTACTCCAATGATCAAAACAGCTATTATATAATGATAGTTCATATATATTTATATTTAATATACCCTCACATGGATCAGAAACCAAAAGCTAAGTGAATGATAAAAGACAATAATTTTGATGCACCTCATGAAAGAAAGCAACCCCTTTTAATTTCATTCAGTGTCCACAGGTAACGTGATCACCAAATGGACATGGTATACATTTTTGCCATCAAAAAGTCTCTTTGTTTTGATATGTTTTCCATCATCAGAAGAAAGTTACTTTGGACATTTTTCTAACAAATAAGGGCAACCTAATTAAATTTGTGTTTCAGTGAAAGTGATTGATTTAAGTTGATTGATTTAAGTTGGAATTTCAGCATTAAAGAGTCTCCAGAACTAACTTGTCAGTTAAGTTGCTTGTTAATTAAATGAACCATAGTGTTAAAGAGCCAAAGCATTTTTACATTACTCAGCTGATCTTTTTTTAACCCAAAGCTTCCTTCTCTTGGATTTTTCTAAAACTAATTCCCCCCATCTATCTCTACCTCTATATGATAATGTCTATTGGGGCTGGGTAGTTAGAGGATCTGGTCACAAGCAGTGAGGGTAGCTTGAATGGAAGGGGTGTGGTCCATATGTATCCTCCTAGGTTCTATACTGGATATCTCACAGATGTTCCTCATCTGTCCCATAAATGTGAAAGCCCAGTCTTGGGGTTGTTTGCTGGGATCCACACAGAAACCAATAAGCTAAAGAAAACAATAGGGTAAGAAGATGAGTTGATAAGGACAGTGGCTTGGAGTGTGTCGAGGGGGGAGGGGGGAGGGGGGAGGGCTATGGCACAAGGGGCATGACCAGGGTGCTCAGGGGCATGGCCAGAACACATGGGGGCATGGCTACAGGCTGGGATGCCCCAGAGACATTGCTGCCCAGGGCAAATCACACACCCCGCCCCTACGTTCCTCCGTGACTGGATAAGAAGAAGGAGAGAAAGGGACAGCAAGAAGAGTGTTTCTAGTCAGGTGGGTGAGAAAGGAGTCCTTCAAAAATTCATTCTATCTTCCTCTGTCCAAAGTTAAAAACAGGGATGGGTTTGGCTGTGTAGGAGAAATTATTATAATGGATGGGGGGTGGGGTATAAGCTGCATTTTAGTAAGAGTTCATCTAGCAGTGCAACCTAATTTAAACACCAATTTCAAGGTAACTTAGGGCTCATACAGAAAGGAAAAAAGGTTTTGGAGGTATCAAGGGTTCCCAGTTCTTTTTGTTTTGATTTTCCCTGCGTATTCCCAGGTCTGCATCCAAACTCTTTCTTGAAATATTCCTGGTTTCCTCCACTCTCTTCTCCTTTGTGTTCATCCTCCTCTCTCTCCCACTGATAATGCAGCACACTTAGACTCAAGGAACATTTTAGAAATTGGTTTGGATTAATTTCCACTAAGCTTTATTTATTATTATTCCAAAGTGGTCCAAAGTGCTAAGTTGCCTTAACAATATCACACTAGTTAAACATTTGGATCTTATTGTTTTGGTGCAAACATTCCTCTTCCCCTTGCTTCATCTCTGTTCAGTCTGTGTCCTGGAAACAACAGCAGTATTTATTAGCAGTAGTTATCTCAGGTAGTTCTATCAACAGACAGCCATAGAAATACATTTCCTTCACTGGCTACCAGTTCCAGCCAGAGCCCAAATCAAACTCTTGGTTCTAGTATTTAAGGCTCTGTGTTCTAATCTCTCCAGTACGTGGCAGCTTGACTAGCATGGTATGAACCATCTAGGAATCTAAGATCTGCAGGCAAAGGAAAATTGTCTGTTCCACTGAAACACACAGCCCTGTCAAGGCTGCAGACCTATCAAGATTTGGCTTCGTGTTTGTGGAATGGTCTGGAGGAGGATCTCACTCATTTTAATAAGGCATTGACAACATTCCTCTTTGATTCACCAGATTAAGCTGCTGAGTTGCACCTGAGGTTACTAAAGTGGGTAGTGACTGGTGGGATGTCAAATAATTTCATTTTGTGTATATTTATAGTGTTGTTTTATTGTCCTTGTCTTTGACCATAGATGATGTTCCATGCTTTGGGGAAAAGGGCATTATAAATAATCATTGTTGTTGTTTTATTTCAGAAAATACTGGATTAATTTAAGTTGATGTGAGAAGCATGAATGAAAGATCCTTAGTAATGCCAGTAGTTCCCAGGAAATACTTTAGGATGAAGAAAATGTCAAGTGGATCTCCAACATAAAATCAGTTTGTACAGGAATAAAACCTGGGACTTTCAGAGACTTTTTGTCAGCTTTCAATCGCTTAAAAAATCCACCTTCAGTGTAAATACAATTGAATTAGATTTTTAGCATATTAATGATAAGAACATATTAATAATAATTAATATGATAACTCTTCCCCACTACCTTTCTTATCTCCACTGGAAACAACTAAGCTGCCTCTGCATGTATATATCACTAATAATACTTTAGCTGTTCTCAACTCCAGTGATTGAACAACATCAGGATGTGGCCAACATATGTGCTACATTCCTAGCATCCAGAGCAACTTATTACAACCGTAATAAGTTGCTCTGGATGCTAGGAATGTAGCACATATGTTGGCCACATCCTGATGTTGTTCAATTGCACATTAGCACATTGGCCTTCGTAGCATGCAAAAATGCATCCCCTGGCACTAAATGCTGGCAATGGTCTCTGCAGAGAACTAGAGCAACTGAACTCAGCCAGTTCCTGAAATAAACTCAGGAAAATGTCAAAAGATTTTTATTACCATAAAATTAGCAAGCAATGCATTCAAGTTCATTATTTGGAACGGAATTCCTCTTTCTCAGTACAGTAGAAAAGATTGCTATCATCTCATCTCATAAATACAAACTCTGAAGTCTCCTATGGAGACTCAAACATATTCAACCACAGAGTGCATTCCAGATACAGTCTGGTTCAGAAATGTAAACACTGTGCAGGGTTTGGTTGTCCTTTGCAGCCTGCAACTCATTAAATGCCTATTTCATACCACCTACCAAGGGGAAAAACTGGAAAGGAAATAAAACACAAAAGGCAGACTATACAATTCAAGGGCCAGCATTTTGAGTTGTGTAAATTGGCAAAGCTACATGTACAGCAGCAGAGTCACTGAAATTCAGAACTGCTGTTTTGACTTATGCCAGCTGAGAACCTGGCCACAAACCTGTGGGTATACATGCCAAGATATTAATGTGTGTGTGCGCGTGCGTGCGTGCACATGCGTGTGTGCATATGCAGATCTTGCCATGCAGAGAGAGTTTTTTTTTTCTTGCACACACACAAGAAAAAAATCCACCCCATGATGGCAAATATGTGTTTATATCAATGTAACTCTTACTGGATTCAGGGGCTCTTATTACTAGATAAAGATGTTAGGACTGTAGCTTCCATTCCAATCTGTAGATTTCCAGATAGAAATTACACTGAAAACTAGCAAACACCAATCATCAGTTGCAATACAGAATTTCAAGCCCGTAAACAGGATTCCTAAACCAACTTATTTTTGTTCTTCCTTCAAAACTAGGCGTAAGTAAAAAAATTTTCATTTATTCTCTAAAAGAAAGGAAAAAGGAGGCCAAGCTGACTTCTTTGAAGGGAGGACATTCTAAAGTCTGGGTCCCACTGAGCATCTTTCCCCAAATGCTTTTCCTACTGTGGTTGGACTACAGTACCCATTATCCTCAGCCAGTGTTGGGCCAAATTGGAGACAGGCCACCATGGAGAAAAAGGACTGATTGTCACCAACCCATATTTAAGTCCTTTGTACTTGAAGGAGCACCTCTGCATACTAAATTTTGCTTGTGACCAGAGATCTGTGGAAGAGGCCCTCTGCTGTGTTGCTTTAGTCGGGGAAATGTACTGGGGGAGAATGCAGGAAAAGGCCTTCACAGATGTGGCACCCCAGTGAGAGAATACGCTCCACCTGGGGGCCCAACTGATGGCAGTGTTGTTGTCCTTCCAGCACCAAGTGAAAACATGACTGTTTGCTGAAGTGTTTGGAGCCTATTTAGTTCCACACACATCCTCATGGGTACATGGCTATAAATAATTTTCAGCTATTTTATCCAAATTTAATCTGTCCTTTGAACTTGATAAATTATTTAATGTATTTTTAAAATAATTTCTAGATTTGGATTTTAAAATCTAACATCATTTTTTTATTTTTACACTGTTTTTAGTTAGTCATGTTAGTTTTCTATAGAGGGCAGGATATAAATCATTTAATGAACAAATGAAATAAAAATATCACTTTTGACTGGGCCATCCTGAACAAGGCTTTAAAAAGTCTCTGACCATGAGAACAGCATACTGGCTGACAGTTTTTTTTAAGTTGCTATTAGCCTTGGGCAGACAGCACAAAAATGTTCTAAACAAAGCAATCAGAGAACAAAGTTTCAATAGCCTTCCATCTTGAGCCTTCAAAGATCAATGCCAGCACTGTGAATTGTGCTTGAAGCCAAAAGGATGTAAATCTTCACTAATTTCATTCTTTCCGTAAAAAGGGAAAAAATCAAAAGGTTTCTGCTTATTTTTAGAGATTCTTGTCATTGTGTACCTTCAAGTAATTCCTGACTTATGGTGATGCTAAAGTGAATTAATCATAACGTTTTTCTTGGCAAGATTTGTTGATAGGAGGTTTATCATCGCCTCCCTGTAAGGCTGAGAGTGACACATCCAATGTCAGTTGGTTTCCAAGGATAAGCAGAGATTTGAGTCCTAGTCTAGCAATTGAACCAGTACACTGATGCTCACAAAAGGCTTTGTGTATTTTCCAATTTGCTTTTTGCATTTCTAGGTTTTCCTTGAAAAACGTTTTGTGAAAGGATTTTTTTTTTTGCACAAAATAGAACATCTCTGAACAAAAATACATATGTTACACACATACACACACAGCACAAACTCCAACCTAAATAGAAAAAGAAATGACTGTTCCTTTTGCTTTCACTCTGGAGTAAAAAATTCATGGTATTTGCCATGTTTTGATGGGGTGTCTCAATACATGAAACACAATTCAGCATCAAGGATGAGACAATCTGCAAATAGTCTTTGCATCCCTGAAAACCAAGCTGAAACCATATAGAAAATTATTTAAGTTTACAAACTAAGAGTACTACAACAAGTCCTGGTTTACAGCATGGGTGGCATGTCCCAGATCAGCTGTAGTTTTTGGATACATTTCAGAAGCAGACCCATACGAATTTTTCTGTATTAGTACAGTGGCTGCTTGACCTTTGAGAGGGTTTGGGGTGCAGAAAGTAAGAAAAAAAAGCAAATAACTCCCCACTCCTAAGTGAGCACTCCCCCTCCCATTCCCTCCAGGGGCTCCCCCCCCATTCCCTTGCTTTTTGCCTGGGCAGGTCTGCCTTCCTTCTCTGCACCCAGGCAAAAGACAAGTGAATGGGAAATGTCAGCTCCATGGATGGAGAAGGAGTACTTGCACCTCCTCTCCTCCATTCTTCTGTCTGTTGCCCAGGTGCCCTGCCTTCTTTCTGACTGCCTGGGTGAAAGGAAAGCGAATGGAGGTTTGCACGCACAAGAACCTTTCCTCAACCCATTCACTTGCCTTTTGCTGGGGTGTGGAGAAGGAAGGCATAGTGCCTGGGCAAAAATCCAGGGAATGGGAAGGGAAGAATGCGGGGAGGCAAGTGGGCACCTAATGAATAATCAAATTTGCAAAGGTCAAATCTACAAATGTGGAGGGAGAACTGTATAATCTGAAAGGTATCAAGATGCTGATGCTGGGGGGGCGGTCAACCTATCACATCAGAAGATCCCAATTAATGTACTGTATTACTCTGTGGTCTGTAATATTTCTGGTAAGGAATAAAGGGGGGGAAATAGTTCTCCAGGAAAAATGTGGGAAATTTCTTATTTTTCAGATGGAGTTTCCTCAAAGCACATCAGCGGTCTCGAGAAATGGCCTATACACTCCTCATACTACCAGACCAGCATTTTAAAAAGCCTTGCTATATCATTCAGACACCAAATGGATTTTGGTGAGGGATGCCACCTTAGTGGCAAAGAGCAAAACTAGGTCCAATACAATTCCAAGGAGTACAGTCCCATTCAAAACAACACATAGCATGCATTTTGCCATAGCACGCATTTTGTCTCAGCCAGGCCATTACTGACCCCACACACCTTTTCAGAACATCAGCTGCCACTCATTCAGTTGAAAAGAAGAAAGACAGTTGAGTGCCATCAATGTAGTGCTAAAACATTTCAAACCCTTGTGTGAATTTCCCCTGCAGATTCATAAATGTTAAAACAGGAAAGAAGGCCTTGTGTCATCCCATGTTGTAACTACTGTGAGACAGAAGGGGGGAGATTTCTCAGTCCTACTTATTGGATCTTCCACCATGGGACCTCCCCCCCCAAACACTGGTTATGGCTGATGATAACAGCTCCCAGAATCCCCCAACTTATATGGACGTTAGGAGCAGTGGTCCAAAAAAGTAACTTTTCTGAGCTCTGCAAGTCCATCTATAGAAACACAGATTCATATATGCATAGTGTGTCCATTTATACTTTGCAAAGTTCACAGTTAGGGAAAAATATTATTGCTTTCTTTAAGTGAACAACCGCCAGCAATCTCTGAAAATGTCATCATACCATAACAACATTCACAACAAAGACTCCAAGCATATGGTATAACAGCAACAGCCAAACATTTCAAAGTTCCCAGAGTTGAATTCATTTGTGGCAACCAAAACTTTTGGAAATGCTTACTATGTGCAAGCCAAAACATGGACATGTTTTATTTGCACATTTTGGAAAGAGATGAAGGTAGAATTGGTATGTTTTCTGATATTACAGACATTTTTATGAGGGTTTTTTTTTTTTTTTTTAGGAAAATGTAACTTTTTAGTGCTGTTTGGCAGAAAACTCCTTTAAAAAGAAAAGCCATCCCTTTTGGTGCAGGAAAACAGTGCACCACAGGAATATTAGAACTTGCCAAGTCTCCTGGGATAAGAGACAAAAAAGCCCTTGACATGTGGAGATTATTATTCTTTTCTTTCCAGAGAATCTGCCAGTGCAAATTTATTTGCTTATTTATTTATTTGATTTATACCCTTCCTTTCTCGCTGAATGGGATCCAAGGCAGATGAAGTCTTTTCCTCTTTTCAGTAGCTGCAGAATAACATGAGCAAGCTGTATCTGCAGTCCCCACAGCAATGCTCAGTCTCCAACAATGATAAAATGGGATTCAGTATGATGTCTGACCTAAACAGACCTCAAGGATCTGATGTGCAACATGTTTGAGAACACTATTCAGACTTCTACTGCTACCTCTCTCTTTTAAAATTGTGGTTCTGGAAATTAACCATTATCTTTGTTTGTTGAAAAAAAGACGTTGAATATAGAATCGTAGAATTGAAAGTGACTACAAGAGTTAGCTAGTCCAACCCCCGCCATGCAGGAATATCCAACCAAAGCACTCCCAACAGATGGCCACCTTGACTCTGCTTAAAAATCTCCAAGGAAGGAGACTCCACCACGTTCCAAGCAGTGTATGGGAAGTAGTTGTTATTGTTGCTGCTGTTATCTTTATAATTCTGCTTTTTTCCTGGTAGAGACTCAATGAGGCTTACAATAAATTTTAAAAAAAGTTAAAAATCACAAATACAAACATTTAAACCCAAATTAAATGATCAAATAAGGATTAAAACAAAGTTAAAATACATAATTAAAACTCAAGGATCCAAAAATTCTGCACAGTTATTACTAATGTTTAAGTGGAATCTCTTTTCTTCTAGGAGCAGCAATTCAGTTTTTAAATGGGTTGCTGCCTCATCCCTTGTTTACAATGAAAAGAAAGAAAGAAAGAAAGAAAGAAAGAAAGAAAGAAAGAAAGAAAGAAGCAAAGCAAAACAAAACAAAACAAAAAACTATTTCTGAAAACCAGAAGTGAACTTCAAGCTGCTTCTGGTTTTCTGTTTTTAGCGCTTTTGGTGGTCCATGTGGACTGCCAAATTGACCAAACATGCCATTGAACAGGGTGCTGGACTGGAAACAATGTTAGAAGAATCCAGCAAGGCTCTTCTTGCAATCATATAGGAGTGTAGGAAGCTGCCTAACCCATAGTCAGACCATTGGTCAAGCTAGCCCAAACCTGACAACCTGGACTTCTTTCTGCTTTCCAGGGTTTCAGGCAGGATTCTTTCCTGATCTTACCTTGAGATCCATTGAATTCCCTGGTGGTCTTCCATTCAAATATTACCTAGCAGTGGTGTACCAACAGTGGGGTGGTGGGAGTGGTCCATCCTGGGTGCAAGCAAGGAAAGGGAGCTAGGAAATACAATTCATCTTTCTTTTCTTCTTCTTTCTTTTTTTAATTTGGAGAATGAGTAGTCTCCATTACCAGCTTCAAGTCCTAGCCCCATACTAAACTCTTGAACAGTCCTGCAGTCCTTCAACACTACACAGTTTTATCACCATGATTCCACTTTAACTGCCATGGCAACATCTTATGGAATCCTGGGACTTTCAAATTAGAGAGGGGTATTTAAAATGCTTAGCCATAGAGCTCTAGTGCTTTCTCAAAAAACAAACTCCAGAATTCCATAGAATGCAGCCATCATGGTTGAAGTAGAATCCATAGCGCTGTAATCATGTAGTGTGAAAGGGTCCCCAGGTAGTTAAAACAGGCAATTGTTGCTTGGAAGAGATTTCAAAGCTCCTGCTCCTTTAAAGACTGTTCATAGTTCAGAAGCTGTTCTGCATAAAACTGGCACATGGCATTTTCTCTGCAGAAAATGCTGATTCCTGCACAAAAAATGCTGTTTTTTGTGCAAAAATCTTACATGGGAATTTTGTGCAGTATAAGCCCCAAGTAATAAAGATTCTTGTCCATCCTAGGATTCTCCTCATCAGGCTTGCTGATCCTTAAGAAACCTTAAAAAAAAACCACTATTTTCCAAATATTCTTTTCAGCCCTTGTGGTTGAGAGCAGAATAGTAAATGAGATTCAGTGTAAGGAACAACAATATCAAGAAATAAAGACTGTACCTGCAAAACCTCTGAGCACACATTGCACTGAAATAAAATACCACAATCCAAAAGTCAGCACTATGTTGAGTGTCCTCATGGATCTGACTCTATCATATATCATGTTGTGGAACACATGCTGACATCATCATAATCTTATGATATAATCATATCATCATAATCATATCATCAAATTTCCTTTTCTCCTTCATTTTCCTATCTTTCCTCTATTGCTGACAACGGATTGAAAGAACATCTTTTTTATTTTTTAAAAAAATTACTGAAAAACATGCTTTGATATCAAGAAATCTTAACGAGAAGAATTCTGGACTGACAAGAATCTTTGTAGTTCAGGACCTATGCTGGACAAAATTCATGCATAGTTCTTTTGCAAAGAAAAGAGCATTTTCTGTGCAGAAAATAATACTTCAAGAACAGAAATATTACTTGTCCAAAAAAAAGTGTTGTAATTCAGGATTTATTCTTCACGCAATTCACACATAGTTGGTTTCAGAATTTTCTGCACAAGAAACATATTTCTTCATGGAAGTATTTTCTGCAGAGAAAATGCTGTTTCTTATACAGAAAATGTTGCTTTCTGTGCAAAACAACTACACACAATTTGTATAGAATAAGTTCTGAATTTCAAATAGGCTTCAAACACTTCATGGTTTTTGAAGACTTTCTCACAATGTGAAGAAAACGGCTAAAATTACTCATTGCTTTCTTCATGAAGAAACTTAGGGCTTTTCTGCACTTGGTTTTTAAAATGGGGCAGTGCGTCCTCCCGCGAGGATGTTCGCATTTGGGGGCGAACTGAGTTTGGACTACTCACCATTTGTCCGGACTTCAGCCCGCTCCAGAACGTCCAGAACTGGTGGTCGCCCGTGCTATTGAAAGACGGATTGAAAGAGGACTTTCAATAGTGCGGCGTGCCCCAGTCTGTTGCTCTGCTAAAGTATAGATGTACAGGCTCGCGCCAGCGCGAGTCTGCAGATCTTCTGGGGGTGGGCTTCCAGCTGGCGAGCTTATCCGGTTGGTGGAGAGCCTCCGCCAACCGGAAGCCTCCATTTTTGTCGCCGGAGAGTGTGTAGCGCAGGCGCACGCTGCTCCGGACCGTCGTGGATCGTCGGGGGGAGCGTGCCAGTCTGGTGAGTAATGGACTGCCCCATTTCCTCCCCAAAGTGCGGAAAAGCACAGTGACACACTGGACATGAAGTGGGTTAATACTTCATGTTTAGAATAGGCTTCAGTATTCATCATGGCAGAATACTCCAGAAAGTATGTTAACTGGCTGTTGCAGAATATGACAGCAATATTTTTTTATCTCAATTTTTATGTTTCAAATGCATTTAAAATATTATAAATTAATGTTTTTTCATGCTTTTCATTGGGACTGGTTGTTTAATTGTTTGAACACTTATATTATAAATTATTATCTTGATTTTGTTAAGCTGCCTCCAATCCCATGGTCTGTGAGAGGAAGGATAGAAATTAAAATATAAATAGATAATAAAGAGGTAAGAACATGAGGCCATTTCCACACTACACTTGTTATAGTGCTATTATTCTACTTTCATCATCCTATGAAATCCTGGGGTTTGCAGTTTAGGGAGGGACATTTAGAATTCTGAGCCAGGGGGCTCTTTGGCCTCAGCAAACTACAAACTCCAGAATTCCACAGGATATTGAAAGTAGAATAATAGCACTATAACAGTGTGCTGTGGAAATGGCCAGAGACAACCACTGTTACTTGTACTGATACTTGGGGAATACATACCCCTCATTTTTGGCTAAGGCATTGAAGAAGTAGCTGCCTGGCTTTTTTGATCTCAAAGCTGCTAGAAGGGAGAGAGAAACTTGCTTCCACATGGGAAGAATTCTTTTGATTGCACCTTTGCTATATAAGTTTTTCTTTGTAGACAGATCTTGGTCTTGCTTTAAAGGGAATGCTTATGCCAGTCTAGACAAACTGTGTTGGCTCTGGAATTGTGTCTACTACTGCCTGGGGATGTACCTCACCTTTGGCTTTGAGATGACTCCAACTTCCTATCCGCTGAAAGATGTGTAACTTTTTTTTAAAAAACATCTGCTGCATATATTAATCATTGAATAATCTTTTACCCCAATGGCTTTGTCTCACCTTCAGATTTGTTTTGCTGTAGTGGCTTTGATCTGGCCCCCACTCCTTTACAATGATGAAGATGGGAATTAGTGTCTGAATGGTGCAGCAAGATTTCTCACAGTGTAAGTCTGGGAATGTGGGGAGTGTATGGACCATTTTTGAAGACAATTCATGTACTATGATCATACAAAAAAGGTTTCTATCTGCAAAATAATAAATCTCCCACACTTTCGCAATTTTTCCTTCTGCTCGTTAACTGGAGAACTGGAAACCATACAGATAAGAGAATAATACAGTACATTAATTTGGATTCCCTGGTGTGATGGAACTCCTATCCAGACTGACCTCATAGTTCCAGCCCCATGGCATCTATCACTCACTTTGCCCTTTACCCACAAGATCTCTCCCTGGATCTGACACTTGGGCCTCGGGGTGATCACTATCCTGAACAGTGGCTGTGTTGATCAGTGGGTTCAATGTGGTAAAGCATGATCAGTTCTCTTTCCCATTTCTTCATTTAAGAAATGTCAAACACATAAAATAAAATCAATAAAGATTTATAACAATTAACTCAAATGTGAATTTCCCAAGCTCTTTCCACATTCCCAGTCCCCCAAAACTCTATTCTGATTTTACCCATTCTCTTCGTCCTAACCAGCCTTCACGCTATTTCTCACTGCTCCAACTCTATTTCATTGTGCTGTTGGCTGACTCTTTAACAGACCAGCCTCTTGGTCATACCCCTTCCCCCAGAGGTCACCTTCACAACATGCCATGAGATATTTCTACACAGACTTGCCCAGTTTCACACCTGGATTTTGCATTTCGCAGTATGTTTCCCCAAGGATACTCATAACATGGAAAGTAAAAATTTTTAATGAGAAATTCATTATGTAAATCATTAGGAAGCCATACTACATTAATTAGTTACTCTTAATAGCTAAAACAATATTAACCCATCATGCTTCTCATTACTTTTCAATTGCATTTTCAGTATTTTTAATAAACCTTGGGATTGATAAGAGGATGGCATAAAACTTGAAAATTGTCACTAAAAATGCTTTTTAAATTGACTTTAAATGCCCTTTAAAATTAATTAGAAATTATTACTCCTTATACCCTTTCCCAAATTAAAACACCATTCACATTCTTGCATTTCTTTTGAAATGTAACTTTGTTATGCCCTCATTATCTCTCTGTCATTGTGTGTGTGTATGTGTGTGTGTGTGTGTGACAATTATATGGTTATTAGTACAGATTGATGTGTTTTAAAATTATATTCAGAATGAGGAGACAACTCTCACATTATGAAGGATGGATACTGTAGCTTTGTCTTTCATCAGGAAAATTTAGCTTATTACATTCAGCTCATGTATACACTGTGAAGAAATGATGACCACAGAATTAATTTCTTGTGTGCTTAGTTGTCATTGTCTTCTGCATCTTCATGTAAATTATTTTCTACCCAGAAGGCGGACATTTCCCTTATGGAATTTGGAAAGCTGAGATAAATAGCTACAATAATATTCACGCATAATTATTGCATATTTCCATGAGGATATATTTTAAATATATCAAGCATAAAGGCATGGAACAACACAATTCTTTGATTGTGTTGTTTGTCAGTTGTGGATCTCTGAAGCAGCAGGAAATGGCTGCTGGGAGCAGGAATGGGGCTTTTGTGCTGGGTGTCACCCTGGCAAAAAGGTGGGGCACGGCCTGGGCTCACCAGAGATCAAGCATGGCATTGGAGAAACAAAGATGTTGCTCCAGTAGCAACCGTAAACAGTAAATTATGTGCAGGCCTTCACCTGTACAATCTGTACTGCTTTATACCCTTGGAGAATCCAAAAATGATCCTAACCATGTTGATCTAAAGCAATTTCTAGCAGATCTCATTTCTCCCAGATATTGAACTTTCATAAAGATATCGACAAATACTTTCAACTGCAACAAAGATAGCTTATAATAATTTTTGTACATATCCAGTATGCAAAGGGATCTTGTAGCATTTTTGAGACTGAGAGACAGAAGTTAGTAGCATAAGCTTTCACAGATTTAAGTCTGTTTCATCAGATGCATGGGGTGAAAAGACTAGGAACAGACCTTTACAACTATGAATGAGCAGGTTGTATGTGTGAATGGCAACACATATGCTAAACTTGTCGGTATGGCGATTAGGTGACAGATTCAGTTTAATTATGGTTGTTGAGGGATAAAGGCAGGAGGAAAGATGTTTCCTAAAGCCAAGAGGAGTAGATAACCATATGGAGAGAATGTAGTGTGATAAGCCAGTATGGTGTAGTGGTTTGAGCGCTGGACCACGACCATGGAGATCAGGAGTTGGTTGCCTCTCAGTCATGGAAACCCATTGGGTGACACATTCTCAGTCCAGAAAACCCTGTGGTAGGTTCACCTTAGGATCACCATAAGTTGGGAATGACTTGAGCGCACACAACAACCAAGTGTGATGCTGGCTGGGAACCAGAAAGGTGATGTGAGAAACTGGCCAAGAGAACCTTCATGAGACTGTGATGTTAACCAGAGTTATAATATGCCAGGAAACCACTATCTCTGTTCAACCCACTATTGATACACTGGAGCTTGTAGGTATATTCCTGTTCTTCTGTTTCTTTTTCCAATCTTCCTTTGTAGTTTTATTGTCCAAAAGCTGCTGTTCTGAGATCCAAGATGAAATGCCCAGGAAGATGAAAGTGTTCTGCAACTGTTTTTTGTGTATTCCCATTCTTAATATCTGATTTATGAATATTTATTCTCTGGTCTAGTGACTGGCCTTTTTGCCCAATGTATGCTGAAGGGATTGTTGACAGAGGAAGGATATAACACGTAAGAGTATGAACAAGTAGATGTAGCTCTAATATTATGAGTATGATTAGGTACTGTACTAACATTTCCTGAGTGGACATGCAGGCAGAGTTGTCATCTAGGTTGTGGCAAGGTCTTGTACCTGTCTCCCCATGTGTGCTGTGTGTCCTCCTGTAGATATGTAGCTGAGATTGGGAGGCTGTCTGTGGGCAAGTAAAGTCCTGCCACCAAGAGCCTTTGAAAGGGCAGCAGCATTATAAATAATTACAGTCAGCCCTCCACATTTGTGGGTTTCACTTTTGCAGATTTGATTATTCACAGGTTATTTGCTGTCACCTCTGCTGCTCCCTATGCCATTTTTAATAGGTACTGTGCAAGTTTCATAAGATTGAGAAACTGAGAATGAGGCTTGTTAAGTTCCTATTAAAAATGGTGTGGAGCAGTAGTGGAGGTGGCAGTGAGCCCCACCAGCCAGCCACTTCTGCCTTGTGAAGGAATCCTGAAACCTCACAGGAATCCGTGGTAGGTTGAATATGGTGATCAAACTTTTTGTGTGTTAAATATGGTTTGGGAGGGCCAAGAGTTATTCACAGTTTTTCCACTTTCACAGGGGTCCTATGCCTCTAACCCTAGCAAATGTGGAGGGATGGCTGTATACAGTAATGCCGCCCTCTTTTCGAGGCAGTCCTGTACTTGATTGACACACACACACACACACACAGACACACAGAGAGAGAGAGAGAGAGTGAGAGAGAGAGAGAGAAAGAGAGACCAATGATGTCATAGCTCCTGCTAAACCAAAAGTCTGACTCCTGCTAGCCTTGGCTCCACTACACCACTGGCTACAAATAAACAATGTCCTTATGCTGTCCAGACACTCTATCTTTATCTTGAGCTGACTAAACACAAAAATGTTTCTTCTTGTGATTTCTGGACAATTTACACAGTCTTTTCACCCCGTATATGAACTGCAGTACCACTTTTCCAGTCATCTGTGTGCTCATATGTCACATGTCAAAATGTATGTGTGAACCAGCACGTGCATAGATACATGTGTCTCCAGAACTGCACTCAAATCATTGCTGGTACAGTGTATCATGGTGTGACAACAGTATCACAACTGACCTGAAGGCAGGGTAAGCTGACTATGTGAAATCTTATACTGACTGATTTGTAGACTGTGTTTCAAAGTATCAAGACAGTTCTCCCTATCTCCATACAAAGTATAAATGGTATTTCACAAACCATCCCTATACCATCAATACAGCAAGCACACACAAGGAACAGGGCCTTTTCTGTGGTGGTAATTATAATTATGGAACCTCATGTTGCTACCTTTCTTTCTTTCTTTCTTTCTTTCTTTCTTTCTTTCTTTCTTTCTTTCTTTCGCTTTCTCCCTCTCCCCACATCTTATACTGCTGGTAAAGGCTCTCTTTATATTCGAGTCGGATTTTAATCTGTGATCTTCTGCTTTTCAATTTTTATTATCAGCTGCTAGCAGTACTGCTTCATTGTTGTAATTTAAAGTCCTGCTGTTTGATTGATTTAAATGATGCCCTGCACTGTTTAAACAATTATCATCTTATTCTATTGCTTTTTGTTTTACTATTTTGAATCACTTTATTATTGTTGTAATACAAAAGAAGGATACAAATAATTACATAAGACTATTCACTGTTTTCCTTTACAAAAAAAGATCCTGTGGGTTTTACTTGGCTTTATTAGGTACTAATAAAGGCATTGCTCACAGTCTATTTCAGAGGAGAAATTTAATCTAACAACAGATATTGCTAGTCTCTAGCCCAAGGTATGTTGCTGAAAGCATGGACCCTCTTTCTGTCTCCTTGATTACCACCCATGATAAATTACTTGATGATGAGGTCTTGATAATGATGTCTTTACATGAAAAATGAGCTTGAGAAACTGTTATTAGAGAGGAAGCTGTCACCTGTGCTAATCCACACTGATAACAGCATGTTCACTTGTCCTGTAATTCATGAGTTTAAAAACCTGGCAGTCTCCCATGTCTCTTTTGTGTCTCTTTGGAATTAAACTGCCATAAATTGCATTAAGAATTATTTATGAGCTTTGATTCTGAACCAAGGGAAGCACAACTTTTATTATCAATAGGATCAGGTATTACCCACTGTTCAAGTGATTGCAATGGGGGAGGAAAAATAAATCCAAAGACAGCTCACAGTATCACCATTTTATAATACCATCATCTGTACAGTTTTGAATGAGGAGATGAAAACTATGAAAGGTTTGGTCCAAAGTGCCATTTAAAGAGGATGGAAATGATTAAAGAACTCATAGAAAGCAAAAAATATGCTGAGTCACAGATACTGAAAAGTTCATTAACCTGGCTGAATCCACAGCAATATGGTGAACTTATAAGTGCAAAATGGAGCAATAAAGCTACGTTTCCAATTAGAGATTATCTGAAAACTCTGCAACTAAGTGGATATCCCATGGCATCCATCATTATGAAACCTGTTCAAAGGGGGAAAGATCTCTATTTCAGTCCAGCAAGCTATCCATATAACGGTTTTTGATATACCTCTACTTCTTAAGGCAGCTGATAACTGATAACATAACCCATGAAGGTGCTTCTCTAATGTGTTCTCTTAGGCATAAGCTTCTTGTATGACAATTTGATTCTGAATGAATCTTGGTGCACATATTACTAAAACATGTTTATGTCCCAAATTAATAAAACAGACATTTCTAACATTAATAACCTTCCATATTCAAAAGCTCAATTACTCTTGTTCTTTTTCTGACAGCTTTTGCTTAATGTCCTACTTGTGATTTATTCCTGTCACAACCCACCCCTTCCACACGCTCAGCAAGCAATTTTTATTCACATATTCAGGAAGATTTAGAAATGATTGGCTATGAAGATTGAGAACTGGGGTCGTGTAATTTACTTGTAATAGGTACCATCAACTAAGTTGACAGTGAAGGAAATATACATCACAGTGGTCCCTCAAATTTCTATGGCCAAAATTCAAAGGGGAAGAGATCATTAATCTTTTCCCTCTTGTTGTGTCATCCCCCATGATCCCCTAAAATTTGCTCTGGATGGCTGACAAACCCTACAGAAGGTTTCTTGAAAGTGTGGAAAGGTGAACAAAAAAAAAAAAATATGAAAATTCCATTACAGTCCTCCCTCCACATCCGTGAGGATTTGAGGGACAGAATCCTTGTGAAAGTGGAACAATAGTGAATAACTCCCCCATCTGCTCCCTTCCCTTTCCCTGCTGGGGCCCCCCTCACTTTCCATTCCCATGCAAAAATGAAGGGAATGGGGTGGGGAAAAGGCTCCCAAGAGCCATCCTTTCCTTCTCCGGTGTTCCCCTCCCCTTCCCATGCATTTTGTCCCAGCTTGGACAAAATTTATGAGAAGAGGAGGGGGGAACCTCCAGAGCAGAAAAGGAAGGTTTTTTAGCCCCCCCCCCAGTTCTCGTCCATTGTGCCTCAGCATGAGTTCTCTGTGCTGGAGCAAAATGAATGGAAAGGGGAAGGGGGGAACTCCAGAAGAAGAAAGGAAGAGCTCTTGGGAGCCTTTCCTCTTGCCCCATTCCCTTCTATTTTGCCTCAGAGAACTCACTCCAGAGCAAAATGCATAGGAATGGAAGAAGGAGAATTGGGGGGGGAGAGCAGGATGCCCGTGAATAATCAAATTTGTGAATGTCAAACCTGTGAATGTGGAGGGAGAACTGTATTGTGACAGTGTGATTTTGGTTTTAGGCCTATGCATTTTTAACTCTTAACACATATGCCTGATTGCTCAGACATAGGCCTGCACATCCACTCTGCCCCCTTCTTAACCTTTATGCCTTATCATTTCTAACATCACAGTCCCAAGGCCTGTTATCTCAGCCATTTTGTCCTTGTCCTTCCAACAGAGTGAAAAAGTGAAATATTCTCTTGGCTTGTAGGTCCAGTAAGGCAGGGATCATAGAATCACAGAGCTGGAAAGAACCACAAAGGATTTCTAGTCCAACCCCTATCATGTTAACTGGATCATTTCCAAGAGATGACCAACCAACTCTGTTTAAAGACTATCAAAAATGAGAGTCCACTGTCTGCAAAAGCAGTCTGTTCCACTATTGAAGAATTCTTAGCTTGAAGAAGTTCTTCCTAATTAGGGTGGGATATGTTTTCTTGTAAGCTGAATCCACTGGTTCAAGTTTTAGTCTCTGGAGAAGCAGAAAACAAGCTTGGTCCATCCTCTATGTGACATCCGTTTCTGTATATACTCATGTATAAGTCTAAAAAATTTAGTCAAAAAATTGACCCAAAAAACCTGTATCGACTTATCCACAGGTCATTGTAAGTGCCGTACCCTAACTCTTATTAAAAAAAAGGACACATTGCCACTCTCTCAGCAGAGTGGTGAAACGTGAGTGCTTAGTCAATCTCAAAAGAACCTAAAAGAATCACCAAACTCCCCTACTCTCTCTATTGTTGTGCTGCTTCTGGTCTTTTTGAATGCCTGGGTGGAAAAATGGTGCTTCCTCTCAAAGGAGCATGAAGAAAGTAGATGGGGTTGGTGTTTTTAGATTTTCCCAGGATGGGCTAAGCTCTCACCTTTCACAATGCTACTCAGAGAAAGATATGGTATCTTTTTTGTGCGGTTTTTTTTTAGTTTTTTGGTAAAAGTTAATATAGGACCTTAATTTTTATAAAGAGAAGGAGAAGGAAAACCATCCCCTTCTCTAAGAAGAGTGGCAAAAGACCTTTTTGAATGCCTGGGCAAGAAAATGGTGGTGGCAGTAGTGAGGGATGGTTGGCCCCCTCAGGTAGTGCTTATGTTTTCCCTCTCCACAGAACAACCCTCAACTTATCCATGGCTCATATCAAAATCCATAATTTTGGCCCCAAAACCTGCCCTCCACTTATACATGAGGTAGATTTATACATGAGCATACATGGTAACTAAGGTTATCATATCACCTCTCGTTCTTCTGTTCTCAAGCTAAACACGCTCAGCTCACTAAGCTATTCCCCATAGGGCTTGATTTCCAGACTTTGACCAAGATGACCAAGACAAAAGGTCATCTTGGTTATTGTTCTGTGGACACATTCCATCTTGTCAGTATCCTCTTGAACTATGGTGCCCAGAACTTTACTCCAGGTAAGGTCTGACCAAAGCAGAATAGAGTGATATTCCTACTTCCATCAGTCTGCACATTATATTCTTGACAGTACAGTCTGCATTAGGTTTTTTGGCTGCCACATCATACTGTTAAATCATGTTAAATTTATGGCATACTAAAACCTACAGATCCTTGTCCAGGTACTGTTATCAAGCCAGGTGTCACCCATCCTATTGAGTTTCATATTTCCTGCCTGTGTGTAATTTCCTTACATTTATGCCTGCTAAAACACATTTTCTTAGCTTTGGCCTAGCTCTTCAATCTGTCAAGGTCATTTTGAGTTCTGTTCCTCTCCTCTGGGATATTAACTACCCCTCCTAGTTTGGTGTCATCTGCAAATTTGATAACCGTGCCTTCTATTCCATCATTCACTTATTTATAGAGATGATGAACACTGGGCTTAGGATGAAACCCAGTATGAAGAACCCAAAGTAGAATTTATGCACTTTTAGATGTTGTTAAATCACAACTCCCTTAATCCCTGACTATCATGGGACCCTACCACCAAAGAAGATTTTCTGTCCCTGAAAAAAGACCACACTGCTTTGCACTGAGCATTGCTTCTCCTTCAAATGATATGTAATTTTCACAATGGAAATGTAAAAACATCTCAGTCTTGAATTCATTGAATTTCACTGACTCTCACAAACATTTTTTTCCTGTCCTTGTTCTGTACCATGTTGGTAGACTTTAGCTGGGATCATGGTGGTGACATGTGTACACCTTACTCATGCACATGTGTTTTTGTAATTTCTGTACCTTTCTTCTCCACAAACCTACAGCAATGGGCAGGTATGCATTCCTCCAGACAGGGGACAGGGGTAGCTATTTATTGACTGAGACAAGAGCCATTTCCGCACTGCATTGTTGTAGTGCTATTATTCCACTTTCAACATCCTGTGGAATTCTGGAGGTTGTAGTTTACTAAAGCCTTTAAAGAGCTGTCTGGGTGAGAATTCTAAAGACCCCTCCCTAAACTGAAAACCCCAGAATTCCATGAGATGTTGAAAGTGGAATGATAGCACTATAACAGTGTAGCGAGGAAATGGCCAGGGTGTGGAATGCCCAGGCAGTACCTGGGAGAAAAGAATGGCCATCTTCCTCCCAGATCTCCTATGTTCTTGTTGGAGATCTGAGAAAGGGACAGTTGCTGTTTGCTCATGGCCAGCAGAAGATCAACCAGATTATTCTCAGGTGCTCCAAACCCTTCTTTAGCTAGTAAATGGCTGCGGAAACATGGACCAATGTTTTCAAGTAGACATGCACACCCAGATGGTATACACCTATATGTCTGGGCAGAAATGCATGAGCAGATCATTATACCGAGCCATGCACAATGTAGGATCACGGCCTTTGTGTACCCCGCCCCCAAGTATGTACATTTTAGATATTCCTGTTTTAAAATGTGTCCACTGTTTTGTGCATATTCAGAAATGTCCTGTAATGTGTGAATGCTCAAAGTAAGACATGCCTTTGAGGCCTTTTTTTGAAGACATCCAGAGTGGAATACTAGCGCTGTAACAGTCTAGTGCAGAAATGACCTGAGACAGGTTTGAAAATTTAAAAAAGAACTAAAAAGCAACAGCCAATAAATCAGACAAAATAATATCAAAAGGTTGAAATGTTAAAATTGAGCACTAACATTATCGCACTCTTTAAATACTTCAAGGGTTGTGACAAAGAGAAGGATTCAGGCTTATTCTTTACTGCCTCAGAGAACAGAACTAGGTCTACTAATAGAACTAAGTTAGTAGATTTCAGTTGAACATTAGAAGGAACTTCTTGACAGTAAAAGCAGTTTGGCAATGGAATCAATTGCCTAGATAAGTGGTAGGGTTTCCTGCTCTGGATGTCTTCAAAAAAAGGCTGGACAGCTACCTGCTGGGGAGGCTTTAGCTGTAGATCCTACATGGAGCAGAGGGTTGGACTCAGTGGCCCATGAGGCCCCTTCCAATGCTATGATTCTATGACTCTGTTAAAGGCAAGAATAAAGTCAAAGGCCCTTTCCACATGGGGGTATTAAAATGGTGTAGCGTGACCTCTGACAGAGGTCGTCTACACCGTAAAATGGATTGGGGCGGATTACTTTAGTGTAATTCCACACCCCAATCCGCACTAGGGCGACCGGAAGTGGCGCCGCATGCTTTTTAAAAACCACTTTTCATGTGGTTTTTAAAAAGAACGATCGTGTAGCCCTGTGCAGCCCCATTGCAGCACCTGGTGTGGATTTGCAGGCGCGCACAAGGGTGTGCCTGCAGATCTCCCGGGGGCGGGCTTTCCAGCTGGTGAGCTTCTCCGGTTGGTGGAGAGCCTCCGCCAGTCGTAAGCCACCATTTTGGGCACCACAGGATGCCGTGGGACGCCGCGGAGTGTGGAGCAGCGAAAACGCGCTGCTCCATGTGGCGACCGTTTCAGGTAAAGTCCGTTTCAGGACGTCTCAGGACGTTTTCTCCTTCACGTGTAGAAAGGGCCAAAGACTGAATACCTAGCAGAAAAGGACAGCCTTGTCCCGTTTTCTAACATTTACTGTCAGATCCTTTCAGAAAGAAGTCAGACCAGTGTGTCTCTTCTGAAGAACCTTTATTTAACTAAAGGACAATGCAGAACAAGAGTATGAATAACTGCTTTAAGGTGGACACACCACTGCCATAGCTTATTAGTAATACTGAAGTTAAGCTCTATATCACAGTTACTATTAACAATACCAGGTGGATCTCTCACACGTGGTGGGAAGGGAACATTACAGAGAAACTGTTCCTACAATAAAAACATTACACTATTTTAGTGTAATCACTAAAGAAGACCCTCTAAAGACCACTTTAATTGGGCAGCAACATAAAGGAGTAGCTATTTGTTCAACTACACTAATCCTAAAGTGGTTAGGACATTAAAGTTTATCACTAAAGTTTATCACACAGCAGAAGAATAGACAGAGACCTATGGGCAAAGTTTATCACATACATCTTGAAAAGGGCTGCATTTGCATGTGCTAAGAAACGGACCCCCTGTCCCTTCCAAGCAAAGTTCTGTCCTGGCTTCATTAACTTGTCCAGCATAAAAAGTTCCACCACCTCCTCCCCACATGTTAGATCAGGGTATAGTTAACAAGAACTGAAGAATGCACACACGGATAGGGAGTAGGATCACTGACCTAATCTTGAGCTCCATACATTCGTTCAACCTTTATATCCTGTGCATATATAGACAAAACATAATCTTAATTTATACATAATGCAGAAGAATAGACAGAGACCTATGGGCATACAGCTTATATACTTATAGACTGCAGGCAAAAGTTTAGATAAGTGTATAGGGATCAGGGAGAGAAGCAGCTGGCATACTCATTGATGGTGTGAATCCTATTGTCTTTAGATCATCACTTGTACAGCTGAAACTGGGAAACCAGGCCTGCAGAATTTTACATATAATGAAGAATTATTAGCATGGTACCAACTCCAAGTCCTGCACATTTTGTTAGTACAAACTGTAATAACCACTGTAATTGTAAAGATATTACAAATTATATTTGAATTCCAGATGCCTCTTGTTTCAGAAACTATCATATTTTGGACAGCCAGGAATTCAAATTATCACTCACAAATTATCTTGCCATACAAACTACAGTCACTTGTAAAAATGGAAGGAAAACACCTATAAGCATTAAAATCAAAAACAGTATTTAGAGGTATGCTCAAGGGCACATTATTTCATTCCAACCTATTTGTTTGCATTTTCAATTTTAAAAAAAAGTAAAGAAAGCCTTGAAACATGGAAATTCTCTGCCACTCTTCTATGGGGTTTTGTTAATCACAATACAAAATACTCAGCCAAGTTTGAGTTTTTGGGTCCTTGCCATTTTAGATGTAATGTAATTTGATAATGAAGGGCTTAAAGTATGTAATCCCCTAGCAGGGATTTAAAAAGAAATATCAAAAAACAATACAATGAAACAATGGTTCCTCAGGACATTTTGACAAAGGCAGGAAGGGGTCAACTTGCTCTTGAAGTCTGCCAGTTTTTAATGATAATGTTGTAACTTCTACCCTCCAAATGGCATTGGCTAAGAGCCATGCATGGGACTAAAGAGTGAGAAGGAGAACAATTGATTTTGGCAAAAGCAGACTGGTGACAGTCAATAAAATATGAAATCTTTCCCCACCTGAGAGCACTTGTAAACTATCAGAGCCTTTTCACTTGTTATTTATTAAGTTAAGAGATACTGTCTGCAAGGAGGCCCAGCATGCTTTTGCTCATGTGTAAGAAGATGTTAAAAAGTTCCAACTATGAATTACATGTCTTTAAATCTCATTCATTCAGTAGGACTTGACTCCAGCTACCTGGACACTAAACTGGCATATAATTCATTGCATATGCCTTAGTTACATCTCGTTTGGATTGAAGGGCATTCAGAAACATTAGCTGGTACAAACTGCTGCAGCCAGATTGTTAACTGGGGCTAGCTGTACAGGAAATAGGCAACTCCCTTGTTGCAACACCTCCACCATCCATTTCCAGGAATAATTCAAAGTGCTAGGGATTACTTATAAAGCCCTATATGGGTCAGGTTACAGTATACTTCCATACAAACCTAGCTATGTTTTGAGGTCTTCTGGGGAGCCCCTTCTCTTTCCTGCAACACCCACAAGGGTATGTGTCATGGGAACACAGAGGTCTTCTCAATGTCTGCTCCCAGATTCTGGAATTCCTTTGCCAGAGAGGCTAGACTGGCACCCTCCATACTATCTTTCCATAAGCAAGTAAAACCAGTTTTATTCCGGAAGGCTATTGAGAATTGATTTTGTTGGGGAAAAACAGCCCTTGTATAATGTGCCAGACTTTTATTTGCCGGTTTTTTATGGTTTATGTTTTGAATTGATTTTAATTTTATTATGGTTTAATTGCTTTATAACTTTTCTATGTTGGGAATTTTTAACTTTGTTTTAACATTTGTAATATGCCTTGAGTCTTTAAATAGGTGAGGTATAAACAACAACATCTGCAGCAGTATAATTACAGTTTTCCAAGAAATAAGAAAACTCAAGACAACAGATTTTTATATTCATTTTTCCTAATGATTTAAATTTCAACTGTGTATTTCAAAGGACTTGCACAGTTCCCAGAAGTCTGCAATTAAATATCTAGGTGCAGGATTGCAGCTTTGCTGTGAATGTGTACATAGGTTTTTTTCCAACCCCATTGCCTCACAAAAGCATATTGTATACTATACCAGATATATAGTCTTCTTAAACAACTTATTCTGCATTGAATTGGTGTAATATTTTCATGTCTTCCTGACACTATTATGTGTTTTTTTTATGAAATACTTCTTGACAATGGATTTTACTGGAATCTATCTATAGCGATCCCTGTATTTCATCATGCTAAACAAGATGGGATGCTCTCCTTTTGTGATTCCCCAAAGCCCTTCCAGAGATTCTTCAAGGTCCCTGAATTTAATGTTTTCCCAAGCTAATTTTCAGATGAGTCCCTCCCTCCAAAAAAAGAGCAAAATATACTAGCACCGTCACAGTGGTCCCATTCATCAACTGCCCAGAAGCTCTGAGGGTGTTCCACTGAATATATTTCAGAAAGATTTTTCTGACTGGGCCCACATGTGAATGTGTAATAGCGAATAAAGCTTTTAAGGATTGCTTTTCCATTCTTCCTGACATCTTGGGAATTTGGAAGGAGTTTCAATTCTCCTTCTTTTTTTCTCTGATATGAGTGCACTGTGTGAATGATCCCTGTAAACTCGAGTTTCAGAACAAATTTCTGACCTGGTTGTTTGGGGGGAAAATATTTAATCTATTTAATACTACAGTCCTCTGCAGTGGGCTTACTCCAAGCCAAGTGTGACATTGCGTCTTAAATTGCAATTCTAATACACATCTATTTGGAACCAAGTTTCATGGTGTTCAATTAAGCATACCGCCTAAGGCTACAAACTTGGTGCATTTCTGCACTATATTGTTATAGGGTTATTATTCCACTTTCAACATCCTGTGGAATCCTGGGATTTGCAGTTTAGGGAGGGGCATTTATAATTCTCAGCCAGAGAGCTCCTTGGCCTCAGGTAAACTACAAACGCCAGGATTCCACAGGATGTTGAAAGAGGAATAGCACTGTAACCGTGTAGTACTCACTTTTTCTGAAAATTAGCCCCACTAAAGTCATACATAGGATTTTGCTACAAATATCTGGTTGAAACTTCCTGTTAAACTTCCTCTCTTAGAGCAGATGACAAAAGTGTTAACAAGCAAACAAGCCACAAGAAGATGCTTTATAGAGTGTCTTCTTCCATTGTCAAGAACATATTTTTAGGGATCACAATAAATAAATTTTCATGTAATTGGTTGTTTTAAGCTTTTTTAGCTACAATTCAGTGCAATCCTATTATACAGCTGAAAGGAATAAGAAAACACACCAAAACAAAAACAGCCCCAAATAAGCAAAGTAACCAAGCACAATAATAAAGATCTATTGATCAAAAAGTCCAGCTCCCTGGAAAAGCAGTAATAGGATTTGGCAGGGATACTTCTGAGATATTTATCCTTCTCAGCTTTATTTGTGGTTTTCACAGGAGGAAGAAACAAGACAGATGACTATAACTAACCTGTTCCTTATCCTTGTGAGACTTATAGGACTGGAGCAAAATTAGCCCCATGCAGCAAATGGTATAAAAAAGGGTCAGTCTGTTTCTCTCTGCTTTGGTTATAAAAGTGCTGAAGTAATTAATTTATGACTTGTGAGCTGACTAGCTACTTGTACTTTACTCTAAATGTTCCCAACAAATCCTTACGGAATGTACTAATTAGCATTTCTTTTCTCTGGGAACAGAGAAAGAGCTGATGTCTTTCCAAAAAAAAAAAGGATGAGTCTGTAGCAAAACAAAAGAAAGAAAGAATATTTGAGGTGTCTTAGAAGAGAAAAATAACATAAATGGTCAGAATATATACTCTCAATCGCTGCAATTTTATGGGTACAGTTTGACTTTTACAGGTAGAGTTAACTTCCAAATTATAGTGTCTCTACTGGGAAGTTACATAGTTACATAGCACTTGACAGAAACCACAGCTCTCTAACCATGGCCACCAGGATGAAACTAGCCGTATCTAACAGCTGTATTCATTGCCTGGCTTAAAAACGGGGTTCCCAACACAGTGGGGTATTCATATACTTACATTTTTTGTGAAATTATTCTACACAGAAATAGGGTTTTGCAGGTGGAAAAATGTTTTTCCAAGCAAAAATGGCTATTTCCAGTTAGCCATATGTAATTTTGCTTTTACTGCATAAGATTATTCTTATCTGTACAAAAACAGCAATCTGAAGTTATTTTTGCTTTTTTCCAAGTTGTTTTGTTTGGCACAAGACTGTACAAAATTGTGGATGTCTGGAAACAGTGGCCATTTATGCATGACATCACTACAATACAATAGCAGCGGGTTGTTTCTGGTTCAGGAGCCATGCTACCACACGACATCATCACCATCCAGCTGCTATCCTGTCTCCAAGTATTGCAAAACTGCTGTATTCTATTTCCAGAAAAAAATCTGTTAGGACACTCCATTAGCACTTCAATCTCATTAGCCATCTTAGCGCGGAGCCATAATAGCTCTTGATAGCGCTTCCTGTTATTGTGGATCCACCTGTGGGCAGGCCCGGCTTGTCCCTCCCTCAGTGACTCCCACGGCATGTAAACTTCAAAATCTATCACCTCTCTGTGTTGATTTTAAATTTCTCCTTTGAGTTAAAACATTTTTAAATACATTTTTAAGCATCATAGCATGAAAATGCAATAGTGTACTAGTGTGTCCTGCCCTTACAACATTGCTTTGCTAGTAGTATTGCTTCCAAAGGTGGGGGGAAGACCAGTCAGGGGTGGTGGAGTGGGATGAAGACAGAGCGAGGGAGTGCGGCCAAAGACACTGTAATGCGGAAGTAACACCAATGGCAATACCGCTACTCATCTGCATAAGATGGAAGGGTGTGGAAAAGAGCGTTACTAACCTGACAGCATCACGCAAATGGCAATGCCAGGATTGTAATGCTACAGCATGCTAATGGTATCTAAAGCAGAAATGGCCACTGTTTTTTGTGCAAAAGAAAAAAGAAAAAGAAAAAGTTGATTCCCATGCACCCTCCCTTGTATATCTGTGCAAAATAATTTGCCAGAACACTTCAATATATACAAATACCTGGCAAGAAATGCATAGAAATATCATTTTTCTTCACAGTGAGATAAATACTGTGCAAATTATTCATCTTCACTTATGAGAACAAAATAATCAAATATTCACATCCTTAATAGCTGAGAGGGAAAGACAGCATGGTAGGAGTAGCATCAGAGGAATAAGAAGCTGATTTTTTTTTAAAAGAAATTGATGGTGTGAAAAACATTGATTACTTTCTCCCACTCAGAACTCTGGGGAAACAAGGCTTAGCCAGTGATAGCTGGTGGCTCCCATGTCAGTAGAAGGGTGAATCTGCTCTGGGTTTTAGTCTGAACATTGGAAGAGATATGGGGTTTTGGAGATATGGGGTTCACTGTCTTGGATAGCTCTTTTAAAGTTCAGACTAAAACCACCCACTGACAGAAACTATTACTTGGTCTGGCAATCAAATAAATATGCCCTTTATCTACCCACTGATTTCTTTTCCACTTTACTAATAAAAGTCAACAGTCTGGTACTCACTATATAGAAAAGTCTGCCAGTCAAAAGAATTACTACTGTGGGGTTCACACCTGCACAAGTTTACTAAAATGATCTACAAGGTTCACGTGAAGCTAGTCATACATTGAAGGTACACCAATCATCACTAACCCAAATATATTAGATATTAGATCCAGAGAGAGAATGAGAGAGAGAAAAGAGAGAGAAGGATCAATCTATTGACCTCTGGAAGAACAAGAAATATTTCATTTCCCATCGTTCTGTTCTTCTGTCTCTACATTCTGTGAAGGAACGCACTGAAAACTAGAGAAGCCATCAAAGTTTTGTAACTGACAGACTCAGAGTATGAATGATGACAGCTCACCTTTAATATCCAGATAAAAATTAGAACCTTTTTGGCTTGAATTTTAATCTAGACTAAAGAAGAATTCCCCGGGATGGCATAAGGCATTTGGTGTCCACTCCATTCCATGCAAAGATATCAAATAGGCTGGGAGTTGAACTTTAATTGAACCTCTGTTTAACCCTAACAGTTCAAAGAGACCTGCACCTAAAGGCAGCAGGACAGTTTAAGATATACATGACAGGCTGAGGAGAATGGCCAGGATGTCAGAAGGAATGTTTGAGACTCTTGCCACTGCTAACTTCCAGTATCCACTCTTGGAGAAGGTAGGTCCAGCCCTGAGAAATCCAAACTGCCCATATGCCATGCTGCTACACCACCAGGGCACTTTCTCTTTCTATCTCTATCAATCCGACTAATCTCAATCTCAATTTCTCTCTCCTCTCTCTCTCTCTCTCTCTCTCTCTCTCTCTCTCTCTCTCTCTCTCACACACACACACACACACACACACAGGCTTATTAACTTTCTCTGCTGATGAATATTTGTCAATCGTCTTCTGGAAAATATATTTCCCAAGCTGTTGCTGTGTCACTCTCACAAAGGGTAAGATATGAGACTGTTGGCCTGTTGATTGTTGTTGTTTTTCCTTATAGCTCTAGCAGCTGCTGATGTGAGGCGGTTGGGGTTAGGGGAGAGATAAGAGATACTGACAGAGAAAGGAAGAGAAGAAACAGGGAAAATACTGAGTAGCTATTGCTGGAGTTCAGTATGAATTGTTAACCACAAGGAATGACAATTTGTGAGGTCACAAGCTAGCTGGGAAGCAAATGGAAGTACATATAGAAGTCCCAAAAGGAGGGGAGGAACTAATGCAATAGCTTTCACTAGCCACTTATTTTGTTGATTGGCAGTGCTGAGGGACAACACTTATTTTTAGACAATCTTTTAAAAACCACACTGGAATTTCTCCTCTCAGATCACTAAGGCATGTTATGGGCTCCTGTACTTCCTCTTCACACTTTCCTGTCTCTCAGAATAAGAGAAGGCTATATTTGTTGTGAGCCAGCAAAAATAATACTTCCATTGACCTGAGGAGGTTTGCAGTGAGATGAGTTAGTGATAACTGCAATGTTGTCCAAAGATATATGTATCTGTATATATAGCTCTGAGAGCCAGTGTTGTGTACTGGTTTGAGAGCTGGACTCCAGCCTTAGAGACCAGGGTTCAATTCCTCACTCAGCCATGGATGGGTGACCTTGGGTGAATCATACTCGCAGCCCCAGAAAAGCCTGTGATAGTTTCACCTTACAGTCGACATAATTTAGAAACAACTTGAGGGCACACAACAACAACAACAACAACAACAACAACATATAAATCTGTAAGGCCTATTGAGATTGATGGGTCTTCCTTACTCCCACGCAAGTGGATATAGGATTGAGATCTAAATGTATATGTTGGAGGACAAAACTCAATGCTTGAGGAGTCTTTCATGAGATTTTCAGAAAACATTAGGTCATTTCAGGCATTATTCTTGAGCACCCAATTAAGAGCCATGGGCACATCGCCACTGTCCAGAATGTCACTGTCCCAAACCTCCTTGTTCCTCCCTGCCAGCAAGTTGCTGGAGGAAAACTTCTAACTGTACTCCCTTGGCAACTGAGAACCCTATTTCATTGGGGTTCCTAATCAAGAAAATTGCCTTCAAGAGAATGCAGATAGAAAGCCATGTAGAATTTATCACCTCAGTATCTGGGACATGCTGCATGGTATGTTGGGAAGGGCCCACCTGCCTCTGACCCCATGACCTTTTAAGGAGTTTCCTATTCAGAAAAAATGTCAAGGCTGTTGATTCACCATTATTTGTGGCTGAGTGAATGTGGCATAAAACAATTGCAGAGGTCAACACCTAGCAATTTCTTTCTTTGGCTATAGTTGACCCAGTGGAAAAGTGCTAGATTTTGGGAACAAACAGACAGAATAATATTGTTCCGCCTCTCCATACTGAAAGTACAGCCCCTAATGACACTGAGTGTAATCCATCTTCCTCAGCATCAATTAAAGTTTGAGCACCAAGTTCCCTGGAATGTAGACAGTACTCATTATCTTCAAAGCCTCTTGCTTTGATTGGTCTCACTGTCTCAGATTAGCCCACCTGAACCAACAAAGGGCGATTTGCATTCTTTGGTGTCCCAATGATTAGTTTCCTGAAGGGCTGCATTGTTTGAAAGTATGCATTTTGTGTTTGTATTGTCAGAATCTTACTTCAGTCATTTTCTTTACTTAATTTCCATGCCCATCAGTGTTATTCTTTCCAAAGAGACATTGAAGAGTGCTGAGCAATGAACTATTTTTTTAAAAAAGGAAATTAAAGCTAAAAAAATAAAATAAAATCCAAACTACAGCATATTGTTACATGACATTTCACAGGTTAAAAGCTCACATGATTCAGATGATGAAATGCAAACACCAAACAAAGGGATTTTAAAGCACACATAAGCTGTAGTAAAGTCAGATGTTTAACCAAAAGCATGAGGGAACTAACCACATCTGACTTTTTTTTACTTTTTTTGGCCAGGAGAATGTTAATAAGAAAAACAGAAAGATCAGCATTGCTTCCCACTTTGAGAGAACTACAGTCATCCTTCTCAGTCTCCACAAAGATTTTTGTGAAAAAAAACCCTCATTGTGCAAGCTGTTTATATGGATTATCTTTTTTTTTATCTTACGTATATTTATGTAAATTTGTCAATAGATCAAGAAAACATTCATGGTTTCTTGACGAATATTAGGAGGCAGAAAACTGCAAAGAGAGACACAATGGATATGCACAACAAGGTAGTATTTACATTGCAAATCTATGCATGTGGACTCAAAAGCAATGAGCTCAATGTGGCTTCTTTCTGACATTAGCAAGCAATACGTAGGGCAATATGACGGAGTAGGGAAATTATTTTGGTCCAAGACACAGGAAACTTCATGGGATGGTCACATAAAGCCTCATCTAGGTAGGAGAGATGATCAGAGTCCAAAGTAGGCATGGCCATCCCATCCTCCCCCATGCTATTCACAAAGAAATACACACACATTGGAAAGGGCCACAGAATCACAGAGCTGGAAGAGACTGAAGAGGCAACCTAGTCCAACTACTTACTTAGTGCAGAATGCAGCTACAGCATCCCTGACAAAGGCTTAAATACCTCAAGTGAAGGAGGTATTCTTAAGGCAGTCTGTTCCATTGCCTAGCAGCTCTCCACTACCATGTGCCCTTTCACACCACTCAGTTATAGCATTATAATTCTACTTTAAATGTCATGGCTCCATCCTATGAATCCTGGAGTTCATACATTGGTAAGACATTAGTAGATCTCTCTGGATGAGAATGCTACATAGTCCTCTCCAAACTGAAAAGCTCAGGATTTCACAGGATGGAACCATGGCAATTAAAGTGTAATCAAGATCCCAGGAGAAGCGACCTTACATATAGCCAAAAGATGTTTCCTCACAATTTCAACCCAATTTTCCATCTCTCATGTTTCAAAACTTCAGTTTGAGGTTTAGGACAAAGGACAAGTTCTAATGTTCTCTCCTGGTGGTATAAATATTATTTTCTCATGTGTATACTGTCTAAAAGCATTCATATTCATGCCTTTCACAGTTTTTCTCCTGAAGCTGTCCATGCAGATCTGCTGAAGAGAAACAGTTTCCTACTAACTGGTAGGACCACAGCTTCAGTCTCTGAGAAGTAACATTGACCAGATTCCCCATGTTGAGAGGGGAGGTTTGAGCTTTTAGGTGATTGTATAACAATGAAGTTTCCCTGCTTTCCCTCTCTGATATTTCATGCCTCTGTGATGTGGCTGGGCAGTCCACCCACAGCATACCACCATCTGTGATGGTGAATGGACATCTGACTGGTTGGGAATGAAGAGATTCCAGTCTTTGTCCCCATCATGGTACACTGGTTAGAGACGTTTAAGTTGATTATTAAAGACAAGAGTTTGTCTCTGCTTGAAGAGAGGGGATGGGGATCAGGGAACAAACTAGCAAGCCAATAAGAAATCTTTGTGAGCTCTGTGCAGTTTGTGGGAAGAGGTTGCCAATGCCTCCTATAAGAGACAACCAATACAGTTTGATATTTATACTGAGAGTTGTACTGAGTTCCACAAGAACAGAGAATTGTAGTGTGAAGTATGGTACCATAGACCAAATTAAAGGCTTTGTTGTCCTTTTATGCTGACACAAATTATATTCATGATGTTCATTACGATTAAAAATGAACCTCAGCCTTGACAAGAATTTTGGGACTAAATCCAGTGTTACTGCTGGAAGAATTTTCAGAACATTATTCCCCGTCCCATCCACACCTTCTGGAAACTAGCTCTAGAAGGTTTCCCTGCTCCCCAGTGCCAGTTTTAGGGGTGCAGAGCGGGCTCCAATGGGGAAGGCTGACTGCTTCCTCCTGGTTCCAATGGAATCTCCCGTTTACCCTAGTGGAAATCCAACACTGAATCATGCCCTTAATTATCTTGTGTCTTTTTGCCAATCCATTTTTCACTGCATTGAAAAGGCCATATGGCCATTAAACTTCTGTGAACCTGAAAAATAACAGAGCCTCTCATTTGGTGACCATTTTGCCCTGCACGGCTCAGGCTCAGTGACAATCCTTACAGAGGCCCTTTCTGCACCTTACCTTTTTTCTGCGCTGGGGTGCAGGGATCATGCGAGCAGCCTCCAGCGAGAGGCTCTCACATCCCCACTGCTTCAGCTCCACACGAGCTGCCTGCTCCCAAGCAGGTAGCGGAAGAGCCCCGCCTCTTCCTTCTGCAGCACAGCCTGGGACTTTCCTAGGCTGCGCTGGGGCAGGAAGTGCAACCACCAAGGCTCCAGAGGCTCCGCACACACAGCAAGTGCACGTGGGGGCCTGGAGTAATGCGCGATCATGCACCATTTTCAGCTGAAAGCTGAAAATGAAAAAGTTCGTGAGCGGTGCCTGCCAGGCCCTGGAGCATTGTGCGATTGTGAGTGTGTCATGCGAATCGCTCCACACAACCACACGATGCTCCAGGCGCCCTTTTGCATGGCAAATGCCTTGCGAAACAGCCAGAGATTCAAGCCTTCCCAGAAGTGAATTAAATTTACCAAGCAGACAGACTACCTTATGCAGTGACTTTGGTACTTGCTCAATTAGAAATGACAAATGGATTTCACCTTATTTGAACTACTAGAAAGAGAGATTAACAGTTGTCATTTTAACATGGTTATCTCATTGCTGTTGTTGTTTTTGCCAGTGACTGTAATTATGGTGGCTTTCTGAAACAGAAGCACTACAAGGTAATTTTAATATCTGCACAAATGTGTACATTAGACGTGGCCTAACAAACTTGTTTGCTTCTATTCTCATATCCTTTGTTGTTGTTTTTTTCAGGAAGGAGGAGGGGGGAGGGGGTGGGGAAAGGGGAAGAGGAGGAGGAGGAGGAAAGCAAAAGGGGGAGAAGAAGAAGGGAACTCAACATGTGTGGTTAATCATGAAACACATATGGATATACTCATATGAGTCATTGTTATCCCCAATTAAAGACTCTACCATTATCAGACAGTAATTTAGTTCCACTCCTAACAATGACAGAAGACATTCCTAATTATGACGTAGTTTTATAGATCCTTTGTAATTTTTCTGTTATAAACGTGTTAATGTTACATATTTGCTTAGGAAAATATAAAACAAATGCTTCAATATATGCAGTTTGTGCTGTCGTGACCACTAAAGCAGTCTTTTGCAATCATAGCAGTCTTGTTTGACTAAAGTCTAATCTTTTTATAAGTTAATAAAAAGAATAAAGTCCTTCCATGGTTACCAATGCTCTGGGATAGACTACTGCCATCCCTTTACAAAGGGCCACCCTTGCCAACAGCATGGAAAATGATAGCTGGCATAGAATACAGCTGCTTGAATTAAACTGGGATATACCAAAGGAGAAAAGATTTCTCTCCAGTTTTGAAAATTGTTTGCTAGCTGCCAGTTCATTTTTACCCTAATTTAAGAAGACTGTGCTTACCTATAAAACCCTAAATTGTGTGGGACCAAGTACTTAACTAAACACCTCCTCCTATATGTATCTGACTGAGTGCTATGGCCATCACCTGAAGCTTTGCTTCAAGGGGTCCTAAAAGTAAAAGTGTAACAGATGGGAACCAGAGAGGCCTCTTGCCTGTGGCATCACATGTGTGAAACACTCTCTCCATGGAAGATATCTGGCATGTTGTTGTTGTTGTTACTGCTGCCTTTTAAGTGAAGGATTTAAAAAACCAAAAAAACTTTTCATTCCTGCATGCCCTTTAGCAGGGTGGACAACTGGTGATGCTTCATAGGTTGTAGGCCACAACTCCCAGCAACTCCTAGGTCCTTTCCACACCTTACCTTTTTCCGGCGCTGGGGTGCAGGGATCGTGCGAGCAGCCTCCGGTGAGAGGCTCTCGTGTCCCCGCTGCTTCAACTATGCACGAACTGCCTGCTCACATGAGAGCCCTGTCCCTTCCTTCTGAAGTGCAGCCTGGAAGTTTCCCAGGCTGTACTGGGGCAGGAAGCACGGCCAGTGCAGCTCCAGAGGCTCCGCCTACCAGGTAAGTGCGTGTGGGGTCCGGGAGCAATGTGCAATCACGCACCATTTTCAGTTTCCAGCCGAAAATGAAAAGGTGCACGATCGGCGCCTGCCAGCCTGTGGAGCATCGCACGATTATGAGTGCATCGTGCAGATTGCTCCTCACAATCACGCGATGCTTCAGGCACCCTGTTGCATGGCAAATGCCTTGTGGAAAGGGCCTTAGTAGAGAGAAATAATAGGAGTTACAGTGAACAATATCTGAGATGCCACACAAATCCCTCCCTGTTTATCTATTTTATAAACTTGCTCTTGTGAACACTCTATATTGCTGCTGTTGATAGTTCTTTTCAAAGTGCATCAATTATAAGGATTCAGTACTTATTAGTCTAATTATTGCAAACTACTGTAAGGGCCTTTCCACACTACACTGTTATAGTGCCATTATTCCACTTTCAACATTCTGTGGAATCCTGGGGTTTGCAGTTTAGGGAACAGAGCTCTTTGGTGTCAGTAAACTACAAATCCTAAAATTCCACAGGATGTTGAAAATGAAATAATAGCACTATAACAGTGTAGTGCAGAAAGGCCCTAAGATTACTAGATGAAGAGCAGAACTGAAAAAAATCACTTTTAAATAAATTAAATCAGAAAATGATTTCCCCCCTTTTTCTAATCCTGATTTTGTTCCTCCTGTTATTGTTTAATGGTGGTTTGTCAGTAAATTCCCTGTCATGGCTAAGAGGAGCGTCTTTCAGGATAGAGTAAGGAGCCGGGTAAGGGATGGATAGAACCAGGCAAAAGTGTGGCAGTCCTGACCTATTGGAAAGGATTTGTGGCAGCCCCACTTGTTGGATGTTCCAGCCACCTCTATCCTTCCTCGAATGGAACATATGGTTCAGGTCTGTGGTTTAGAAAAAGTTGCTGGTACTGCTACAAAACCTATGTCAGCAAAAATAGTGTCAATGTAATGCCATTTCTGTCAGCTCTTTAAAAATGCTTTTTGAATGATGCCAAGGTTAGTCATAGTGGCTGCTCTTGGAACCATGATTTTAATATAGTGAAGAAAATTGAAAGATTTAAAGGGCTTAGATCTGGTGTCTGAAACAGTGCTCAAAACAATCCTGTACATTACAAGATCCTGTAATGAAGTCCAGCCACTCTGCATTGATTTCTTTCTTATGTGCTGATTACCATCTCTCACTACATCTCATAATCAAGCTGCATACAGAGTTAAATAAATAGTATGCAGTCATAGCCGCCAGCTCTGAATTTTAGTCTGAATTTTAAAGGCACTATCCATGGTGTTGAACCTATTTTAGAGAATAGGGTTCAAGATCTTGAATAGCTTCCTTAAAGATCAGAATAAAAATCAAGAGTGGATTCAGCCACTGATATTTGAGCCTCCAGCTGTCATGGATAGCACATAATTCTGTCCTGGACAGTCTCCTTTTTCAGCTTAACGTATCTGAATCACCAACACTTGCCAGCTATGATACTGCTAAATATCACTCCCACCACTGGTTGTGCACCATTTGGGGCAACAAAAAAGAGACCCTGTGTGATGAACCAAAGAGTTACAGCAGAGCTTTGTTACCCCTTTGGCAGACCCCATCCCAGGGGGATATAAAATTAGTATCAAACTTATCTTCTATGCCCGAGAGGTTGCCCGGGTGGGTGTATAGACAAATAGGTCAAACCGGACCTAGGTCAAGGTCAGGAAAATCCCCAGTCACATTTCCCAAGGAGACCTCAGGCTAGGCACGTCCACACAAAGGGTCCTCAGCCACAAAAAGCCAACTCAAGAGGATTGCCAGATTTTCCCCATGTTGAGCAACGCTAGCTTCAACGAATCCTATAAGGGCAAGTTCCATTTACATGAACCAATCATGCAAACCATCAAGTCACCATTGTGCGGTATTTTTTCTTTTATTTTGGCCATTGTTCTTTCTTCCTCGGAGAGGACCTGCTCTCAAGGTACGTTCTGCCCTATAAGTAGTCCCCGTTTTCCAGACTTTCTTCTGAGAATTCCCCGCTAAGCTAGCAGACCAGCACTCTGTTAATCGAGTGCTCCCCTCAGCCACTTCTCTTCTCTGACCTCCTTCTTTCTCACCGCTTCTCAGACTGAAGACTTCTGGACAGGTGCAGTATCACCACCTTTACACCCTCCCCACTTTATCCCCTATAATTTTTCACCCCTTTCCCTTCTGGATAGGCCTTGTGTGCGTGAGTGAGTGACTGCAGTGGTGTGTGAGAACTTATTTGTTAATAAAATCCATTCATTAGTACCATTGTCTGTCTTTTTGCTTGGTCTGACCCCATAGAAATTGGGTTGAATATCTCACTGGGTTACACTGCCCCTTGTTTTGCCATGCTAGTGCTCTGCTAATTTCCTCAATCTTTGCATCAAGGTGTTCCCCACAGGACCCCCAGAAGTCAAGGTAACAGCTATTCAAACTTTTCATGTTGGTGACACACTTTTTAGTAGGGATGGGACAAATTCAGAATTTTCGAAATCCGAATCTGGATCCAAATCCCTAGAAGGCTCTGGGAATCCACAAATCTCACAAATCTCAAGGCTTTTGAATCCTTAAAAAAAAAAAAAAGCTTTAAAACTAAAAAGTGCTTTTGAACCAGAATTTGACATCTTTGTTTAATGAAAAAAATATTAAAAATAGTTTTCAGTTCAGGAAAATATACCCATACTTCTTACTAAGGAGATACAAATGCAATTGACATGTTGTTCTACTACATGAAGCACATAACTCTCAAGTCAAAAGAATACAGATTATTACCTTGCAGAGGGAGGCAGGTGCAGGCATAGGCAGCCCCAGCAGGCACAGGCAGCAAGAGTGAGCACAGGCAGCAGCCCCAGGCACAGGCAGCCTCTGGTGTGCCTGCAGCTTTATGCCATGGTTTTCGCGTGCCCAGGGGCCCACCAACCAATCAGGCCTTTGGCGGGCCCGAGGCACCAATTTTGAAAAACCTGACCACGTTCTGCAGCCAGCCTTGGCAGGATCCTGCCAGCAGGAGTGCAAGGTCGCACTCCCCACCACCTTTTGTTGCCCACCCCAGGCAGGATCTAGCCCATGGCCAGTGGAAGCAGAGCAGGGAGCACAAGATCGCACTCTCCACTACCTTTTCTCACTCACTCTGGGAAGGATTGGGTCCAGAGGTGGTAGCAGCAGAGTGGGGAGCATGAAATCACGCTTTCCACCATCTCTTCTCACCCACACAGGCAGGATCAGGCCCACAGCAGGCGGCACCAGAGCGGGGAGTGTGATATCATGCTCTCTGCCCCCTTTTCTTGCCCACCACAGGAAGGATCAGGCTGCAGCCGGCAGGAGACCGGGGCAGGGTTTGAGAGATTCAATTCACCTTTTTGGTGGCGGGGGGAGGGGGTTCGGATCTCTGAATCTCAAATCCTTGCTTAGGATTCGAGGATTTGGTTGGCCCATCCCTACTTTTTAGACATGCATTACTTCACAACACAGTAATTCAGTAAGTAATTCAGTAAGTGGAAGTAGCTCCTCCACCTGAGTCTGGCTTGCTGCCACTGCCACTACCCTTGCCAGGGTCTTGGCCTGGAGCAGCGGCAGTGGCAGAGGCAGCCCCTTCACCTGGGCCTGGCCCACCGCTGTAGCAAGAGAGGCAGCCCCTCCACCTGTTACATTTGCATGACACACCTACACACTGCAGCTGACACACTAACATGTTGCAACACACAGTTTGGAAAGCTCTGAGTTATAGGTCTGAATTTTTCCCCATGAAACAGAAAATTTCCAGGCTGGTCACTGACTTTCTTTACCAAGCTGCCACTGAATATAGCCTTGTGTCTTCTCCTTACACCCTTGGGGACATATTATAATGTAAGACTTGAAGTCACCATGCTCCATTTCATATCTTCAGCTTAAAAGCTTTGAGAAGTTACTTTGTTGGACTACAACTCCAAGAATTCACGCTGAAAGCACAGCCACTGGTGAGCTCAGGGAGTTAGTCCAAAAAGATACTTTCCCCCTCTATTTCTGCTGCAGCTTCAATGTATATTATTTGCAAGGCATGGATGTGCATTGTGTGTTGTTATGATATCATATATTTCATATTATTAATTTACTACAAATAAGAGGGAGAAGAAAATGAGGATGCTCAAGCCCACTCTTTCCGGTGTAAGCAATGTCTCTTCTAAAGCTCTTGGAGTCAGATCTAAGTCTGGGTGCCCAGGTTTTGGCTGCTGCCAGGGCAGCATTTGCACAGTTAACTAGTGTGCCAGATGCACCATTCTTTCAGAAGTCAGGCCTTGCTATGGTGACACATGCCTTGATTACATGTATTTTTAAATCTTTTTTGAAATAATGTTTTAAATGTGTTTTAAGTGTTATAACTAAGCACACTTTAATAATCAGAATATTTATTTCCTTTTTAACTTTTGTAAAATAAATGTTTTAGCTGTATGTTTTTAGATTATTGTAAACTGCATTGGATTAGGAGAAAGGTGAGATATAAACTCAACAAATGAATGAATGAATGAATGAATGAATGAATGAATGAATGAATGAAGAATTTTTCTATTACCTTCCTCTGATCCACTATGATTTGCTCAGCATCACCCAGTGGATTTTCATGGCTGAGCAGAGATCTGATCCCCGGTCTCCTGGAGTCCTGGTGCAACTCTCAAACCACTAAACCATGCTGGTTCTCTATCTGATATTCCTCCTCAGATACTAAAATAGCTAATCCTTTTTTTTTATTAAAAAAAAAAAAAACACCTCTCTGTGTTCCTTCTCCATCTCTCCTACTCAGCAGTCAGAGCTAAGGCAACAAATGACCCTTCTTCTTCTTTCCTGTGTGCTCTCTGCCAGCACTCCCAGGAGGCTCTAAGGACCAGTGGGAAAAAATTACCCTTCCATCTTCCCCCTCTCTGCACAAAGGGGGGGGCTGGGAAGTGCCCACTAAGACCCTTTCTTTTCACTGCCCTCATCCTCAATTACGGAAGTTGAGGAGAAGGGCAAAGTAAGAGGCCCAGCACAAGAAAGAACTTGACCATATGATTCCTCCTCCACTTTTAGTAAGGCCGCCTCCCCCTTAACATTAACAGCAACAAAATTAATCCTCATTAACTCAGAAGCAAAGTCATGCAGTGCTCTGAGTGTTGGACAACGAGCCTGGATACCAGGGCCTGATTCCTCATTCAGCCATGGAAGCATCACATGTTCTCAGCATCTCCCCCCCCAAAAAAAACCATGATAGATTTGCCTTAGAGATGCCATAAATTGGAAATGACTTGAAGGCACGCAACAACAACAACCACAACAACAACACAAGAAGCAAGGAGAGCATTTTAGCTCTCATTTGTTGCCAGTTAAAATGGATGTGTTACTAATAAACTTTGTATTCTCCAAGCACACAAGCATTGACTGCAGTACCCTCCTCCCCTTGGCCTCCTGGTTCCTATTTCGCTGGGCTGTGGATTCTGCCTTGATAAGGAAAGTGAAGGAATGAATGGCCACTGGTGGATGTGGCAAGGGATGGAGCAAGGCCTGCTGGGGCATTTTGCCCAAGGCTCTCCACCAAAAGCCAAAACCTAACCACCCATTTCCGCATGTCCTGCACAGGACGCTGGGGAAATTGCTGTCTTAATCCACCTGGAGATTGTTAGGGCTGCAGACAGCTTTAAAAACACACCCTCATACAAGCACACCCACAAATCTCTACCTTTCTCCTTCTGGATGCATGCATTCCTACAGGTCATGAAATGGCACCTTCCCAACTGTAACATTCACCAGTCAGGAACGCAGCCCACTTATGGTACAAATGAATATATTTTATCTTTTGGCACTGGGATATTTGACCTAGTTCAGGATATTATTATACTATAGTTTGAACACATCAGGTCTCCGTCTGATTAGGATGGCAATCATGACTGATTAGATCAGCCTGGCAACTAAACAAATGAGAAACATAAGTACAAGGGCTCTCAGATTCGCAGGAAAGGGAGTGGCAGGCATCCTAATCTTTAGATCGTGAACACGGCTTGTTTTGGACAATAGCCATGACAATCTGATTTCAGTTCTCATCAGACTGGGAACAGGAAGGGTTCGCTTTATAGCTTATTGTTACCATGAACAAATGCAACCAAAGGCAAGCCCACAAATAATACCTGCTTCCTGAACATTATTAAGCATGAGCATAAATAAACAGGATTGCGAGCTTATTAAAATATTTGAATGTATAAAGGTGACATTAAGTCTGCTGGAAAATGAACAGGAAGTGTACCATGTCTTGGTCCCCAATCAGTACCTATGGCCTTTACTTTCATAATTCTAATGAGAAACACATAGAGGTTATCATTCATGGCTTGTTTCTTTTTCTTTCTTTTTTTTCCTCCTCTTTGGTTGCAGATCTCCAAACTGTTCCAAACTATATAAACTCTATTCAGTTGTTATCAAAACACATCCAAGCATCACAGGAAGAAGAACATGAGGAGTCTGATTCCTCTCAACCTCCAGTTCTGCCACCCTCCTCAAGGGGAGAGTGGCACACCTGGACAGGAAAGCATCCCCTGTGAATGGACATTCTCTGTGTGATAAGGAACAAAAACCAGTCAGAGTCCAGAGCAGAATGTGCAGGATGTCAACACATAAGAAAGCCCTTCTATTCCAACTCTGGAACTGGGGATGGAGGTAGATGGGCTAGCCTGCTCCCTTCTTCATTTGTTGATTGAACATTTTTAAATAATGACTAGATAAGACAATAGTGTTCTGTATTTGAGTGAACTTTCACTGTGCATGCACATATATTCTGCATTGAAAAAGCACCTGCATTTTAGCATTTTTTTCTGAAAAGAGTCCAAAAGTGCAACTAGTGGTCCAATATTGCATGGAAACCTTTCCATTATTCTCCAGCAAAAAAACAAATGCCTAAATTGTTCACTCTTGCATGCAAGAACAAAATATGCATGCAAGAACAAGATATTTCATCACCAGGTGTCCAAGAGCAATTGCAGAACTCCTCTGACACCATTCATGAGACAGCTACATAGCACTGAAAAGTGATCTCCCACGATGTGCAAAATACAAAAAGTTTATGAAAGGCTCTATGTGTCAGACTCAGACACTTTTAATGTGCTATTATGTACTAATCATATTTATAAACTAGAATCCTGTTGATCATTCTGTATTAGTAAACAGCTGTCAAGTATATTAGCAACACTTATTTTCTTTAACAAAATAGTCATATTTCAGCATTTTCTCCAATATTCGTTACTATAACTCTGTAACTATAATTCTAATATTTATAACTATATTCAAACTTCAACTTTTTCCCATTTTCAAACAGTTTTTCTGATGCGTAATATCAGACAATCATGGCAAGAACAGTCTATGAATTAAAACACACAAGATAGCAGTGCAGAATCCTATGTTTTATAGAACTAACCAATTATTCAGACAAAATTGTTAGGTCCTTTATTTTAAAAAGGAAATTAATTGTCTATGCTGAAGCTGTTAAGCCAATCTGAAATGTTGCTACTACAGTGATAGCCACTCTAAAACAGACGCACCAATGCAACAGTTCAGGAGAGTCTCAAAATGAGAATGAGTCAATCAATCACACTAGATGCAATACAGGGCATTCAAAAATTATCTGTCAAATTTCACTTGTATAGAATTGAAATCGTAAAGATAATTTTTGGACATCCTGTACAATGCAGAAAGCAAAAAAAAAAAAAACAAGATTCCATTGTACTTTTTAGAATGCTTCAACAGTATGGGACCTTACCCACATCTTACCTTCTGGCAACCTGGAGGAAGTATGAACAGAATTGGGATCCACATCTTCATCAGGCTGGTAATGATAAAGTGTCTGAGACTGTTTTTGAGATATCCGGTTGTTATCTTCTTTCAACGCAATCAAAGATGGTGGGGTTGGATTAAATTTAACTTTTGGAAAATTATCTCCTTTCTCCTGCAAAGTGTTTAGCCCATGCGATTGAGTACTATTGGCCTCTTTTAAGCCTAGTAATTTGCTCTCCTTCTGTTTGTTGTCTTTTTTCATATTCAGTTTGATTCTAAACCGGGCATTCTCCTCTTGCTCATTCCTCCCTCGGTGGGCCAGGTTCTTCCTCTCTCCTTCTGCCGTATTTCTGGGCATCTCAGTGGTAACTGCAACTTTTTTTCCTTTTAAAATGCTCCTCTCAGTAGTGATTTTATGATGTCTCTGCTGCGCTTTCGGTGTTGACACTGTGCTTGTATAAATCCTTTCCTCCTTTTTTTCAGTGGTGTGACTAGTTTCAGGGTAGCCTATGGTGGGAGCATTTGTGACTGTCAGTGAAACAGCAGTCGGGTATGAAACCAGGTCAGTTGTTGAAGGGGGCGCAACACTGTTTGCAAGATAGTCATAATCCTCACTTTGCTCATGGCCAATGCTCTCCTGTTCTGTATGTGCTGAGTAACTGTAATACTTTTTAGGGGGATCCACCTGAGTAGTGTCTCCTTCTGGGGCCTCCTGATCATAACTGTAGGGGTCATCATAATGTCTATCTGCTTCAGCATCTCCAGGATCAGATGGCTTGTGGGAGTTTAATGTAGATTCATTACAGTCTGGGAGCTGATAGCACATGAGGTCGCCTCCTGCATTGGGGCAATGGCACACCTTGCAGGGTGGCATATGGAAGGTGTGTCCTGCTGCGTACTTCTGATCTTCATGGACACAGCCTATCCTTCCACACTGAGGGCACCCATCCGCTGGCAGCACAGCATCAATGCAGTTGGGAGGAAGGTCTGGACAGAGCATAAACTGACAGCTGATCTTGCCTCCCCCTTTGGGACATGAACATTCAGTGCTTCCAAAATCGACAAAGTAAGACTGCCCTTCAGGGACTTTGCCATTGATAAAACCTACATTGACACAGTCGTAGTACTGGTAGCCCTCACAGGTGCACCCATGCTGTAGACAGGAGGCGCAGCATTCACCTGGCTCAAGCACTTCTTCAATGCAATTTTCCAGCTGCTTACACTCCACACCTGTGCAATCCTTCTGAGCTTCTGAGGTGCCAGTCCAAATAAGCACCAAGAGAACTGTGCTCACAGGGCGTAAATATAACACTTGGTGCCTACCCATAATCTTCCTAAGTAAGTAAGGCAAAAATCTAGCTTCCCTTGTCTTCTATGGGTTTCTTTCTCTTTCTCTCTCTTCTTTTCCCTCTTGGAATTTCTGTTCACTCAGCTCCCTGGTCCAAAATATTTCTCCGGATTCTGTTTTGCAACGAGAGCCTAGGTTTATGAAAGAGAACTTTGTTAAAGGTTATACTCCATGCATATCCTGTTAAATACTACAGATACTTTAAAACTGGGATAATATTCCAACATCTGGAAACCTACATATTAAATTAATCATTGTGTCACCCAAGCAACCGTAGACACCAAAGTCCAAGCATCATGTTTTTCATTTCTCTCTGTTTTTCTTTTCCCAATTCTACCTCTAAGAAACAAAAGTGCCATTTTTGTCCATTCATAAAATACACACATAGTAACATAGAAGGAAAGATGTTGGACTTCAACATCTTTTTTAAAAGTGCTTTTTTAAAAAGAGAGCTTATTGGCAGACAAATATACAGTCCTTCTTCACATACGAGCTATTCCTGTTGTTCAATATTTGATCAATGTAGTTTGATGGCACCAAACTTAAATAGGGAAAAATATCTTCTATTTTTAATTCTCCAGAGCCCATTCTGAAGTGGACACATAGCCCACAGGAATTCTGATTAGGCTTAAAATGAGCTCCTGTCAGCGGCCTTACCACGAGCCCTTGTTAGCAATATGTCATGTTTCCTAAGGTACTTTGCCACTGAGTGTACAAGTATGGGACCTCCATAAGGCCTAACCCCCTCCCTCCATTCTCCTCCTCCCATTCTCTCGTGTCTTGCCAGGTACAGAGAAGGAGGGCAAGCAGATGGACAAAAGGTAAGGAAATGGGAGGGTAGGCTTGCATGAATTTTCCTTCTCCCCTCTGGATCTCTCCCTTCCCATTCCCTTGCCTCTGTCCCCCTGTGGTAAGAACCTGTGCTGAGACAAAAGGGAAGGGAAGAGGGAGAGCAAAGTACATGCAAGCCTTCTTTCTCCCTTCCAGTGCTCCCCCTTCCCATTCCCTTGCCTCTGGCCCTGGCAGAGAACTCATGATGAGGCAAAAGGCAAGGAAATGGCAAGGGAGGCTTGCACATGCCTTCCTTCTCCCCTCTAGAGCTACCCTCATTCCCTTGCATCTAGCCCCAACATGCAAAAGGCAAGGGAATGGGAGGGAGGAGCCCTGGGAGGGAATGAGAGGGGGATCACGGGGGGGGGAGTTATTTGCAGTTTTTCTACCTTCGTGAGGGTTCTGCACCCTGAACCTTCACAACAAATGGAGAGGCCACTGTATTTCAGTTGCTTGCCCATTGTTACTTATGTTCTTAAAGGGATTTACTTCTCTCAGTGGGTTTCAGCGAAACTGCCATCAATACTTTTGGACTATGGTTCACAAGATCACATATTGCCAGAGTTTAGAAGTAACTAGTAAGAAACAACTAGTTGTTTGTGATTACTTTTTTCCAATAACAAAAATATAAACACAGTATGTTAGAGTATGGCAACTGCACAAGGGAAAACGTTTCTCCTTTTGTGGTATACCTGCCAATTTTAATTCCTTTGCTACCTGCAGGGATCTGGCCTCACTAAAAGAGGAGGAATATCAAATGATGACTTGTGCCTTTCCTTATACTACTGCCTCCTGCTTTATTCTGTCCACTAAAGGAACAAGAAGGGGGACGGGGGCAGGGTGTGTTACATACTATAGGCCAACAACTTGTACAATTCAGATCTTTACAAGTATTTAAAGTAACTACTTTCATAACTATTGAGAAATGGGAAAGCGTTACATTTTAAGGTTGTAATTATAGTAGAAGTGCCCTCAAGGGCCTTGCAGCTACAATTCTAACTAATTACTTTTTAAAGATAACTTTCATGAGTCTTCAGTTGTGCGAGGGAGGATGTATGAAAGGAAGTACTGATCCAGTGGATGGCAGCCTGACACATCCTTCCCAAAATGACAAGTTCCAAAAAGAGGGAGAAAAAAAAAATCTCCTTCAATGTCTTCCCCACCTCCTGTTTAAAAATGTGTTCATTTTTCATTTTCTTTGCCATTTGTAATCCTGAGAGCTGATGTTTGTAGCACAATGATGTGAACACAGCAAAATTTGACAATTGTACGATTGTAAAAATACCAAATATAATAATATACCTACTAGACATTTGAAAAAAAATTGATTTTTTTTTTTAAAAAAGGTTGAAAACCACATTTCATGTATGTTGGGAAACATTAACAAAGAGAATTTTGGACTGATGAAATCTTTGTAGTTCAGTACTTATTCTGTTGAAAATGATTGGCTTTTTGCACAGAAAGCATGCTCTTTCCTCTACAGAAAATGTAGTTTTCTGTGCCAAAACCCAAAAGGTGAATTTTGCACAGAAGAGATCAGGAACTGCAAATACGCTTTGTGCCAAGTTTTTTAAAGATTTTCTCTCAGCAGGAAAAAGATTCCTAAAATTACTCACTGCTTCCTTTGAGAACAATATCAGCAATGAATCACATCCATAAATTACTTACTTTTCAGCCTGGTTGCTGAAAAGTTAGAGCCAGGTCTACTGGTAGATCGCAGGGTGATTCACAATATATCCTCAAGGATTTCTGATTCCCAGTTGTTTAAAGTTAGGCCCCGATGTGACCCTAAAATACTAAGAATTAATTAAGAAAGCTTGGGATATAACTAGGAGTGGCTTTTTATGTGGGAAGGTTATATTCAAAATGCTTATTCAAAACTCAGCATTCTCTAATCCTAAATTTGTGGCTTTTGCAGCAGTTATGTCATTAACTTGACTAGTTAGTGGGCTATGCTAGCAGAGAAAAGTGAGTATCTAGAAGACAAAAGCATTCCTGCTGGGGGAGCAGGATGAGAAATACATTCTTGGGTGGCATGGAGCCCTGAATGAATGGTGAGGAAAACAGGATAGTTCTACCACCATAAAAAGAAGGGTAAACAATAAAGGAAGAAAATGAACAGTGAAGAAACTGTCATATACTGTGGGCCTTTCAGATTTGCTAGGATTTAGTTCCCCTATGGATATCAAAATTTGTGGATGCTCAAATCCTTTATGTACAATGGTGTAGTAAAATGGTGTTCCTTATATAAAATGGCAAAATCAAAGATTGCTTTTTGAATTTTTTTTCCTTTTAATATTTTCAAGTTGTGGTTGACTGAATCTGTGAGAATCCACAGATAGGACTGACTTTAGACTTGCTATCACAGATAGTAGAAAGAAAACTGCATTAATGATAGCTAAAAGAAAAACAGTAGACACCACCAATTTTCTGTTTTTCTGTGTTATTGATCATGGCTTTATTACACCGGCCTGTTGTCTCACAACAGTTGCATTATTTAAAGAAACAAAAATATACTGGTATAGAAACAATCACTATCACACCATTTCCGCAATAATGCTATGCTATCAATTTGGTGATACACATTCCTGCAATCAGTCTTCTGCACCACCTCACTGACCGTGCCTCCCTTCCCCTATCCATGCAACCTAGCACATCCACTATATATATTTTTCTCTGCACAATTTCAGCATGTTGGGAGACTTTCCCCCCATCATCCCATTTATAATAAAAAGATACAAGAAGATAATGTTGAATAAGAAGTCCAAATGTGCATGCACATGCATTTTAAGATCAGTTTGATGCAGGCATGCAAATAAGGCTTCCATTTTGCTAATTTTCCAAATAACTTTTAAATTCTTGGATAAATTGAATAAACAGGTATTTCCACTTTTCTATATTCAAGCTTATATGCTACCTCAGAAATAATCTGGTGATTTTGTCCTTCAGATAAAATATTCATTCAGGCATTCAGCTTCTTGTTTCCTCCCCTAAGAATTCACATTCCACTTTCATATCGAGTACTTGTCTCTCCTGCTTTTAGTTCACAGAGTGCCTACATTTTTTTTCTACTGGGAACTTCTAAAAACTATGGAAAGCCTGTAAGTAAAACTGAAAGCATTCTTCAGCCACTAGAAATATTATCTTTAGGGTTGATTCTTAAATAAATCATGCATTCTCCTTTAGTGCTTAATCTGGTGATATATTTGAATGTTACTCTAAAATCTATGAATAGCCAGTTGTTTTACCAGAGCTGATTGAGGGAATGTGTCTTTGGAAAGATCATACACCTGGGCTAATCTCAGGAGACCCTTCCCTTTCCTCTCCCTTGCACTAGTATAATTAATCACATATTTTCCAGTCAGAGAAAACCAAGTTTGCATTTTAAATGGGCCCCTTGAATCCATGTGAACATACTGTTATCGTTAGTGCTGTTTCAGTAGACTCTTTACCCTGAATTGCTCTTATCAATATGTTTTTAAAAAAATGTATGAGTATAATCACTTGAGATACAAGTCATCAATCCTGTTTGGAAGCACCACAAAAGTGAGAGAAGATGAGTCTGGGTTGTAGTCCAGCTGAACAGCTTATTCATTTCCTGTGCAAGTTGCCACCATCTTAATACCATAGCACTGCTGACAGGCTTTCATTGAAAAAATGTCTCATGTAGCATAGAAAGAACTACAAAAACTGTTCCCTACACACCAAGAGAGAAACACTGTCATCAGACACATTGAAATTTGTCTTTTCCAAAGCAACTGCCTCACAATGTAACTACTGAAGTAATACAAGTGTGAAAAAAACTTGGTTTCTTCCAGCTGTTTTGGACTACAGTGCTAGAATCCAGGGTCTTCCAGCAATGCTAGATTTGTGACAGAGAAAAAAAAAAGTGTTTTCATATAGCACAAAGTTAAATTACGAAATCTATTAGAGCAAAACAGTGATGGTCACCATCTTGGATGGTTGAAGACACAAATCCATGCAGGATGCAACTATTAACTGCTACCAGCCATGATGACTATAATGCCACGTTCAGGATCAGTAGGAGTCCACTTCTGAAAAAAAGATCAGTTGTCAAAGAACAACAGCACAAAGTTATTGTCCCATCCATGTTCTGATTGAGGACTTGCTATATACCTCTTGGTTGGCCACTGTTGGAAATAGGATGCTGGACAAGACAGATCTTTGGGCTGATCCAGCGGGGCATTTTTTTATGTTCTTATGAATAAGAATGTTGTAGCAGAGAGAAAGAAAGAAAGAAAGAAAGAAAGAAAGAAAGAAAGAAAGAAAGAAAGAAGAGCTTTAAGCATCTCTATGGCCCTTGAAGTAACCAGAGCAAAACAACACCAATGCCAGTTCTCTCATAAAATGGGATGAATCTGTTGCCTCAGGAGGTGGATTGGGAGGGAAAGAAAATCCAGCACCCCTTGATAGCAGGAAAGAGCTGCTACTGCCTGTGGCCATGCAGTATAACCAGCGTAGCTACTCCAGAGAGCTTCCTTGGCCAGTTGTCCACAGCAGTAAATGCTACAGTAGGAGGAAAACGATCATAGCTCTTCTCCTCCAGTGCCTTATGCTCACCCAATGCCTTATGCTAAAGAGACCCCTCAGAGTTAGACAGTGAACAGGCTCTCTAATCAGCATGCTACTACAACCGTGCAGACAGCTAGTTGGGTTCAATTCTTTCAGCACAATGAACTGTTACTTTCTATGTGTTTTATGGAATACTATCACATGTATGCACAGGTGTTAATTGTTACAGACTGTGCAATGAAACCTGACTGCAGTAATCCTTTGTTGTATTTCTGGGTGCAAATAATGCAGGAAGCAGTCAGACCTCAGTCAGTGACCCATGGTAAAGCTTAGCATAACTCACCATCAGCCTGGATACCCTGGAAATGTTAAACCCTAGTATTTGACAAATCATTGGATAAGGAAAGTAAACAGTAAAGAAGGAAGGAAGGAAGGAAGGAAGGAAAGTAAAACAGCTTTAGAACACTCCCAGTTTTGTTCTGGCCATTTAATCTGTTCTAAGCACACTTTTTCAAGATCAACCACATAGCAAATTTAGGTGGATACTAATAAAAATAAGCTCTCATTATTCCACAGTGATGCCATGGTAGGTTAGAAGTTCATTAAGACTCTCTGAACATATCTGCACATCATTTGCTGAAAGAAATCAGCATACAGCCTGGGAAGATATTCACTTACTTAAGGCTTCTAAGTTCATTATTCATATTTGCATAGCTGAAACAAGAAAAAATGATCTAATTCAGCATATTTCTGGTTTCCATAATTACATATAAAGCATACACAGAGTATTAAAATGCACGGCACCAAAAAACTTCCATAGAAAGAATGGCAACAGGCAGTCAACTGAATCCTCTCAATGCTCATTAATTATAGTATAAATAAGGCTACAGTGCAAACGTACTCGGTTAACTTATTCTACCAGGTGTGTGGAACATAAAAAAAGCACAGCAGTAACACTGTTCAGGGAACATTGTAATTAACAACCATCAGACCTGGAGGCCATTAAAACAGATTACAGTTTGATTATCAGTTAATTTTCAGTTAACCAAAATAACAGTTACATTGAATTTGACAAGAATCATAGAATCATAGAATCATAGAAATTCAGAGTTGGAAGAGACCACACAGGCAATCCAGTCCAACCCCCTGCCATGCAGGAACACCCTCAAATCAATCCCGACAGATGGCCATCAAGCCTCTGCTTAAAAACCTCCAAGGAAGGAGACTCCACTACACTCCGAGGCAACAGATTCCACTGCCGGACAGCCCTGACTGTCAGGAAGTTCTTCCTGACGTTCAGGTGGAATCTCCTTTCCTGCAGCTTGAATCCATTGCTCCTTGTCCTGGTCTCTGGAGCAGCAGAAAACAAGTCCCCTCCTTCCTCTACATGGCATCCCTTCATATATTTAAACATGGCTATCATGTCCCCTCTTAACCTCCTCTTCTGCAGACTAAACATACCCAGCTCTCTAAGGCCCTTTCCGCACTGAGGCTTCTAGCGCAAGCGGGGGAGGCCGGCAAGCGCAAGAAGGCTCGTCTGGGAGGCTGCCGCTTCCCCCCCCCTTCCTTCCGCAGGCGAAGGAACCAGCGGGGAAGCGGCACCGAAGGAGGCTTGCCGCGCAAGCCGCCGTCCCCCCCTGCGAAGCGGGAGACCTCGCGCCGGATTCCCACCCCGCGCGCGTGCGTGAAGCAGGCGGCGTTGCGCCGGATTCCTCCCCCCGCGCGCGCCGGATTCCTCCCCCCGCGCGCGCCGGATTCCTCCCCCGCGCGCGCCGGATTCCTCCCCCGCGCGCGCCGGATTCCTCCCCCGCGCGCGCGAAGCGGGTGGTGTCGCGTCCCCCCGCGCACAAAGCGGGCGGCGCGTCCATCGCGCGACCTCCCCACCCCGCTCCTTCCTTCCGCAGGGGCGGAGGGAAGGAAGCGCGACCCGGCCAGCTCCCGGAGGCTCCGCACGAAAGGTAAGTGCGGGTGGGCTCCAGGAGCGTTGCGCGAGCGCGGGGTGATTTTCGCTTGTACGCGAAAATCAAAAAACCCGCGCTCGCGCCGCTTCAGCCCCGTGAGCCGGGCGGAAGTGGGAATGCGTCGTGCGGAGCGACACTCCCACTCCCGCGAGGCTCACGGGGCTATCGCGCGCGCAAAGGCCCGTGCGAAAAGGGTCTAAGTCTATCCTCATAGGGCATGGCTTCCAGGTCTCTCACCATTTTGGTCGCCCTCCTCTGGACTTGCTCCAGCTTGTCAATATCCTTCTTGAATTGGGGTGCCCAGAACTGGACACAGTATTCAAGATGGGGTCTAACCAAAGCAGAGTAGAGTGGTACCAGTACCTCCCTCGATCTAGACACCATACTCCTATTGATGCAGCCGAGAATTGCATTGGCTTTCTTGGCTTCCGCATCACACTGCTGACTCATGTTCAGCTTGTGGTCTATTAAGACTCCTAGATCCCTTTCACATGTACTGCTATCCAACCACGTGTCCCCCATCCTATATTTCTGTATTCCATTATTTCTGCCTAAGTGTAGGACCTTACATTTCTCTCTGTTGAATTTCATTTTGTTCGCCCTGGCCCAGCTCTCCAATCTATCCAGGTCATTTTGAATTTTGATCCTGTCCTCTGGCGTATTAGCAACCCCTCCCAATTTGGTGTCATCTGCAAATTTGATGAGCATGCCATCTATTCCTTCATCCAAGTCATTGATAAAAATATTGAACAGCACTGGGCCTAGGACAGAACCCTGTGGCACCCCACTAGTCACTTCTCTCCAGGATGAAAAGCAGCCATTCGTGATCACCCTTTGGGTTCGGTCGGTTAACCAATTACAAATCCAACTAACAGTAGCCCTGTCCAGCCCACATTTTACTAGCTTTGTTGCAAGAATGTCATGGGGAACTTTGTCGAAGGCCTTACTGAAATCAAGGTATGCTACATCCACAGCATTCCCTTCATCTATCAAGCTAGTAACTCTATCATAAAAAGAGATAAGATTAGTCTGGCATGACTTATTTTTGAGAAATCCATGTTGACTTCTCGTGATTACAGCGTTGCTGTCTAAATGATTAGAAACTGACTGCTTAATGATCTGCTCCAGGATCTTTCCGGGTACTGATGTCAGGCTGACTGGGCGATAATTATTTGGGTCCTCTTTTTTCCCTTCTTGAAGATGGGGATAACGTTCTTGAAGATGGGGATAAGAAATTACCTGAGAAATCATTTGTTTTGGTTGGACCATATACTAGGGCATACAGGTTGCAGATATGTTGTTGTTGTGTGTTTTCAAGTCATTCCCAACTTAGTGCTAAGGTGAACCTCTCATGGGGTTTTCTGGGGCTGAAAGTATATGATTTCCCCAAGGTCACCCAGTGGGTTTCCATGGTCAAGTGGGGAATTGAACCCTGGTCTCCAGAGTCATAGTCCAATGCTTAGACCACTACACCACACTGATTCATTGCAACTATAGCAGGTCAGATATGAGGGAGGCAACAAGAGAGATGGAATAAGTAGACTTCTCAACAGAGGAATCTGGACTATGTTCATACATCCCTGCACTTCCCTTCATTTTTGTGCATTGTATATTCTAAAGTGTGCAAGTAGTGTTCTTCCTCTGAAGTACAGCTCAGTCCAGTTGCGGCTTCTGTTAGGAGAACAGAGGCAGATGATTTTCAGTGAGTCCACTCTGTTAGCCAGAATATGGTGTAATGGTTTGAGTTTTGGACAAAACCCTGGGAGACCAGGGTTTGAATGGTCATTCAGCCATGGAAACCTACTGGGTGACTTTGGGTAAGTTACACTTTCTCAACCTCAGAGAAAGGCAGTGACAAATCTTTGAATAAAGCATACCAAGAAAACCCTATGATAGGGTTGCCATAAGTCAAAAACAACTTGAAGGTACATATCAGCAGCGGCAGCAACAACAACACTCTCTTTGTAGCTATCGTGCACCCTTACAAAAATATGTTCTGCAGGTTTGGGGAACCATTCAAAATAGCATAGGAGATGGTGCAAAGGAGAAATGCAATGCAAGGAGAACGGAAATTCCAGAAAAATGCCTCCCCTCCCCATTCTGACAGATGCTACTACTGGATCGAAAAGGTTTCCAACAGCTGATGGCAACTTTGGGTTGTGATATTATCCATCTTTGGGATAAACAAGAAAAAATGGCTGTGTACATGCATATATTCTCTGATCTTGTCATGTAACATGACTTGTACCCTTTTTCCTTGCACTCATATTCTTGTATTAACTTGTATTAGTAATTAATATTAATTATTATTCATAACTTGTATTCAGTTCTCCAACTCATATGCATCCTAGCCCTAAGGAATACAAAAACCACCCAGAAGACTGGGATTGGTGGGCAAGTTCTCTGAAGGATTTTTTTTATAATATTGTACAACATAATGCAGAAAGTTAAGATAAGAAGGTCCCATTCACTCATAGCATTTTTGCTGTTGGATTTCCTCCAGGTGATTGTAGGGTGATTATAGGGGTAGGCAAATATGCCTCTTTGTCACAGAAGCTCTTTTGGACATGGCCTTCATCAAAGACCATATTCACTTGACTCAGAGCAGCATCTTCTCCAGGTTGAAATATTCATCCGAATCATCAGAAGAGAATGATTCCTACCGCTCCCTGTTCTGCTTTGTCTCAGGTTACAATCCAAGTGCCTGAGCTTCTCTCTCTCATTAGTACCCTGAATGTTGGAATGGCAGGGTACTAGGTGTCAGAGGCCTTCACATAAATGGTTTTCCTGGGGCACATGAATCCTTCTGAAGACTGCATGTTCCAGGAGTCCTTGCACCAGAGGCACTGCTAACAATGGCCAGGTAGGTGGGATGACAAGGAGGCAACAGGATATGATATAGGTTCCAATTGTTCTCATACTGCTAACATTAGGGCCACAGCAGGGTTCAGATTTTGGAGCTAGGCTCAGAAAAAAGTTGAACTAGTTTCCAATTTCTTTTTTAAAACAATAGTGCAGTTTGCCAATCTCAGCTCATCACAGGCAAGGATCAAGGATTTGATCACACATGAATAAAAGTGGCTGTCTCTGAACTAACATGAGAGAAAAAGTAATTAGATAATATAGTTTGTGTGTTTTTCCCCCACTGTGGATTCATCAACTGGGTTTCTTTTCCTTTCTTTTTCCACTAAAGCAAGGCTGGATTGCATATTTCCGTTTGATGACTTATTCATATATTTATTTTCAGCGCAGCCACTCAATGTATTTCTCTGAGTGGTCTACAAAATTAAAATCATAAAACACTATAAACTAAACATTAAATAGATTTAAACCATAGCATAGTATTAACTAAACAGAAAAAAACAAACAAAACCAGTAATGCTAAAACAATAGCCACAGGAGAAAATTAAACACTGGTGATCTTTAAGTATCTTGGCCTAAATCCAACACTGTCCTGTCTTCACCTTCCCCTACAGCCCTCTGAAAAGCCAAAAGTCTTTTTGAGAAGGTTTTCTAGTTTTCTGCAGTAGGTTTTCAGGATGCATGGGGGTGGGTAGCAGACAATAAATAAATGCACTGAGGGTTGCAAAAGGAGAGGAAGATCACATGCACCCACACCAAAGCTGTCATATCTTCTGTTGGTAGCACCCTGTTGGATCCTGCCTGTCAAAAACAAACATGTAAAAAACATCTGTTGATGTCTGAACTTCATATTGGGGGAAAACTGTCAGAAAAAAAAAAAACAGATCAGAAAGAACGCTTTAGCATCCATAGGTCTTCCACTGTAATTCACTCTTTGTTACTCTTCCTTGAATTTCCCATTGTATGTAGTGATTTTACATACTGTTCTAAAATCACAAGTAACATTTAAGTGATGCTGAACTCCTAAGAAAGCAAGGCCCACTGGTGTCATGATTAACTTCACTGTTAAGTGTCCAGATTGTATTTCTTGTGCAGAATAAATTATCAGTCAAAGTTGTCTAGACAAGCACCAGTTCCATGATAAATAGTAAAATCCCATTGCAATGTACAGTAACATGTTAATTGCACTATATTTTTGCTCTCTCCACATCAGTCTCCAGCATGTTTTGATTGCAGCTGTTTCCATTATTTTCCACACTTTCTGACAGCATGAGACTGATCACCACAGATAAAATTGAACTTCTATTAATGAGTTTATACTTTGGTCTTCAAAACACTCATGCACTAAGAATTTTCATTCTCCTCAGAATAAGCTGCAAACCATCCTTACCCCTCCCCAGACTGGTTGATGGTCTTGTAATTCAGGCATATGTACACTGAGAATTTAATGTCCCCTTCCTTTCTCTTTGTGATTCACGAAGAGTAAATCCTGCTGTTTCTCAAATAACATGGTTCAGATTAATCACCAACTGTACACACATCTATTATTCTTTCTTAGATGTTTGGGAGCACATAGTAAGCAATCAGCTACTCTGCATGAGTCAAAAAAAAAAAAAAAGCAAAATGTCTTTAAAGAGATGAAATCTTGGAACCTGGACTCTTTTTTTTTTTAAAGGGTTCATTTGAATCAGCAGTGGTTCAAGTCTATGGTAGCAGGGAAGTGATAGTGCTAATCCTCCACTCCTCCACTAACAGCCTTTGCAAATGCTGGGCCACCAACACCCATTTCTTTCACCTCTCTTCACAGCCTCCTGCATATATATATATATATATATATATATATATATATATATACATACACTGGCATACATTGCATAAAGATGTGCCAGCTTCTTCAAGGAGTGATTTACTGAGAAAGCTGGTGGGCAGCAGTAAAAAGAGAAGGATCGTGGGGGACAGGATGGATCATGTTATATTCACTAATGGCTAGTATGTATTATGGGGACTTCCTGTTTGCTCATTCTCTTACACCCACTTTCTTTCTGCATTACTTTAACTTGCAGCCATTTTCTGTTCCCTCTCTGATCTCTTTGGGACCACGTATTTGAGTATGCACAAGCAATCTGTCAGTAAAACTACTTCAAGTGTTTTTGCAATACATGTAAATACCGTTGGTGGTGGGTGTGGGCTTGCTGGTTGTCCAGCTTCTGCCTTGCCAATTTGACTACTCTATGGGATAGCCACTACTACCTCTCATATCCCCACAACCCCAAGGTGCTCCTTGCCAAAGCACTGATTTTCTCAGGTTCAACCTCGCCAATGACGAAAGGAACCAATGAATATTTTGCAGACCTCTGATGGGCCTGGCCCTTCACTCTGAGCAATGTACACAGACTATACATCTCTGTCATGGGGCAGTCTGACTGCTCAGCCTTGTACTATCTCATCACTATCTCTTCTTCTGTACACAGTCAGCACTCACGTTGTATCTGTAACTATCACAAAGCTATGAATACACACTCAACAGCAGTGTTTAAAGCAGGCACAGCACAGTAAATAGTTTAATTAAATTGCCAAAAATTAAGATATGACAGTAATGGATGCACCTTTACTGCCCACATCAGCAGCTTGTTTCATTTACTGTGAAAATGAATTGACAAAACAAACTTTCCCAACAAGAATGTATAAATACCAATTAGTGACTTTTAGCTGAAGGCTAAAAATGGAGGACAGACTGCAGCACTTGTTTGAAATGCTTTAGACAAAATGTTAATTATGACCATATAATTCAAATAAACTAAATTCAGACAAATACATTTTGATGAGAAGGGGAATTTTTATAAAAGAAAACCCAAATATGATGAAACAGAAAATCTACATTGTCTATTTTTTTTCCTCTTGGATAGTAGTGAAATCCTTGAAACTGAAGTTTCAGTCTTATCATTCCTCTAATGCTTCTTCTGTAACCACAGATGCAAACCATCAGTCAAAACAGCTTGTGCAGAACACTGCCATAAAAAGATAATGGAACTAATTTGATTTATTAGAATACTGCAATCTACACATTTCTGCTTCACGTTAAACATTTTCATTCAGAAATAACAGTATCACCAGCTGTAGAAGTTTCTCCAACAATTTCTCCTATGGAACATATGTTTATTTTTCAGTGGACTGAACTTAAATAGTTATAGCTGGATTGACAGGTGTCCCCTATTACAAGGTATGTCCCTTATTTGAAGGTTACAAAGCTTGCAGCTTATCAGACTAGCAGGTGTCCCTTATTGCAAAGGAAGCCTCTATTTGTGGGTTGGAAAGCTTTTCATTTTATACAGACCGAGCAAGATATCTCCCCTTAAATCCCATATTTGGGAGTGTGGGCCCTCCACAAAGACAGAAATGTAATTTATGAATGTATGCAAAATGTTGACTTTACAGAGAACACATGGCTAAGCTGACTGAAATCATTACTTTCTCATTTGAATACTTAAGCAGAATACAAACTTGCTAATAATGGCTTCTTGATTGTCAACCCTGCATGCCAGGGATTTTGACTGTTCCTTATTGCTATTTTGAAAAACTGACAAGACTAGCTTATAGCAGAGATCAACAATTGTGGTCTTCTGGACATTGCTGGACCTCAGCAATCAGCCCAACCAAAGGTGAGGCAGCAAAAGCCTTTTCCCCAGAGGAAAAAATTAGTCCTTAGGATTCTGTCTGTCCAGGAAAATCATCACAGGATCGTGGTGGCAGCTAGATTCTGAAACACTTTCCACTTCGATAAACCATACAGCATTTTCCCTTTTGGTATGTTGTCATCTTGTAAAATCATTACACTTCAATAGACCTTTCATGATTGATGTTTTCCCTGTTTTAGACTGTGAAAACTGCTGTCAAGGAACAGCCATCCAAGTTACACAGGGTAGAGGAAAACAGTTGCTCTATCCTAGGGGGAGAGTTTACAATGTGTTAGTCACTTCCAAGCAGTCTCCCCTTCCAAATAATGTGGATATTCATTGCAGCAACCCTCCTAGGTTGAAAATGCTGCTGCTTAATGTCATGTCGGTGAATTGTAAACCAGTTTGCCATTCAGGACCTGATCCTAGATGAACAAGCTAGCCTGGCATGTATTATAGAGACTTGATTGGATGAGGCTGGGGATGTTGATCTTTCTCACCTTTGCCCACCAGGATTATCTGTGCAGCAGTAGCTGAGACCTGGGGTGGGGAGGTGGGGTTGCAGTGGTCTATCAGGATAATATCCACATGACCAGGAGCCCTATCCCTCAGTCTGCAAAGTCTGAAGTCTCATTTAAAGGTGGGAGCTCGGACAGATTAGGAATTCTGTTTGTGCACTGCTCACCCCACTGCTCAGCAGTCTCCCTTCCTGAGCTGGCTGAGGTGATCTTGTGGGTGGTGTCAGAGTTGATAATGCAGCTGATAATGCTGAGGGGCTTCAACATCCATGCTGAGGCTACCCTATCAGGAGTGGCTTAGGACTTCATCTCCACCATGACAACCATGGGTCTGTCCCATTCATGATGCTGGACACACTCTAGACCTTATTTTCTATACAAAGAGGGATGATGGAAGTCTACTGTTCCATTGTCGTGGATGGACAGATCACTTCTTGGTCAGGTTTAGAGTTCCTGGGACTCAGAGCCTCTGTAGGGGTGGGTGAACCCATTAAGACAATCCACCCAGGAGGCTTATGGATCCAGATGGATTCCTGGTGGCTTTTGGGTAGTTTCCTGCTGTCTTGGCAAGTGATCCTGATGAAGCCTTAGTTAAACTCTTGCATGCAAAATGACCTGGGTGGTGGACACAGTTGCTGCTAAGCATCCCTTCTCATGGAGTAGAGCTAAACCAGTTCCTGGTTTTCTAAGGAGCTCGCAGCAAGGAAACAAACAAGATGGAGAATACAGTGACAGTGGCAGAAAACTGAGAGTGAATCTGACCAAAAACAGACTAAATCTATCTGGAGGCCTATGGTGGGACAATAAGAGAAGCAAAAAAATAAAAAGGCTTTTCTGCCTAACACTATTGCATCTGCACAGAACCATTCAATGGAACTGTTTTCAGTGGTCAAGGATCTGTTATGATCTGGCCCAAAGAAGAATTTAAGGCACTCAATAGCCCACTGCAAATAATTTGTCCACCATTTCAAAGATAACATCATTCGGATTCACTCTGACTTAGCAGCCAGGGTTGATACATTTCTGGTGGATGTAACCTTAGCCCTTGCTTGTCCAGTGTTGATGGATATTTTTCAATTTGTGCAGCCCAAGGATATTGACAAGAACCTTGGGGAGGTGAGAGCCACTACATGTGTACTAGGCCCTTGTCCTTCCTGGCTAATTAATCAGGCCAAAGCTGGGCTGGATGGGCATCAACATGCCTGAATGAGGCTGTGGTAAGACCTCTTCTGAAAAAACCTTCCCTGAATCCTACTATCCTGGGTAACTATAGGCAACTGTCTAAAATTCCATTTTGGGGCAAGGTACTAGAGCATGTGGTAGCTTCTCAACTCCAAGGTTCTTGGATGAGATGGATTATCTGGATTTATTTCAGTCTGGTTTCAGGCTTGGTTATGGCATGGAGACAGCTTTGGTTGTTGCAGGGAACTGGAAAAGGGGTGTGTGTGCCCCTGTTGGTTCTGCTGGACCTCTCAGCAGCTTTCAGTACCATCAACTGCAGTATCCTTCTGAGTCATCTCTCTGGGAGATATTGTCCTACAGTGGCTCCATTCTTTCCTGGAGGGGCAGTCTCAGAGGATGGTGCTGGGGCTTCCTGCTCAATTCCTTAGCCATTGACTTGTGGGTTCCCTCAGAGTTTTGTCTTCTCCCTTGTGCTTTTTTAACATCTGCATGAAATATCTGGGAAAGATTGTCCAGAGTATTAAGATGTCTCCAGTATGCTAATGATACCCAGCTCTACTAGTCCTTTACATCTAATTCCAAGAAAGTTGTTCCTGTGCTAAACCAGTGTCTGGCAGCTGTAATGGACTGGATGAGGACAAACAAATTGAAGCTTAATCCAGACAAGACAGATGTGTTCTTGGTCAGTCAAAATACAACTCTGGGAATAGAGATTCATCCTGTATTAGATGGGGTTACACTCTCCTACAAAATGCAGGTTCACAGTTTGGGGGTGCTCCTAGGTTCACTTCTGAGCCTAGAGGCCCAGGTCAGCAGCGATCAGGAGCGTTTTTGCACAGTTAAAGCTAGCACATCATTGCATCTATTCCTAGGAAAGTAACACATGTTTTGGTTACATCCCATTTCAGTTGCTGTAATGTGCTCTACGTGGGGTTGCCTTTGAAAAGCGCTCAGAAACTTCAGTTGGCCCAAAGAGCTGCAGCCAGGTCATAACTGGGCTGCTATAGGGGGTACACGGCTCTTTTGTTGTAAGAGTTCCCCTGGCTGCCAGTCCGTTTCTGGGCACAATTCCAAGTGCTGATTTTGACATATAAAGCCTTATATGGCTTGTGTCCAGGTTATTTCAAGGTCTATATCTCCCTTTATGAGCCAATTAGAGATCTAAGATCATCTGGAGAAGCCTTTCTTTCTATTCCAGCACCTTTGCAGACTTGTTGAGTGGGAACAAAGGAGACGGCCTTCTCAGTGGCTGGTCCCAGACATTGGAACTTCCTCCCTAGAGAGATCAGGATGGCTCCCCCCGTACTGTCCCTCCATCAGCAGATCAAAATATTTCTGATTATTAGGGTTGGACTTTTAATGCTGTATGGTGCTGTTTTTAAGGTTTGTACATAGTCTTTTAATGAATTTTAATATTTAACAGTAAAAATATTAAAATTTTGTAGTTTATATTTTATTTATAAATAGCTTAATTGTTTTTTAAATCTTATATTTATGCTTTTATTAATGCTCTTATGTAGTTTTTATTTGTATTGTTTTAAATAGTCTGTCAGCTGCTTTAAGTTCTATTATTGGGAGAAAGCTGGGACATAACAACAACAACAACAACAACAACAACAGTATAGTTTGCTGTGATTATTCTGATGTACTTTTAACTGTGTTTTCCTTTGATCTTTTAACTGTACCGTGAGCCACTTTGGTGGTCTTTGAGTGGACGAACAGCACAAAAATGCTGATGGGGGAAGTTAGTTACCTAGCTAAACGTGATATTTACACCATTAAATGGAACCTATGCTCTGATAAATACACACATAAGATTTTAGCCTTAAACATAGAACTGAAATACTGTAGACATTTGGCTGTGCTGTAATACCATTGTAATAATCCCCAATGCAGGAATCCACCATTATGAGAACTGACCCTGAAACACTCTAGTCTCAAGTTCTTTTCACATGTTCTGTTCACATGTTGAGGAAATAAGGAAATATGGAGACAGGAGGATGGTAGCTGTTTACGTCCCTATGCTTTCCTAAAATTCAATGGATTATTTGGATGTCAAATTAAGCTAGAATTCTAAATAAATGAAATAATACATGCCACTCAACCACACCTACTTGGCACCTTCTCCAACTGGGAGTCGCTAAACAGCAGTTGTTCTTTTTGTGGTTTGGCATTTTGTGGAGTGACATTTGAACCAGAAACTCTGGTTGGTCAGTAGGTTGGCAAGTCAGAGTTCCTAGTTTTCCCTCAAACATTTAACCAACCACATATATAAAACCCATCATTTATTTAGCAGCTCATGCTTGTAGTGGGAATGATCAGGCAGCACACACATACACACACCATATGCAACTACTAAGCCACCCCCTGTAGCATGCAAATTGTGCCAATGCATTTGTGATTATTTTCAGGCAGGAAAAAAACTCAGCAAATTAATATGTGTTGAGGGCCAAATAGGGTGTACCTCTTTTGAAAATCACCAAAATTAAAATCGTGGAACTGTTCCTTAACCTATTCAGAATTGCTTTTTGGGAAACAAAAACAGACCTGAGCTGGCAGACCTGGACAGAGCTTGCTCTTGTGCTATCTGTAGTTGAATGTAATTTAACATAAGACTGTTATCATAGAATCATAGAATCATAGAAATGTAGAGTTGGAAGAGACCCCATGGGCCATCCAGTCCAACCCCCTGCCATGCAGGAACACCCTCAAAGCACTCCCGACAGATGGCCATCAAGCCTCTGCTTAAAAACCTCCAAAGAAGGAGACTCCACTATGCTCCGAGGCAGCATATTCCATGGCCAGATAGCCCTGACTTCTCTATTTTATTCCCATCAGCACCTAAAGACAGTACAACCTTTTGCATCCATAATCTCATCAACTGGGGAAAAATTATGATAATCTACATATCAATATTATGCATGATATCAATGTATTAATACTGCAGGCAAGACACAAATTAAGATGAAGCAAGCTCTTGTGGGTTTGTCTGGGATTTCAGCATACACAGCAGGATTATCAGCTTCTTCTTCTTTCACTTTGAAGAGTACACTTCCATGAAATGAGGTGCTTTTGGAAAGGTAACTCAGTTTCCAAAGCAGATTCCATGTGGCATGTGGAGAAAGTTAATGTTTAAGAACTGCAAGCTGTAGGCTTGTGGACTCAGCCCCAAAATTCAAGTTAATCAAAAGAGTTGAGGCTGTTTTTCTAACATCACCAGGCTATAGCAAACAGCCCAAATATCTACATCATATTGTTAGTGTAATTTTGTTTAAAAAATATTTGAGATCTGGCTTTTGTTTGGTTTTGTATCACAGACTGATAGAGACAAAAACATTTGTGAGTATAGTAATTGCAAATGCCAGTCTTTCTGGGATTCCTGGGAAAATGCTTATACCCAAATTATGTGTGTGGTTCTTAGGTTCTTAATGAGCTTGGAACCTGGTACCAGGTTTCCTCTATAAACCAGAATCCCTTTACAATATCTGTTTTTGTTTCTTTGGTAAATTATAGATTATGTTCCCATATTACCACAGGAAGTTGTTGTGGTCTTTTCCAGAAGTACCATGTGGTTTACAAACCAACTCTGTGCTGAACGTGCTATAGCTGATTAACAAATCCAACAAAAAGGCTAGAGCTAAAGGCTACATCCTGCAAATGTTTTAGTACTGTGCCCAGTCTCAGCGACCTAAGTTTCCTTGCTCATTTATGGAATCAAGATGAAGTATTCTAAAGGAAAAAGAATGAATAACCAAACACAATTATGAACATGGTTCCAAATACTATATGCAGGAGCTAGAGTCTAATGTCAATGATGACCTTAAACTTTTCACCCCATGAGGAAATATTACCACCTGCCACCCACTTCTTAACCAGTGGGTCTCTACTGTCCACCTACTTGATTAGCCTTGGCTGATGCTTTCCAGGTCCCACCAACAGATGGCTCCTCTTTAGTCTTCCTCCAAGAGCTCAGAAGAGTATCCAAGAGGCTATCAATATCTTATAGTAGTGTTTCTTATATGGACCCTTGCAAGAGATATTGGATATTCAATAAATCAAGTACTGTTTTGGATTCTGTGGCAACCAACATCTGCTCCCATCTTTTTAAAGCCCTTGGGTAAAGCACATTCAATGTCACTCCTTCTCCCAGTAAGTGTACCTACTCTCTGCTATTGTCACCAGCACCAGTTGCTGCTGCTGCTGCTGCTGCTGCTCCTCCTCCTCCTCCGCCTCTTTCTCTTCTTCTTTCTCTGTAACCATTTGTTTGCTTGGCAGGCAGGGAGTAGGCAGACAGTGGCACCTACTGTTCCTGCTGCCATTATAGTCTGGCCCAAAATGAGGAGCAAATAAAAAGCAAGCCAAGATGGTGAAGAGGAAGACCACATTCACAGGCTCTCATCAGTGGACTCTGCTGAGACACAGGGACCTTCATAGATTCCTACCATTGCCCCACCTCTGCTGCTAATTAGAAATTGTTCTCCAATGTGGCTTCCTTCTTCTGCAAAAGCTAGGAAAATATTATCTTATTGCAACCAACATCTGGTTCTCCCTAGCTAGATTGGTGTAAAAGTAATTAAAAATTGTAAGTCAGAGAAAAGGTGTCCAATTGTGGAAAAAAAAGCATTAATACAGTTTCCTTGGTGTACCCATCTATCATTTCTGGTATATAAATCTTAGCCAGAATCCTGTTCAGGTCCTATATCTTTGTAAGTGGACTTACCTCTGCAGGAATTAGAATTGGGCAGTTCTGTAATGTTAGGAGAGGGCTGCTGTCACAGTATTACTTAGCAGAGTCAGCACGGTGACTCTGGGACCCTGAACAACGGAAACAATAGAAAGCACATCACATCAGTCCCAATGCAGATTGCATTAGTCCCGGTATGCATCAGGCAGTCTTGCTAGAGTCCTGTTACATATCTTTGCAAATCAGTGAAAGGGTTTCTTAGCACTTCTACTTTGTAGCTAGATATATGTAAAGTTACCTAACATAAGAGTTTATATAGGATTTCAGCCCTTAACTTTAACAATGTGTTTCACAGAGCAAGTGTGATGCAACTATGCAGTTTGGAGGGGGTTTTTTGTTTCTGTTTTTGCTTGTTAGATGGTTTCTATGGTGTTTGTTTTTGTGCTATGACTAGCTGTGTTGTTTTAAGCTTGACTGTAAGCCATATTGGATAAGTTTTATAGAAAGGTGGTTCATAAAAGCTCACAATAAATAAATCAAATGACTTATAAAACAGATATTACACAATACTATATTTACACAATATCTAAACCCAGTATTGATATGCTGTCACTTCTCATCTCTTAGGGCAGTGGAATTTGCATGACACTGATGACAAGAGTGGACTCTGTTACCCCCCCCCCCAAACATTGATGACCTTTTTTAAAACCAAACATTCCAGGGAGATCTCTGCATCCGCAGAGATGGTAATTAGCTCTCACACAGGCCATCAGCTGATCATCAAGAAATATTATCTTTCTTTTGGGAAAGCTAAGACTGATATCAGTCACCTTTTCAAGGTGATATCAGACCCGCAAAAGCATTATGTGATTCATTCAGTAGACATTTGACTCACACTATTCTGTCATTGAGACGCCTCAGCAGATGACAGATGAAACTCTTCAAGCAGTTAAAGACAGATGAGAATCAAATGTAAAAGGTGACATAGGATCAGAACCCTAAAAACAATTGTTCAGTGACTTGTGCACAGGGACAAGGAAAACTACTGTAATAATCAATACAGAGAAATAGAAGATGACAACAAAAAAGGAAGGACAAGAGACCTCTTCTACAACATTTGAGAAATCAAAAAGAAATTTAAACCAAGAATGGGGATGCTGTATGACCAGCAGGGGGACACATTAGAATCATAGAGTTGGATTCCGCCAAATTTAGAGGCCAAATCCTTCAATCCACCTTCTCCGCAAAAAATAAAATAAAATAAAAATAAAAATACTAACATTCAACAACGTCCCGTTCGTTAATGTGGGATGAAACAAATAACTGTAGCTTCCCACAGGAAAAAAAGTTTCTCTTTCATCAAAATGAGGTTCAACACGGAAAAAAAAAACACAAAACAAAAAAATCCAAAAAAAAAACAAAAAAAAAACACGAAAGTTTATATGCCAATTTCAAATATTACTCCAGGATTGTAAAAAACAAAAAAGAAAATAATAGTAAAGAGAATTGTTAGCTCTGACGGTAAGCCCCTTACGCGTCCTCCATTTTCTTGCCTTGGAGTCAGTCGCTCATAGCGTCTTAGATTGTTGATTGTAAATTCCAAAAACAAAGAAAAAACCAACTTGTTCTGTTTAGATGTATCTATAAGTCCATGATAGCTCGTATTCCTCAGAGCAAAAATATAGCAAGATAGCTCAAAGTTTGCTATTCTGGCTCAAACGGAATAAAAAAAGAAAAACGAAGCAAAAGGACCAAAAGAAAGTTTTTGAGGCTGGCGTACCTTTTGCGTGCGACTACACGTCGCCCAATTTTTACTGTGAGTTGAGCTCTTTCTTATAGTTGGCCTCTAAATTTGGCGGAATTTGACTGTCGACTTGAAGGAGGGGTGAAGGTTCGTGAGAAGGAGAAGGTGGAGTGTACGAAACGAGCCGCGGTGGTTTATTCGAGCGAAGGAGGACTGAAAGACTGAAGGACTGAGTTAAGGGAAAGTGAAGGGACTCGACGGAAATGGTCTGTGTTGAAGGGAATAGACGACAAGGGTTAAAGGACTGAGAAGAATTGAGTTTAGAAGGAACGAAGGAAGGAACGGTATTGATGGACTGAGACTGGCTGAAGAAGGTTTAGAAGGTATAGATTTGAGCTGAAGTGGAGGAGAGTGACGAGGCGGATTGTATGTGAATGAAGGTCTGACCGAAGGAGGGGTGAAGGGAACGGTTGGAGACGGACTGTGTTTAAGTGAAGGGGGGTGCTGGAGTGTGGTGAGGTGGAACGAAGGATACTGAAGGAGAAGGAGGGGGATAGGAGGATTGAAGGAGGAATGGGGAAGTGATTGTGTGTTATTTACAAAAAAAAAAAAGAGAAAAGAAAGAAGAAGAAGAAAGGGGAGGAAAAAAAGAAAAAAAAAACTTCTTTGGTGGTATTCTTTTTTCTTTTCTACTAAATTGCTTTCTTTTCCTCATTCCCTCTGTTGTTTCCAACTCAACTGGCTTTTCTTTTTTTTCCTACATGTGTACTAAGTAACTATTAAATCAAGATATTAAGAATATTAAGTAAATTAGGATATTAAATTACTTTTTACATTCTATTGTACTCTACTGTACTGTACTACAAGAATTGATATAAGGTGTAGAACTCTAACCTATAACCCTATCAGAATATATTATATTCCAGAGTGTGTGAGTGTAAAGTTTACTATTCTTTAAGGACTAGACTGTGAAATTTTTGATTAGACTACTTTCAAGTAGAATCCTTACTGCTCAAGACATAATAGTTATAATATTGTGTCAATATATTTTGAAACTAACAATTCTGTATTAGAGTACCTTTATAAGTATCCTCAATGGCAACTGGTACTAGAAGGGCACAGACACAGGCCCAAACTAAAAGTTCAATGCAACAGGCTAGGAGAGCCTCAACAGAGCTTAACACAATGTCAGCGGACACTACCTTAATTTTGGAGGCCTTAAATAAATCCAGACAAGAACTAAGACAAGAAATAAAACAAGATATCAAAGACTCTAGAAACGAAATCAAGGCAGAAATAAAAAAAGAAATAGAAGGTCTGAGTAAAAAAATGGACACAATATCTAAGGAAGTTTCAAAAATCAAGACAGATATGCAATCAATGCAAGATAAGACAAGAGAAATTGAAGAAATAACACAAAAATTATCTGAAAAACAACTACAACAAGAAAGTACGCTGCATAGATTTGAGATGAGGTATCGCGACCGTTGTCTTAAAATTAGAGGCTTGGATGAACAACAACAAGAAGTTATCTACGATAGAATTATTTACGCCTTGGTCGAATATTTGCAACTTTCAGAAGATAGGCTACACGCCTCTATTGAAAGGATATTTAGAATAAATTCACGTGTGGCCAGAGAGAAAACTTACCTAGAGATGTCGTAATTGTCTTTTCTAATCTGAGGACGAGGGATCTTATTTTGCAGAGAAATTACCAAGAAAAATTACGTATAGGTCCGCAAGAAGTTAACATCTATAAAGACATACCGTCTCAGATTTTGAAAAGAAGGCAGGATTATAAATTCCTGACTCAACTTCTGATTAAAAATAAAATAAACTTCACGTGGAATAGAACTGAGGGGATTTTCTTTAAACACAATCAGAAAAATTACAGGATAAATAACATCGACAAAGCCAAGGAAGTTTACGAGAGATTGAAGAAAGAGGTTGAAAGAAACGCTAAACAAGGACACTCTGCAGGGCAATACGAAAGACATCAACAAGAAGAAATGGGAGCAGCCCTAAGTGAGACCAAGGAGGAGGAGGCTGAATCATTAGAAAATATAGATCCACCAGAAGGTGATCAGGAGAAAGATGAAGAAGGGGAGATACAAATTGAAAGTGAAAATGAAGAGCTTGAGGCATTATAGGGAACTTGATAATTCATCATTAAGATGGCGGCTAAAGATTTAAAAATATTCTCATGGAACATTAGAGGTTTAAATTCGCAATATAAACAACGCAATGTTTTTCATTATTTGGAGAAAACTGATTATGATATTATTGCCTTACAGGAAACAAGAATAGCCCAAAAAGATCTTAAGTTCCTCAGGAATCCTCGGTTGGGGCAATGTTACACGGCAGCATACTCAAAGAAAAAAAGAGGAGTAGTGGTTTATATAAAGAACAAATATAATGTGACGGAAATCTATTCAGATCCAGAGGGGCACTATTTGATGTTGGATTTAAACATTCAAGATTTCACTATGTTATTAGTAGTGATATATGCACCTCTTGAAAATAAAGGAAAATTCTATTGTGCTATCAAGAAAAAGGTCGAGGAATACGTTCAAGAAAGATCACAGAAAAATATACTGCTTCTCGGAGACTTTAACGGTGTCCTCAATCCTGTAGAGGATAGATCCAATACAGGAAAGGTGAAAAAGTCGCAGGGTAAGCTGCCAAGAAACTTTTTCCAGTTGATGGATGACTACAGTTTACTAGATGTGTGGACATTCAAATACGGTTCAGAAAAAGGTTATACCTTCTTTTCGGACAGACATAAAACCTCATCCAGAATAGACTACTTTTTGATTTCTAAATTGTTGCATACTGCCGTAAATAAGATGGAAATACTACCTAAAATAACTTCTGACCACAATCCGATACTTCTGCATTTAAAAATCAGGCAGCGTCAACAATACAACTGGAAACTTAACGAAGGCCTCCTCAGAGACGATGCTATAGTTGTTAAACTGAAAAACATCTTACAAAGCTTTTTTATTGAAAACATCAAAGACGATATTCAGTTGAAGACAGTTTGGGACACTGCTAAGGCAGTCATCAGAGGACATTTGATAAGTTTGGGATCCCACAAGAAGAAATTGGAAAATGAACAATTGTTCAAATTATTGGATAAGTTAAGAGAAATAGAAAATGAATTCAGATCTGATACTTCAAACAACGACTTAAATCTTGAGATTAAATCACTGCAGAATCAGATTGCTGCGAGGAATATTGGAGAGGTGGAAAAGACATTGAGATATTGCCGACTTAATCATATTGAACATGCTAACAAACCGGGTAAATGGCTGGCCCACAAACTTCAGAAAGAGAGAGAAAAAAGAAGAATTCTTAAGATACAGAAAAACCAGAAGGTTATAACATTAAATAAAGAAATCAAACAAGTTTTTCAGAAATTTTTTACCCAACTCTATGAAGAAGATAAGAACCATGAGGTAGAGATTCGGAATGCCAAATCGTACTTAGAACGACATGAGACTTTAAAAATTTCTGATGATCAAAGAATCCTTTTGAATCAGGAAATTACCATAATGGAAGTGAAGGAGGCCATCCACAAATTGAAAGCTTCAAAAGCCCCTGGTCCAGATGGTTACACTGCGCAATTCTACAAAATGTTAGTGGATGATATTGCTCCGGTGTTAACTAGAGTCTTAAATGAAATCACGGTAAATGGTATTCCAGAGACATGGAAAACGCAAACATTGTGTTGATCCCTAAAGAAGATAGAGATCTTACTCTACCTGAAAATTATAGACCTATTTCACTCCTTAATACAGATTATAAGATCTTTTCTATGATTTTGGCCGAGAGATTCAAAAAAGTACTGAATAATATAATTCATCCCGATCAAAATGGTTTCCTACCCAACCGGCATATTAGGCAAAACATCAGAATTCTGTTAAATGCCATTGAATATTATGAAAAGAGAAAGGATAAACAGCTCGCTACTTTGTTCTTAGATGCCGAAAAGGCCTTCGATAAAGTTCGATGGCCCTTCATGCTGTGTACACTTCAGAAAATGGGCTGTGGAGATAACTTCATTTCTTGGATTCAGGCTATCTATAAGAAACAAACTGCAAGAATAATCGTGAACGGGGAACTGACCGAAGTTATTCCTATCAAGAAAGGGACTAGACAAGGCTGTCCAATCTCTCCGTTGTTGTTTGTTGCGGTACTGGAAACACTAAATATAACAATAAGACAAAACTCGGGTATAAGAGGAATCAAGATAAAAGGACAAGAATTCAAACTACGTGCATTTGCGGATGATCTTCTTTTTTTCATTGAGGAACCTATCACAGGAATCCGTGAACTCATGAATGAAATACAAACTTTTGGTGAAGCTGCCGGTCTAAAAATCAATAAGAGTAAAACGTATCTCATGGTGAAGAACATGACTAATCGTGATAAGGAAGAATTGGTAAAATTAACAGGATGTGAGATACAAAAGAAAATCAAATATTTGGGCATATGGTTTACCGAAAAAAATAAAGACTTATTTGAGAACAATTATAATAAAATCTGGAAAGAGATTATTTCGGATCTCAGAAGATGGACCAAATTGAAGCTCTCTCTCTTGGGCAGAATTGCTACTATCAAAATGAATATTCTACCTAAAATTAACTTCTTGTTTCAAAATCTACAGATTATGACCAATGACAAAGTGTTCAAAATATGGAACAAAGAAATCTCTAAATATATCTGGGCGGGAAGAAAGCCAAAAGTCAGATGGAAGCTGTTATCAGAAAGACCGGAAAAAGGTGGCTTCGGATTACCCGACATTAGATTATACTACTATGCGAATGCTTTGGTTTGGCTGCAAGAATGGATATCGCTAGAAGATAATAGGTTGCTAGCATTAGAGGGTGCCAATATGCGTTTTGGCTTCCACGCTTATCTCTGGTACAATAAAGACAAGATTGACTCAGAATTTTCTAACCATTACGTGAGGAAGTCACTAATTAGAATTTGGAAAAAAATGAAGACAACGTTATATTCCAAGATTCCTTTGTGGGTATCGCCCCAAGAAGCATTTTTCGGTCAATGGGCGGATAAACCTAAAGGAGAGTGGCTTAGATACAAAGATTTATTGTTTATAAAGGCCCCAGATGATGTCAGATTGAAAGCGTGTGATGAGCTGCAAAATGAGGGTATCTTATTAAATTGGTTCCCCTATCTCCAGATAAAAGAAAGATTTAAAATGGACTTTAAATTGGAAGGGTTTGTGTGCCAAAAATCATTTACTGAGTTTGAAAAAATAATTTTTCTAAAATCCAAACAGAAAGCTTCACTCTTTTACAAATATCTAAACTCCAAAAAACTGGAAGATGAAGAGGTCAAAGAAGTGATGATCAAATGGGCCCAAAATTTACAACGTAATATCCCATTAGACGAATGGGAGACATCGTGGAGAAGTACTATCCAATTTTCAACTCTGCAAGAAATCAAAGAAAACTATCTAAAAATGCTATATAGGATTTATTTGACTCCCGACAAAATTAACCGAATGTATCATACAGGAAATAACAAGTGCTGGAAATGCAATGAAAACATTGGCAGCTTTTATCATATATGGTGGTCTTGTCCTCGTACAAAGAAGTATTGGATGAAAATACATCAGACAATGGAAGAAATATATAACATAACATTTTCTATGGACCCGGCTTTTTATCTCTTAAACATGACAAAAAGATTCGATTCAAAGTTTTTAGCTAAGAACAATAGGACACTGTTATTTCTGGCTACACGCAGCGAGAATTGTTTTTGCCAGGCTATGGAAAATGCCTGATATTCCAGATTTAAATCTATGGTATCAAAAAATTTTCGACTACAAACAACTTGATCTCCTCTCAGCTAGACTGAGGGGAAACAAGAAAAGCAAATTGACCAGGAATGGAACCTAATTACAAACTACCTATCGTTAAAAGGCCATATAATTTCTAAGTTATGATTTAAATTTCATGTTGTTTTGATTAGGTTTGTACCTGTGGCTGGTAGTAATACATGTGGGTCCTTTCGATGGTTGTGCACATATAAGGAGACAAAGATGGAGTTGAACTTACTTAATTGTTCATTTATTTGTATAACTCATCTCTAACGACATTGCTGAGGGATTAGAAAGACAGGTTAATGCAACAAAAGGAATTAGGGAGCTTCTGTTTATAAAGAGTAGCTAAATAAAGAACTCTTAAAGGAGGCAAGGAAGTTATGGTTTCGTGAACTATTATGTACATTCAAATGATTGTAAAAATACGATTTGATTTTTTTACTATTATATACTTTTAAATATATAATAAAAAAAAAAAAGAATCATAGAGTTGGAAGAGACCACAGGAGCCATCCAGTTCAACCCCCTGCCATGCAGGAACACAGATCAAAGCAGTCCCACCAGATGGCCATCCAGCCTCTGCTTAAAAACCTCCAAAGACGGAGACTCTAGTGGAATCTCCTTTCCTGCAGCTTGAATCCACTGCTCCTTGTCCTAGTCTCGGGAGCAGCAGAAAACAAGCCCACTCCATCCTCGACATGACATCCCTTCAAATATTTAAACATGGCTATCATGTCCTCTCTTAACCTTCTCTTCTGCAGACCAAACATACCCAGCTCCCCAAGCCACTCCTCACAGGGCATGGCTTCCAGACCCTTCAGCATTTTGGTCATCCTCCTTTGGACACATTCCAGCTTGTCGATATCCTTCTTGAATTGAGGTGCCCAGAGCTGAAAACAACACACTGAAGAACTATATAAAAGAGATGAAAGGACAATAGGCCCATTCAAGAAAGAATAGTTTGAAGATGAACGTACAATTTTTGAATGTGAAATGGAAGCTGCACTCATGGCACTTGGGAGAAATAAATAATCAAAAAGGGCATATCAATACCACCAGAAATTGCATACCATGCTTCAAGGTACTGAGACAAAATCTGCTCTAGTTCTAACTAAAATCTGTAAAAAAAGAAAAAGAAAAAAGGAAACCGGAACCATGGCCCACAAGTTGAAAAGGTTCGACGTACATTCCAGTCCCCAAGAAAGGGAACATGAGAGATTCCAGTAACCATAGGACCAATGCATTGATTTCTCATGCAAGCAAAGTGATGCCCAAAGTTCTACAACAAAGACTTTTTACCATATATAAAGTGAGAAAGGCCAGATATTGAAGGTGGGTTCAAGTTAAGAAGAGGTACTAGGGATCATATTACAATCATATGTTGGATAATGAAGCACACCAAAGAATTTCAGAATAATATCAGCCTGTGTTTTATAGATTACAGCAAAGCCTTTAACTGTGTATATCATGAAAAACTTTGAATCTCTCTTAAAGAAAAGAGTGTGCCAAAACATTTGATTGTCCTGATGTATAACCTTTACTCAGGGCAAGAGGCTACTATCAGGACAGAACATGAAGAAACAGAATGGTTTCCAGTTGGCAAGGGAATCAGGTAAAGCTGCACTTCATTGCTCTGTCTAACTCATATGCTGAATACATCATCCATAAAGCAGTGTTAGACACAGAGGAAGGAGGCATGAAAACTAGAAGAAGGAACATTAACAATTTAAGATATGCAGATGATACCAAACTACCAGCACTAAACAGCAAAGACTGAGAATGATTATGGAAGAAAGTAAAGAAAGGAAGTGCAAAAGCAGGTTTACAATTGAACATTAAGAAAATAAAAATAATGACTGCAGATGATTTACACAATTTTAAAGCAGACAATGAAGATATTGAAATGGTTCAATATTTTCCATACTCTGGCTCAGTCATTAATCAGAATGAGACTGCAGGCCAAGAAATCAGAAGAAGACTAAGGCCCTTTTCTCACGGCATTTGCCATGCGAAAGGGTTCCTGGAGCGTTGTGTGATTGTGAGAAGCTATCTGCACGACATACTCACAATCACGTGACACTCTAGGGGCCGGCAGGCGCCAATTGTGCACCTTTTCATTTTCGTCTAGAAGCTGAAAATGGTGCACAATTGCGCATTGCTCCTGGGCCCCATGCACACTTACCTGACATACGGAGCCTCTGGAGCTGCGCCAGTCACGCTTCCTGCCCCAGCGCAGCCTGGGAAACTCCCAGGCTGCACTGCGGAAGGAAGAGGTGGGTCTCTTGTGTGAGCAGGCAGCTCGTGCAGAGCTGAAGGACCCCGGATGTGAGAGCCTCTCGCCAGATGCTGCTTGCATGATCCCCTCACGCCAGCGCCAGAAGAAGGTAAGGTGCGGAAAGGGTCTAAGACTTGGAAGGGCAGCTATGAAGGAACTAGATGAGCTCCTGAAATATAAAGACATATAACTGAATACCAAAGTTAGGACTCTCTATGCCATCAGATTTCCAATTTCTATGTATGGATGTGAAAGCTGGAATTATCTGAAAAGTGGTGCTGGAGAAAAATTCTATAGATACTGTGGACCACTAAAAAGAGAAACAAATGGGTCCTAGAGCAAATCAAGCTTGAACTCTCCCTAGAAGCCAAGATGACTAAACTGAGATTGTCATCCTTTGCACATACCACAAGAAGATATGACTCACTAAAAAGAAAAAGAAAAAAGAAAAGAACAATAATGCTTGCAAAGGTAGAAAGCAGTAGGAAAATGGGGCCATTGCCTCACCAGACTGTTATAGTGCTATTATTCCACTTTCAACATCCCATGGAATCTTGGAGTTTGCAGTTTAGAGAGAGGTCTCAAGGCTAAACTGCAAAACCCAGGATTCCATAGGATATTGAAAGTGGAATAACAGCACTATAACAGTCTAGTGTAGAAATGGCTGGTGTTAGATTCAATCAAGGAAGCCATGGCCCTGAGTCTGCAAGACCTCAGCAGAGCTGTTGATGATAGGGTGACCTGGAAGTATTGCATTTATAGGTTTACCATAAGTCAAAATCTAATTTCACAACAGTTAACAACAATGAACAATTCAGTCATGGGCACAGAATCCGGGTGTGATCAGGGGACATAGCTGGACAAAAGATACAAAAGAGACAAGACCACTGTCAACCAAAAAGTAGTCCCAGCACTAGATGCTGGCTAAAGCAAGGCCTCTTCTTCCTCAGGACAAAAGAAAGATGCCACTGCAGTAACTAGTCATACTGAGGTGGAGATGTTCCAGATTTTACATGAATGTGGTCATCTTGGAACAACTACACTGCATTGTGATCATTTCTCAACCCCTTCAAAAGATTTTGTCTGTGTCATGACACCAATGGTGGATTTCTCCATCATGGTTTTCACAATTTCTGCGAAATATAATTTATTTTAAGCTTGCGTTTTAATGCAATACTAATGCATTTTGACTTTGTGAAGCTAAAAATGCAGGCATGTATACATAAACATGCACATATATGCACCTACATACACACAAAGAGAACAAATAAAAAAGAGTAGATCATTATTTTATTACAAATACTCAATCTACCCAAACTACTTTTACCTAACCAGGAGGTAAGGCAAGAGTTAATTGCATATTCTGATAGTGTTCATTTTTATAGAAATGCACAAAAACTACTCATGAAAATGCACAGATTTTATATTAATCTAGAAAGCAAGCAAGCAAGAAACTATCTCACAATGACTCTCATAAAATTTAAAAAATGAAATTTTCCTTTTTACCACACAAGGATTCACTTCCCTCCCTATACCAAAGCCCTTTGTTATACAAATGCTTGTAAAGGAGGTGAGGCTTATAACTGGAACAAGCTCTGCAAATACACTGAGTACCTTTTCATTATCTTATTTGGGCAGATACTCAAGTTCCTCAGAGAAGCCCCAATGTAATCTCCATTTGCATTCAAGTTAATTCTCCAAATGAGTTTGCTTTGCTACATGCCAATTAATAATTACTACTCATTATCTCAGTTTCACCATCTACCAGGTGTTTCTGACTAGAGTGCTGAACAATCAGTGTTATGGATTCTGCCCAAGAATCAAGGAATCAGAGTGTGTGAGGGGGTCATGTTCCAAATAGTGTCACTTTTTATAATTGTGCTATTGTGATCCTATCCATGGCAATTTCCATTGTTAGGTGCTTTGGAATTGCTCCTAGAGTGTTTATCACCACTGGAATCACAGTTTTCTTTTTGCAGAGGGGCTGAATCTCAGTTTGTAGGAATAGGTATATAATAATCCTTTGCCTCTCCTTGCCTTCAGTTTGGCTGCCTGCAAGGATTTCCACATCTATAATATAGACATTGTTGCTGCTTTGTTGTTGTTGCTGTTGTCGTCATCATCACCACAATAATCATCATCATCATCATCATTGTGTTGCTGTTGTCGTCATCATCACCACAATCATCATCATCATCATTATTGTGTTGCTGTTGTTGCTGTTGTCATCATCATCACCACAACCACCATTAACGTCACAGTGGAAACACTTTAATTCCTACAATATCTACAGATTTTTTTTAAAACAATTAAAAATGCATAACTCTGAGTTTTTAAAATTATGGAGCAGACTTTTTCAGGAGCCTGACTGTGCACAACTAACTAAAATGTATGAAAATTGTTCAGGAACATTGCAGTGCATTGATGCTCAACCATTTAATAAAGAGACCAAACACAAATTTGGGTTAACTAAGGGCCACTTTATTTTGACCTGTCCTATTTAAAATTGCATTGGCCTGAAAGATATAAGGGGGTGGGGAGCAAATTGATATGGGTCCAGCTGATGCCAGGGTCACTACCTGACAACCTGCTTAGCCTACCCATGGGTGATAACACCTCAGCCCCAGAGGCAATCCAAATTGCTTTGGTTGCTCCCCAGTCCAGCATCTTGGAAGGTAACCCAGGGACTCCCACTCAAGCCTCATGGATCTAAAAGTGAGAGCCTTATTTCTAAATCAACCTCAAGGATAGCCTCCTTTACCATCCTTCTGAGACCCAGGGCCCTAAAGAGGGGCTCCAAAGCCCTACCCTACACCAAAGAGATACCAAGAAGTGATCACCAAGGGTTTGTTGTCCCCCATTATCTGCTAAAGGACAGACTATTTAACAACACCATCCAGAGCCAATTTTCCTAATTCCATCAAATATAGTATGAAAGGGGGGGGGAACTGAGAAAAGGGGGGAAAATTCCTATCTGGCGCCGAAGCAACCAGATTAACTCACACTGCATTGAGAGCAGGAGGATGGGTCAACATTGAGCTCCAAGTGACATGTATAGGGGGCAAACTGTTTCACTGTCTCCTTTGCCCCCATCATATGTCTTGATTTAGTGCTTAGCACCAATCAAACATAACACTCTGGTTTTACTCCATGGAGACCATCAAAGCTTAGCCTCCCCTGCAGTGATGTGCATTGAGCATGTCCATGTAAGTATTGTACATGTAGATCTATTACTACCAACGAGTTCGAAAAATCAATCAAATCAAACCAACTTTCAGTTTATGGGCCACCTAGCCAATGAAAATTTGTTTCCTTCTTCTATGTCAACATCTTGCTTTTGTTGACCATAAGAAATTATAGCTGAGATTCACCAAAATTAATATTTCCACCAATAAATGCACAAACTGTTTGAGAATAGTAGCTACAATATGAAATGTTCCATGTTTGCCAACTCTTCTTCCCTCTGAAATCAAGTGACTTTTCATTCATTTTCCAGTAAATAGACACCATAAACACAGGAAGAATTAAGCAAGGGAACACGTAACTCATAGTTACAAAGGAGAAAGTAAATGAACTAATGTCCAGCTATCTGCACATCCTGCCTATAGTTCCTTGACAACAGATAAAGTAGAGACATTTAAAATTAATGCAACAGAAGTAAGCATGTGGAAACCAGTGATACACAGAAAGAGGCCTTCAAGGAGATACAGTTTCAATCTGATAGAAAGTGCCCCACGTTATCTTTAAAAATAACACTCAGCACATATGGCTACAACACATCTGATAAGAATAAGAATCAAACATTTGCCCAAGATTGGATTTTGGTTGATAAGAATCATAAAATAAGCTAAAATGGACGGTGCAGATGTAAATCCTGAGTTAAGTAAACTTCCCAGAGGCTTCCGAGACAGATTGATATAGTATAAGAGCTAATCTAAGGCCCATTCCTTGCATATTTCCAGTATAAGAAATAGGAGTATTCCAGTTCTAGGAAACTGAGTGGAAGCAAAGCCAAGCATGGACAACATAGCACACTTCCACCAGGAAGAGCAAATATGGGCAGCATCTTTCACTCCCAGTTCTAAAAGAAATCCTCCTTGTCCAGAACAAATGCATATACTAGCTACTACCTGCAAAGAAACTTTAAAAGTCAATGCTTTGTCTGTGATATGTGAACATACGTAATGGAGAAGAGTCACACTTTGCACCATTCTTAGCAGCCTTCCCAAATGCATTCCATGATCATTTTCAATCCAATCACCGGAAGTGGGATGCCCTGTCTCTGTGAAAGGAATTCATGATTTAAAGCAGGGGTATTAAGACCCATGTCTGGCTACCAGTAATGGTATGGTTTGGATGGGCACCATATTTAATTGGCAATATATTTTAATTTGCTCTGAAATCTGCAGATCCCAGTACTCTAGTGGGATTTTCTTCAGTTCCTCAAGACTCAAATTAAGTTCCATGTTGGGAGATTTTATTTCGGGCACTAGATTGACATCATGGGTATCCTTGAGTAATCCTTGGGTCCAGTCAATGTGGGGATTGTGCTTTTTCAGTCAGTCATACCCAAGAACATCAATAAACTAGTGGCGCAGCCTGAGTCAACTAAGGCTCTGTACCTTCGTAATTTCCCATCATTTCCTTGTAAAGTTACTGTAACATATATATGATGAGTTTTAGTTGTACTTATATTTGCGGACTGGTCGAGATCCCATGCATCACTGTCCAAGTTGGAGGTGGTCGGTGGTCTGTCCTCGCCATCGCAAGCTCCAGCAGAGGTTCCGCCATTGGGACGATTGGTTGGCAGTTTTGGAGTATCAGCTTTGTGGGATGCAGGCCGGGTGGTGGGGGTGCCCGACTTTTCTTCAGTGGGTTTCTTAGATCCCTGGCATTTGCTGGCAATGTGGCCTTTTTCCCCACATTGGAAACAGGTACCTTCTCAGTCATTTTTTCTTTTCTTCACTGCTTAGGAAAGTGGTTTTTCGGGGTGCTGGGGTTTGGCAACCGCTTTCTTGGGCTTGTCTCAGCCCAGCAAGCTGGACACTCTCCATGATGCTTTCCACTTCTCCAGCTAGTTTCATCCATCCCAAGAGACTGGCAGGATCTCCTTGTGTCAGGCAGCGATCTAGTATGGTGGGCTTTAATCCATCTCGAAAAAATTGCTTGAGGATGTCATCTTTCCATTTCCATTCTGGTACTTTAGTGGCTAACTTTCTGAATTCATAGGCGTATTCCCCAACGGTCCCTTTTCCTTGGCATAGTTTTCTGAGTTGGTATCTTGCTTGTTCTTAGAAGAAAGGATTTTCAAACCGTTCCCTGAAGCAATGCATGAACAGCTGCAGATCTTCAGCTTGTGAGTCAAACAGGCTGGCAACCCACTCCACTGCTTCTCCTTTGAGGTGCTGGCTCAGGTATCTGACTCTGGTGGCATCGTCTGGGAAACTGTTCTCGTAGTCAACCATATAATTAGAGGCCACGTTGAGGAAGTATGTTAGGGTGGCGCTATCACCATCATAAGTGGTCTTCAATTCCTGAAAAGGTCTTGGGCCCACTTGTAGGGCCAATATCCCAAGAGGTGTGGCTGCCATGGCTGCCGGAGCAGCTGCTGGAATCTGAGGTGGCGCACGCCCAACCTGAGGCAGCAGAAGTCTCCAGTCGTGTAGCTGAGCTCTCAGTTTATAAATTTCTTCTCGTTGTTTTTCCATGTCTTCTTCCCTGGCTAGAAGTTGTTCCATCAAGCTGGTTCCAACTTGTAGCCTGATAACGTTGGCGCAGAGCAGTTTCTGGTCTTTCCCCCCAGTCCCATGTTTGACCTCCAGTCGGGGTGATTGGTGGAATTGAGGGCCATGTCTTGGGTCTCGCATCAGGAGGCCAGCCGGAGTCTGTCTCATCTCTTTTGGCGATTCCATCACCTGGAGCTTCGACGGCTCCGCCAGATGCTCCCTCTTTTCAGGCTCTTCTTCAATGTTTTGATACATATTGTAATATTTTTACAAGGAGTTCACTCACTCTGTCATGAACTGAATTCATGAACACAAATGGAACAGTGCTTAAACACTATTTATTCGGAGCATGATATGTCGTACAGGACTTCAGTGAGGGAACTGGAGGCAATTAGCAAGATTCAAAACATAAAATACAAAAAGTACATCTTCCCGCCCGCAAGAGACCTTGAAGTCTTGGTGCAGCCTGGCTATGTTTATCAGTGCATTCCTAGCTTTTGTTTATCTAACGGTCTCTGGTTCTCATACCTTGCTACAAGCAAGCTGCTACTCAACTCCTACTACATATCCCATTACTAAAATATGAAGGGCTACCCGACAATAACCTAGGTCATTTATCAGGTAAATCATTGCTGTTTTAGAGAACAATTGTCTTAAGCAGAAGTCAGAATCTCTTCTGTGAATACAATAGTCGGAAGGGAGATGTCCCCCAGCAGGGCACTGATTGCTTCAATTCTGTTCCTTTACCCTTAGATGTTTTCCCTGTTGACTTGTCCTACCCACAATATAGATCTATTACTGCAATCATTATCTCTTTGTCATCTAAGTACAAACCATCAGCACCATCTAGACCCCATTGCCGATGTTGCAACTCCCATTGTCCACTAGGCTCGGAGAGCAATTAACTCACACCCTTCAGGGAGAGAAATAGGATATATAAACCCTTGGTTTTGAGAAGTCAGATACAGTCAGATGAAATGCTGGACCCCACTAGGTCACTCTGAATCCTGATCCATCTGTTCTTAGACAGAAGTCTAAGCCACATTTCAACTTCTTCACTACTCTTCTCGACTGGTAATTACAAACCCCAAAACTCTCAGCCTCTTTATACACAATTTTTCCTCCCTTCATCCTTCAGTCAGCTCTTGTGTGAAAGTTTGACTGTGTGTATGCATGAGTAACCCCTCCCCAAAAAACCACATTTTTAGCTTACTCTTGAATCTCTGGCTGGTTCTTTTCCTGCATAAACCCATAACCATTGGTAGAAAGGTCTCGTTAAGTTACCCCCCTCTTGCAAGCCTCCTCTTTGAGCTAATTAAATCCCCACTTTTGCACAGAGCTACAGGCATCACAGGATGGCCCTTGTGGCACCTACGTTTTGGGGTAACGGGAGCTTCATAAATGTCAACACTAGAGATGGGATGAATCCAGCATTTTCCTAATCTGAATCCAGATCTGAATCCCTGGAAGTTTCTGTGAATCCACGAAGCTCACGAAGCTCAAATCTTTCAAATTCTTTTTAAAAAAAGGGTTTAAAAAGCAAGGGAAACAAAGCACTTCTACTGAAAAGTGTTTTGAAGCAGAATTTGACATCTTTGTTTAATGAAGAACAAATTAAATAATAGTTTTCACTTTCAGGAAAACATACCCATATACTTCTTATTAAGAATTACATGTAATTTGGAAGTAGCTCAAGATGTTGGAAGATGCTCAAGATGATGCCATCTCCTGGACTGACTATTACAAAACAAAACAAAAAGGGCAAGGATAATCTTGGACAAGACACACTCTCTCAACCTTAGCAAAAGTCTAGGCAAAGGCAAACTTCCCTCTGAAGAAATCTGGCCAGGACAATTGTTATAGTTTTGCCTCAGGATCTCCCCAGATTGAAAATGACATGAAGGCCCTTTCTAGCCATTTTCCTGCCTGTGTAAACAGGGCCACATACTACAGTAGAGAGATAATCCAGGTCAAAACTGACTTTTCTTTGCATAACTCCTTATGGCATGCTGGAGTTTGTAGTTTGATGATGCATCAGCACACTTTGGCAGAGAAGGCTGTAACACCTTGGAAAACTACAAACCCAAAAATTGTGTATGAAAGAGCTTTGCAAGGGAGCTATGCAAAGGAATCTTTTTCAGCTGTCCTTGAAATCTCAAGAACACTATACTTTCAAGTCAAGTCTCAAGTCCTGCAACAAGGAAGGCACTTTAAAAAAACAAAAAACAAAAACACCAGCCTCTAGCCCAGGCTCAATTCTCTACCCTGATGTCTAGTCTCAAGTCCTAAAACAAGACAGGCACTTAACAAAAACAAATTAACACCAGTTTCTAGTCCAGTCCCAATCTCTACCCTCCAGTCTCAAGTCAAAAGAATAGTATGAAGAGAATAATTACCTTGCAGAAGGAGTCAACCACAGGGGCAGGCAGCAGGAATGAGCTTGATCTGGAGCACCTGCATGAGCTCAGGCCCTGGGGCGTGCAGGGACGCAGCTCTTGTTGGCCTTGCACACCCATCTGGGCCTGATCCGGGGTGCTCACACCAGCTCAGGCCCCAGGACATGCAAGGATTCGAAAGATTCAATTCGCCTGTTTTGGCCCAGGGATTCAGATCCATGAATCTCAAATCCTTCCCAAGAATTCGAGGATTTGCAGATTCAGTTTGGCCCATCCCTAGTCATCACAGTGAGCCTCCCCAAGTGAAGAAATAACTCAAGAAACAGAAAAGAGCCTGAAGTCAGTTGCTGTTAGATCATCTGATGAAGAATGTTCTAGGCTACTTTAGCTGTTTGTATAGCAGCATGGTAGCAGCTGATGAGAAAAACAAGGTACAAGGTGTGTATTAACTGCATAGGAAGCCTTATTTGTTAAATTGTTTATCTGCATAATTTAGACAATCTCAGCCAACAATCACAAACAGCAGACAGAAAGATCTGCAGTTCCTCTAGCTCAGAATTATTTACATTGATTGGTTCTCCAAAGTCTCAAACAAGAGTCTTGCCAGTTCTAACAGAGATCAAATGATGGTTTCCATATCAATGGAATGGTTGATCAGCTCAGATTTTGGTTGAAATTCTGAAGGAGATGTCTAAAACTCTACCCTCAAAATAAGTTTAATGCCTAGAGCCATTTCCGCACGAGGCTGTTATAGCGCTATGATTCCACTTTCAACATCCTCTGGAATCCTGGGGTTTGCAGTTTAGGGAGGGGCTGGCTGGCCCCTCCCAAAACTGCAAACCCCAGGATTCCCTAGGATGTTGAAAGTGGAATCATAGCGCTATAACAGCCTCGTGCGGAAATGGCCTAGGACAATGTATTTCAAACTCAGACTAAAATCCAAAAGATTCACCACCCCACTGATATTAAAGCAACTGGTTGCAACTGTTAGAACTGCCGGTGACTGTGCTGGAAATCTGACACGGAGCCTGATGGTTTCCTAAGTGACAGTTGTACTGGCATTCAAGAAATCATTAGAACTGCATAGGAAGACAAGCAGACTACAGCCTGTTTATATGTTTCAGAAACCTGCATGTGTATTATTTCTATTATCACCCACAGCATGTTTTTAAGACATTGGAATCTCACAAAACTTCACCACTCCAACTTTGAAAAATGAGGAAATTATAGGTAAAGTGAAAACTGAAAATGGAAGAAGAGTTTTCTCTTCTTATTTTGTTTTCCTTTCCACTGGCGCAAAAAAGCACAGAAGCAGTATTATGCTGCCCTGCCTTGACAGCTTTCCAGCTGACTTAAGAGCTTGGAAAAGCCACCTTTTTTGTTTTACTACAACCTCCAGAATCCCCCAGCCAGCATGGAATTCTGGGAGCTGTAGTTCAAAAAAGTGACTTTCCCAAAATCAGGCAAGTATCTGGCTCGGTCTCACTTGAAAACAGAACATTGGCCTATCAAGCAGAGTTCTTCTTAATGCCTTTATATTTTTATCCCAGCAGATCTATCCTGTGCTGGAGTTAGTCTAAAATCTAGCCAATGTTGGCACAGTAAATGCAATGCTTGGTGCCTCTCATTCATTCACATATATTTATACAAACAGAGAACATCTTGCTGTTATTGGCTGCTTGTAACAGACATCAGTTATTCTCTGGAGTTATTATGCTAAGCAGTGCTCAGTGTTCAACACAATGAGCATTCCATTCCTTGATTGCTTTTAGCTTGCACCCATCTGACAAAAATGACACATTTAAATGTACATAATGTTTCTTGATTGGGTAAAGGTTAGGCTACATAACACAGCCATCTGGAAGAGCAGGTCAGTGTGTGGTATTCCTTTAAACCCTGCTTTTTCCTCAAGATCGATTCAAATTCTTTAAATTTATCTTGTTTACTTTATGCAAACCCCATTTCTTCCTTACAGATGGATGCGATCTGTCAAAGACTTGGAACTTTTTACTCCATACCAACAAAAATTGTTTAAACTACCATCTGTTCTTTCTTGAAGGGCACAATAAGACCAGAAACCATCTACCATTACATAAATTAAGAGCAGAATATGATTTGAATTGCTCATTAAAAAATAGGAATGACGTGGCTTGGAATCTGATGATAGACCTTTTCACTGAGACATTCTTCATAAAAGAGTATCAAGGACAGTCCTTTGTTGGAGGGCTAAGAAATCAAGAGACAACTTCAGTTACTTTAAGGGAGATACACCTGGGCAAGTTATGTGGTTCAGTCTCCCACCAATCCATTCTGCATCTAATCTATCTAGTGTTACTGGACATAGAGATGTTCTGAGACAACATATTCTAGATCTTCAGTTAAATACAGATCTTTCAATTTTGCGTGTCTAAATCACATAATCTTATGTTCAGTGCTCATTCCCTATTTTAGATTTCCTCCTCTCAGAAGGCCTTTTCTGCTCTTCTCTCATTTTCTTCATTTTTTTGGAACTTTCAGTTAACCTCTTACTCTTATAAAAGTTTCTTCCCTTGACATTCTGTCTTCTTGAACCCACTGCTTCCTTCTTCCTTAGTTCCTTCTTTCTTTCTTCAATTTTGCTTTGCTGGTGTCTAGAATCTGAGGACATGAACCAAAGACCTCTAAGATGGTACCACCTTCCATATGCTATGGCAGCTCAAGCAATTGTTGTGAGACACTTTACCATCACTATAAAATCTTCCAATATAGATGAGGAGTTACTATATATTATTGTAATGCATTTGTCATATTGCATGATTTTAAAAGAACATATGAAAGAACCACAACAAAATACTTAGTTTGTTGTTGTTGTTGTTGTTGTTGTTGTGTGCCTTCAAGTCATTTCTGACTTATGGCAACCCTAAGGCTTCTCATAATTTTTTGCGGGGCTGAGAATATGTGATAGATTCAAGGTCACTTAGGGCTGAGAGAGAAATGAAACCCTGGTCTCCAGGGCCATAGTCCAACATTCAAACCACTACACCACACCAGCTCTACTTAGTCCCTAGTTGTGCAAATTGCTGCAGGTTTAGGTGAAGTTTAAAAGCAAAAAGAAACTCAAATGTATTTTGAAATATCCTGGAGAAACTTCATGACTAACCAATAACAGAGGTGATTACGTCATTCTCCCATGGACACAAATATCTTTTATTGGTCTTCTATAGAGTCAAGAAAAGAAATATCAAAATCCTGCATGGAGCAGGGGCCCATGAGGTCCCTTCCAAGTCAATTCTATGACTCAATGGCTTTCTCAGATTGGAAAACAACCTATAAATCAAAATGTCATTTAAAGCCACCACAAACAGACACAAATACCCACTGCCTGAGGCTGGAAGTCTATTCATTGTTATGGACCAGAGTCAACATGCAGTTTCTGTTTCAGTAGTGTTAATAGGAGTCGTGTGAGCTACATTCCATCACGTGCCACAGAGAAAATGTAATCTTTATTAAGAGAAGACTGATGCTTGAAGCAACCCATGCCTCACTGTGTGATTGCCAGTGTATTTGTGTGTGTGAGTGAGAGAGAGAGAGAGAGAGACAGAGACAGAGACAGATTGAGTTAAGGAAACAAGACATAACTATTTTTTAAAAAAAACTTTTAAAACATTCTTAATTTTGATTAATCAGAAGTCAGCTGAAGTAATGTGTATAGTCACATGCTTTATGAGCAGTAAATTAAGATACTGCAGTTTATTTGCTAATCCTTGCAATTTACAAGATTTTCTGATACACAGTCCACACCACTGTAAAGAAAATTCTGTGACAGAAATATGGCTATTCTCAGGCATTTTCCACCACACAACACAATGGAATGAGAAAGAAGGGGAGGAAAGTTCTGAAGGAGCAGACGCCATCAGCATCTAAATTATTCTCTGATATTTTGCAACACACGCAATCAGCCTTTGCAAGGGCTTAACTCTGTACAGTCTCATATGGCTCACATTCAGCATGTCACATTGAATCAAGTCTTCTTCTTGACTTCCACTAAAGAAAACAAACTTAACTTTCCCAGAATATGTGAGGTTAAAGAAAAGTTCCTTACTTTACAGGCCAAAGGCCAGGAGCAACTTCTGAACTAATTGCTTCTCACTTGCAAAAAGGGATAAAACATTTCATTAAGATGCAACTAATAAAACAAATACTTTCTTCCTTTTCCTTTTTTATTTGAAGTAGCCTGCAGGAAGATAGATTGCAAAGAAATTTTGTGCAATGCAGCCATACAGTTCTTATATTTAGTAGCGAAAATAGTATCCAATAAAGCCCTATGAAATCTACTAAACATTTTCAAAGTTTGTCAGACTGAAGACATTTAGCAACAATTTGAATCATGGAGAGTTAAATGAAGAACGAAGTCAAATAGTAGCAGAGCAAGATACAATCTTTAGAAACAAGAGAGCGCAAAAGAAAGCAAAATTAAAACTAAGCAACATATTTTAAGGTTTATGTGTGCAAATAATAAAACCTCCACTAGAAATATTTAGTCAAGCATTGCAGTTAACATGTAGGTTTACAGACCTGTGAATGCAGTTACTGTTTCTTATAAGCTTTTGTCTCCAGTCATATTACTAGTGCTCTGTTTCCAAGGGCTGCCTACAGCTCACAAGTTCCTTTTCCCAGCCTTGTCCAAAGGAACAGCCTGGATTTTGTGGTGTAATCTGAGCAGGGAAGTACCATGTGCCTATGATACGGTTAATTCACTTTTTACCTCCCTCTGATGTACGGGGGGGGGGCGGGGGGGAGATGAAAATGAAAAGATTGTTTTCTCTCAAGAAGGTTCGAGAAATTAACAGCAGCACATTTATATATGTGGCAATTTATTTATTTACTATGCATTGAAATACATTCTCTGCCTTGAAATGTCATAACTTGAACATTCAGAAAAATCTGGCTTTAATCCTACATGCCTGCCAGGTACACATCTTTTTCTAACTTTTCTGCACACTCTGGGGGGAGTGGAAGGGAGGTGGAGATCAATCATATTCAAAGTAACAATCATACACTGCACAGCAACATAGACTTGCCTAAAAAATATACAGTAATTGCTTGTTTCTTTCCTCTGCTTTAGAATAATTTCTGCTGCATCCTGGAATTTGCTCTGCTTACAGTCAACTGAAGTGTTTGTTTACATCTTCGCTGATATCCTCTAATTGGCCATGAAGATAAATTGGAAGATAAGATTTACAAAACATCAACATGCCTTCCAACATTTCTCAGATGAAAACCATGATGTGTTGCCAAACAACATCAGAGGCCATTTCCACACTATACTGTTTTAGTGCTATTATTCCACTTTCAACATCCTATGGAATCCTGGGGTTTGCAGTTTAGGGAAGGGTCTGTAGAATTCTCAGCCAGAGAGCTCTTTGGCCTCAATAAACTACAAACCCCAGAATTCCACAGGATGTTGAAAGTGGAATAATAGCACTGTAACAGTATAGTGCAGAAATGGCCAGAGTGTTGTCAAAAGTTAACACTGAGGAAGAAGACAAGGTCTAGAAGAGGCTGTGCACAGTTTGCTTTTCCCTACAGGAAAAGGAAAGATTGCACCTCCTCTTCTTCTCTTCCCCTGTCATTAATTGAGTGAAAATTGTTTTGAAATCAGTTTACGGCAACTGAAGTAAGCTGAGGGCAAAAGGGGAAAGTGAGAGGAAGAGAAAGAAACCAGGACACTTTAAAAGCCGCTGACAAAGTGGGACAATAGAGGTTTAATCAGGACTGTCCCTGCCAAATCAAGACAGTGGGAGGGTAATAAAATCAGAATTCCTTGCTAGCAACCACCACCTGGACAAGTTAAAATAGCCACACAAGCAGTAAAAGAACTGGAATTTGAGTCAAACCAGAACTTTGTGTGCTTCTTCTACAAGTCAGTTAAGATAGGCATATTAAGCTTGGCTAGATCACAGTGCAGCTGCTTGCATTTTCTTAACTCTTCGAAATTAAGACAAACATAAGCTTTGCAAGAGTCAAGTTCCAGGCTAAGTACCTTTGGTTTTTAACTTCTTAAGATTTTTAATGGTACATGGAGAACCATCTGCTTTAAAATCAACCATATTGATCACTAAGATATACTTCAGATCATCAGAGGCCCTTCCCTGGATGCTCTTACTATCAAAGATAATGGAGAGGGGTGATGAACAAGGACATGGCCTTCTCAGCAGTAGTCCCTCATCTTTGAAATGCCCCTTCCTGAACAGACTCATGAGGTGCCAACACTGGCTGCCATCCTGTTAGTGACATATGTGCATCACTAATATGTTTACATGTCTGTATGTCCTTTTTTTTTAATGCTAAAAAAAGGGGGACGATTGAAACTACCAACCCAGCCACCAGCCAAGCTCCACTGCTACAGGGAAGAGGAAAAGAGGGATGGAGGCATGCAGACACCTGAGAAGGCCTTTTTATCTCCATGCAGTTTTACAAACCACAGGCAGATGAAAGGCAGTTGCAACTCTCCAGTTAATTCCCACCTCTCCTACATGTCTGGTTATTGTCCAAAGGAGCAGCCCCAGGGGGATTGGCTGCAACTTTTAGTGGGGGCAGGCCAGTCGCGTAGGGACATGGGAGTGAGGGGGTGATTCACCCCAGGCAAAAATGTTTTTGGGGAGTCCCAGCCTGTAGCCATGCCCCTGCATGCCCTGGCCATGCCCCCATGCACCACAGCCATGCCCCTGTACACAGTGGCCCTGCCCCCTCCCGCCGCCCCTCCACACACACCAATTTCCACCACTGGAGCAGGCAGCCATGGAGCCACAAATGTGGCCACACTTAACACTCTGCATGTGCCATCTAGGATCATGACCTTTATTGTCATTGACTTCAGCTTATGGTAATCCTATGAATGAGAGCCCTCTGAGAGCTGTGGTTATCAACTGCCTTCCTCAGGTTTCGCAAACTGAGATCTATTGCTTCTTCAGCTGAATTGGTCATTTCTCAGGACAGTCTCCCTCTTTTCCTATTGCCTTCTACTTTACTAAGCATTATCATCTTTTTGAATGTGTTCTGTCATCCCATGATATGCCCAAAGTATGACAGCACCCATGCATCTTTACTTCTGATGAGAGCTCAAGCTTGACTTGCTCTTGGATCTACTCATTTCTCCTTCTAGCCATCCATGGTATCCCTAGAACCCTTCTCCAGGACCAAATTTTAAATAAGTTGGTTTTCTTCCTGTTACCTTTCATCACTGTCTGGATGGTTATACATAGGAATCAGAAATACTATAGCCTGGACAATTCTGACTTTGGTATTTAATGATGTACTTTTATAATTAAGGATCTTATCTAGTTCTTTCATGGCTGCTGTTCCAAGTCGTAGTCTTCTTCTGATTTCTTGACTACCATTCTCATTTTGGTTAATAACTGAGCCAAAGTACAGAAAACCTACTGCAATATCTTCATTGCTCACTTGAAAATTATGTACATTAGCTGTGGTCATTATTTTTGTCTTTACATTTGTCAACTGGAGCCCTACATTTGCACTTTCTTAACTTTCATCAGTAGTCATCCCAAGTCTGCCATTTTCTGTAAGTAATATGGTGTAACTTGCATATCTTAAGGTGCTAATGTTCCTTCTCCCACTGTTCACATCTGTCATCATTACTGGCCTGCACACTGCCCAGATTTGATATAGTTTAATTGGTGAATTATGATTTAATTGGCAAATTATATATGAATTAGCATTGATATAAAATGGACCCTGATATGACTGTAAGGCTAAGCTGGGCAGAGGAAAAACACTGGCTGAACCTGTGCACTGCAAAGTAGGTCAGAGATCTCGTATAGATGTAGTCAGATAATATTCAGGAAATCACCAGGTAACTCCAGGGATAACAGGCTTAAGCTAAGCAGTAATGACTCTGCTGTCAGGCAATAGTGATGAGGAACTTCCCACCACACCACTGATTGTTTCAACCCTTCTTCCCACTGACCAGTGCATTTTCCCCATTATCTACACACCTAACCACTATTACAGAGCTATCATGATGACGATTAACTCCTCGTCACCAAACACTAAGATCATTAACACAACCTCCATTGTTTACTTGGCCAGAGACCTATTAACATCCTTGTCTTCCAGGCAGATTTTGGGTATAAAAATCCTCTGTTCTGAGCAGTTACCTCACAGTATCTCAATTGCTGAATACCATGCTGTCACTCTATTTCTGAACAAGTAATGTCCTTCAGCACAAGTCTAAGCCACATTGCTGTCTCTTCTCTGTTCTCCAGATTGGTAAATATTGCCCTCATTGCCCTTAAACTTCACTATCAACAATCTTTCCTCCCTCTTCCCTCGGCTAGTCTTGTGTGGTTGCATGAATGCTTGTGTTTTTCATGTGTTTGTTAATTTCCACAATACCTTTTGAATATCTGGTTGTTCTTTCCCTACCCGAGACCTTGTAAACATTGGTGGAAGATCTTGCTCGGTTACCTCCCTTCTCTCAGGCCTCCCACTTGAGCTAAATAATTCCTTACCATCAAGTGGAGCTACTGGCATTGCAGGTGGACCCCAAGTCACCCATGTTTTGGCGTAACAAGACAGAGTGGCTGAGTTTCTAGATCAGAGGGGATGATGCCATTTAGTTGACTAAGTACCATCTCCAGGCCCAACCCAACCCCAACCCTGCCTCCTGCTCTATCAAGCAGCAGCTGCTGAAAGTGATCTCTTCTTTCATTGACTGTGATACAGCATACCGACATCTCCACCTCCTCTCACCAGCTATCTCAGGTACAACAATCAGAAGCAGGATCTGTTCTACAATTCCTTCTCTGACCAGAGATTACTGGTGGAAGGGGAGTGGAAATGTCAGTCTATTTTGTCCTGATCAACAGAAGGGACCACTGTGGTTTGCAGAGGCTGCTGCCTGGTAGGACACAATTAGGGAACTTTTATGATCTCTGTATATTCCCTGCATTATTGCCATGATGTGAATACATAAGGATCAAGAATACAGATCACTTATAGATGCATAATTCTAAGTCACAATTTGTAACTGCAACTGTGAGTTCCAGCCAGTGTCTTTTTGCATTCTTCCCTGTCAATGTTCCTGCCTGCAATCCATAGTTCTTTTGGTTCCCTGTCAATTAGGCTCAGTCATGTTCTTTACATGGCCTTTAAATTCTACAGGCACCATTTATTTTTATTCACCATGTCTTTTAAATAGATATTGCTCTTGATGTATTCCATTCCTACTAATTTTACTGTTGGCTACTGCTTCCATTGTTTGTTTGTTTGTTTGTTTGTTTATATACTTGGTGCCAATCTTGGAAGCTGCTACTGTTCTTTTTAAAAATTGGGTTGGATTCAGAGTTCCCATGAGCACGACTGCATCCTTGGGGTGTTCCATTGGAGAAAAGAAGTGATTTTTGCTAATCCTGCTTTCTTCCTACAGTTTCCTATACTTCCTGAAAAACTGCTGGGTTGAGGGACTTAAAAATGAGAGCAGTGGAAATTGTCATTGCATGGGGATTCAGCAAAAATCTCTGTCTCTCTCTCTCTGTCTCTCTCTCTTGCATGTACACACTCTATCCTCCAGTACAACTTTTTGCTGGGTCTCATTTCCTTCTCCCAGTTGAAGAATAATGAAGCCATCCCATCCCATTCAGCAGAGCAAGTGGTGTAAGTAGCAGAGTGAGAAGCAGAAGTGAGAGAATGGAAGAAAAGAGACAGGTGAGGGAAGAGTGTGAGTAAGGGAAGGGAGGGAAGATGAAACGAGCAGTGGTAGGTTGCAAGAGCAAGAGAGGAAGGTATCATGAGGGGAAGGTTCTAAGGGAGGGAAATGTGGTATCACAAGGTTAAAGAAGGAGGAAAAGGGGTAGGAGGTGCAGTAGCAGAGTGTGAAGAACAAAAGAAGGGGGAATGCCAGAGTATGAGTCCAAGAAGAGCGAAAAATGAGAGTGGTGCAAATTAGGAGCACAGAAAGGAGGCAAGGAGGCAGCTGAGGTCACCCAGAAAGAGGGGAGCAGTACAATCCATTGTTCCAGTTCTCTCCTTCCTGAGCAGCCACCTCATGATGATACTCTGAGGAAAGAAAGGGCTAGGAAAAGGTAAGAGGAGATGGTAGATAGAAGTTTATGAAGGTAGATTTTTGATGTGCATGTTCAGAGTTTTGGGAGATGGAGCCAAAGAATTAGAAAGAAAAGATAAAGTCTTATTTTGACGGACTAATTCCACATAGCTGTCTGGGGAGTATGTCATGGGCATTCAAACCATTTACTGACACAAGTTAGGTGCCTTCAAGTCATTTTTGACTTATGGCGACCCTAAAGTGGTTTTCACGAGGTTTTCTTGGCAAGATTTGTTCAGAGGAGGTATGCCTGAGGCTGAGGGAGTATGACCTGCCCAAGGTCACCCAGTGATTTCATAGCCAAGTATGCATTCAACCCCTGGTCTCTAGAGTTGTAGTCAAGTGCTTAAACCACTATGCCACATTGACTCTCATGTACTGGTATCTGTGCTCTACCAAATTAAACACACAGGACAGGATTTATGTTGAGAGAAGGAGGGTAGGTGGTAAGATACACAGCAGCAGAGTGCAAAGAACAAGGGTGGGATCTGACAAAGATATGAGGGGACATCTGCCTCACTAGATTGGAACTATTTTGACTTTTTCTTACACCGAGGCAAGCTTTTAAAGTTTTCAAAGAGTAGTTGTGTTAAGGTTTTTTGCAGGAAAAGCAATAGGATCTAATATCTTCCCCTATCTATCAAACAGTATCAAGCCTTAATGACAAACAAGTTTTATTTGGCAGAAGAAGCTTTTGCAAACTGCAGCCCACATCATCAAATACATGGAGTACTGCCTCAGCTGACAGATATGTATGCATATGTTTGGGGTGGAAGACGATAATTAGTGATATGAAAAAGAATGGAAATATAAAAAATGCAAACATTTATGATTATCTTAACTGGCATTATCAAACAATAATTTGGTGGGAACACAGATATCCTAACATAGATGAGCAGCTCATCATATACCTTTTGAAGAAAGGCCAAAGATGAAGACTGCTAGAGTAAACTGCTTACTACTTTTAATAAAATACTTATCCTATGTCCCTGAAGGAGACAGACAGCATGCTGTATCGGTTTGAGCAGTGGACTGCAGCTCTCCAGACCAGCGTTCAGATCCCCACTTAGCCATAGAAGCCCCGTGGGTGACCTTAGACAAGTCAGCCTCCCTCAGCCTCAGAGGAAGGCAAAGGCAAACCCCCTCTGGACACAAGAAAACCCCATGTTAGGTTTGCCTTAGGAACTTGAGAGCACACACAACAACTACAATCACTGAAAGAAATCAGAGCATGTTTTCCCCTTTCAGTCACTGCTGTTTCTCCAACTTCCATCTGCATCTTGCCCTGTAAATAAGATGGCAGTCCCTCTTGGGAGGTTTTTGTGGTATTCTGATGGATCTTAGCATTTTACTATCTGTGAAAAATTGATAGCAAAAAAACAAAATCCAAATAAAACAAAAAAGAGTGTTCTGATGGGATTACCACTACCTTGGCAAACTGTTAATATTGTTGGGGGTGGGGTTGTTTGCTTTGTTTTATATTATACTAGGAATGTTCATGTCTATCCTACATGATTTCCCTCTTGCTGTTAATCCCCACAGCAATCCTGTAAGGCAGGTTTATTGAGAGGCATTGGTGACCCATAGACTTATGGTTAATTCCATGACTAAGCAGAGACTGAGCCTCTTTTTGCACGTTACCCGTTTGCGCGACTGGGGGGGGGGCGTCTCGTGCGAAAAGCCTCAGCAGGAACGCTGTCGCTTCCCTGCTGCTTGAGTTCTGCAACGCTTCGTGGTTGCGCGAGCGCCCCGCCCCTTCCTACTGCAGCGCAACCTGGGAATTGCAGGCTAGCACTGAGGCAGGAAGCGCGACCAGGCCGGCTCCCGAGGCTCCGCAGGGCAGGTAAGTGTGCGCAGGCCTTGGGAGCATTGCGTGACCGCACACCATTTTCGGCTTGAAGCCGACAATGAAAAGGTGCATGCACGGTCCACATTAGGCTCTTGAGTGTCACGTAAATGGGAGTTCATCGTATGGACTGCTCCTCCCTGAGACTTGGGTCACAGCCTTTAAACATTACTCTATACTGGTTCTCTCAGATCAGTTGCAACTGTAAAAAACTGTATGGAATTTGAAACAGAGTGGGAGAAAAAAAAAAGTAACAATTAATGTCCCTGATTTGCATAAAGAGAACACAAATAAGCATAATTTGTATGATAAGAATAATATGCATAATATGCAAATTAGATACCTGGATTTGAGGAAGTAGAATATGATAACCCTAGTGTAACTGGCCAATTCAGGCCAGCTCTCCCACTGGAAGGGATTGCTTAGGGCCTGTTTTAGACCCAAGAGACCTTTAAAAAAAAGTTATCTCTACTTCCTGGCCTAAATACCTAAAAATGTACTTGAGGATCTCATCACTCTTCCATCACTTAAAACAATGATATCCATTGAATTTCATCCAGCCTCTTCTGACTTCAATATGTGATGAATCTTTAAAGAACATCTTACTTGGAAATAAGGTCATGTTCTACGATGGTATGAGAGGACCTCACACTCCCTGTAATAGTTTGGCATTAGGCCTGCATCATGCCTATGTTATCTCTCTCCCCCTCTCCTTCACACACACACACACACACTTCTAGTATTTATTAATCATATTAAGTATTTTCTAAGAGGGTTGGAGGGAGAGGGGAGAGGAAGGGAGAGGAGAAGGAGGACCAGAAATATACTGCTTCTCACTTGGACAAATATGACACTTGTATCTACAACACCACTACAAAGCAGTTAGTGGTGGCTGGTGACTCCTGTGTTAATAGAGAAATAAATCTAATCTGGATTTAAGTCTGAAGGTTAAAACATTTTAGCCTCACCTGTTTGGGGTTTATGATTCAGTACCTTGGATAGGTCCATGGACTAAAACCCTAAGTGGGTTGACCACCCTGCTGACATGGAAGCCACAAGATACCACTGAAAGCTATTCAATACAAACATAGTAATACAAAATAGGAGAGAGTTCCAAATAGCTCACAACTAGAGGTCTTGTTAAGAGCCAGCATGATGTAGTGATTTGAGTGTTTGGACCATAACCCTGGAGGCCAGGGATCAGTTCTCCACTCAGCCATAGAAACTCACTGGGTGACCTTGGATGTGATACATACTCTCAGGCCCAGAAAATGCCCTAGGGTCTCCATAAGTTGGAAACAATTTGAAGGCGCACACAACAACAACAACAACAACAACAACAACAGTTTGTTATTGTTGTTATTTAACATAAAGTCATCTTCAATGTAAGGTGGTTCTATGGTTGAGAGAGCTCCATAACCCCTGGTCATCTACAGCCTTGCTTAGGTCTAACAAACTCAGGGTAGCTTTGTCTTCCTTGATTGAGGTCAAATCCCTGTAATGTGACCTTCTACATTTCCTACTGCCTCCAAACAGGATCAGCAGAATGCATTCTTTTGTTTGCTTGCTGCATAAATGCCACACATAACTGGGCTTCTTTTTGGTGGCAGTGTTCACTACACATCCAATATGATACTATCACAAAAGAAGCAGGTGGGGGAAATCTGGGCTACTATTCTATGTCACGTACTTAGGTAAGTATACATGAATACAGAACAGTTACTCAGATTTATTCATCTGTAATAGCTCTGTACTTACAATTGCTACCTAGTCATGGTACTATTGCCATGGTCGTAACTCCCCCTAGCCTGCTTTGCCAGGCCACAGCTGCATAGAAAGAGGTCAATTCATCCAGTGATTGGAGCATGAGTGAATTATGCTTCTGTTACATTTGTGGGGGCTGCATCAAGAGAGGTTACTTCCTTATGTATACTTAAGTAAGTAGCTGATGGAGAATAGAAATGGCCATGGAGTCCCAATCCTGGGGCCAAATTTTTTATTTATTTATTTATTTATATCCCGCCTCTCCATATGGATCGAGGCGGCGAACAACTTAGAAATAGCATGTATTTTGAAACATTTCTATACATGCCCCCAACAAGCTGGGTACTCATTTTACCAACCTGCGAAAGGATGGAAGGCTGAGTCAACCTTGGAGCCGGGCAGGATCGAACTCACAACCTTGTGGCTTGCAGTACTGGCATTTAGCCACTGCACCACCACGGCTCCCTTTTTCTTTTTTTTTTGCTGCCTCTTTGAATGAAATCAAGGATAAAACTTAAATAAAATGGAAGATGATGAAAAATTTCATTGCCTTGCCAGACACCTTTAAAGAGGAAAAAAACTGGAAAGGAAAGTTACAAACAGCTGTAAGAAAAGGTTAAAGAGACACGAGCAAGAAATCTCAAAAAAGAAGAAATAGATAAAAAGCTAGGTGAAACAGAAAACCTGAAACAACTGGTTACAATTAACGTCCAAGCTGGAATCATTTGAAGAAAGCTGGTTTTAAAAATTTGCTCATAGGTTAGACCCTTTAGAAAAACACTGTTTTTGTTTTTTTTAATGTATACTGGTTAGAATATAGTACCAGCACTGGCAAGTTTTGGGTTCAAATCCCCCCTCAGCTCTAGTTCACTGGGTGACCTTTCCCAACCACCAGCTCACTAAACCTCACTAAACTGAGCTGTGTCTTGAGACCCTAGGAAGAAAAAGATATGGGACAGAATTGTAATTGATTGATTGATTGATTGATTGATTAATTGATGTGGATGTCCAAAAGTTACTGTGTGTGTAAGTGCTGTACATGTGGATCCAACCAAGAACTTTGATACACAGCAGCATGTTAACAGAGGCCATTTCCGCACTACAGTTTCCTGCAAACCCCAGGATTCCATAGGATGTTGAAAGTGGAATAATCGTGCTATAAGAGTGTAGTGCGGAAATGGCCACAGTCAGAAAGTGGGAGGAAGAGTGAGAAACTGGGACATTTTAAAAGCAGATGAAGTAGTAAGATGACAAAGGGTTAACCAGGACTGTCCCTACCAAATCAGGACAGTTGAGAGGTATGTACAGCTATAAGTAAGTAAATAAATAAAATTTATTTCTTGCCCAGCTCTCCCCATGGATTGAGGTGGAAGACAACAATAGATTAACAAATAACAGTTAAAAACAGAGCACCAATTAAAACAGTAGTTAACAAATATATATCATCTAATAGGAAAAAATAATACAAGCACCTAAAAAGAGATAATACATATTTAAAATTCATTGTTAAAATTTGCAATTTAAAATCATCAGGTTAGTCCTGCCAGAAGAGACTGGTCTTTAATGCTGTTTTAAATTCAGAGAGCATATTCAGCACTTGAATCTCTGCTGGTAGGTCATTCCACAGTCTAGGGGCAGCTGAAGAGAAAGTCCTCTGGGTGACCATTGCCAGTCTACTCCTGGTCAGTTTAAGTAAAGGTCTCCCAGAGGATCTGAGTGTGAAGGTTCTGTTTTTCAATCCTTCATTATTGTGTTATTCTTGTTAGGAATGAATTGCAATATTGCCATCATATTCTTTTGATGAGAAAGACAAAATTTAAGTCCACAGAAGGCTTCCTTTTGGTAGGTGACACTGTTATCTCTGTCATCCACTCCACTGCCAATGAGCTTCTCACATTTCCTCTCTTAACATCCTTGTTTACAGCTGTTAAAGCATCATGGGACAAAGTATCTTCTGTTCCTCCCATTATGTTGTAAGTTGAGGAACTTATACAAAGTTCAAGATGACAGCAGTGAATTCCTGTCCAAACATTCTGTCTCAAACTTCACTATAGTTGGTCTTCAGCCAAAAACCCTGGTCAGAAATGACAACTGACAAAAATATGTTGACTTCTTCATGCAGAAGGCCATAAAACCTATGGAACTACTGTGCTATCTTTCCACACTGCTACTTATCAAACTTCCTTGAGTCATTGTCAGTTCTTTTTGTGAAGGAAACTGCTGGCATTAAGATAGCATCCCTCTCCCAACAAGACACTCTCCCTCCCTCTCCCTCTCTCTCTCCCTCTCCCTCTCTCTAAAAAAGCAAACCAACAGCACATCTCCCAAATTTGTCTTGGATCTCATAAGAGTGCAATTAATCACTCTCTCTCCTTCTTTCTCTCTCGCACACAGAAGAGTAACAAACAAAACTCTCTCTCTCTCCCTCTCTCCCTGAGCCACAATGTTTCAGCTCCCACCTTCTTCAGTTGCTAAAGATGAAACTGAGTTCAATAAATATGCACACAAACATGCACAATAGATTAAGTAAATAGATGATAGATAGGCTAGAGACATGATAGGGGTAGATCAATAGATCGATCTCTGGAGGGGTGGGGTAGAGTAGGAGCTGGCAAGATATCCAGACAAGGAATTCGTTCAGCTCATGCTACAACACATACAACACTTACACACATAGAAACCTCCCTGGGCATCCACACTCCTACGTGGTTAACATATATAAAATACATATAAATGTGCAGTAACTTAGCAGTTATGTACTTAGACTATGGAAAAAGCTTCATCTGGGTGACTGCTGCTCTTTGTTTTATTGATTTCCTCCCATATTTCTAATTTGTTCTTTAATTGTTATTATGTACTTAATCATTGTTAGGCACCTTGAGATGCTTAAATCCATCTAAATAAGGAGACAACATAGATCCTCAACTCTTGTGAATGGAGTTCTACTGATAGAGCACTGCTGCTGTCATAAAGAGACAAGGGGGTTTTCACCAATATCCGTTTCTCTTTGCAACCCCTTTACCTTACAATTATATGCCCTGAAAAATTCTGGAATTCTCCAGAACAATGCAAGAAGTAGCACAGGGTGCTGTAGGGGAAACAAGAAACTGGCAGAAATCTCTCTCTCTCTCTCACACACACACACACACACCTCCAAGACCAGGGTTGCTAGTGAATCAAATGTTTTTCTACAATAGAACTAGCCTGGGAAGGTAACTCTGGACACAAGACTTACTGGGCAGATATCAGCATCACAAGTATCAGTAAATTTACTTGCCATTTTGGGCTTTTATAAGCATGTTAACTTGACACCCACAGTTGAGTTAGTCTTCTACTTTGTCAACAGTTAATTCTATTAATATTTGGTAAAAGACTGGTGTGCTTTTATTATGTCACGAGACTTAAAAACCACTCTGCAATTTGTAGACTGCAGGCATCCTGACTAAATTAAAATAAACATTCTAGCTTATTAATCTAGTTCATAAATCCATTAATGGAGTGTTTCTGAAATTATGCCTTTAAACATTCTTGGTCCCAAATTGTTCCAATTAACCTCATGCTCTCAGGCTTCAAGCTACAAAAGTATGTTAGCCAATTAGTAAATCAGAGAGTTCCAACTCAAACAGAATTGGTATACTCTGTTCAGAGGTGCATAATGGGTACAACTGACTTTTCCCATTGAAATAGACAACAAAGGTCCCATTGATTTCAGAAGAGATGCATTGTACCCCCTGGTCCAAAGACCAAATATGTCAAACATTAAGTCAGTAGTTGATCACCTAAGAAACTAATGGTTTAATCTAGATAAATTCAGTCATTTTGTCCCTCAGATGGTCACAATTATATGAACAGCTAGAAAGAATCCACTTGTGGTCCTGTTCTCTTGGTAATTTCACCATTGACTAGCCCTGTTGCCTTCCTCCTCATCTGAAGTAGTGAGTCTGCAATTAGTGTGTAGGCTCCCTAAAGCACGTACAAAATTAAGCAACCGTGGTTCTATACAAACAGGTCCCTGTTCTTATCGGAGTGGGGGGAGATTCCCACTTCCCTGTAAAAACACATTGAAGGTGCTGAGGCAGGCCCAAAGGGGTATGTCCAAGACCATAGTGCCAGCAGACATGGCCACATTCTGTCTCATCGCCTAAAAGAATATTCTTGCCACTAAATGATGCAACTTCCAAGCATTGTATGAAAATATAATGGTGGGCATCAAGAATACCATGAAAACTAGTTCCTCAGTTCTGCTGGCAGAGGACCTTTCCGCACTACACTGTTATAGTGCTCTTATTCCACTTTCAACGTCCTGTGGAATTCTGGGGTTTGTAGTTTACTGAGGCCAAAGAGCTCTCCGGCTGAGAATTCTAAATGCTCTTCCTTAAACTGCAAATCCCAGGATTCCACTGGATGTTGAAAGTGGAATAATAGCACTACAACAGTGTAGTGCAGAAAAGCGAGAGAAGCTATGCTGCTCCCCCTCCTTAGTGCTGGATTTAAGCACAGTGCAAGTAGTCTACAGTGCAGGGTTGCAGATTCTGTGAGACCTCTAATTAAATAAAAAAAAATATGCAACATATTGTACTATCTCCCCCCATGCCAAAAAAAACCAAAAAACCAAACCCTGTGATATCAATGCATATGTGTATATGTATGTATGTGTGTATAATACTATTATCTTAAAATTGACATAGCTTATGACTTCAGCAGGCCTCAATTTGTCATGCCTTCACCTCTTAGAGAGGGAAAGATTAGCTCACATGGGACTCTTTCACTCTATACAGTTACAGGACTGTTATTCCACTAACCACCATGGCTACACCCTACAGAATCCTGGGATTTACAATTTCAGGAAGGGGTATTTGCAATTCTGAAACAGAAAATGATGGTGCCCCCTTGAACTACAATATACAAGATTCCACATGATACAGCCAGGGAAGTTAAAGTGGAATCATGGTGTTATAATTGTATAGTTTGGAAAGGGCTGTAACAAAGATGTAAGTAGTGAACAGCAAACCTATTCATACCCATTCACTACTCATGGTATAAATTCTGGAATCAATAAAAAATAAGCTGCATGGAGGTCTTTGAGTTCATTTTTTAAAATTATTTAATTATGAAACAAATAAAAACCCTTTTCTGTTGAAAGGTAAATTCTGACAGGGATCATGCATTGCTCTAAAAGTTCTTGTCCCAGGCCTGTGATTATTTCACTTTCTTTACCCCGCCCACAGAAAAGGCAAACATTTATGTCAGCAAATATAATTTCCAGGTGAGTACAGTGAAATGTTATTTACTTTGAGAGTCCTAAAAGAACAAGTGAAATTTAATATATAGCTATTTCTTCAGATCTTCACAAGAAAATCAGTAACAGTGCAAATGGCCAATTTTTCCCTGATTGTTTTAAAGGGAGGATGTTAAATAATAAGGGGAAAAACCCAACATGTTCAAACTAAGCCTTTTAAAATAGAAATTTCCATTTCAGTTGCCAAATATCTCTCAACTCTAATATAACTTTCAATATCAAGAAGGAGCCCAGCTTCTTCAGAATCCTTCATGAGCAAGGATGCCACAACAATCTCTTGGACAAAAGACATGTATCAGTGAAATGAATCCAGATAAATGTAAAATCATGTGGGGAAGACAGTTGAGATGTTCTGTGTTTACAATTACAGGTAGATCTAGGTTGTCCAAACTGATATTACAATGCAGTGTAATACAATGTGCAATAGGTAGGTGCATTCTCTTAACTGTTTAATAAGATGGAAACGTCAATGTTTATAGATTTCTCTCTCTCCCCCCCCATCTTTCACACACACACACACTCAGGCAGACAAGACAAGGGTGTTTGTCTCACCAACACCACCTCAGAAGCATGTGGTTCCACCTACGCAACAGCATAGATTCATAGACCTGTCTCCTCCCAAAGAAAGAGAGGGCATAGCAACACTTGGTGCCTTCCAGGTCAGGGGTTGGTGAATGAGTTTTAATGTGGATTTTAAAGGAGCTATCCAAGGTGCTGAATCCTCTTCCTAAAATAGGATCTGCACCTTGGATAGCTTCTTTAAAGTTCAGACTATAATCCAGAGTAGATTCAAACCCACCCCTATTCACACACACCAGGTACCAATGACAGTGTGCCAGAGTATTGCAGCCCACATGGATATCCAGATGCGAAGTATATGTTTTCAGTGTTTTTCTCCCTAGTAACAACCATAAAGTAAGGGCACCAACCTAATCTTATCATGCTGGAAGGCAACCATGGCTTTTGCACTGGGTAGCTAAAGCGGGTCCTGTGGCTGGCAAGCAGGATAGATGGTAATCAGCCCTCCAAGAGCTTGGCATATGAAAGCAGCCTCATCACATGGGTTTGCATGGAAGGAAAAAGCAGAAATACTTTTGGGATTAGATCAGTATGTGTTGCTATCTTGCTATAAAACCTCAGCACACCAAACTGCTGATAACAGTGAACTGATTATCACAGGCACCAAGTCTGTTCTGTAGTCTGTTGTACTTGCAGTAAACCAGAAACATATAAAGTAAAGAACAGATAAAGAACTTTAAGGAAGAAAGGCCTTTTTGCTATCAAATATAAAATCCTTTCCACATGCCAAAACCAAAAATCCCTATGGATTTCAAAGGAAGTTACACAAGTAATTTGGAATGGAAGCAATACATTTAACAGTGTAGTAAAGAAACATTTACTATAACAATATTGCAGATACAGTAAGTCTTCTACAAATAGAAGACCTTCTTTTGAAAACAAAGAAGATTTAGAATATTTACAATATATATTACAATATTTACAATACCACAATAAAACATTAAAGTAGATTTTTAAAGGACTTCTTAAATGTACCCTTTTTTTTTCTTTTTCTTTTTTGCTATACTGTACTGTATCGTGAGCAACATAGTTCTTGTTCATTGTGCTTCACTCAAATTCATATTAAATGCACAGGATATAAGGAATTATTCAATTTGCTTTGGGTGTTAACAAACCTAGCTCCTACAAACATAATGTAAAATACTTTACATGCTGTGAAAAGGAACGGATAACAAACAACTGTTTTCAAGCTCCAGATGGCTGGGGACTCCATTCAAATTTTAGCCAAATTGTGGACCTGATAAGTATAGCTTAATCTCTCACCTATATTACTATGTCACTGTAAAACTGATAGATGCATATACGGATTATTGAAAAATAGACAGTTGTGGAGTATACTTAGCATTTAGGGAAAGGTAATACAGTATTAACAAGCTGGAGTGTGTCCAGAGAGGGACAACAACAATAGTAAAGGGTCTGGAAATCAAACCCTATGAAAAACAGTTGAAGGAATTGGGCAAGTTAGCTTGGGGAACAAAAGACTGAGACTCGATATGAAAGCCATCTACAAAGATCTAAAGGGCTGTTACATGGAAGACGGCAAGCTAGTTTTTTGCTGCTTCAGAAACTAGAATGTGAATTCATTTAAATTAGAAGTAAAGAGATTCCAAATAAACATTAAGAAGAACGTCCCAACAATATGAGCTGTTTTACAATAGAACAATCTCAGAAAGTGGTAAGCTCTTCTTCACTGGAGGGTTTTAAACAGAGTTTGGATGGTCAATCCCCATGAATGCCTCAGCCATAGGTTCCTGCATTGGCAGGTAGCTAGAACAGATGGTATTAACATCCGATTCTATGAATCTGTGCTCCTATGATATTTATTTATGTCCTACCTTTCTCCCAGCACGGTGCCCAAGGTGGCTCACATCAAAATCTGTGTATTTTGATATAAAAACCCAGAATGTTAAATAGTTAAATCCATGTGTAAATTTGGCCCATGTTAAAACTTATCAAGACATCAAAATTATTTCATAGATGTATGAACTTCACATGGTTTTACTAGCCATTCAGAGTATTTGGCCATTCTGACCAAAGTAGGATGGAATAATTAAAGTCCCTCCATGTTTTTGGAGCTAATCAGGGAGATAGTAGACTGGGACCTCATCTTCAAACAAGGCAAAGTGTGTCAGAACAGTCCAATGGGTTTAAATCGACTTGTTCCCAGGTAAGCTGGTATAGGACTGTAGGCTTTATCTTGTGCAGTCCTGTAGCATACAAGTTGTCATCAACATGCAGCCAAAGGAGCAATTACAACTCTCTCTGCTTATTATTACCAACTATGGTTTATAGCTAGCTAGCTAGTTGATACCTAGCTAGAAATATTTTTATGCTTCAGCCAAAAGACTTCCCACAATTCCATGTACAGCCAGGGTGCAAATCGTGGAGCCCTCCAAGTGTTGGTGGACTGAAAGTCTCATCATCCCTAAACAACATAGTCAAAAATGACAGATGCTTGAAAAGGTCATCTATCAACATCTGGAGAGCCACATGAGTCCCACCCATGTTGCACAAGAATCCAACTACAAAGGCAATAGAAATTTACTTCAGTACTGGCAACACTCTGTGGAACCTATGCATTATGCTGTCTAATACTGAGCTCTCCCTAATGCAAGGTTAGGAAAAGCACAGCCAGCAGGCTGCCTCATTTCACAGTCCCAGAACTCCCAGATTCAAAATGGCCAAAAATCACAAAAAAGATACCCAAATGCCACAAAAATGTTGCTCCTCACTACATCAACTCACAAAAATCAGCTATAATTGGGGCAGTTCCCAGAACTGGGAGTTGCAAAGTGTCACTTCCTATCATGACAGGAACAACCATTCCCATTACCTGCCCCTTGTCTAATGGTTGATCCAGCTCTGCTCATTCCCTCACTCAACACATTTCAGTCAATAGGTGTCCCTATGGTAACTGCCTGTGCCTCTAATTTAGGAAGGTCAACATTTCAGCATAGCTGGGCAAGGAATTCTAGGAGTTGCAGTCCAACATCTGAAGAGTTGTATGTGACACACAGACACACATACCAACTGGACCATCACAACTTCTAATTCATATTTTCATTCATAAAATGAATGTTGGTTCAGAATATTTTAAACATCAGAACAATTATTTCTAATCACAATTAAATTCTTTTGGTCATATTTCATCACTAGCAGCATGAAATCAAGGGGTATTCATATTTTCTCTGTGGTTTCTTGGACTGAATCCAGGAACAGAGTTCATTAGCAAGCAAGTCAAAAGGGAAACGTTCAAACCCTCCAGAACAGTAATTACTGTAAATTGGAACAACTTCCTTTTAGAGAACACAAAAAGCATGCAGTACAGGTAACCAGAAGATAAAAACCACTCAACAAAACATCTGCTTCTCTTAATGCCTTGAGTGCAGAGCTAAATCAAGAAAAGTATGACCACCGCTTTCAAATCAGAACTTGGAAAAATTACTTCTGGGGACTATAGCTTCAAGAACCCGCAGCCAGCAAGACAATGACCAAATACTCTCCAACTGTCCTGATTTGGCAGGGACAGTCTCAATTAACCCACTGTCCTCTAACTTTTTCAGCTGCTTTAAGAATGTCCCAGTTTCTCTCTTCTCATCCTACCCTCCTCTTTGTCTTCAGCCTACTACAATTGTTAGAAAATGAGTTCAAAGTGCAAAATGACTTTGTACTCCATTAGCTCAGCAGAGGAGAGGAGGGGAATAATCTTGTCTTTCCCTGTCAACTCAGGCAAAAGCAGACTGCTTTAGCCTCTTCTGACTTGTGTGTTTTAACTCATTAATAACTTTTGCCACCTTGACCACATTTTGATGTTGCTTAATGTCCCAACCAATGGCTGGATATTAAGGGAGTTGCCATCCAAAAGAGTATTTTTCCCAACTCTGAAAAAGATACATCTTTTCATTAGCCAGACATTTTCTGAAAAACATTAATGTACTCTGCATGTTAGTGATGGGGAACAGTGTGCTCCTCCAGATGTTCTTGAACTCTAATGGTCCCTAGCTCCAGCTGGGAGGATTAGCAGCCACAATGTTCAGAGTTATAGTCTAAAACTACAAATGGAGGGCAGATGTTATCTCATATTTGATACTGTGTCACTGAGCAGGCTGGAAACTCAGAAGATTCTCACTATCATGAAATCTTCAATAATGGAGAGAAGAATTTGAAAGAAAATATTTTGGATTAAGACAATGACACCAAGTTTTTACAGTTCAGCTTTAGCCACTCTCACTAGAAGCCAAAATGACTAAATTGAAGCTGTTGTGCTTGGAACACATCATGAGATGACACGACTCATTGGAAAAGACAATAATGCTTGGTGAAATAGAAGTGGAAAAAGAGGAAGACCACAATAGAAATGGATAGACTCAATAATGGAAGATGCAGCTCTGAATTTGTTAGACCTGAGTGGTGTTCTGGGTACCTGGGAACTCCTGAAGGTTTCTTATTCATAAGGCCACTTTAGGTTGAACCCAGCAAATAACAAGAACATCAGGTCTTCGCTACAACAAAGAAATGCTCCTCTGGACTTCCCAAGGGTGTTCTGCACACATACAGCTGAGTATTTCAGTTTTTCAGACAGTAGCTCCAGTCAGTGGCAAGTGGTAAACATTTTATGTAAGGTCACATGAAACATAGCACATTCCCATGTTCCTAAATTGTAGGTTTGCTTATTTGACCTCTGATGGGTTTATGCATAAATACAGTCTTGTGAGACATAGGAAGCACCTAGGATGCATAGTTTCTTTTATTTGAATACATACATATATAGCAACATGGGAAGCTGCTTTTTACTGAATCAGACCTTAGCTATACCAGCAAAGTCAACACAGACTTACAGCAGCTTAGGTTTCTTTCCTGTCCATGCCTGAAATGGCCTAATCTCAAAGTAAATCCATGGACTCAATAGTTGATTGGCAAATCAAAGTTATATAGATCCCTTTGATCCATTGGGTCTACTCTAGTTGAGATAAGAAACTGAATTTAGGCCCTGGAATATGAATTTTGGATTATCTGCGTACAAAGATTATTTTTTCACAGCCCAAATGAACCTTTTTAAAAGGAAATCAGAGAATTTTCTTATACTTATTTAAAAAAATACCACAATGCTGCAAAATAGTCACATTTAATTTTCATGCATACAAAAATATTAGTACATCATTATACAAAATATTGTAGTATACCATACTATATTATGGCTAAGACATTAAGTACTTAGACAAATGCAGCATTGGAAATGTTGATAGGACTCTTGTCTTCATAATGCTAGGCCACACCTCTTTGAATCTTCCTGTCTGTTGTTGCATAATTATGAAGACCAGAAAACATGATCCTAATCTACCCTTATAAGAAGGAAATTTACCAGCTTTGAGAAATGAAAGAGATAAGGATCTGCATAAAAGAAAAATCTTTTCATATCATGATTGCCATCTTCTCTTTCTAAGATAATATATCTGTATCTGTCTATCTACAGAGTTTATAACTAGATGGATAGATATGGATAATCCCATTCTGGTCGTTTTTTCGGTTGGCTGAATTGCTGAGTACAGCAGCTGCATTATCAAATATTTAGAGATATATTCATTCACTCTCTCTCTCACACACACACACACCTGCACACCATGAGTTCCAGTGATTTGTATATCACTATTATAAATTATAATATATACAATATTATAAAGAAGCTACAATTATGAAGTTGTCAGGCATTTCCGTTCAGTTTAATTCAACTTGCTAGCAATGTGAGAAGTCAAAGAAAAATGATTCAAAAAGATCATCTTTCCTCCTCATACACATATGCCCCTTGTTTCTTTGCTAGGGAACTGTCCAGCAAAAGAAAACAAAAAAATGCAGACAATACAAGTGCCAGAGGCCACTTTTACTGGGATGCCTCTTAGTTCAAAAAGTTTCCCTTTTGTTCCATGACATCTTGCTCCCACAAAACTTCGTTACAGCATGATCCATTCATTTCATTTCCACAGTGTCTCTTGATCATGGATACCTGACCTCATAGGCTTATGAGTTTGAACTACCTAGAGGACTACGCTGCTGATCAGACAATATAAATATCATGCACAATATAAATGAATAAATAGTTCTTCTTCACTGGTGCAACATATGGAATCAGCCTTTTTCATAGATCTATCTACCATGAAGTATACCAACAAGCTGGAATGTGTCCAGAAATGGGGACCAAAATGATCAAAGACCTGAAAATCAAGCTTTATGAGAAACAACATAGGGAGCTAGATACGTTTAGCTTGGGGAAGACTGAGAGGTGACGTGCTAGCTATCTTTACATCCAAAGGAATGTCAGACACAGTCCTCCATCTACATTTGTCAGTTGGTCCTTCACAAACTTGATTATTTGCAAGGCACCCGCTTGTTTCCTCCTCATTCTCCTCCTTCCCCTGTCCTTTTGCCTGGGTGCATGTGTTTTCATTCCATGGACCTAGGCAAAAGGCAAGTGAATGGCACAGGGAAACCCTGCATGCATAGAAGGCATTCACATGCCTTCTCCTGTTGTGTCATGGCCTGCTCCCATTCACTTGTCTATTGCCCAGGTGTCTGGAAGGCAGTGCACCCAGGCAAAATGCAAGAGAATTAGGAGGGAGCCGTGGAAGGGAATAGAAAGGGAAGCACTCATTTGGATAGGGGAGAATTATTTGCGGGGGTTTTATACTTTTGTGAGTATAAACCTCAAACCCTCATGAAAGTCAAAGTACCACTGTAGAAGATGGAGCAAACCTGTTGCTCCAGAGACTAAAACACAAATAAATTATTCAAATAACAAGAAAAAAGATTCTACTGAAACATTAAAAGAGTGGGGCTTTTTTCCCTGTGAACAATAGAATGGACAGCCTCAGAGGGTGGTGACTCTCCATCTTTAAACAGAGGTTAGATGGGCATCTGCCAGGAGTGCTTCAGTTGTGTGTTCATGCCTGGCAGGGGGTTGGGCCAGATGTTCCTTGTGGTTCATTCCAACTCTATGATTTTGTGACACCAAACCCCCTTCCAGGGCAGCCACCATAACACAATTTCAGGCCCTAACAGTATACATGTGAAGTTTGTGATACATGTGGTGGTATTCTCAGTGTACATACACTGAAGAGAATTTACCATTTTGTTGCCCATTCATCTTGTTCCAAAGATTCCCCTTTGAAGAAAATTAGATCCCAGGGGACTAGTTGTTCTCTCCTGTCGTGCTAATTTTCTGTCTGCAGTCATATTTATATACATATAGAAGAGCAGTCTTTTGTGTGAGCTACCGCTCACATGCAGTGAACCACTCTCTAAAATGGTGCAGTAGTTATAGGCTGAAGATCTAGGGTCTAGTTATTTCAAGTATATTCATGTCATGTAAAACAAGAATTCAGCATGCCAAATAGGAAACTTTATCCAGCAAATACATTCTTGGGGGATTTTACTTAGGAAAGTAGTACTCTAAAGCTCTTCCTATGTGAGTTCCTGTTACCTAACCTTGGCAGATAGATAGATTGGTCGTCTAGGGACTTTCTGTGTCTTTTCTCCCCATAGAAATAAGTCACTTATAATCATTCAGTTCATGCACGATTATAATCCTTTTACTGTAGAAATTTTTTCACTTCCTCATGATGCAGGTGTACCTTTCTGTAGCAAGAATAATAAAGCATCGTCATCACCATTCACATCACTTCCATCTTCTATCTGCTTGTTTATCGGAGAGGGAGAAAGATCACAAGTTCTGCTAAAAACTTTTGTCAGTGTAGTAGAATATTTTGGTTTGTTCTTGTTTTCAGCCTTAAATGTCTACACTTATAAACACACTGCCTCCTTTTACAATTTCTGACTGGCAGGATCTTGTACCTTTTGAAAAATAATGCTGATGTTGATGACCTACAGAGCAAAACAGCAGCCACAGCCACAACAATGCATTTTGTACAATCAGCATGCCCTTCCTTGAGGAATTTCTAATCTAAAATTTGACAAAGGGAAAAGAATAGCAAAACGGAACAGAAACAAAGATAAACAAGGTATTGTTGTTGGCAGGTTGCATTTGCATGAGTTGCACTAGAGCATGGAAGCAAGGATTTATGCCAAGAACTTCATAGAAATGGTGGGTTTTAAGGAGTGTGTCAGAGATTATAAGACAGGTCGTATCGTGGAGCCGTTCTAGAGGTTTGTTCAAAGACAAGAAACAGAGAATAGAAAGGACAGCATAAGGCAGGGAAGGACAGAAAAATGAATACTACAAGCCAGGATCTGTTAGGATATAACCACAATGAGATAAGGGAAGTAAGAACATGGAGGAGTTAAAAGGGAAAGACAAGGAGCTAGAGTCCCACAGCCAACAAGCATCCTCTGGGGGATTTTCATGAAGGATATCATTTGACAGAAACAATAGGAGACGCACATTTTGGCAACATGATATTGGAGAGGAGATTCAGGCACACGGGATTGTGGAAGACTGGAGAAGACAGCCACAGTTAAGGTAGGAAAGAACAAGGCCATGAACCAACTTTTGCCAAAGAGACAGAGAGGAAAGGCTGTATTTTTGTTATGTTGTAAAGGAGATGATCCTCCAGATATTGCTAGCAGTAAGGAATACTGGGAGTTGCAATCCACAGAGGACCACGCAATTCCCATGTCAGGGAGAAGCGGCTTCAATATGGGAAACAAGGAAAAGAGGTGATAAATATGAGGGTAGGTTGTAATATTGTCAGTGGATAAGGGAAGAATATGCAGAGGGAAGAACAGGAACAGAACAGAAAATAAAAGAAAGGAAAGGAAAGGAAAGGAAAGGAAAGGAAAGGAAAGGAAAGGAAAGGAAAGGAAAGGAAAGGAAAGATGAGAAGTTTAGTCTTGAGGTTTGTCATGCCATGCTTGAGCTTTAGTCTATGAACTTTTCATCTAAGAGGCAGTTGAAAATGCAAGATTAGATCAAAGGGAGAGGAACAATTTGGAGGTAGAGAGACAGAACTGAGTATCATCACTGTACAGGTAGTACAAAATTCCATACAATTTGCTAACATCACCCAGGGTCAGTTTGCAGAAATGACAAGAAGAGACAGCCACTAACGACAGAGTGTCTTCCTATGGAAACACTGAAATAATAATGAGACAAGCAGAAGAACCACCAGCTAAAGAGAGAATCATGGAAGTCAATGGCTAGATCCAATGTGAAACCAGCAGATTGAAAAACTCTGCTAGTGTGTAGCTGTACTGGATTTGTCTGTTGTGTAAACAACAGTGTGCAAACCAGCATAGACATATGTGATCTTCTAGGCTAGTTATTGACCAAGCAGGAAACTATGGTGGATTCTGCCCTTGTGCTAATCCTATAAATGTGTATTTGGCAGCACAGAGGTAGGGAAACTGAAGCCTGCAGGCCACATATTGTCCTGGGACCCTTTGTTACAGACCTCAAAGTACCCCAGAAGGCCCTCAAAGGCCCCAGACCCTCCCAAATTTTGAAAAAATCCCCAGAACTTTTTTCAGCTGAAAAGCACCTTTGACAAAAAATGGCATTTCACATACCCTTGCATCCATTATGCCCATAACCATGACCAAAACTTGTAAAATTACCAGGATTGATCAATGGGAAGATTATGGGGGAAAGGCCCCTGCCCACTTTATAGCTGTTCCTCTAAGTGATAGCACAATAGATCATGGATTAGTGCAACAACACTATTGGATACAGACCATAGAGCATGGAAGAAATCAAGGAGGTGAGACTGCTGAACTGTACCAAAAATCACCCAAAGCCAAGGGACTGCACACACACTGCTCACTGGCCCTCAGAGGCCCACACACCAAGGCTTCTCCTCCACACCCATCATATTTATTTACTTTTTAAAAAATTACTCAAAATGTTTCTCCACACACTCTAGGATGGCAACTTTGCTTTTCCCCCCTTTTTCTCCCCTTTTTTTTTTGCTCCCTCATATAAGGATTTGTCCTAGGCCTAAAAGAGTCCATGGGGAGGGGAAACATGGTGTAATTGCCCTTCCATGATTTTCACAAGGCATGGGAGGGATGCTGAATTATTAAAAAAAAATAAAACTTGTTGGGTGATGGCTTTAAAGCTACCTCATTCCTTCAATGAAATTTCTTCCCCTTCTGATGCTACTCACCTTTGTCTCCTGGATAGCAGGAGAAGTATGGCAATCCCTTGAGACTTTGATTGGTGCCCTGAGGCCTGGCAACTTTGAGTACAATACCCGTTTCAACACTCTACTCTTCCATTTCCCCCCATATATTTCATAGCCTGAGTTAACTGCATTCCATTCTCACCCCACTCTGATTTTTTTTATGCTTGCTGTGGTTTATTGTATTTTTATTCATCTCATCTTCAACAGAAATTGGAAACTTTTTTTTTCAGACTACAGTGGCCACATTCAGAGTACTTTTCCAAAACTGTAGGTAAGATGGCTGGGGAGTGGTAAATTTAAAAATTAATAATTCAAAGTTCTGCTCTTCAGCCATCTTGATCCTAGAAATACAAGTGTGTGTGCCATAAAGCTGCCTTTCAATTTTTGGTGACCTGATGAATTTCATAGGGGTTTTAGGCAAGGAATATTCAGGGGTTGTTTTGCCAGTTCCTTCCTCTGAAATGTAGCCTATAGCACCTGGTACTTGTTGGTGGACTCTCAGATAATTATTATGCAGAGCTAACCCTGCTTAGCTTCTAAGATCAGCTAGGATCTCATGCCATCAAGGTATTTAGGCCCTGATCCTAAAGATAGGGTCTCTGTTTAAATGTTGTGTGTGAGAGTCACTGAGTTAGAGACATTGATTACATCACAACTGTCTTTTTACATAACTCCCACTCATGTGTATGTGCTGGCTGTCGGTTTCTATCCCCTCTCCTCAAGGTGAAGCTGTCAGTCATTCTGAATGTCATGCTTAAGGGATGAGTCATCCCCAACTGATGCTTCCCAACACCTGCTGGCTTCCTCCAGGTGAATTCCAAAGCCCAAAGTGGTTAATGTTCTTGTCAGATGTGATGTCTTGTCAGCTGTATTGTTTCAGGAAAGAGTTTTGAGAGGCTTCATAAAGAAGAAGAGGGAGAAGGTACAGATGACCTAAGAGGTAACAGAGGTCTCTTGTTTGTTATACATGGTTCAGAATCCAATTATTATATCAATAGCCCAAGGGATGTAACTATGTTTGGCAAGTGCTGGGGCTGGTAATTTAACACATATACTACTGAGCAAAAGTGAAACATACTCTTTTCAGAAGCAAAGATTCATCTTTTTATTCAAAACCAGAAGGTGTTAAGTGATATGGTCAGCTCCAATGCCAGAGATCAAAGAGCTTGCTTCAATGTCATTTGTCCAATTTCCTTTTCTTATCCACCTCAGATTTCTCAGATATGGCCCTGAGGAGAAGGTCTAGTTAAAGGAATACTTTTTGTGGCAATGAGAAGAGATAAGAAGCATACTGCAGGATTTAAAACTCATCTTCTTGATAACACAGTGGTCCAGACTCCTGTATGCTACTACATAGAATTTAAGTAGCGCTTTCAACAGTTCAAACCCACTTCACACCCAGTCACTTGTAACCTGTGCAACTACCTGGCAAGGTGGGTCAATTTCAGGATTAAGCAGGATATAAATAAAATAATAAAAAAATGCCGATGTTGCTGATGGGAAGGAGAAAAAAGTGATGGTAGGGCCCAAGTAAGACTTCTCAGCATCTCTCTCTCTTTTTTTTTTTTTACGTCCTGTCTGCTTTAATCACACTATAAAATAGTGTAGAGACAGACCATGGGGAGTCTCTCTATATAAGAGTATTTCGCTGTGTATTCTACCATTTGAGGTGTGGCATAAAAATAAATCCTCTTTTTAACGATAAGAATCAGACAGATATAACCAAGCCACCAAAAGAAACAAACTTATTCCAAGAATAACTTCTGCAGACCCTGGCTGAGATTCAATATGACTGATGGAAGAACATAGATCTGCCCCAGTGGACTTACCCTGGTGCTTGGTAAGGGAAGAATGGCTGTTTTTCCTTTTATGGGGTGTAAAAGGTCAGTAGGAGACTCTTGGAAAGATTCTACACTGCCGCCACTGCCCAAAACTGATTGACCATGGGAGCTTTCATTTCATACATGGGCTAAGCATAGAGTTGGCAGGTTGAAAAGGGGACAAAGCTGCTGTCTACTTAATAGTGCTGTAGAAGAGGGGATTTCAACTGGTGCTCTTTGCTATACGACCAACACCTGCTGAAATTCCCTCTTCATGTAACCGTTAAAGGTATGAGAGTCCTGTTCCTGGCAACCTGAGCCGAGGAAAAGAAAAGGAAGAAGATTCCCCCTGCCAGCTGTGCCAGAGGTTTTTGGGGATGGTTTCTTCCCCCAGCCACTGACTGGCTACAAATGTGTGCCCCAGGAGAGTTCACACACTTCTTTTCCTCAGCTAGGATTGCCAGGGACAGGACTCCCATCAAGATGCTGCATAAGGAGGTATACGAAACCTCTTTCAACAATGTCTTTAAGGTCCCTTCCAAGGTGGTCTACAGAATTTCTTGTGATATGGTTCCTTGTTTCTGTCTATTTTTGTCATCTCCTTGTTCAATTGTTCCATTCTTGGGGTGGGGGAGCTGCTTGTAGAGATTTCTTTGATCTGTACTAGGGCTCTTCCAAAGTTTTTAAAGAACCCATGGCAATGTTTGCTGAGGTGTTCCTATGGTTTGAAGAGCAAATTTTCTCCTCGCTGCTCTTTAAAAAATTCCTAGAATTATAGGGCTATAGTAAAAAAGTGCCATTTCAGTGATGCATTATAACTCTATAACTACTTTAAAAAAGAGGAGGGGGCAACAAAAAGAAGAAGAGAATGATACCTTTTTGTTCCAACATCTTATGGAATTAAGAAGAAACCTGCTCAAGAGTGGGAATAAAATAATGCAGCGGGGGCTGGGAATTGCCAGAAAATAGTCCAGGACACCATTTGTCTATATTAAAGAAACCCAAGAACTAGAGCAAGAAACAGCATCATTTCTTAATACAGTACTCATGCCTGGAGGAGCATTAAGTCACCACCAGCATCTGGCCTCAAATTCACTTTTGTGTTTGCTCTGCACCATGTAACGTTTGGACTGGATTTGGGAGAACCAGGTTCAAGTTCTTATTAAGCTATTAAACCAGTGGTTCTCAACCTGTGGGTCGTGACCCCTTTGGGGGTCGAATGACCATTTCACAGGGGTCACCGCTCAGAACTAGAACTACTGCCTTAATTCTGGCATTGATGGATGCTTTCTGTGCTTTAAAAAAAGGGGGAGAGTTACCAGTTTTTAGGCATTAGAAGTCTATCCAGAGCAGTGATTTAGGGCAGTGTTTCCAATCTATTCAGTGTTGCAAACAACTAACTAACTAACTAACTAAATAATAAATAAATAAATAAATAAAATTTTATGGTTGGGGGTCACCACAACATGAGGAACTGTATTAAGGGGTTGCAGCATTAGGAAGGTTGAGAACCACTGTATTAAACTCATTGGGTATCCTTACTTACTTTGTCTTGCTCGCACTTTTTCCCTCTGCCAGGCCGACTTTCAGAGGTTTACTGTGAACCATGGACCTTACTTTGAGCTTACTGGAGAAGAGGTGGAATACCGATGACGCCAACCGGGAATACTGAATGCCACACAATGCACACGATATAACATAGGGAGAAGGAAAGCTACTACAAAAACGATTATCTTTGCACACTCTTTTCCCAGTTGTCCAGTGCTGGATCCCTTACAATAGGGTTTCTTTTTTAACCCTCTCCTTGTAAGCTCTCAGTACAAAATCATCACCTGGAAATCACAACAAAGTTTTCTTCCTGCTTCTCAAAACAGTTTCTGAAGCATCCCTTGAACTCCAAGCATCCGCGCAAAAGTGTCCCCCCAGGCAACAGTCGTGCCGCAAAGCAGCGCCTTCGACGCCTTCTCAAAGGGGAGTTGTTTTGTGTCTTTCCCTCGCACCCTCCTCTGCCTGCAACTCCCTACCAGAACTCAACGCAGTGTTGCAAAAATAATAATTCGCTGGAGCCTCAGACCCTCTTTCCTGGCTCGTGTAATCTCATAATCTACGGGCCAACGGCGGGTTTATACGTGCTAGTACAGTTTCCATCACTCAGGGCGGGCCAGATGCTGTCCAGTCACACTCATGGCACTCCGAAGCCATTTCCGCACTAGCCTGTTATAGCGCTATGATTGCACTTTCAACCTCCTATGGAATCCTGGGGTTTGCAGTTTCGGGAGGGGCCGGCCGGCCCCTCCCGAAACTGCAAACCCCAGGATTCCATAGGAGGTTGAAAGTGCAATCATAGCGCTATAACAGGCTAGTGCGGAAATGGCCCGAGTTCTCAGCGCCTGAACTTCTCAGACTTCAGATCGGGCGGCGTGGGTTTCTCTTGGAAGGGGTGAGCAAAGGGAGCCCCGTTACGCTTCCGAGGAGAAGGCACACATTTTGGCCCCTGGCGCCCTTGCCTTCCTTGGCGAGGCGTGGAGAAAAAGCGAGAAGTCGGCATCTATCTCTCGCTCTCTCCCCGCCAGCGCCGCCTTTTGAAAAGGCAACGTTGGCGGCTGATGCTCCGCACCTACCAGCCGGGGAGGGGAGGGAAGGAGGTTCCCAAAGCCTCGCGGAGAGGGAGGCGGGCGGAACGAGGGATTCTGGGCACGGCAACGCGAGGCGCCCCCGCTTTGCGGAGGACTTGGAGGGGGCTGTGCGTTCCTCCGGAGCCTGCGCGCCTTCCCGATGCGCCGGGTTCGACCCGCCTTGCCTCGCCTTGGCAGCCGCCGGGGCCGTCCGCTGCCTCCAGCCTCCCGCATCCCCCGGCCCGGATGGCCCCCCGGATCCCCCGCCCCAAGGAACACTTACCCCCAAACACCCGCCAGGCTCGGAGGCGACGGCAGCGGCGGCGGTTCCCTCCTCTATGTCGGCTGCCTTGCAAAAGGGGGATTTAGGAAACTAGGAGGAGAAGGAGGAGGAAGAAGAGGGGGAGGGGAGGAGGGACTTTTAAAAAAAAAAAAGTTACAGGGAAACTGACCAACTGCGCGAATTGTTTATCTAACCTGAAACCCGGAGGCCGTGGCCCATCAATCACTGTTAATTACACTCTGGTGCCAAAGCCTTCAGGGACCCCTTGATCTCTCTCCCCCTCTCGCTCTTTCTCCGGCTCTCTCCATTCCTCCCCGCCCCAACGCCTACAGGATATCCCCCTCCACCCTTTCCCCCCAGAAATACCAGCGGGACCCCTCGCGTTCTTCCGGAGGACCGGGGGGGGAACGCCTCGCTCCAAGGGGGAAACAAGGTTGGAGAGAAATGGGTGCCCTCTAGATTGCCCACAAAGGCGTCCTTGGGATTCGCTTCTTTCCGTGGCTTCCCGGTTCAGCTTTACAGGGATCCCGATAGGTGTAGATGTCACCCTGTGAACACCAGGGCGTGGGCATCACTTTGTAACTCGCCAATGGACATTCCCGCACTAATAATAGGGATGCCACGTAGAGGAGGGAGAGGGCTTGTTTTCTGCTGCTCCAGAGACCAGGACAAGGAGCAATGGAGTCAAGCTGCAGGAAAGGAGATTCCACCTGAACCTCAGGAAGAACTTCCTGACAGTCAGGGCTGTCCGGCAGTGGAATCTGCTGCCTCGGAGTGTAGTGGAGTCTCCTTCCTTGGAGGTTTTTAAGCAGAGGCTGGATGGCCATCTGTCGGGATTGATTTGAGGGTGTTCCTGCATGGCAGGGGGTTGGACTGGGTGGCCCATGTGGTCTCTTCCAACTCTACATTTCTATGATTCTATGATTCTATGAATAATGCTATTATTCCACTTTCAACATCCTATGGAATCCTGGGGTTTGCAGTTTAGAGAGGGGCCTCAAAGGCAAACCCCAGAATAATAGCATAATAATAATAATAATAATAATAATAATAATAATAATAATAATAATAATAATAATAATTTGTATCCCACCTCTCCACATGGATCATCACAGGCTAGTGCGGAAACGGCCAATGTCTGTAAAAGGAAGATTACACACACGAGTGCGCACAGAAGAGAACTGGACAAAGCGAGAGCTGAAATGTAGGGAAAAGGCCTGGAAGAAGTTGAGAGAAATCTGGAAATCTTTCACACTGGAATGAAAGGGGAAGAGGTGGGTCTCTCCTCGGCATCATCCCCTTCAAAACTACACAGCATCGTCCCCAAGTGAACACACCATCAACGCGCCTCTCTTTCCGCAGCCAGAGGGAGAACTGGGCACAAGGAAACAAGGAAATAATGCCTTCCAAAGCGTTGGTGTAGGAAAGAGGGAGGAAGAGCTGCCTAGAGTTTAGTTGCCCTTTAAAACAACAGCATTTCTTAGGAAGCAGTCTGTTCTATGTGGCATCCAAACTATAGCAAGGGTAAGCAAAAGCTGCTTGGTAGTTTTAACCAACTTAAATACACGCACACAAACATGTACACACAGATATTCAGGAAGGGTTGTCTCTCTTGTATGAAAGAAGAAAGAATCATTACTGCCCATCCTGATCTGCAAGAAGAGGAATACCTTCATTGGCCAACCAAAATACACAAAATGCATCATGGCAAGCTTTCGACGCTTCACTGGTTTCTTAAGCAGGCAAAGATGTTAAAAACCATACAGGAGAAGCAAGTTGATGATGTTGGGGCCACCAGCCTACCCTTTGTCTTAGATATTACTTCTGTTCTCAGTTAAGATGGCCTGGAGGGATCTCAATGCAGACAGAGGCCGCTCCCATTCTCAGCTACATGGGGACGCGGGACAAAGGGGAGTAAGTCATTACTGACCACGATGCTCTAAGATGCCATTTGAGATGAAGAATGGTTTTCTATCTTATCAGTAATGGTATTTTTATATGAGATTCTGTATAAAGAAAAATTGTATACCTTTTTTCATCATCATCTTATTACCAGGGGCATTAATATGAAAGCAGGTCCCCACCCCAAGTCCTTACAACCTGAGATTCGATGGCCAGAGATGGTCAAAACACAACCCACAGACTGCATGCTGCCCTCAAGGTCTGTTTTCACAGCCACCTGGGACACTTGGAGCCTCTGCATCAGCCATGTAAAAAGCGGGGGGAGGGGGAAATGCTCAATTTGACCACTCAAAGCCACTGAGAATGCAAACTGTTCTTTTGGGGGGCATTTCCAGGCAGACCCAGGCCCATATTAATCTTGTTGGATTTTACCAAAATAGGAAGTGACCTTTCCTGACACTGTAAAAGAAACAGAAGAAGGGGTGGAAATAGGGCCAGTGATGTAGAGAGAAGAAACATGTAATTCTTCAAGTGACATGTACATAGGCTTTGTTAAATTCTAGGTATCGGAGGGGCATAAAGCAGGGTTTAGGTGGATAAAAAGAGAAAATTGAAGGAGGTTGTGTCCCATTAATAATATGTCTTTGATAAACTTGAAAAATAATTGCTGACCACATCATGCCTTACTTTATTTCTTTGTACAGCTCTCGGGATTCCAGGAATTAAAGCCGTGAAGTAGAGTGGTTCCCAGTCTTTGTCCCTCTCAGTATTTTTGGGATACAAAAATCCAGAAGTCCCAACAGTATGGCTAATGATAAGGGATTATTGAAATCCAAAACACTTGGAGAACCAAGAGTTGGGGAGGATAAATAAATGTTGGTATAAGACATAGAGCAGTTCCACACTACACTGTCATAGTGCTGTTATTCCACTTTCAATGTCCTATGGAATCCTGAGGTTTGCAGTTTAGGGAGCGGCATTTAGAATTCTCAGCCAGAGAGCTCTTTGGCCTCAGGAAACTACAAACTCCAGAATTCCACAGGATGTTGGAAGTGGAATAACAGCACTATAACAGTGTAGGGCAGAAAGGCCCATAATTCCTATTATAATTCCTTTTCTTACTAGTGGAATTGTGAACTCTTGTGAGGCAAGAGGCTATGCTGATAGTTGCAATGCTGCTCATAGGGACTTCCATGTCAGATGGGCTTTTGCTGAGGAGCCAGACTAAAGCTGCCAACCAGCTACTGGGTGGCAGCAGTAGTGTGGGATTACAATGGCAGAGGACTTCTCAGAGACAAGGGCAGTAGGTTGCACAGTAAACCCCTTTTTAATGTCTTTTACCTTGAACACCTTATGATGAGACAATCCCAAATGAAACAAGAGATAATGCCAGAAGATGACACTCCCAGGTCAGAAGGCACTCAACAACCTACTAAGTTACAGCAGAGAACAACTACGAGTTGCGTTGTAGCTAATGACATAACTGGATGCAAGCTACATTGGCAGAAAAAGAAATGGAAAGATTTTGTGCTGGAGTCCAGGAGAAAACTGATGACACACCTAAACATGATTTCTTCTTAATCATAGGTTATTTGAATACAAAAGTAGGAAACAAAGCAGAATCAAAAATTGGAGGAAAATTTGGCCTAGGATCAAGAAATGAAGCAGGAGAGTGCTTAAGTGAATTTTGCAAGGCCAACAGTTTGTTAATCACAAACGCATTCCTCAAGCAACAGAAGAGGGAAATGCACACATGGACATCACGTGATGGCCAATATAGAAATCAAATAGACTGCATAATCAGAAAAAGATGGAGAAATCCCATGGTCACTGAAAAAACCAGGAGCAGATAGTGGTACAGACTATGAACTGCCAATATGAAAAATTAGAGTAAAGCTAAAGAGGAATACTGAACACACCATTGTGCCAAAATGAACAACATTCCCATAGAATTCAAACAGAATGTAAAAAATAGATCCTCGAATCAGAGATTTGGAAGAGACCACAATGGCCATCAATACTAAATATTAAATACACAATGGCCATTGATATTAAATGTGATCTAAATACCCTGAAGGCAGCAGATCCCATCTGATCTTGGAAGCTAACTAGGATCAGCCCTGGTTAATACTTGAATGGGAGACTACCAAGGAATTCCAGGTGCTATGGGAAGCATTTTAGAGGAAGAAACTGACAAAATACTCTTGAGTATTTCTCACCTATGAAAACTGCATGAAATTTATGGTGTCACCATACATTGACAGGTGACTTGAAGGTGCATCTGCATGTGTGTGCATGCATGCACACACATTCACACACAATCCTAAATGCCCACAGGTCCCTTGCTGAATCACATCCTTCCAGATGAATGGCTTCTTGACCTCCCAATCAAAAGGCTTTGCGGAGGCATTTCATCTTTCCCTTTTTAATGTACAATATTCTTGTGGCGGTAGGGGGGAAGAAAAATGGTGGGAAAATTTTTAAGGAAAAGTATGTAATCTTGACTTCTCTCTAAAATTCTGTGACTGAGGAAAGGTAATTGTGTAATAAAAGTCTCACCTGCAAGTAGCCATTCAGGAAGGATGGGACAAATAAATGAATTCATTTCTTCTATATTCACTTCCAGGCAATTGAAATCTTAGTACCTGAGAATACATTATTTAAATGCTTTCAAAGTTGAAGCATTATGACTTGTTTGTATCCATCTGGAAAACAGCAGCATTGCCCTTTTTTGAGAAACTGCTTCAAAGGGCATGTAGCTGAATCAGTAGAACAAATTGTGTAACATCCACTTAAATTCATCTAAGCATCAATCACTCAGAATAAGTGATTGGAAAAGTGAAGGAGTACCTGAGAATACAAGGACCCAGTGTGGTGTAGTGGTTTGAGTGTTAAGACTATGACTCTGGAGACCAGGGTTCAGGTCCCTGCTTGGGCATGGAAACCCGCTGGGTGATCATGGGAGTGTCAGTCTCTCTCAGCCCCAGAAAACCCAATGATAAGTTTGTCTTAGGCCTGCCATAATTGGAAACAACTTGAAGACACACCACCACCACCACCACAACAACAACAATCTGAGAATTCAAAGCCTTGGGGAGATTTTTTTTTCAAGGGGGTTCTACCAGGTGTGTAATTTCAGGAAGTCACTGCCCCCAAATAAGAATGCCTCTCCCCAAGATATTTTCCTTCCTTCTCCACATTTATTGCATTGCAGTAAATGCAATGCAGTAACTTGAAACCACAATGGAACATATAGGAATATAGTCTAAGCTTTTGAAGAAATGGAACAGGCAAAGATACCAAGGGAGCGCAAACACAGCATCGAACATTTTCCAATATATCACTTTTTGCAATGCTAGAAATTTGCAGGCTGAAGGAAAATTTTGTTTTGGGACCTGCATTCCTATTGGTGGGCAATGGTCTCATTTTGCCTCCCTCATCTGTAGCTCCATCCTGGATTCCTCCCAAACATCTTTGAAGTGAGGGGTGAAATTGCTTTTTAAAGTGAAAGGGCTTAAGGGAAGAAGCTATGCATTGTCTCTTCCTGTCATAGTCAACCACATTTCCGGGACAATAGCTTCACTGAAGGAAAAAATGTTTAGGGGGGAACATATTATGAGGATCTCCTATCTGTACAGCCCTTTCTTTTTGCTCTGAAACCTGGATGTCACCTCTTCCTTTGTGTGTGACTGTCAGAGGGCACCATTACCTCTGCCATACCCAGCTTAGCCATACTGTAGCCATCTTCTTGTGCTTTCTTCAATGCTGGTTTTCCTTTATTGTTTGGGTGATGGGAGAGGGAAGTTGTGCCTGAGTATCAGAACCAAGGTCATTTCAACAGACTGGTACAGGCTAGTGCACAGTGATGTATTTAAATCTCTTAGTCTCAAGTCAAATCAAGTCTCAAGTCTCTACCTTTGAGTCTCAAGTCCTTGCAAGATACTTTCAAGTCAAGTCTCAAGTCAAGTCTCAAGTTTGGGAGCTAACTCTATACCCCAATCTGTATTCCAGAATTTCTGTACAGTTGAATAAAGTCAGTTTTAACAATTTAAGTAGAGACAGCCCTCTGCTTTTGTAACTTTGCCATTTGCAGCTTCAGAAGTAGGGAACAGATCCTTCTTACTTCTCATTTACAAAGCTGGAGGCTTTGTCAGAAGTGGGGAATAGGGTCCTTCTTGTTCCCCATTACTGAAGCTTCAAGACCTTTAGAGAAGTAATCCTTCCTCCTCAAGCCCATTGCCTAACACATTTTCTGTTTCTCCCTCAGATATACACCCTGTACTCTGGGCATGAGTCTCGCCTTCTGCTCCTAGGAAAAGTTTTAGAAAGCTTCTCCTATATGTAGTGGGGACAGGCTGCTGAGCAGACCTCAACCCCACCTCAAGCCCATTGCCTAACCCATTTGCTGTTCCCTCTGAGAAATGTGTCCACACTTTGAACTTGAGACAGATTGTCATGTGACCAATAAGTTGTAAAGTTTTTGGATGAATATATTATGTTACTGAATCAAGTGCAGCAAGTCAATCACTAAAAATATGGAAGTCTCAAGTCAAGTCGAGTCAGTGTGTAATTTTTGCCAAGTCAAGTCTGAGTCGAGTCACTGAAGTGACTTAAGTCTGACTTGAGTCCTAGTCTATTGACTCAAGTCTACATCACTGCTAGTGCATGAGAATAGAACGTGAGTGGGAAAAGAGCTTGGAGGGTGAGAGGTTTTTTAAAATAATAATAAAGTTGTCCGTGCAGCCTTAGTTCTGGCAAGAACATTGTCTATATGCTGAACTAATCTTTAATAAAAGCTATCTGGATCTATCCATGAATACTACTTACTGAGTTAGGGTAAGACCAGACATTACAGTGATTGAAACAGAACCAGGTTAATGACACCAAGCACCCTGCAGAAGCATAGCCATCACTGTTTCAGTAGGCACATGTTCATTTTGGTTTTCCTGTCATAGATGTCAACTAATGGAAGAAACACTGTATTTTTTTCCCAAAAAAAAAAAAAACCACTAAGCAATTTATAATGATAGATTGTTGTTGTGTGTCTTCAAGTTGACTCTGAATTATGGTGACCACATTCTAAAGTTTTCTTAGCAACATTGATTCAAAGGAAGTTTGCCTTTTTCTTCCCCTAATGTTGAGAGAGTGACTCACCCAGTAAGTTTCCATGGGTGAGCAGTGATTGAAAGCATCATCTCCCAAACCACTACACAATGCTGGCTCTCCAACAATGGATATGTAAAATAAATATAAGATGATGCATAATATTTTACACCATATTAAAAGATGGTAAAATGTGTGACGTACAATCAAAGGCAAACAGAATAATCAAGTTATCCAAAGACTCCTAATGTACCCCATATGTTCAACCTTAAGATGTCAGTCTGAATAGTATTTATGGACAAAATCCATTGTCATCCAACTGTTCTGTTCATGCAGTAGAACTTTCTCCATTTCCCCCCTGCCAGTCATCCATGCCCTGCTGTGCCTCTTCAGATCTTCTCTAGACAGTCCTTCAACTTTTCATAGCTGATTTTGAACACGTGTAGCAGACTGCAAAGGGGAGAAGAAATCACCCCCAAGCAGATAAATCAGCGGAAGGATCTCATTGGATTCCATCTTGTGTTGAGAACAACTGTACACATGATAAACCTTTTGTTCCTTGCCCCTGCTTTTTCTTCTGAAGCTCTCTGTTAGTCTGATTTCACTTTCTAATACAGAGCCATCTTGATGTGTGCTGTTGAAATTTAATGCAGTTTGAAAAATTGCAGTACATCCATGACTGCTTGCAGTCTCTTCACCACTGACACTCAAATGCACAATAGACACAACAGAGGCTTTTTTGAAGCATACATCTAGCAGATATGCACATCAATATTTTTAAGTCTATGTTTAAAATATAAAAGTGTGGATGCAACTTATATCAAGTGGTCCTGTTTCTCAAAGCATGGTGACTGACAGAGGCTCAACATGGAGACCATCATCACCATTACTACCAATAGTACCATTATCCCACCTTTCCCTCAGAACTGTAGATCAAGGCTTAGTGACAAATCTAGTACCCTTAGTGGGAAACATAGGTTGCTGCTATTTAAAAGGCAACCCTTTATATCACCTGATAGAAGACAAACACTCTCAAGAATAGCTATCGAAGAATTATAACAGTGAAAACTGATATTTATTCTCCAATAACCACATATTTTCTTTCCCCTTTGTACTGGAAACAGTAGTACAGATGACTAAAAGTCCTGTTTGAGTTGGAAAATGCACATCCTCTTACTCTAGAGAGTCCCACTTCATGCTTTCCATTTCCAATCCTGCTGCAACTTCTTAAACACACTTGGTTCTCCATCTCTAGCCACTTCCCTGTGGGGTCCATTGACCCAAGGGAGGCTTCTGTGAAGTTGTGGGGATGTAAGGAGGAAGAGAAAAACCCCACACACAAAAAGCATGAAATGAGTGCAATTCCACTTCACTGGATCCAGTCCAAAATTTGCCATTGTATCCCCTATTCTGCATTTGCATCAAAAGATGCAAGGGACAACTCCCAAAGAGAAGCCATGTTTACTTTCCAGTTTCTTGCTGAATTTGTATGTTACTGTAAACCACCCTGCAAGGGCAGAAAAACATTCTCAATGGCTGATGTAAATATATTGAATGAATGAATGAATGAATGAATGAATGAATGAAACGGATGCATATGGAGCAGACTAAGATGGTTCACTGGCTGATTTCCCCATTTCTTTTGGCTCGAATAGAATTGAAAACTGGTTGAATAAGCACTGGTCTTTGCAGGGCAAATGTCTAAGCCATGGTTCCAGTGAATCAAAGTATGGAATTCCATTTGTCAAATTATCTGTTTGATGTCAGGAAAAGGGGTTTATTGTGAAGCTGAAGAGTGCTGATCCTGCTGAGGTAATGGTTCTTACAAGGTCAGCCGTCTCCCTTTCACTTCCTTAATCTCATCTGCTGATGCTTGGTGTGATCCCCATCTGCAGGTAGCTTGCCTAATACTTAGCATCTGGGATCCAACTTTCAAGGAAATGGCTTGACTGGACGGGGAGCACATGTCAAATGTCAGTTGAGAAGAGGTTGCTCATTAGGGAGCAGGCAGCTTAAATCTGACACTGATACAAATGGTCAGATGTTAGTTACAGTTTGATTTTTCCAGCAACCCAGCCTTGGAATTTCCGTTCACCTCTTTGTAATCATATTCCCTCTCTTTCAGAAAAAAAATGAGATCTGTAAATTAGGTCAAGTGAAGTTAGGAACAAAGACTTTGCAATCAGCCCTTTTCATTCATTCTCTCATTTACTTTCATTTCTTTCTTTCTTTTTTCTTTTTTCCAAAGATCTCCATCATTTGTAAGGATTTTTTTTTTTAAAAAAACCTGAAACCTCAAAATATGGTTACATTTAAATGAAAGAAAGCAAGCTAGCATTTTTTGTTAAAAAAGAAACAATACTAATAGTAGCATGCTTCAGTGGACTGGGAAATGAAATTTCGATTAAATAAACTTTGGATTTAAATCTAAGAAACACGCTGGATAAAATACAAACTGTATTATTAGTATTTGTCTGAAACAAGAACCAAATTATTTGGGTTCCAATTTTGTGTTCCTGTTGGGGACACAACAATTGGATACTTTCAAGTCAAAGGAAATGTCTTTGGTCTTCGAGTTACAGTCACACAAAAATTTACCAGAGAAACAACAGGTATTGCTTCTGTTCCACATTCCAGACACTTGATAAACAAATTTCAACGTTTAATCTTCCTGTCAAAGTATACCTTGCAAGGGTAATCATGATTTCAAAAGCTGTTGTTTTGCTTGTGCATGTCAGATTTTGAGAGATTCATTTAAATAAAATTAGTACAGCTATATGGGAACAGCATACCTGAATACAATCAATATGGGAACAGGATATTGGATTGCACTGTTGCTGCTCCAGTTTTGCTCTAAACCAATGCAAAACCAAGCTGTAAGTACATGCATTTTTTACTTTGCATATGCCATGTAGAAAAATGCAGGGCACACCATGTAGTCTAGACAGGTACAGCTTCTAAGCATTTGGCCTTTGTGTAGAAGTCTAAATGAACAAATGAAGTGCAACGGACTGATCCTGTTGCCCTTCATCCATACATTGACTGCGCAGAGATGTGTAATCTGCATTAAGACCTTGACTTCCAAAATGTGTTATTTTGCTGCCTGAGGAACAGAACAAGATGGTGCTTCTTTCCATTTCACAAACAGAAGCCAGTTGGATGGATGGTTGATTTGAGAATCTTTCACTGCACCTGAAAGCAGCACTCAAGTTTAGGGGAGGCAGGGATAACAACGTAACACATACAGTTCTGGTCCTTCTACCCAGTATCTGCAGCCAGAGGCAAGTGGCTCAAGTCTTCTAATAGTATCGCTAACATAGTCTTTATACTGCTCTTATACACATTCATGATGTGACCACATCTGGAATATGTACACTTCTGATCACCACATCTTAAAAGGATATTGTAGAGCCAGGAAAAACTACAGAAGTGGTAAACCAAAATGATCAGGGACGAGAGCAACTGCTCTACAAGGAATGGTCACAACACTGGATCCATTAGCTTGGTGAAAAAGACAAGTAAGGGTGGACATGATCAAAGTGCATAAAATTATGCATGATATAGTAAAAGTAGATAGGGATGTGCTTTTCTCCTTTTCTCAAAATACTAGGATCTAAGGTTATCCAATAAAGCTGAGTGGTAGAAGATTCAGAACTGTTAATTAGAAGTATTCCTTCATAACATGCATAGTTGAACTGTGGGAATTCATTGCCACAAGATGAATTGATACTACCAACTTGGAAGACTGGAAAGGGGGACTTGATAAATTCATGGACTAAGAGACCATCAGTGACTGCTAGTCAGGACGGCTATATGTCACGTCTGATACCAGATGGAATATGCTTCTGTATGTCAGTTGCTGGGGGGGTGCAAGATGGAAGGTACAGTTACACTCACGTCCTGTTAGCAGGCTTCCTATGGACACCTGATTGGCCACAGTATGAACATTGGACTCCATAGACCCTTGGTCTCATCCAACATGGCTCTTCTTACATCCTTATGTTCTAAGAGCCCCCAGGACAGCTTTGCATAACATCGCACATGTGGTAATAATTTCATCTTTATAGGCCTCAGTGCAAGACAAAAGAAAGTGTCAAAACATCTGCAGTTTGTCACTTTTGCTTTATCTTTTCCTATGAAACCAAATATGCCTGCATACTGAGATTTAGTTCCATAAAGTCACAATGCTACACACTTGAGTTTTCAATATAAAGAAATTTTGCTGGGGGAAAATATTAGGTAGGAAAAACAATAATAAATACTAAACACACAAGCACACATGCATACACAGAGAGACAATAAATCTGCACAGTTTTACTCATTTAATGTTTTTAAAGAAAACTCTAGGCTGGAGGAGTATATTCAAAACATTATGCACAGCAAGTGACCCTACACCCAGTGATATTTAAAATTTTTGCAAATTAGTTTTGCATACTACATATAATTTTCTAGTTCTATGTGAAGTGACCAACACTTCATTGTATGATAAACTCTTCCTTGCATGTATTTAAAACCTGATTTTTAAAATTTGTTTTTCATTAACATTGTGCATTGTTTTAATGTGGTTTTTAAGGGACCACTGCACAACGCTGCAGGTATGGATTCACCATTACCAACTCATTAAACATACCACAGTGATGAGTCCAGAATTTGGGACAACCACGACCAAAATTCTCTTCCTCTCTCTGTTCTTCATAATCCTCTTTCCCTTCTCCTTTACTCCTCTACACACACACTTTCTTTCACTGATGTCTTTAAATAAGGGTACTCAGTCTATTTTACAAGATACATTCAATTCAACTCAAGTCAATTCATAATTCTCTCTGGAATTATGCAGACTGTTCAAAGACTGCCTCTTTCTGCCATCAACCTAAAAATGCTTAGCCACAATTTTCACGCAGTTTGTTCTTCTTTCTGTAGCAACGATGTTATACCTTTTTTCCCCAGCATAAGTTTTCATGGGCTACAGTTCACCTGATTAGATGAATGAAATATTATCTTCAGGTGGCATAAATACAAACAAACACAGATGTAGAGGGAAATGCTGTAAACAGTGGGGTCAAACAGCAATGAGCGACAGAAAAGTATAGTCTGTGACAACTCAATTAAAACTCAGATAAAGCAAAATTAGCAATTACATCTGAGAACAACAATAAGTGGTATTAATAAAATTGTCCTAGACTTCCTGTTTTAACAAACACTTCTTGAGAGTCAGGATGTTCTTCTTTTATGCATTGCTGTACATTAAAATGTGTGAATATAAAAATAGATCCAACGCTAATTATCTCTCTCTTCACCCTCTCCTGTACCATCATCAGTTTACTAATATCCCAAACCACTGAGTAGTTATTGGAGAGAGAAAGTGAAGGGTCTGTTGATGGCAGAAGGTCAAGGAACTCTACCTTTGCCAGTCCAATAACAGACATCTAAACCCAGGAACCAATCCATAGACTTCCTGTTGCACAATTTTGAAGTCTTAGTCTTCCTGGAAACCATATGCAACAACCTGTCTCTTGAGTTACCTTCTTTTGCTGGGGGGGGGGGCGGACAGCAGTACAGTCTGGGGACCAGAGGTTTAGTTACTGAGGGTGGGGAGAGGATAAAAGCATTGTCCACCAGTAATTTTGCTCCCCACGACTTTTCCTTCAGCTCTGAAATTTTTAGCATGGCAGAGAGTGAAACATTGGCAAATGTTTTTAATTCCCACCCACTCCAAACAGTGCAGTTTATCCCACAACCTTCCCCCACCTCCAAAACACTATGCCCCCAAATTGAACCAAACGGAATCTAAAAGCAATGTGCCAGTGCTGCCCATTAGGCCAATGTTAGGGCAAAAATTGACACTGGCACTCTTACTCTGTATCATTCCAATTTTAGCATACATGCTGCCAAAACGAGCATGGGCACTGTTACTATTAATATCTCTGTTTTATGGGAGGGTCTTTAGTGTCCTTTAAAAGTATCTGACCAACATAAATTTATTAGATAAGGTTTCCCCAATCCCAGAAATGCTCTCTAAAAGTGTTTTACCCTGTGTTTTGAAGAGTTAATACACAAGTGTATATTATATACTAACATACTGTGATGCAATACAATTCATGATAACTACCTTTTCCTCTCTCTCAGATTTCTGGAGCCAACACGGCTAATAGAAAATTCTGGCTGAGGAATGCTGAGAGCTGGAATGCAAAAGGGAAACTTTTCCAAGCTCTGATTCATAAAGACCAACGTGAATTATCTACAGATCTCAGTACTTGTGGGGGATAACAAGAAGGAGGAGCCCAACTCAAGCTTCCACCATCCATTCCTAGAGAAACCACTGCAGACCTGAAAGAATTCTACAATTTTGTTTTTTCTCCTCAGTAAGTTTCATTTCATACTGTAGCCTGGTGTGCCTTGGTAGAAATCTGGTATACCAAGTAAGCAAAGAAAGGAGAAGCTGCTTCGGGTCCCACTCTGGAGAAAATCAGCATATATATATATATATATATATATAATAAAATAACAAAAATAAGGGAATATGTACCAAGAGGGTCCCGCCATTATAATGTGGATTCAGATATAAATGTAATTTGGTTGACACATGCCTATCTTCAATGCATCATTCTGATTCATTGAAATAGGTTGTTGTTGCTGCTATGTTATTGTTGTTCTTCATAATGAAATGAAGATTCATCTACTGGGAAAAATGCAGTAACAATGATGATATATAGTCAACAAAGAACAAACAAAAGAACTGAAGGAAGGAAGGAGGGAGGGAGAGAGGGAAGGAAGGAAGGAAGGAAGGAAAGAAGGAGAAGGTGGGCCAGTATCTCTTTCTCCTTCATTTTTTTCCCCTGTGTATACGTAAAATGCTTGTCTCTGGAAACTGTCCCAAAGGGAACTGGTGTTTTGTTGATTCTTCCAACAAGACTAAAGTAGACTAAACCCAGATATTACTGAAGGCAGACCCCTTGCAGAAATGCAGTAGCAGGAGAAGAGTTTCAGCTTTAAAATGTCCATCTATTCCTTCAGAAGACTATGGGGGACAGCTAGTTTCAGAAACATTTTTTTTCATCATCCTGTTTAATCTTCCCTCCCTACTGAGAATACCTTTTGAGTCTGAAAACTCATCACTAGCAACCCATTCGAAAATTCATTTGCTGGTGCTGACATCCATGCGCTACCACATGAGAAAACAGCATAACTCTTACGATTGTATTTCCTGAGCTGGATTCTATTTAAAAGCCAAACGTGCTGAAACATGTACTATTATACTGAATGCTGCTCTCAGATTTCTGTAAAAAGGACTACATGATCCTCACAGAAATGAAGCAAGGTTTCCTTTGCAGCTGTCTGCAATTTTATTCCTAAATTTTCACCAGATATTCCCTCATAGGTCCAAATCATAAACACAAGCAATTGGTGCAGAGAGGGGTGAAAGGTGGAGTATATTCCATTTTGTTCTTAATGGCACTAAAGAGGATGAAATGTGGTCTTGTGTTTTATAGCTTCATTAAAACACCATTGTAAAGATTCCAATTATAGCAGTCGAGTCTGTTTCTTCTTACCCTATTTGCTATTTGGGGCAGATGAATTACTGTAAGTGGCAGACGGTGGCCTGCTTGTGACTCATATGGTGGTCTTCGATATATATGCATGTGTGTGTGTGTGTACACACACACACACATATATAAGGAAAACCAAAGCCTCTATGAGCCAACTGCTCTCTCTCTCGCGCGCGCTCCCTCTCTCTCTCTCTATATATATATATATAAGCAGTAGGCTCATAGAGGCTTTGGTTTTCCTTTAAAAAATCTATATCAAACCCTTTTCAGTGTTACATTACTCATGTGTCTTGAAGGGTTATATATTTGGTTGGGGACATATACTTCAACATAATATCATCTATTTTATGTTACATGTAATTAGGAGCAGGGACATTAAAGGATTCTCAATCCACAAACAGAGCACTGGGGGAAAATGAAGCTACAGGTTTATATTATAACTCCTACATCAGTGCACCTGATTCTACCACTTTGTATTATTTTCTCTGTAGCTCAGAGTATCCTAAATGAGATCTTGGAAATTATAGAATTAGGATGAACTAGGACATCCATGAATGATGTCATGACATTTTTCTCCCTTCTAAATGCAAGGGAACTGCTAATCTGATATAGGACACAGCATGAGGGTTGGAGAAATTCAGTTCATGGGAAATGCGAAATCAACTCAATCTGGTGCTGGAAGAGTGTTACACAAATACCATGGTCTGCCTGAGAGATAAATAAATTGGCTTCAGAACAAATCAAACCTGAACTCTCCATAGAAGCCAGCTTAAACTGACACTGTAGCACTTTGGACCTATCATGAGATGACATGATTCACAATGTGAAAGACAGTAGGAAAAGAGGAAGACAACACTTCAGGTAGGTAGTGTCAATCAAAGAACCACAATCCTGAGTCTGGAAGGTCTTAACAGGACTGTTAATAACGGGGGCTCTTGCAGATCTCTCCTTTATAGGATCACCATAAGTCCAAGTAATCTTGATGGCAAACAACAATAAATGAGAGTGGTCTTTGCTGCAATTTGCTGGAAGAAGGGATATCATCATAATGCGGACGTGCTATATCTCCATTGTAGATGCTACATATATGTAGAAGGTATGTGCAGAGAAAGGACATTTTAACCGCACCCTTACCTCAAGGATAGATTTGCTACATTATTAGAGATGGAAATTTAGGTATCTCAGGCCTTGAAGCCTCAAAGGGTACTTACTTTTTAGACTCTAGCTAAAAGGTAGTTCCCAATTTCCATTTGTTGCTTGTTCATTTCATCTTTAAGAAAGAACATGAAGAGAAAAAGTCACGTATCAACAGAAGGAAAAGGACATGCATACATCATTTAAGATAAAATTTAAAAATTAAAAGTGGAGACATGTTGTGAACTAGACCTGGAATATGAATACTGAGTCTTTTAAAACAGAGAATATTTACTTAATGAGCACATACAGCCAGGTATTTCACAAAATCATTATGTTAGCTTCATTTGTGCCCCTTGAAGGAACATCAGTAAAAACTGGAGGGGTAAGGGTGGGGAATTTTAAAACCTGCTGGCAATTTGCCTCTTTCTGGAGTATAAAATAGGTTGCAGAACTGGCTGTGTTGGAAATTCACTGGATCAGCTATAAGGGGGGCTGAGCACAGGAGAACAGACTGGCTGAGAAACCTAAAATGGCAGGAGAAGTATTAATTGCACTATGAAGCACATTGCATCTTGACTTTTAAGGTGACCTTTACTGCATTGCAGAGCATGAAAAGGCAGCATTCATTTTAAAAATCTAACCAACATGTTGCGTATAATTAACACATTCCAAGAGAACCACAACACTTAAATTTTATTACAACTTAGACTTCAAAATGTGATGAAAGAAAGGCTTTTAATTTAATTTGTGCACAGAGCAATTACTAATATAATGTATTTGTAGCCTCAGTCGAGAGTATTACTAGCCACAGGATTTGGTGAATGACCATCATTTGATACCTACAAGCCAGATGGTCATAATACTGCTGCAGCAACTGGAAGGTGGCAAATAGCAATATCGTAGAATCATAGAATCATAGAAATGTAGAGTTGGAAGAGACCACACAGGCCATCCAGTCCAACCCCCTGCCATGCAGGAACACCCTCAAATCAATCCCGACAGATGGCCATCTAGCCTCTGCTTAAAAACCTCCAAGGAAGGAGACTCCACTACACTCCGAGGCAGCAGATTCCATTGCCGGACAGCCCTGACTGTCAGGAAGTTCTTCCTGAGGTTCAGGTGGAATCTCCTTTCCTGCAGCTTGAATCCATTGCTCCTTGTCCTGGTCTCTGGAGCAGCAGAAAACAAGCCCTCTCCCTCCCCTACATGGCATCCCTTCAGATATTTAAACATGGCTATCATGTCCCCTCTTAACCTTCTCTTCTGCAGACTAAACATACCCAGCTCTCTAAGTCTATCCTCATAGGGCATGGCTTCCAGACCCTTCACCATTTTGGTTACCCTCCCCTGGACTTGCTCCAGCTTGACGATGTCCTTCTTGATTTGGAGTGCCCAGAACTGGACACAGTATTCAAGATGAGGTCTAACCAAAGCAGAGTAGAGTGGTACCGGTACCTCCCTTGATCCAGACACCATACTCCTATTGATGCAGCCGAGAATTGCATTGGCTTTCTTGGCTGCCGCATCACACTGCTGACTCATGTTCAGCTTGTGATCTGTTAAGACTCCTAGATCCCCTTCACACATACTGCTATCCAGCCACGTATTCCCCATCCTATATTTCTGTATTCCATTTTTTTCTACCTAAGTGTAGGACCTTACACTTCTGTCTGTTGAATTTCATTTTGTTAACTTTGGCCCAGCTCCCCAATCTCTCCAGGTCATTTTGAATTTTGATCCTGTCCTCAGGCGTATTAGCAACCCCTCCCAATTTGGTGTCATCTGCAAATTTGATGAGCATGCCCTCTATTCCTTCATCCAAGTCGTTGATAAAAATATTGAACAGCACTGGGCCTAGGACAGAACCCTGTGGCACCCCACTAGTCACTTCTCTCCAGGATGAAAAGCAGCCATTCGTGATCACCCTTTGGGTTCGGTCGGTCAACCAATTACAAATTCATCTAACAGTAGCCCTGTCCAGCCCGCATTTTACTAGCTTCTGTGCAAGAATGTCATGGGGAACTTTGTCAAAGGCCTTACTGAAATCTAGATATGCAACATCCACAGCATTCCCTTCATCTATCAAGCTAGTAACTCTATCATAAAAAGAGATAAGATTAGTCTGGCATGACTTATTTTTGAGAAATCCATGTTGACTTCTCATGATTACCGCATTGCTTTCTAAGTGATTAGAAACTGACTGCTTAATGATCTGCTCCAGGATCTTTCCGGGTACTGATGTCAGGCTGACTGGGAGATAATTATTTGGGTCCTCTTTTTTTTCCCTTCTTGAAGATGGGGACAACATTTGCTCTCTTCCAGTCTGCTGGAACTTCTCCTATCCTCCAAGATTTCTTAAAGATTATAGCAAACGGTTCCGAAATGACCTCTGCCAGTTCATTTTAATATCCTAGGATGCAATTCATCTGGCCCTGGAGACTTGAATTCATCCAGTGTGGCCAGGTATTCCTGTACCACCTCTCTACCTATTATGTGCCTCATTTCCCCTGCTTCCTCACCTGCTCCCCAACCACCGGGTTGAGTGCTTGTGTCCTTCTAGGAAAAAACTGAGGCAAAGAAGGTGTTAAGTAGTTCTGCCTTTTCTCTTCCCCCTGTGAGTAATTCGCCATCTTCTCTACTGTCTCCTTCTTTTTCCTTTTGCTGCGAACATATTTAAAAAAGCCCTTTTTATTGTTTTTAATGTCTCTGGCCAGCCTAAGTTCATTTTGTGCTATAGCCTTTCTGACCTCCTCCCTACATCTCCTAGCTACTTGCTTAAATTCTTAAATTCTTCTTTGGTGGATTTCCCCTTCTTCCATTTCCTGTACATGTTTCTCTGAACACTTAGCTCAGCTGAGAGTTCTTTAGTCAACCATTCTGATTTCTTCAGATGCCTTCCATTTTTCCTCCTTATTGGCACAGTTTTAGACTGTGCCTTCAGTATCTCCCTTTTAAGGAACTCCCATGCCTCCTGAACTCCTTTCCCTTTCACTATTCCTGACCATGGAATTCCAGCCAGCAGCTCCCTAAGTTTACAGAAGTCCGCTTTTTTTAAAATCTAAGATGAGTGTCTGGCTACACTTATCTTCTCCTTTCCACTGAATGTCAAATTCCAATAGGGCACCAACAGTCCCTCATACAGTTCATACAGTGGCCCTTCTTTTCCTCCCTGTTTTGCAGGCTAGTCACTGGAGAAAAATAGCATCTTAAGCTGCAATTCAGATTGCCTGAGGATTGAGGTATGATCATATACATGTGAAGCTAAAGTACAACTACTGTTCAGCAGCAATTTCATTGCAAATTGCCAGCCAATCTTTCTTTTCAAACCCTGGGCACAAAGCTTTCCAGATTTCTTTGTTGCTCTCACTCCAGTTTCCTTTTCACATAAACCAGTGCTCTTCCCACAGTTGCTCTCAGGCAGATCCCAGGCAATGCCCTAGCTCTCTCTCAGGAACTACAGTCTTTCCACACTTTGTATGTAATACTCTGCTGGGAACAATTAATTGTACTTGTTACTTTTACTATGATCTCCCCACCTCTTCCTTCTTCCAATTGATATTTAACCTCCCTTTCTGGAAAAATATATTCATCCAAGGTGCTTTTCAACAGTCTGTAAAACAATATAATAAGACCATACAATGTCCTGACAGCATTCCGTCACTTGTCAAATGGCGTTTTTGCTACCATTCCACTTTTGATATCCTGTGGAATCCTGGGGTTTGCAGTCTAGGGAGGGGTCTTTAGAATTCTCAGCCAGAGAGCTCTTTGGCCTCAGTAAACTACAAACCTCAGAATTCCACAGGATGTTGAAAGTGGAATAATAGCACTGTAACAGTGAAGGGGCAGAAAGGCCCAAAGACTTTGGGCTGCATCCAGCATTCCACTGGTAGAACATCTAGAACTTTCTTCCCTTCTTTTTCAATTGCAATCCTCCATGCCTTCTAGAAGCCATCTCTAGGGCCCCTTGGAGACATACAAAGAACTGCAGTGGGGAGGGATCACTGCTCCACCTATATTTCCATTGGAACACACATTCCCACCAGCAGAAAACAGCTATTAGGTCCTTGCCAGTTCTGTTTAGACAGACATTTGCTTAATGAGTTTAACTAAGGGTAGTGTAATCTGTCTAAATCAGGAAATGGGAGGGGAGGAGTCTAGTGCACATTTAAGACTAACTTATTTATTTCAGCCTGAGCTTTCATGGATATCAGTTTCCTGCATCAAATGCACTGAAGGAGTGCAGTATTAACCACATGATGAGGCTCTTGTGAGTTGTCCCATTGTAGTCCCAACAGGGAAGAGAGTGCAACAAGAATGCTCTCCTCCACACAAGACCAGCTCCCTGACAAAAGGAGCATGATGGCCACGCCTCTTCCTTCCACACTGCAGCCAGGCACTTTTCCAGGCTCTGCTGGCGAAGGAAGCATCACCATCATATGACCTGCCATTCTGCAGGATAGGTAGGTGCAGGAGCATCATACGATCATGGGTGCTAAACGGATTTTAGCCGTTTAGCGAATACCTCACGAGCGCAATGCACAGGAACTGGATGGCAGCAGGCCAGCAACAACATTGTGTGGAATCACAACCAACTGACCACTGCCATCCTGTCCCCATAGCAGGACTGCCCCATCGTGCGGAAATGACCAAAGCCACAGGCATGTCTTCAATCCCACTTCAACAACTGCACAACTGTGCTTAAACATCTGCAGTGTAATATTGTACTTCTTCAATGCATCTGAAGAAGTAAATTAATATCCACAGAAGTGCATTCTGGGATGAAGTTGGTCTTAAAGGTGCCAATAGATTCCATTTGTGTTTATCCCTTCCCTCCATTTCCCCCTTTATGCTGGGACAGACTAACATGACTACCTCTTTTGAAACAGTACTTATTCTCTGTTTTTCTTGCTTTGTGCATGTAATCCTGTTATATTTTGTACTATTATGGAATACAAAGCAGAACACAATAGAAAACATTAATGTGTTAAAATAACTGCAACACATATATGATAGTTTTAAAAATCAAGTCTAAATCAGCAGGAGACAAAACAACAACATTAAAATAGTGCCAGCAAAGAACACAGTTACAGAAGTGTAAAAAAAAATCCAATTGGAAAACAGAGTACTATATGTGGACAAAAAGGAAGCGGGGGAATAGATCCTGAAAAGCACACATTGTGAATCAGCAGAACAAGGAAACTAGGCACCATGTGCTTATTGCTGGTCTGAATTTATTCTTTAAAAATGCGTAATGAGTTTTGGCCTGAATATGAACTGATTGGCCTTCTTCAGGGGCTGCATTAAAAATAAACACAAATACAAATATTAACTTAAAATTTTTTACAAAAGGAAAACACATAAATAAAAATATTATACGTATAAATTACCATAGTGAAATACACAGTGGACCTTCAGTACCCACCAGGGTTTGGTTCCAGTACCCCCTGTGGATACCAACATTTATGGATGCTTAAGGCGCATTATATACAACGATGTATTCAAATGGCATCCCTTATATAAAATGGCAAAATCAAAGTTTGCTTTTTGGATTTTTTAAAAAATATTTTCAATCCATGGTTTGTTGAATGGAGGACTGCTGTATTAGTTTAGTATCAGACTATATACATACCATTAATTAAATCAACAGAATAAATTTCTGGAGTTGAAAATACATTCTCTCTATTAGCAGGAGGGATAAGCAATAAAAGAAATCAGTCTTATTTTTTTTATTATTGTCATTTATATATTTCCACAGATGGTCAGAAATAAGGGAGGGCCTATAGAATGTAATGTAACCAGTTTCAAAGACATTTGACACAATCTGGCTGAAAACTTACCATGCTTTTTTTATTTATTTAATTATTTTATGAGTGGGGTGGAGGGGCCTTACATTGCTGAAAGGAGATCCAGATTGAGACCTCATGGTAGCTAAGATTTCAACTTTAATATCCACTTTCTCATCATTATTAGCTATCTTTTCCAGCAACCAAAACCTGAGATCTGATGAGTGTTGTATTACAAAACTGGTATTACAAGGGCTAAAGTGCTTTCAGAGAGTCTAAACAAACTCCCCCAAAATACTATAATGGATGCCATTAGTCCCACAGGACACCACCACTGTGGTCATTGCACATATTACAAACACATGTCCAAATTGACTGAACTTATAAATCATAATTATCAACAGAGATATATATTGACTCAGTTTAGCACACGAAATATAGCAATTTCAATAGCAGTTTTGTAATATGTGCCATTCAAGGCAAGGGAAAAATGTATGTAGCATGGACTTCCAAGATCCCTGAAAAAGGAAATATGGGAACATCTCTCTAATTTCAGGAACAGAAGAATGAGTACTCCTTTGAGCAAACATTTGAAGAATTTTAGCTCTCTACGTCAGATCTCAGGTTCTGGTTTTAAGGGCAGAAAGGAATTTCCCTGGATTCAACAGTCTATCCCTAAAGTAGGCTTTTTGTACCTCTTGAAATCTGTGAGAGGAAATATGCTTTATCTGAGAATCCACACATTTGGCAGCATTATGAGGCACTTCAGAGAAAATCAGACTGTTCTTAATAAGAGGACAATGCTAACAAGAGTTATTAAAAATGCAAGTAGCAGTGGTACCATCTCTGAAGTATAGACAAAGGTTGTCTTGCCACTTCTCCTACCTCACAAGTATGAAAAGCTAAGTGGATTGGCAACTGAGTCTTATATCAGCATTGATGAGGAGGCAGCAATATCTATCATATCTAAAGAAGCAAGCTAGAATGGAAAGACCAGGGCCAATCTGTCTTCCAGCACCCAGTATCTGGTGCCCCAAATGGTTGCCTCGCTCTTCCTACTTTTAAGACCCTGAAAAATATCCTGTCAGTTATATCTATTACAAATATGGTATACCATGCCAATCTCATAAATGAACATGACCTGTGTACATATAATCTGTGCACAAGAGTTGAAAAGAATAGTGAGCATGAAGTCAGCAAGGCATTTTTATCAATCTTACTTAATACCATTGATTTAGACCAGAACGTGCAAAGTGTCCCCCCTTCAGATGTTGTTGGACTGCAGTTCCCAGCAACCATAGCCAGCATAACAAACAGGGAAGAATTCTGAGAGATGCAGTTCAACAAGTTTACAATAGGGTTACAAGCTTGATAGATGAAGGGAATGCTGTAGACTTAGCATATCTTGATTTCAGTAAGGCCTTTCGACAAAGTTCTCCATGACATTCTTGCAAAGAAACTAGTGGGCTGGGCAGGGCTGCTGTCAGGTGGATTTGTAATTGGTTGACTGACCAAACCCAAAGGGTACTCACCAATGGCAGCTTTTCACCCCGGAGAGAAGTGACTAGTGGGGTGCCACAGGGTTCTGTCCTGGGCCCAGTGCTATTCAACATCTTCATCAATCACTTGGATGAAGGAGTCGAGGGCATGCTTATCAAATCTGCAGATGACACTAAATTGGGAGGGGTTGCTAATATGCTAGAGGATAGGATCAAAATTCAAAATTACCTTAACAGATTGAAGAGTTGGGCCAAGGCTAACAAAATGAATTTCAATAGAGAGAAATGTAAGGTCCTGCACTTAGGCAGAAAAAATAGAATGCACAAATATAGGATGGTGGAACATGTGGCTGGATAGCAGTACATGTGAAAGTGATCGAGGAGTCTTGGTAGATCACAAGCTGAACATGAGTCAGCAGTGTGATGAGGCAGTCAAGAAAGCGAATGCGATTCTTGGTTGCATCAATAGGAGTATGGTGTCTAGATTGAGGGAGGTAATGGTACCATTATATTCTGCATTGATTAGACCTCATCTTGAATACTGTGTCCAGTTCTGGGCACCTCAATTGAAAAGGATATCAACAAGCTGGAATGTGTCCAGAGGAGGGTGACCAAAATGGTGAAGGGTCTGGATGCCATGCCCTTATGAGGAACAGCTTAGGGAACCAGGTATGTTTAGCCTGCAGAAGAAAAGATTAAAAAGGGACATGATAGCCATGTTTAAATATTTGAAGGGATGTCATGTTGAGGAGAGAGTGGGCTTGTTTTCTGCTGCTCCAAAGACTAGGACAAGGAGCAATGGATTCAAGCAGCAGGAAAGGAGATTCCACCTGAACCTCAGGAAGAACTTCCTGATAGTCAGAGCTGTCTGGCTGTGGAATATGCTGCCTCAGAGTGTGGTGGAGTCTCCTTCTTTGGCAGAGGCTTAAAATTCCCATCTGTTGGGAATACTTTGATGTGTGTTCCTGCATAGCAGGGGGTTGGACTGGATGGCCCCTGTGGTCTCTTCAAACTCTATTATTCTATGATTCTGTGATTCTAAGTTCTGGAGAACTGCACAATGCACACACCCAATTTAGACTACAAAAATGTCCTGGGATCAGCGAATCTAAGTACAATCCTATGAATCATTGTTGTGCGCCTTTGAGTCATTTCCAATTTATGGCAACCCTACACTGGGTGACCATGGGCTTGTTATTTACTCTCAGCCCCCAGACAACCTCATTATAGGTTCTCCTTAGGGTCACCATAAGTCAGAAATGACTTGAAGGCACACAACAACAACAACAACAACAACAACAACAACAACAACAACAGGAACTGTCACCCACTGGATTTCCATGGCTGAGCAGGGATTCAAACTATGGTCTCCAGAGTCATAGACCAAATGCTCAAGGCACTAAACTACACTGGTTGTCCTATGAATATCTACTCAGAAATAAGTCCTACTGAATTCAGGGAATGCTACTGAATTAATGATATGTATTCCCATTAAGTAAGAATCAGATCAGATTTCATACTTAGTGCAAGTGGATACTACAAACTATTGACTAGTTTTAAACCAATATATCTAAACTTTCCCCTTAAGAATACCTAGGATTTTAGTTTTACAAGGATACTGAAAATTATACTTGAGTCATTGACGTCTTTCAAATTTATAATTCCCTTCATGGCGGAAAGCGCCGAGACAAATCAAGTGATTAAGACTTGCTATAGAACAGCTGAAATGCAAGTACTTTGGATTAAACTTTTGTGGCTCAGTATGTAAATTTCAAAAATAACTAGTTGCATGCATTTTTAAAAGTTAGAATCTTGGGTTTATGTATGTAAATTTTATAATGTAGCAATTCAGCTCCATTTCCTTTACAGAAACTGTCGCTTATTGTGACTCACAGTTTTCCTGCAATTTGAAGCTATTCTGGCAGCCTATAGTTATTTTACTGAAATCAATTTGGTTTCATTACTTTGAGAAGGAACTCAAAGGCAGTAAGTTGTTCCTTCCCGCCAGATGCCTTACTTACAGGTGATTTACATGAGAAAAAAAGAGTGCAAGGAATAATCAACACTTGCATTTCCAGCATTATTTCAAGATGTCTTCTCATTCATTTTCTGCTTTCAGTTTTCAATATATGTTGAAGGCTTCCTTTGATTTTACTGTAGGAGCATATGAATCTTGTTAGCTTAATGATGTGCTTAGATATTCTTTATCAAAATGCTGGTAGAGGAGTTTCTTTAACTATAGCAAAAGACCAGATGAATTGCATTTGTTTTCAAGGTGCAGAACAACTCAGTCTGTAATTGACTTAAGAAATGACCTAAGCAATATCAGATATCAATAACCAAATTTACATAGTTTGTCCTTTATAGATGCTTATTTCATTTTTTAAAAACAAGGAATTTAAACTCTCTTAGTGGTTGAGTTTACAATCTTTCTTGGAGCATCCTCAGCATCCAATTATCTGTTCTTTCTACTGCATCTGTGCAAAACAGAATTCTGGAACACTCCTTTTTTTTCTCCTCCCATATGCTTGCATGAAAATACAAAATACATCTTAGTAGAGAATAGATATTGCTGAGTTCATACATTTCTGGTATGCACATGTAAATGTGGCTTGGATCCAGGTTCATCCTCTTGAAGAGGGAAGGCCTCTGTCCATATGCAGAAGGCTTTTGATTGAATTGCACATTAGCTGATAGAAGAAGAAAGCCATCTTTGCCTAGTCTGTTTTCCCTCCACATTCTTTTGTCCTTTGTCTATTCTAAACATATGAATCTATGGCCGGGGACCGTACGGAACAACATGGGTAGTGGAAGTGACAGCTTAGAAGGATGAGTAGTCAGCAAAGATCACTTCCCCACTCCTCAAACACGCAGGCAGATATAGGCCTTCTTCCTAGAGGTTGGTAGATCATTAAGAGACTTCTGCTGTGGAAATATTTCCACACATGGTCAAGAAACCTAAGTACAACTTAATGAAATGGGGAGTACACACTCTAAGCAAGGTAAAATCTACTTATTCCTAACCCCAGTCCATGAAATAATTTTTTTTCATGTACCTTAAGTGCCATTGATTTCAATGGTCATGATTTCCTCTCAGTTATGGCTATGAACTACACAGCAAAAGCTTTCAAATGTTAACCATAAGCTACTATCAAATTCAAAACAGTACAGATGATTGCAAAGAAAGGGCCAATAAAAAAAAATGGATTTCCTACCCCAACCCCCAGCTTCCCTTCTGTCTACCAGAAGTGGCTTGGAAATATTTCCTACACTTTGCTTTTCCCTTGAATCTTTCTGGGTTGTTAAAAATTGCCAGTGGCTCAACTCTTTGTCTGAAAGTTGTCCGTGCCACACTCCAAATAGCAAAATTCTGCTGGGCTCCTGGAATCATAAACACACTTCTTCAAGAAGACAGAAACAGTAGAGCCAAAGTGATCTATTTATTATTACATGTATTCAATTTGACTCCAGTTTATGGTGACCCTATTATAGTTTTGCAAGATTTGTTCAGAGATTTGTCACTGCCTTCCATAAAAACATAGCTTATGTATAGCTAAAATATAGCCTGCCTACCATTCCCTGGCAGTCCCCCTTCCAAGAGGCTTTTCCCGTTCGCGTGACTGGGGCGGGCGTCTCGTGCAAAAAGCCTCATCTGGAGGCTTCCCCGCTCCTTCATCCCGCAGGTCGCTTCCTGGTAGCGCGACCGTCACGCTAGCGCCCCACCCCTTCCTTCTGCAGCACAGTCTGGGAACTGTAAGCTGTGCTGGGGGAGGAAGCGCGACCGGGCCGGCTTGTTTGGTGCACTGCACATAGGTAAGTGCACAAGGGCCCCGCAAGCATTGCGCAACTGAGCAGTATTTTCGGCTTAGAGCCGAAAATAAGAAAATGCGCGTGCGTCCCACTTTAGACTCCTGAGCGTCACATGAATGGGAGTGCGTCGTATGGACCAATGCTCCCATTTATGCGACACTCAAGGAGCCCTCGCGCAAAAAAAAACTGCATGCAAAAAGGGCCCAGGTACTAACCTGGTCTGACACTGCTTACCTTTTGAGATTAGAGAATATCTGGTGCGTTCAGATGGTTTAAAAGGCTAAAACGGTACATAACCAGAGGCATTTCACTCCTGTTCCATTCTTTACACATGGATTTTCTGCAGATAGAATATAAGAGGTTTTTTGGAATAGGGTGGACAAATTAACTGGTTTTTTGTTTTGTTTTATACCATATGAAAATTTTGGAAATCTTATCACATTCTGATTTTTAAAAAGTGAACCTGGAAAAAGACACAGAGAACATGGAGGAGCAATTAACTAAGCAAACAAAGCATGCCAATTCTGCACACAACACCTAGAGATGAATCTAAACTTAGTCCTACAGAGGCCATTTCCACACTACACTGTTATAGTGCTATTATTCCACTTGCAACATCCTGTGGAATTCTGAGGTTTGTAGTTTACTGAGGCCAAAGAGCTCTCTGGCTGATAATTCTAAATGCCCCTCCCTAAACTGCAAACCCCAGGATTCCACAGGATGTTAAAAGTGGAATAATAGCACTATAACAGTGTAGTGTGGAAATGGTTATAGAATATACTCACTGGGACAGACTAAGCCAAATTCCTGCTGCAGAAACACCATATATCTGTATGTAACTCAAGCAGAAATTCCTAGAATCCTCACCTGAAGACTGCAGCTAGAGAGCAAGTGAGTGTCATGTCTCTGATATTCCACTAGCCCAGTCTTCCTGGGGCTGGTTACCTCCATCAGCCAACTGGCTAGGAAAAAGGAAGGAGACATGATTCATATCATCTGGAGGGAACATGGTTAAGGGGGGCTGCAGATCCTTTACTAGGAATTGGCTCCTGCTGACCAAGCTGTCAATTGTAATTCCTGTCACAGATGCCAGAGACAGCTGTATTTGTATGAAGTTTTTATTTCATTTACCAATATATAATTCATGTATATACTGTGCATAATTGTGTGCATTATATTGTATATATTGCTGCATATATGATGTGAAAGAGGGAATGTATGATCTAGAGAAGGTATTCTGTACAGAATGAAATTTCCTTTTTACAGTCTGAAAGACTGCAATGCTAAAAGGAACAAATGTGAAGCATAGCTCAGTAGCACATAACATGTCTATTTTGTAATACAGGAAACAGTTTTATTAGCAAAGGAAAAGGACATGTGACAGGAAACACCCTGCTAGCCAGTAATAATGGAAAACCTTGCCAGACCAATTAGTAACTGTTGCATCCATAGTATTTTATAGCTTTGTATACTAAACCACATGAAGAAATATGTATCATAAAACTGTGCATACTGGTTGTGAGGTGGTTTTCATTTTCTAGGAATTGTTTTATGTAACCTGATTCTATATTGGTCTGACAGTTGGAGACCAGTTTATAAAACTAGAAGGCAATGTGATGTTTTGGGCTGTTTACCCACTCCAGGAGAGATGCTAACTGAATGACCTTGTTCCCAGGTATCTCCTGGGAACCAGCCAAACTCTTAGGCAAGAGGAACAAAAAGCCTGGAGAGAGGGCAAAGAGATTAAATGGAAAATTAAATGAATTAAACAGACTATAGAGCTCCCAGTCTGTTTACACCAGCCATTACACCAGCCTAGGCATGATAAAACATTTTTTTAAAATAATCTCTGTGTGGCAAAACAAAGGTGATTCTTGCCTCATCTGAAATTTTATTCCCAGAGCAGTTTAGAAAAGGGATAAAACAATTACATGCTAGTGGGGAGAAATGAACGTAAACTACACTATTACAAAAGCAATGTAAAACAGAAAGAAAAAAAATGCATTGTACAAGGTTTGTAAAAATCATCGTTCTTTGTCGGTTATCATAAAGACAATAAAATAGATGCTAGGAGAAAATTTCTGAGAAGATTCCACACTTATTCTTCTGAATAATCAGCCACCAAACTTAGGTATGTACCCAGCAGAGACATACACAGGGACCAGCCACCTAACACAAGGACATACACAGCAGAACCTTGAGTTAGGCAGTTATCTTATCTTCATGCTGCTCCATAATATCATTTAATGTATCAGAAAGGACCTACAGAAATAGGCAGAACTTCAAGCAACCTGATCCCAGGCCTTAATGGCTTTTATAGGTCAAAACCAACATTCCAAATTGTATCCAAAAACAGACTGAGAGCTGGAACACAGTATCATCTGATTCTAAGCTCCAGCCTGGAATAGTAGCCTAGCAGCTACATTCTGCATTTAATGCATGAACAGTTGTCAAAGATAGTCCCACATACAGTGGTTTACTGGAGGCTATCAGCGCACTGATTACTGACAGTGTGCTCTCTCAGTCTGAGTAGAATCACAACTGGCGTATCAGCCAAAGTGGATAAAGATCTTCTGTGGCTGAAATCCTATATCACTTCAGGTACAACTGATGCTTGCATATGTCACTAATAGGAGGCCAATCTAGGAGAGCACAGCAACAAGGATTCATTAAGGAGCACCTCACAACTCACTCTGAGAACTTATTTCTTCACTTGAGTTTGCAACCTTATCTAGCACTTCTCTTTTGGCAGATGAACAATTTGCCCAATGTATTTGCATCACGTCTGGACTAAACTTCAGCTTATTACCTCTTATCCAATCCATTACTATAACCAAGTGCCAGTTCACCTGAAGCTTATCATTATTAAAATATATCATATACGTTCTCCTTGTTCCAAACTCCTGGAAGACCCCACCCAGCAGCTTCAGTATAGCAGAAGACATAAAATCTATGTGGCCCATTCATTTCATAAATGCCAAGGAGATAAGGAGTGCCCCATTCACTGTTTTAGATAATGTAATGTTTTAATTGGACAGAGTGTTTAGTTCCTTTCAAATGTATATACCAATACCGTTTTAGCTATTAACTATAGCTATTAACTTTAGCTATTCACTTAAATTATAAGCTGCTCTGAGATTCATTTTGGAAGAAAGGAAGAATGAAAGCAAATCGCTTTCTGGAACTGCAGGCTCCAGCGAAGGACTTCTATTGCAAAAGAGCTACAATTCTCATCTCATTCCCCCACCCAGAAACATACCTTCCTTGATCTGAGAGAGCTCAGTGAAACAACAGGAGCATAACCCTCAACTGTCTCCCAACTTAAATGGGGCAGCACCTCCAAAGCTCTCATGGTACCAAAACCAAGCTTGAATTCCAGTTGAAATAAATCTAGAAAGTCAGTCTCTTCCAAAAGTGCCCGGAATAATCTAGTAAACCTGTCTTTTATTTGTTTCTTCATTGGTCATCCCTAAGTATCTTGTTACTGATGATGTGTGCAGAAGTCAATATTCCTGTTTACTTTTAGTCTGGGAAACTCATCTCTGGGAAAACACTCATTAACCACGTTAACAGAACCCTGTGGTGAGTGTTACTTGAGACTGTTGAAGATTAAAGGAGACCAGTCAGAATTGTCTGAATTCTCTCACCCTGCTAACTGAAGCAAAGCCTTCTGGAAAATGGTTTAGTCAGTTCTTGTGGGTTCACTGAGACAGTGAGACCAAAGAGGCAAGTCATTTCCTGAAAGTAAGACAGGAGCTTTATATTCAAAATGCTAATACATTGAAAAGTTTCTAATAGTCAGCTGACAGGAGGACTGTGCACACTAAGAACTTTGACCATACATTACGTTATATTTAAGTTATGAAAAATAATTAAAAGGCAAAAAAAAAATTTCATGTAGATAGTGGCTGATGAGAAAGGGATTTCTTACATATATAGATTATAGACATCTATTTTTATGCCAATGTCTTTTCAACTGCTTTTTAATTCAGCACTGTTTCCCTATTGTATTTTGTTACTTTTTGTGATTTTACCTGCAGCTCTTTTAATCTTGCGAGTGACTTTCAGTTTTAGTTTTGAGAAGAATAAATCCAGAAAAATAAAAAATTAATATTTAATTAGAATTTTAGGAGAGCAAGTCTTTTTCCATCTGTCCATCCATTCATTTGGGTACTACGTACCTTGGCTGGGAAGTGGGATGTGCTCCTGGGGATAGGGCAGCATTTAGAGCAGCAGTGAAATTGTACTCCCATCTGAGGAGGGAAGCAACGACAAAAGTCAAGCAAAGCTCATAGGAGAAAAAGAGCCATGTTGAACTCACAGTTAAATAGTATTTCCTTTGAGTGTAACTGATTAAGATAGTTCCTTTGTTGTCTATATTGAGAGCTGCAAGTGAGATAAAGATCCCCTGTTCGTGAATAGGAGCATGGCCTGTCCTCTTCATTTGTTGACATTAGATAAACTAGAGAGAAGTGATCTGATGATAAACAAGCCATTGTCCATGCTTTCCATTAAATAAATGCTATTTGATATTCCTGAGACATCTAAAGAGGCTCAAAATAGTTTTCTTTCTCCTTATAATCCCACTGAGCAAAAGCTTCCACATAATGATTGGATTAATTTTCTTTATACCTAATGAAATGTTCGAAAGAGCAAAACAAATTATCCAGTCTAACCTATTAAGACGATAACAAATAGAATCTCATTAGTATGTTCAAATGGTGATTTAAGAGCCCAAAATGGATTAAATGGCATTTAAGAATTAGATAGCAATTAGGTTCAATATCCTCGAAGTCTGTATTATCGCACATGTGGTGACAGAGCACAATGAAATATTCATTCAAGCCACCACTTTTTAATTTACAGAGAACAGTACTTATCAGCATTTCAGGATCTACTCATAAGCTCCTTTATTTCAGACTCAAGGCTGTGAGGTCTTTAATGCATGGTGTCTTTCCCACTGCATGTGGGTATGATAACAAAATTGCTATGGAGAGAAAACAGTTCTCAAGACATGATAATTAATACTTCCTCATATAGTCCACTGGTATAGACTCAGAGTCTGAAAACTAACTTGTTTTTAAAATTCAATGTTGTTTTAAATTTTATTATTTTAACCATTAATATGGGTGGTATTATATATATATTTTAACAATTAACAGTTCTCCCTGGTTTAGCACATTATTGCTAATTTCTAATTGTTTTCCAAAAAATAGAAGCTGGCATCTTGTTCAGTAATTTCAATGTCATAAGACCGACTTATAATTTATGACATCAAAATTACACTATTTTCCTTTTACAGTTGTTGCACCTTCACAATGTCAATAATGCCCCCCAAGCTACCTTTTAAGCCATACAGCCCACCCAAACAAAAAATTTTGTGGCCCTGAAGACAAGGATGATGAGTGATCCCACATCCATAGCCATTATTGGGCTTTGAGAGGTAATGGCTTAAAAGCTAGGTTTTGGGGTGTTATCATGGGTACATTGTCATAGTTATCTCTCCCAGTGCAGGATCTTGGCCAAAATTTAAGAATTTAACAGGCAAATTAACAGATGAAAGAATGAATACATTTTGCATACTTTGTAATATTAACAAATTAATGTTGTTTTGTGGTTCAACTTCAGCATAGCACCATTACTAACTTTTGAAAGCACTGTAGAAAATGGATTTCCCAACATTTCTGGAATATACCACATTGAAGATGGTGTGGTCAGTCAGCATCATGTTCAGCTGATACTTTGGCAACAGCACTTGTTTGGAGGCAAGGGCCATTTCCACAGGATGGTACTCTCCTGGCATGGGGTCACAAGGGGAAAGAGACTGTGATGATGTTTTCGCATAATGTTATTGCAGTCCTACCCTTCTTACATCCCCAACTGGTGTGATCATGGGATATATCATTGACAGAAATGTCAGTCAATGGCCTCTGATCGTGCAAGGTTTCCATCATCACCAGCCATGCAGAAAGGCCAGAAATGTGACCATGTGCTTCCTTCCCCACTGCAGCATAGGAAAAAGGCCAGCTGCAGTGCAAAAGGAAGGAACATGTCACTCATGCTCCATTCCACAGGCAGCCAACCAGCTGTAGAGGGAAGCATCAGGGACACACTCCCATCCCAGCACAGGCATTGCTGGGATTGTGACAGGATGACATGGGAGACCATGATTGTGTGGAAATGGCCTAGGTTCAAGTTAAGCCTTTCAGTGTTTGTTTGAGGGGCCCTGCCTATTTCCCCATCTTAGAATTAAGAAGGTAGATTTGGCTTATTGAACTTCACCCTGGTCCTCCAAGCAAGAATTGTGATGGGTCAGTTTTACAGTTGCCAAGCAAGAGCAGATGTTTATAACACAATCCTTGTAATTATCTACAAATAGCTCTCTTAAGTCTAGTGATGCTAACAATACCACAGTTGTTTTGGACTGCAGTTCAATGCATGCCTAACAGAAATCAAGTCCCATTGAACACATGCGTGGTTTCATAAGTGTAGGATTGCATTTGATCAGTTACAATCTTGTTGAAGTACTGGGAATGAAAGAAGGGAAATGTTAAGTCAGGTTTTTTCTCTCTCCACTTTGCATATTGCTTTTTTTTTAGAATCATTCTGAATCACTGGGCTGCATGTAATATAAATTATTCAACAACACATTGCTCAACCACAGATTAAGAATTACTGAATCATTTATGTGTGATCTAGAAACTGATTTAATAACAGAGACATTTGTTCAATTAATTGATTCAGCTTAAATGGAGGAAATATTCATTGGATCTCTTATTTGCTATTAGCATTCAAGCATATCTAATTGAGGAATATTTTAATCTATAATTTGGCATGGAAAGAAGTACACAGGAAATTGCTAAATGCAGTTGTGGCTTTCTGTTCAGCAGAAAGAGCAAGAAACTATTCTCTCAAGGGCAGAAGGAAAAACCACGACAAAGATCAGTACGTCTTGATTTTTTCCAATGTAGTGGGAGTTCATCTCCACTACTTTTTTCAAATCAGGAGCACTTGCCAGCATGACAAACCCTCCTGGATCTAATGGTAACTAAGGAGCTAAAGAGGCTTTCAAACTTCTTCTGTTGTTTATGATAAATCAACATGCAAGAGAGCCAGAAAATAATTGAGCCAAGGTGCAGTACTGCCTTACTGCTGCTACTACTACTACTACTGTTGTTGTTGTTGTCGTTGCTATTACTATTATTACTATTATTCAGTTCCTACTTCAGTTGGCCCTTTAAAGGACAGCACTTTTTGCAAGATTTTTGTGTTTATAATGAAAACGTTTATGACTGCATATAACTGGTTGAAAATCTTTCTCTCAGACTCAATGTGTTGTGCAAACTGAATCTGTACAGTCAAAGGTAAGCACCATTGATTTCAGTGAAACTTGATCTGGAGCTCTATAGGCCCATGTTCCAAGCAAGGTGAAGACAACCCCTGTCCCACTGTGGCAGAATGAGTCCTATGCCTTTTAGACCAAAAATTACTCATGCTCAGAAGTTACTAATATTCCAGAGCAATTATACTTTGGAGTGCAATCATGTCCCATGCCTCGCTGAGATTTTATTAGCTTTCATTTATTTTGGAAGCCTATTTTATTTTGGACTTTTTATACAGAGTACTAGTTCTTTCGAGTATAGGAGAAAACATGTGGTTTGTTTGTGTGTTTCTCCTGGGACCATGGCTGCAGATTCTTCTTGGGAACATGGGAGCTGTCACAAGTGAGTTTCTATACTTCAGAATTTTCCACTACACCGCTGCCGTTTGGCTGTTGTGCCCAAAGACTTTCATTGCTGGATCCAAGAAAAGTGTTGGCCGGTGTATATACTGACATATGCCAGTATGGTTTAGTGCTTTCAGTGCTGACCTAGGACTCCCATGGTTGTTGCTAGCCAACTTTGACTCATGGTGACCCATAAGCATGGTGATCCATACTTTGACAAATGGTGACCCAACTTTGACTTATGGCGAATGAGAAGCCTCCAGCTCATCCCAACAGCCCTGCTCAGGTCTGCCAGATTCAGGGCCATAGATTCCTGGATTGCCATGATTCCATGGTTTCTATGGACTATTCAGGCCTGATTTGCTCTAGGACCTATTTATTGGTTTTTTAGCAGTTCATGGTATCCATAGAATGGTTCTTCAGAACCACATTTCAAATGAATCAGTCTTCTTCCTGTCAGCTTTCTTCATTGTCTAGCTTTCACAGCCATACATAGAAACTAGAATTATAATGGCATGGACAATCCTAACATTGGGATTCAATGATATATCTTTACACTTCAGGATCTTATCTAGTTCCTTCATAGCTGCCCTTCCAAGTTCTGGTCTTCTTCTGCTTTCTTGACCACAGTCTCCATTCTGATCAGCAACTGAGCCAAGGTATAGATGATCTCAAATCATTTCAAAGAATTCACCATCTGCTTTTAAGTTATTTAAATCATCTGTTGTCATTATTTTTATTTTCTTAATATCCAGCTATAAACCTGCCTTTGCACTTTCTTCCTTAACCTATTTCAATAATCATTCCAAGTCTTTGTCATTTTCTGCTAATAACATGGTGTAATCTCTAATCTGTTCTTCAGTGTATTGTTTCCATTGTCTTTTTGTTTCTACTTGGTCATGTAATGTGTTCCCTTGCTCGTCACTGAGCATCTCCACTCTTAGTTTCTCAGCACTTGTGGAAGAGGTTTGTTGTTCTCTTCCCCCCCCCCCATCTATTTCTTTGTATTGATAATTATAGTAGCTCTCTTTGTCCTTACAAACAAGTATTTGAACAGTGGCATTCAGTGTTCTGACTCTGTTTCTATCACCTATTACTTTTTCTTCTTGTTGGTCCTTAAAAGCTTGAAGAGTTTCATCTGTCATCCATTGAGGTCTTTTGGCTCCCACTCAGTTAGGCTGAATAGTGCATTTTTAAAACATTCTCTTTAAATTCTACCAGGATGTTCTTCAGGTTGTATTTTGGCATGACAACTTGTTTAGTGTTTTTCTTTAGCTTTACTCTAGTTTTTAGTATTAGCAGTTCATGGACCACAGTCTGTTCCTGGTCTTGTTTATACAGAGAGAGCGGAACTTCTCTATGTTCTGTTTCCAGTTATGCAATCTAAGTTCTCTGTTGTCCATCAGGTGTGGTCCATATACACAGTCATCTCTTCAGTTGCTTGAACAATGTGTTTGTAATGAACAAACTGCTGGCCTTGCAAAATGCAATCAGTTGCTCTCCTCCTTCATTTTTTGATCCCAGGCCAACTTTTCCTACAATCTTTGATTTTGCTCTGTTTCCCTATGATTAATAATAAGTCCCATTTCAAATATTTAAATAGTGTTCTCTTTCTTTCTTTCTTTCTTTCTTTCTTTCTTTCTTTCTTTCTTTCTTTCTTTCTATGGCTTTGTCCCATGTTGATACACTATTTAGGCATTTTTCTAATTTTCAGGTGAACAGAAAATAAAATGTGCAACAGGGAATAGCTTTTTGTGTAATTGGCAACAAAGGCTTTAATCAGAAACATTGGCCAAAATAAATAAATGAGAAAGAGTTAAAAATACTGGAAAGGTGACTACTGTTACCTCTCAGCCTTCAAAACCTTAAATTAACAGTATATAATAGGTATCAACATTGCTTCCACCAAAGAAGATGCATGCATGAAGATAGGTGTAGCTGCTATGCTACATGCTCCAGCAAGCATTGACATCAAGCATTCCTTTGTACTGTGGCTTGTAGAATTACCCTGCATGTAGAAAGTCCTGCTTTCTGACACCAGACTGTGTAATGGCTTTCACTGTGACATAAATTGCTGTCAGTTCTTGTATGGTCCACAGTGAGAGCCAGTGTGTGTTGTAGATTGAGCACTGAACTATGATTGTAGGAGAACATGTTTCAAATCCTGTCTCAGTCATAGAAACCCACTTGGTGACCTTGGGCAAGTCACGCTGAGCCTGAGAGGAAGCCCACCTCTGCCAAGAAAACCCTGGTATCATTTCATTTTAAGATTGCCATAAGTCAGAAATGACTTGAAGGAAAACAACAACAAACCAAACTGCTATCATCACACCTCAGAAACAGTGGCAATGTCTCAGTGAGTTTGTCTCAATATTGTTAGTACAGCATGTAGAACTAACAGTTATAATCAGGGAAGCAGGATATTAGCTCCTCAGTTATACATGGAGTCTTGGCCCTCAACTGTAGTATTTTCTTTCTTCTAGCATATATAGAAGACTGGGTCAAAAAGCATAGTTTTGAAAAATCTCAGAATATCCCAGGCCAGATTGTCATCATGTGGCTCTGGAGTTGTAGTCCCCAGAAGTAAATTTTCAAAGCTCTGTACAAGAGCCTAAATCTACAGCTATCTCATCACACATTCTTCCTCATATCTGCTTCTGATAAATTCTACAGATCGTTTGGGAGGATGAAGCAGGTGCCTCCTCTAGGAAGGTTTTGCTTCCTCTTTTCTTGACAGAAAGATCACTCCAATTGCCAATTACTCTGGGCCTCCAGTGTTGAAGGGAAGCACACTGGCCTATCCTCTGCCACCAGCCAAGACCCTGTGGATGCCTGCATCTTTTTCTCTCAGGAAGTACCTCATGGTCAGAGAAAGACTGGTCTGGTCTTATCCATCAGTGGCAGGAGGAAGAACTGCTTCCCTTGTGCTCCCTGGCAGAGGAAAGGGGGGGGACACTTCAGTGCTTGTGTTTAGATTCCCCTTCACTTCCCATTCCTTTTTGTATTATTATTTTCCTTCTTTAAAAATCAGATATATTAGATTTTCAGCTTTCAGGCTGGGGTTATCTCCATAGGCACCATTGTTACCAGGCCATACACCCCACACTTTGATATGACTTAATTGGTGAAATATGACTTAATTGGCAAAATATATTAATCGGCTTTAATATAAGATGTACCCTGAGGTGACTGAATGACCACGCTGGGCAAGAGGAAGAAGCTGGCCAAACATATGCACTGCAAATTAGGTTAGAAACCCTCTCTAGGTGTAGCCAGGCCATAGTCAGGAAATCAACAGGCAACTCCAGAGATAATAGACTTAACCACTCTGCATTTTGGACAATAGTGTCTGGGAAGTTCCCACCAAACCACTGATTATTTCAACCACTCTTCCCTCTGACCTGTAAATTTCTCCATTATTCTCACACCTGTCCAACCATTACAGAGCTATCACGATGCCCATTAGCCCATTCTGGACCTCATGGTCCACTCTGTGAACTCTATTGTTTACTCAGCCGGAGAGCCATTCACACCCATGCCTTCCAAGTAGAAATCAGGTATATAAACCCCAGGTTTTGGCCAGTTAAGATACAGTACACTGCTTGCTAGTCCTCATGCTGTCACTTCAATCTCTGATCGTGTACTTTCCTTAGACATGGGTCTAAGCCACATTGCTGCTTCTTTGCTGCTCTCCAAGACTGGTAAACATCACTCACTATGCCCTGAATCTTGCTATCCAAAATCTTTTCTCCCTTATTCCTACAGTTATCTTTGTGTGAGTGCAAGACTATTTGGATCTTGTGTGCATGTAGTTAATTCCTCCAATAAAGCACATTTGAACTTTTGAATCTCTGGCTGGTTTGTCCCTGCAAGGACCATGTAAGCATTGGTGGAAGATCTTGCTAAGATACCCATCCTTGCAGCCCTCCCAATTTGAGCTAATTTTCCCCATCTTTACAACGAGGTACTGGCAACACAAGTGAACCTTTGAGTTACCTATGTTTTGGGGTAAAACCATAAGTTTGGGCAGGTTCAGGGGGGCAACTGATTCCACCAATGGAAGGCAAAGTCCTCTGGATATGATCCCAGATTTCTGTCTTGTCTTTTAACCTCTGCTTATCCATTTTAGATTCTTACTTATTTAATCAATTTATGTCTTGACTTTCATCCAGTAAAACAAATGAATAAACAATGAATAATGCAAAGGTTAAAAAATAATCATCATCTTAATAATAATGATGAAAAACAAATACAATACACCACAGTTAAAAGACCTTCTGCAACTTACAGCTAACACTCTAAGGCCTAAGTGAACAGATAGACCTTCTCCTGGTTGCAGAAAGAAAGCAGCAAGGGGGCCAACTAGACCTCCCATGGGAGGGAATTCCACAACCTGGGAGCAGTCACTCAGAAGGCTCTCTCCTGAATCCTTACCAAATGTGCCTGTTGTGGAGCTGGGACTGAGAGAAAGTCCTCCACCCCCACCCCCGATATTAAAACTGGGGCAGGCTCATATTGGGGGATATGGGTAGATGTCACCCAAGCTGCATTTTAGTCTTTATAAAATAAGTAGCAGTGATTGTATTATTAGCTGTTCAGTCATTAACATGGACTCTAAATTATGGATTATGTATGTATGTGTACTTTCTAAACTATGTGTATATCCTGGTGAATAAACTAATAAATGTCAGTCACTTGGTATCATATGCAAAATAGCTATCATGGCTGTTCAAGTGGAACCATAGCACTGTTGTGTAATGCGAAAGGGTCCCAAAATGAAAAGTAAAAGTCAGCCTACTGAATCTCACAAGGTGGGGAGGGGGGATCCAACATCAAATTTCTAAAATTCAGTACTCACTTAATATAATTATACATTCTATTAACTATTTAAAAAAACAGCTACTGTTGGCCTCTACTACAGTGGACGTATTAACTCAACGGGATCTCCTAATGTGTTAGCTAATGATTGATTCAATGTTGCAGAAGATACACAGATGCACCATTTAAACCAAGATTTCCCAAGCAGCTGCCCTCCAGCTGTGTTGCAGTACATTTCCCAGTTTCTCCAGTCAGCATACCCCTGATGAAAGTGCCAGCCAGAGCTTGGAGATGTAACTTTTCCAAGCTCTGGTTTCAAGCCAGCACCTCCATAGGTTCTAGCTTTGAGAAAGATGGTTTCAACAATACAGCAAATTTCAGCTACATGCAGTCATTTCCAGCATTTTAGCAACACTCCCACCACTTGGACCACCTCTTAACTTCGATTTTAACTAGCCTCTTAAATGAGGTGCCATTATACTCCAATGTAGTATTTCTTTGGCAATTAAAAAATGAAAGGCAGCACAAACCAGGTCACTGCTGCTAAATCCGTCTGCATTACCAAGTGCCAAGGCATGGGAAAATGCCAAGAGGAATCCTGGGAGAAAAATTGTTTAAAGAACTTGGAGAAAAGGTTTAAAATCTAAGACCTATAAAAGAACAGAAAATCTGGCTACATCACCTATAAAACAGAATAAGAGTCAGAGGTGTCCATGCAGGGAAAACTTTCTCCCCCCACAACCCTAAATTAATTAATTAATTTATTTATTTATTTATTTATTTATTTATTTATTTATTTAAAAAACCCTAAAGCCCCCAGATTCTGTCTGATCTTGGAAACTAAGCAGGGTCAGCCCTGGTTTGTACCTGGATGGGAGACTGCCAATGAATCCCAATTGCTTTAGGATATATTTCAGAGGAAGGAAGTGGCAAAACCCCCTCTGAGTATACCTTGCCTAAGAAAACCCTATAAAATTCATGGGGTCACCATGAGTCAACAGGTGACTTGAAGGCAGAGAGAGAGAGAGAGAGAGAGAGAGAGAGAACCAGCATCTCAGATCTCCAGAACCCCTCCTCTTGAGTCTGGCTGCTAGACTTAAACTCCATGTGCTGTTCTGGAGGACCTGGATCTGCTGTAGCTGAAGTGAATGGTGCTTGTTCGGATCTAATGATGCTGTTTCTGCAAATGTTACATGTTTGAGATATATAAATAAATGTGCTCCTAGAAATACAATGATAAACTCAGTGGGATGTAAGATTTGGATAAATATGAACCTTAATGTTAGTTTAGCTTTTATAGTTTGCAGGAGCCTCCAGGCTTTCCCTACTGCATCATTTCCTCCTTTTTATAACACAGGAACAGTGGGAGACAACCTGTGGTATTATAACCTTATATTTATTGAATATGTTATCACAACAGCCATGGGCATCTGCCAGTATGAGAGCAAGGGAGCACAGGTTCTCAGATCAGCCATAAATCCCTGATGCCAAGCTTTTGTGGTGATTGTAAAGCTCCAGAACTTGAAGAAACGATGATATGAGGCAAAATATGCTGGCCATTTATTTTGTAAATAACTAGTCTAATCCTGCAGTATTTCAATGTTTTTAGCTAACAAATTAAGGGCTCTTCCAAACTGGTCAAATGTCTCAGGAAGGCACAGGTTTTATTTTTTTTAAACCACTTCCTTTTTTTGTCCAATCAATCCAACATTTTCCTTGTCACAAGCTGATTACATCTTTCGTGGCGTTTTTATTCCTGCCTGAAATTATTGCTCCTTGATATCATCCAGCACCTCTCTGTGTCACTGGTGAGAATGCTTGTCACACGGACTGTGAGAGTGCATGTCTGTTTGTCTACCTTCTTCTCCTCTTTTCCCTGGAGCCATTTTGTTACCAGATGCATCTCCTTTCTCTTTTTCTCTACAATAAACAATTTACATGTACAGGGCCCTTTTACCACTGCACCTAAGAGAAAGGTAGTTGAAAGACCTGCCCTCCTCACAGCCCATCCCCTTCTTTCTCCTGGCCTTCCTTGTAAAATTTCAGTGGAGGGGAAGTTCATTTGAGTACCCCCTTTTGAACCCAGGCAAGCTTCTTCCATCTTGTTGGGAAGACTACTCCTCATCCACACCCAGAGTTCCTTTCACTAGGGATGTGCTTTTTAAATTATTCCTTCCCACTGAGAAGAACAAATAATTTAATAAATTTTCTCCCAGGCACAGGAACTTCTTCAAAATCTATGCAGTTTTTGAGGATGCTCTTACAGGGAGAGCGAGTCTTCATCTTCCAAACTCACCTTTTTTCTGATGACCCCCACTCCCTGTCATGTAATGGCTAGTGGGAGAGGCCAGTGAGCAGCTGAAAACTGCAGTTTTGGAAGACATTCTCACTGGGGAAGAAAGTCTCCATCCCCAGACTCCCTTTTTTTCTTACCCTCCACTTCCAGTGCAGCCATGTAGTTGTCATCAGGAGGGCAAAGGACTGCCAAGTGAGGAGGGTCATCATTGGATACATTTTGATAGCTGATACACAATGCACAACTGCAAGAGGTCTCATTACTGCCGTATACTGACTGTCACAACACAGCCAAGAACAATCCTCTTTGCTTGGCCACCCCAGCTTTCTCACTGGCTACTATATGGTCATGCTGTGAGGATCAGGAAAAAAAAATGAAATCAGGATTGTAGGGAGCAGGATTAGCCCTTGAATAAATTGGAAGTTTGGAGGAAAAATGGGCTTCAGAGAGATTTTCTTTGTTGAAGTTTTCTGACATTCATTGGAAGTCTCAGAGATGGTTCTTGGGACACCCACCCTTTATATTACATTAGGTATAAACATATGAGAGAAATATGCTTTTCTGTCATTAAGCTTCTAAAGAGTTTTTGCATTTCACTTCCAAAAGTGTTTTGTTTAAATCCAAAAACCTTTTTTAAAAAGGTGTTGTAGAGTAAAGGAAATAAGAATCACATTTGGGACCCAAATGGAGAAGCACAATGGGATTTTTAGCACATCTGCATACACCATCATAATCCACAGGACACACATCTCCAGTGGTGACCAGACATTTTACAATCTCACATTTGGGCAAGTTAGCAGCGACAAGCGACAAGAACCATTAAATGCAAAAAGGAGGCTGACAACAATGTGAAAAGGAAAATGAGCAGTCTAGGATCCCCTATAACTCCTAGGACTAATTAAGTACAACTATTTCTCCATTCCCTCCCAAAGATATTCTGTGGACAACACTTTCAACAGAGTGTTCACCAGTGTTTCCAAGATGAAGGACATCATTCTAAAACAGAAGAATCCTTTTGTGGACAAGTTTAGTGATGTTGTTAATGTTATAATAAGGGCAATGAAGCAAGAAAATTCCTGATGTAATTCTTAAGTTTTGTATGTCTTGATTTGAATTACCAAATGGCCATGAAGTGGCCACCGTAGTTGTAGGGGGCAGGAAGAATTTGCATGCCCTGGAAATGAAGAAGAAACACAGTGACAAAATCATACAATTATACAGTTGAAAGTAGACCAATAGGCCATCAAGTCCACACACACACTCATCAGTGGAGGAGCTTGGAGTGTGTGGAGGATGGGAGGGGGCAGGGCCATGGTGCATGGGGGCATGGCCTCCAGCATGCAGGGGTGTGGCTGTGGGGCATGGGGGTGTGGCCAGGGCATGCGGGGGGACCTGGGACTCCTCCAAAACATTGCTGCCTGGGGCAAAGTGCCCCCCACCCCTGTTCCTATGCCACTGACACTCATGCACCACTCAAAGCAGGGGCTCTAGCTACAGCATTCCCAGCAGGAGGTTGTCCAGCATTTATTTTGAAAAAGTCCAGAGACAGAGACCCCACCATCCCTCTGGGTGATGTCACAACATTTTGTGTTGCCATATTTCTGATGCTGGAGGCAGGAGAAAGCAAGGCTTTAAAGTGTTCCCCATTATAGAGATGGCCATTTTCACCTCCTTCACTGTAAACTCAGTGCAAGTATTATTGGTCACTTTAGAGTGGGGAATGACTTTTTAGCTCTTGTCTTCTGATAGATATATTGAACAAAAGGTGTCAGACATTTGTTTGTTTGTCTGTCTATCTTGTCCTAGGTACCTACAGTACTTTGAGGAAGATTGGCCAGGTTGGTGAGTTTATATGGGTGGTCTCATTGGCAAGTTAGTGCAGAAGAGGGAAACAAGGGAATGTCAGTGACCATCCAGCAGATGTCTGTTTTTGTGGAAAGGGAGTTCCTTGACTGGGTGGGGCACTGAGTGCTGGGAAGGAAATTACCTTTGGGATTGGCTCAGAGTGTCTCCTGAGTCATAATGGACCAGCCAACCAGTAAGAAGCTGCAGACATACAGCATAGCATCAAAGGTTGGGTGCTCACCCTGACAGTTCAGCAGGAGGTCAGAAATGGCCAACACCTAAGCTCAGTCCTGTACTTGGAAGGCCCTGCTACACATTAAGGCTTAATCAAATTAATAAATAAATGTGGAACTAATTTATCCCATCTTGTGTGTACCACCTCTTTATTTCCAGTGGGTACACATGCTTCTACCCCATTGCTTCTTACATTGTTGTTGTTGTTTCAAAGGTCCTGCATTGCACAACAAAGTTTGGCTGCAATTTTCAATACCTCTTTTATTATCAAATTCAAGGTCTGAGGATTTCCTTCCCATGGTTTGTAGAGCTCTAAATGTCACTGAATGGGAAGCTAAAATGCACAGGGATGTTATAGGAGCATAGGCTATACATATAAATCATGCTCCTATGCCACTACACAACTTTGTGTCCCATTCATCAAGGCCTTTTACAAAAGTTTTGATGACTCCACTCACCACTTTTTACCATATGTTTTGATACTCTGAACCCTTTTAAACTTCCAGTTAATTATTCTGAGAGAATCTTGTCACATTGTAACAACCAGCAGCAATCTGTTGTCACATCCTTGACAGCATACTTGTGATCTTTCTTTCTTTCTTTCTTTCTTTCTTTCTTTCTTTCTTTCTTCTTGCTTGCTTGCTTGCTTGCTTGCTTGCTTGCTTGCTTGCTTGCTTGCTTTCTTTCTTTCTCACTCACATTCAGCAAGGAAGAATACTAGTGCTTCCATTTACTGTTCTTTTGCTAAAAAAAGAACTCAGTCATAATCCGAAAAATGGTGTGTGTTGTGGGGGGGATTCAAGAAAACTCAAGATAGAAATCCATACAGACTATGTGATATAACAAGTTTAAAGTGATTAAATAATACACCATGGAGAATATTGTTCTATGAGCTTGGGGGGAAAGTAAAAGAAGCAATGATCTCTTTAAATGTTCATTTTTCTTTGCAAAATTGCCTACGGACTAATTCCATTATTAAACATGACTGAGTAGCTTTAATATGCTAAGGACAGATTATGTCACAGCAACCTATTTCAATAATTGGGTTCCTTTCAGCTCAGTATACACTAATGGCATACTTATGGCCATTATTAAAATTCATTGGAAGAAGAAGAAGAAGAAGAAGAAGAAGAAGAAGAAGAAGAAGAAGAAGAAGAAGAAGAAGAAGAAGAAGAAGGGGGGGGGAAAGACCATTTTGAAATTAATCCAAAATGATGAGAGCAGCCACAGTTAGCTAAGAGTCAAGCTTGATATGATAGTGGCAGATGTGTGTACTCACTGTTTATATCTATAGAGGCAGAAGGGTCTTTGGGATATGTTATCACATTTGGATAGCATGAGAAAGGTTATTAGTCAAAGTCATGGAACACAAGGGCTATAGATTACGTCCGGTATTAAAGGCAATACATCCCTGTGTATTAGTTGCTGGGCAGCACGAATGGGAAGCTATCGTTGCCCTCCTGTCCTACCTGTGGGCTTCTTATGAGAAAGCAGTTGGTTCCTCTGCTGGAACAGATTGGAAAGCCAGATAAACCTTTGGCCTGTTCAAATATGATGTTTAGTATGTTCTTAGGAATAAATGAAACATGTAGGAAATTGTTGAGGGATACGTCCTCCGCCTCCCCTTGTCTCATTCTCCTGATG